>OZ014533.1:98040102-98640102 GCA_963966105.1 Volucella zonaria | reverse complement strand
ACAGCAGGGGCGAAGGAAAATCAGGGAGGATGGAAAGAGAGGTACCGGTGAATGTTGGTTTTAAATGTTTGAAGGTTATATTGACCAGAAAATAAACAGCTAGACAGTTCATTCCATAAGCCCATTGTGCGGCTTAGGAAAGAATCACGATATTTTAGAGTACATCCGAAAATGGGCTTGAGGGGATACTGATGAGCATTCATATCCAGACGGGTGTTACGGTTGAAAGTTTGAATGGGCGGAATGCTACTAGCGATTCCAATCGAGAACTGGTGGTGGAAATAGTTACAAAACAGAGGGAGACAGGAGACATTACGTTGGTATTCGAGGGTGTCCATTGTTTGAGTGATATTAGCACCACTTATGAGTTTTATCGCACGGTTGTGAAACCTATCTACAAGGTGCAGAGATGTTTTGGCAAGACCCGACCAGATGTGGTCATTGTACTCCAATTTTGGGCAGATAAATGAGGCCAGATGAGAGGGGGTATAATAGTTCTTACACTGTTTGAGGAAACTTAGACATTTCGCAGCCTTTTTGGCGACATCGAATAAGTGGTCATTCCAACATAAGTTGTTACTGACACACATACCGGGGATGGAAAGTTTTCCGGTTACGACGATTTAAGTTCCTGGTGGTATTTGCTGGGTATTTAAATTTCGCTTTAACGACAGCAGAAAGCATTGTGTTTTGGAAGCATTAAATTCCACTCGGTTGATAATTCCCCAATTGGTTACGCTGTTAATATCGGAATTTAATGAGCAGTCGTTTCCGTGCTACAGCCGAAGAGCAGGGACCTGAGTCCGTCAACGAATATGAAAAGCAGGGAGTACTATCGTCAGCAAAGGAAAATATTGGATTAGTAGCAGCACACAAGAGATCGTTGATGAAAATTAGAAAGAGTGTCGGAGACAGAACTGAGCCCTAGGGCACACTAGGACTTATTTTGTGAATATCAGACTTGAGACCATCCAAGACAACTTGAATTGAACGTTCCAAAATGTAGTTTCTAATCCATTGAGGATCCCACAAGCACGAATTTTCGACGAAAGAGCCTGATGTCAAACTGTGTTAAATGCTTTAGAAATACCAAGTGCAACTATCTTGCTTTCACCAAATTGATGTACGCTTTGATTTCATTTTTTGGTGAGACATGCTATCAGATCACCAGTGGACCTGTTGCTACGAAAACCGTACTGCCGGTCATTGAGAAGTTTTCATGTTTCGAGATATTTCATGAGCTGACGGTTTATCAGCGTTTCCATGACCTTGGAAAGAAGGAACGTAAGTGCAATTGGTCTGTAGGAGGAAAGAGAAGAAGATTCGCCTTTTTTAGGGACGGGCTGGACAAATGCAGTTTTCCATCTGCCCGGAAGGAGTCCTAAAAAGAAGGATTGATGAAAAAGGTTACAAAGTGGTTTTGAACGCGAGGAATAACACTTCTTCAGAGGAAGGGGAGATATACTATCTGGACCAGCGGATTTATGTAGGTTGAGATCTTTAAGTACTCTTGCTACAACATGATTGTGCGGAAGTGGATTCGTCCCATTGAAGTTTCGACGCACTCAAGTGTAGGTGGAGACGGAGCACAATCCGGGAATGTTGAGCTGGCCGCAAAGTGTGCAGCAAGCAGATTGGTCTTGTCCAAAGAGCTGACAGCTGGAATGTCATTGTAAATGAGCGTAGGGATGGAGGATGAGGCAGAATTTCCAATGTTTTTGACGAACGACCAACAATTTTTACTGCCTTTGAGACATTATATTATTTTTTGCCTCAGTTTTTAGTCGTATTGGAATTTCGCACGCTGAAGAAAGACGTTGCAGTCATTCCTGGCTCGTTTAAACTGTTTTGGTTTTCCTCTGTTGGTTTGGTCTTGAAGGACCGAAAAAACATTTCTCTAACCCTGACAGCCTCTTTAGAGCTCTAGTCGTACCATGCCTTTTCTTTTGGTTTGATACTCTTTATCTGATGAGGGATAAAGTTTATCATTCCAAAGAGAATAGTTTCTGTGATCATATCAGCAACAGCATCTCTAACTATATCGTGGGTGTCCGAGAAATTAGCTGATGTGACACAATGCTCCGACGAGCCTAGAGGGGAGAGTACATCAACGATGTCCTTATAAGGGTGAGAAGTTAGAAACAAGTCTAGGGTGTTGGCGGTATGACGTCGATATACGTCTGGTATTCGTGTGAGCTCATTTACAAGCTGGGCCAAATTATTTTCTGCAGCGAAGGTCTCAACACACCGTCCTTCGGATGTTGTCTGTCCAGAATGTTGAAGCCAACCAGAATTGTTGTATATTGAAATCGCCCGTAATCACGATTTCAGTATAAGGGTAGAGGGGATACACTTCCTTGAATGGAGTCAGACAGCTCATCAAACTCGGTAACAGTCGGATTGCTGTCCAGTTTAGGGCTTCTGTGAATAAAGCAATAGTGGATAATTTGCTTACGAAGTTGGAATTTTAACCAAATGAAATTGATTTCCGGATTGGAACAGGGAGTACATTGTGGTGCAGTTTGTTAAGCTACATTACTTCGCACGCAAATGGCGAGACCGCGATGAGAGAAGATTAGTGGCACTAGTTTTTAGCCAGGTAGCTTCAGATCAGAGTGATCTGAGAGGTGTGGGCGAGGATCTTCCTGTGTTTCACTAAGTGCCAAAACAACTAGTCTGTACTTACAGACGTCGACTACGCAGAAAAGTGGTTACTTGTTAGCCCGCGTATATTGGCTACGTCCACCCTGAATTCCCTAGTCATAATTACAAACAAACACAGTAAACACAAACACCAACGATACTAAGCAAGGCTGCGAAGTGAAAACTCTGACGTGTTGGTTTAGAGAACCAAATTGCTATAGGTGTTATGCTCCAGTGAAACAGTGCTAAATACAGTAACGGCAGTGACCGAGTGCATGCAAGGGTACGTCGACCAGGAGCGAGAGGGCTGTGATACCCGCTCGAGCAAATAGTTAGCAAGCACATAATTGCGATTCAAGCCACTTTCAGAAGTATTGTAATTGAATTAAATCCCCAAATCTCTCTACATCAGCGCAATTAAATGTTCTATTGAATTTTTAATTTATTTCAAGAACGCAATACGAGTGCAAGTAGATTTCCAAGCCCTAAAGATAGGTCCCTATGAAAACAAGCGTCTCCCCAGTAGAAATTGTGGTCAGAGTCTATACTCTGATAATAATCTATTATAAAAGGTTAATAGGGTATAAGTGTCTCTGTCAGCTCTTTATCTGTCATCGTCAACATAACTCAGACGAAGTTAAGCCTACATATTATATCTTAAGTGATTGGCATGTTAAAGATACAGCTGATAGTGTTAAAAATTTCAACTGATGACATCTTCCCATCCTAGGTTACAGTTAAAACAATATTGTACTTATCCCTAATCACTTGTCGTATAGCTCCATCATTCTTGCTGAAAACAATATTGTGTATCGGTTCTTTTACTAGCTGATAACAAACATTACATTAGACGCCAACATACTTGCGGATAACCTATGTAGGCGCTCTGCCGTCACTTAAAACCACTTTGCAACAAAACAAACGATCAGGCGTCCCATTAAACATCATTCCGCACTCAAACGTCAGGCTATAAGTCCCCAATCAAATTGTCACTTAATACCAACACGGTACAAGTGTACACACGCACAGCATACGTATACAGTCGTTGTGAAAATAATTGCCTCGACCAGGTGATCCGCGATTAGTTTGGGCATCCAAAGAAATACATAGAAGAGGAAAATAACAACAATTATTCTGACCGCCATAAAACCCGAAAACCTAGTGTCAAAGATCATTTAGCCGAAGATATGAGACACAGATAAAACCAGCGAAGCGTCAAGTTGATTTCCAGTTCACCTTCCGTCACAAAGTATCTTCGAAGTAAAATGTCAAACGGATACTGTTGCCAGGTACGCTCAAGTGTCTATCAGGTCCCATAAATTCTGTCAAACATGTCTTGCTTTTATCTGTCTTATCATTGTGCTTCTCTAATTGCCTTTCTTCCAAGAGAGTGGAACAACACAGACTTGGTGATGATAGGATGTGCATTAAAGCCTTTTAATCGTTTATTCCAGCGCGAAGGATTCAAAGCGAATTCAGATACGGTGCTCCATACGAATGTGGGACTTGGCCTAAGGCTGATGGCATCCTGTGTCAAAAAAACGTCGGTCTTTGTGTTTCCTGGGTTTTCTTTTCATTTCTTTTGTCGAGGCAAAGGCAACAACATGCTAATCTCTTATGACAACATAAATAATGTCAGCCCTTTGATCCCGTGAGTATGACAGCGCTGTATCTTTTCGACGCAGGGTGAGGATAAAACTACTTTTGACTCACAAAAAAAAAAAAAAAAAATGAGGCTCAAATCCTCTGAGTAAAAGGGGACCAGGATCGATCCGTTTTCGTTGTTTTTTTTTATGTTTCAAATTTTCAACGACGAATTTTCGAAATCAGTTCAGATTTGCAAGTTATACGTAAAACCTAATCAAGACAGTTGTCGAGGAGGGGTTGGCTGTGACCATATTTATTCGTATTGATGCAACACATCAGGGTTAGATATTAGGGTGTACGTACAATGGTGGCAGTTGTTGAAATAATCCCTGGGTGTCGGTGCACAAATGTCAAAAATAGAAAATTTCTATCATTACCCCGATAGTGTAGTCGTGCCGTGGTGGTTGGTTAGAGTTTTAGACTTTTCCGAGGATTGTGTTGGTTTTTTTTTTTCTCTTCGTCCTTGATTACAATTGCAATTACAATCAGCCCCTATACGATAGATGAAGTTTGTACGCGTTTTGGTTCTTTTGCTCGTGATTCATTGGCATTGTTCGACAGCCGCTTACACCAAGGATAATATGTTTGCACAGGATGTTCTATTATTCGTTTGCGTGTAAATTAGGCGCAGAAGCAAACCGCTCTAGGGGTTGTAATGGTTGTTCTATTCAACCTCCTTGGGCATTATACGAATACGAATACGTATACCCTCTTCCATCGCATCGCTTAGCTCTCTCTAGATTTGGTTAATATTTTATAATTAGATACAGTTTCCAAACTACTTCAAGGGTTCGCATTTTCAATTGAAATTTCGACGGACCTTTTCGAAATGTGTTTTGAAAACACAGGCAATTCTTGTTCAGTTTTCATCGTGTCCTCGTCCTGTTCTTGACACTCCATTAAGCCGCTGTGAATTTTTAAGTGGCGCAATCATTTTTGACCCCTTTGATGGGATGCGACGCATCGGAAGGCGACATAATCCTTCTGACTGAATTGTGTCATGATATGCGTGTTATACGAATAGTGTGAGTATGTGAAGATTTAAATGAGGTCCTGAAACGTTTCGTTTTGTTCTTTTTTATTTTTTATTGTTTTTGTAATTTTTATTGTGTCATCACACGCAGAGTGTTATTTTATCACATCGGGCATAATGTACTTACGATGTAACATAAGTGTACGTGATAAACAACATTTTTTTGATTAATGATTCGAGATGATCCGTGAATGAGCATTCAAGAGCGAATTGTATCTGTTATGATAAGGCATCATGTTTCATCAAGGCTGTCTCAGTGTGTGGTAGCCTTTGTCTTATGTGGCGTGGCATTCGTTGTTTTATCCTTATCGCATGCATGTGAGGAACATTTTTCATGTCGTTTTGGGCTGATTGATGGTCTAATTGATTTCAAGGGTTTTAGTTTAGTTGGATGAGTTTCGAGTAATGTTTATGGTAGAGGGCTTTTCAGAATAAAGAGAGGTTAACTCATATTTCTGATGATGTAGTTTCAGTTGTAAACAAATGAGAAGATATCGTGTTTGTTGGATTTGATATTGGTCCTTTGGAAGCCTCCTACTTGTTATGAGTCTAATACAAAATGTTGTGAGTATCGTGTAAAGAAAAATATTTTTAATTTTAAACTATAAATGCTTGGTGAGCATCTTGCTCACTCGCGACAGAACACTTGAGACAAGGATCAAAAGAAAACCCTACTCGAAATAAGTGAATTGTTGGTGGTGCTCCTTCAAGTTGGACAGTCTTGCTTTACAGTTGAAAGTCCGTCGATCTGAAAGTTATTCTAAGCTATCTAGTCGAAAGGACTAGAAACGTTAACTTGCAACTCAAGGTAGGCAAGAATGTGTGCAGATAAAAATTCAGCAATTCACAAGAGAGAAACGCCGTTCTGATTTCAGCAGCGAACTACCGCAAAGAACACATGACTGAATTACGTCTCCAAAATTTGGGCATAGAAGCGGACAACAGCTGTTATCTAAATGAGAGCCTAACGAGACAAACACGGTTTCTCCTGAACAGCGCTCTTGGTCTCAGACGAAAGAAACAACTGTTTGCTGTGTACACAAAATATGGATCTGTGTATGTTAAGAAGTCGGCGAATGGAAAAAGCTTTCGCATTGAAAGCTCTGAAGATCTGCTTGCTGCTACTGCGACGCATCAATGAATATTGTCTACTATACGTAAGCCTATTCATCTATTGTAATTCTGTTGTCTTTATTCCTCTGTTTTTCTCCCCTCCCTTCTTCTATAAACCTCTGCCCAATTCTTCTTCCTCCTCTCTAGTTGTATTGCACTTTTTTTGTTGTTGTTTTGTTTTATTTCTTTTTTAATGGATATCACAAGGTCAGGAAACCAATACAGTGTGAATGAAAAATCGACGCACACAATGGTAAATGTTCTATCCAGGAGTTTTGAGGGACTTAAGATTTGTTATTTAAATGCGCGTAGTTTAAACGATAGCAAATTAGACTATTTAAAATACTTGTTTTCTTGTTCCTGTATTGATGTTATTTGTGTAAGTGAAACCTGGTTTAAGCGGAACGTACCTGATTTTTGCTATAAGATACCAAATTTTCAAATTTTTAGAAATGATAGATTTACTGATACAACGGGTGGCGGGGTAGTGATTATTTGCAAATCGGATCTGAAATGTGAAATTATCACTAAATCTAGTGGCAATGGAATCGAATATATTTTAATTGAAATACGCGACTGCAATACCAAATGTTTGGTTGCATGTGCGTACAGTAACAATAGACACTGCTCCCCTGTGCCCTTCTTTTCAGTTATCTCCGAATACTGTGCACTCTATCAGCACATAATCATCTGCGGTGACTTCAACACCAATTTAATAAAGAATAACTCACTCGCTTTCCAAATGAAGGATTTAGTCTCTTCAGTCGGGATGGAAATAGTAAATACTACTTACCCTAGACGTTTTGCTGATAATTGTTTACCCAGTCTTCTAGATTTAGTTATTGTTTCTAATCCGTCGCTTGTTCTACTGTTCGATCAACTATCGTTTGATGTTTCTGACCATGATCTTCTTTTCTGTACCTATGATGTGAACTTGTCTAAAACAGTTATCCCAGATTCCTTCACGTTTAAAGATTTCAATTCCATTGATTTAAATGCCCTTCAAATTGCTACTTTTTCAGCCCCATGGGAGCAATGCCGCTTAATGGCTGATCCGAACGAAAAAGTAAAATTGTTTCAAGCTATTTTAGCACAATTGTTCGATCAATGTGTACCAACTAAAACGGTCAAAATACAAAACAGAGCATGCCCATGGTTTACGTCTGAAGTGGTTTGCTCTATTAAGAGAAGAAACAAATTATATAGTAAGTGGAAGCATAGACCATCTAACGATAACTGGTCTTCGTACAAAGCGGCACGTAATTACGCCACCTTAGCTGTACGTACCTCAAAACTAAATATATCCCTCCCTGCAAAGAAACTTTGGAGTAATTTGCGTAAAATTGGTATATCTAGTAGTAGCAACAACTCTAAATGTGTTCTTGATCCCGATGAACTAAATCATGCATTTCTAGGAGATGATTCCAGTATAAATGAATTTGATTTTAGTCAGACTGAGGAAGTAGTGCGCTCGCTGCCAAGACTGGAAGATTTTGTAGTAGTCACTGAAGACGAAATTATCCAATCCGTAACAGCTATCAAATCTGACTCCATAGGTGAAGATGGCGTACCAGTACGCTTTATTAGACTTATCTTACCGCAAATTGTACCTCATCTCACACATGTAATCAACTGGTGCATAACAACATCAACGTTTCCTCAGTCCTGGAAGATTGCGAGAGTTTTGCCCATCGCAAAGAAAACCTATCCAGCATCTCCTGCCGATTTTAGACCGATTAGCATTCTACCCTGCTTATCCAAGGCTTTCGAGAAAATAATAGCAAAACAAATTACGAAGCACTTGTCTCTCAATAAGTTGTTGAGTGCTCAGCAGTCAGGTTTTAGGGCTAACCACAGCTGTTCCACAGCCATGGTCAATTTACTTGAAGGAATAAGACAAGATTTTGACAGGGGTCATGTTTCATTTCTTTGTCTGCTGGATTTCTCAAAGGCCATCAATAAAGTAAATCATAAAATTCTGTGTTGGAAGCTAAAGAACAATTTTGGGTTTAGTGAAAGGGCAGTGAAATTGCTGAGTAGTTTTCTTTCCGGTATATCGCAAAGGGTAGTTTCGGGTGAACGTAGTTCTTCACTAGTGGAAATCAAACAAGGTGTGCCACAGGGTTCAATATTGGGACCGATTCTCTTCTGCCTGTTCATAAATGACGTGCCATTAGTGTGCAGACATTCTTCAGTACACCTGTATGCAGATGACGTTCAACTACACCTAGCGAAACCGTACTCATTAATGATGACTTAAAACGTATATATTCTTGGTCAGTGTCAAATGGGTTACTACTAAATCCGGCAAAATCTCAAGTAATTCCAATATCCAAGAAAAAATTCAATTTTAATCTCCTACCTGACTTATATCTTAATAATAGTAAAATCAAAGTCGTAGAATCAATCACTAGTCTTGGCTATACTATAACTCGAAATCTCTCTGGTCACAATCACATCAACGTGATCATTGGTCGTATCTACGGATGCCTTCGTAAGTTGTGGCTTAGCACATATTTCACTCCGATTGAAACACGACGAAAACTGGTAACAACGTTAATATTACTTCTCATAACATATGCTGAGGTCGTATATAGTAGTCTTGACTCATTATCTCAGCGTAAATTACAAATAGCTTTTAATGATGCGGTGCGTTACATTTATGGCATTCGTAGATATGAGCATATCTCCGAATACTCTAGGTATTTACTTGGTTGTAATTTGGAACAGTATATCAATGCTAGAAACTGTATATTCCTACACAAAATTATTAATAATCAAAGTCCGTCTTATTTGTATAGCAGGCTTAATTTCACTCGCTCTTCAAGAACAACGAACCTTATACAGTACCGCTGCAATTTTCTTAACTCTTCGCGCTTATTTTTCATTCACACAGTAAGACTATGGATCTCCTTGCCCTCATATCTAAGATCAATATCAAATCCCTGAAATTTTAAAAGTGCAATACTCCTATATTTCTCCACAACAATAAAACTAAACCTATCCCCTTCTTCCTATTCATCCATAGTGTTTATATATATTAGTTTTAATAATTGTAATAAAATCATACATCTGAAATTAAAATACTATGTACTAAAAAAGATAATATCTTAATGTACAAACCATTTGAATGAAATAAATAAATGAAATAAAATAAATAAATAATGATAAAATTACGACTAAGTAGAGAATACGTAGCAGATTTTTATGAATATCACAAAGAGATACCAATGTGAAATTGGTCAAGCCTTTGAACTAAGGTCAGAACCGCCATAATGAATTGTTAGAAAATGTTGATTTTGATATTGGTGTAGGAGATTGATTCAAAAAATCAGTATATACTAATATGGGCGCGATAAAAATGAATCTGAAATACGATTTTCAAAAAAAAATATGTGTTTACTTTTTGCAGGTAAAAATATTTACACCGCCTCTAGGTGGGGTTAGGTCGTTAGAGGAAAAAAAAAACAAACAGATGAAATTATGAAAGTAATAGTTTATTGAATAAATAATCATGAAAATATATCAAAATAAGATAAAAAGGAAGTGAACAATGCTGTATAGTTGTATATTACCTCCATTAACGTTGATGGTAGTCAAAGAAACACGACTTTGTGGTGGAATTGCAGAGATTCAATTTACTTTTGTCGCAAAATACCTGTGTTTCTGACTTATGTTACATCCCGGATTTTTGTACAACTTTTTGCCCTGGCGGTCGAGAAATACGCGCCAAAGGCCCACGTTGTCGTATCGTACCTCTGGAGGTGGAAAATAACACTTTTTTGGCTTGTGTATTGGTGTTACTGACATTGGATGACCTCTCGGTTTTTTTGTTTCGTTCGAAATCATGCACAATGATTCCGCAATTTCAGAGCGAAAATTTGGCAACTCGATTTTGGTTCCCTTATGAAAAAGAATATAAGCGTTGACCATTGCCACATCCAACAAGTGGAAAAATATGCGGTTAGTCCATTTTCGGGTTTTCATATGTATATGATAACAACCAAGATCGACACCACCTATATGTCGATTATACTCTTTTATTATAAATGGACAATCAACTTCTATTTGTTGATGTTTTTTCCTGTCCCATCGTGAAGATTTGGAGGGTGGTGGAACAAGCTCTCGAGACAGAAATGGTTTGATACCAACATACGAGGGGCGTTCAATATATTCTCGGTATCGATATGAAGGAACATGCGAATTCAATTTAAATTGTTTTTATTCCTCAATATAATCTCCCCTAACATCAATGCATTTATTACATCTTGAGATAAGCTTTTTTAAACCCTCAAAAAAATAAATTTCCTCCTCCTCCATTTATTGCCGACTTGAGTTCTTCATCATCCGAAAATCTTTTTCCACGAAGACATTTTTTCAAATCCGGAAACAGGAAATAATCACTAGGGGCAAGGTCTGGACTATAGGGTGGGTGTTGGATTTCTTCGAAACCACAATCTCGCGCAGCAGCCTTGGAAACTCGCGCCGTGTGAACAGGAGCGTTGTCATGAAGAAGCAACACACCCGCTGCGAGTTTACCCCGTCTTTTCTTTTTAATTTCCTCCCGCAAATTATGCAAAGTGGAAACGTAGGATGTGGCGTTGATGGTTTCACCTTTTTTTTTGTACTCAATAAGCAAGATTCCCTTTGAGTCCCAAAAAACTGTGGCCATGAGCTTCCCGGCAGACGGAGTGACTTTGAACTTCTTCGAGAGGTCTGTTCCTTTTTTATGCCACTGCATGGACTCTTGTTTGCTTTCAGGGTCATAGTGGTGGACCCATGTTTCGTCCCCAGTAACAATTCGATCCATAACACCGTCCGCGTTCTCACTACACATCTCCAAAAGCTCTCTACAGGAGGCGCTGTGAGCATTCGTGGCACCCACCTTGCACTGACCTTTGAAAGGTTAAGATGGTCATGAAGAATGGTGTAAATGGTACCAATTGAAAGCTTGGTGATCTCTGCCATCATTTTCACCTTTATTCGGGCATCCTCAAGAACAAGTTTTTCGACTTCTTTGATGCTTTCTCCCGTACAAGCAGTAGCCGGGGCGCCGGAGCGGGGGTCGTCTTCAATGCTCTCTCTGCCTCTCTTGAACTCACTTGACCACTTTTGCACAGTTGATAATGAAGGTGCAGAACCCTGGTAAACAGCCACCATCTCTTCATGAATAGTTTTTTGACTTTTTCCTTGCTTAGTGAGAAATTTAATTACAGCGCGATGCTCAATTTTCACCATCATCGTCTCAGTTGCCATTAACTAGAGATAAAACGCGAATTAATAATCACATTTATATGAAATTTTACATAAATGCACTAAAATAATAGTATTACTTGATAAATAAGTCAATTTATATATACAACCACAGCTTCACCCCGATACCGAGAATATGTTGAACGCCCCTCGTAAGTCGAAAGAAGTCGAACACTTTTGTTGTCCATCCACAAAACGTTGCTTATAACTATTCCGTTAGCTTTAGCGACATATTCCTCGGAATATCCTCGCTCAACTTTTCGCTTTATCAGTTCAGCATCGCTCGACAATTTTATGTTTGGCACTCGATTTGAACGAACGGTTCCCTAACTATTATATACCACGGCTTCTTATTATTAACCCGGGTCTACCCCGGACAACTTTATTTAGCTTATTAACAAGCAAAAACTTAAACCTAGACTTAAAACTAACAAAGATATTCTTAACCTAATATGGGGCGAGGAGAAATGGTGGACGAGGTAGATGTTAAGGGAGTGGCATATTGAGCAGTGCTTTTTTCATTTCGTGTTTGCTGCTATTTAGGTCAAAGACTTCGGCGTAGTTGTTCGTTATACGCAACATTCTAGATATTGGTTCAAAGTGACCGTAGTTGGTACGGTGAGTTCAGATCAGGAAGAGTGGGACAGATCTTAGATTACGGGGATTGGGAGTGAATGCAATATTTTGCGTTATTCTCGACCACTCGATGTTTCCAGTCAGTAACTGGTGGATAAAAAGTACATCAGCGACTTCACGTCGTTTTTTTAGTGTATGCATGCTAATTAGTTCCAGCCTATTTTCATAGGGGGGTAATCCATATGGGTCGGCCCAAGGTAGACCACGAAGTGCGAAACGGATAAACCTGCGTTGGACTGCTTCCATTCTTTGAATGTGGGTTAGTTTATAGGGTGACCAAACTTGGCTGCAATATTCGAGAAGAGGCCTTACAAAGGTAATGTACAGGGACTTTGTAACGTAAGGGTTGGAAAATTCTTTCGACCAGCGTTTGATAAAACCAAGTGCAGAGTTAGCTTTATTTATAATGCTGTCAATATGTGAGTCGAAATTCAATTCTCTGTCACAAATTATTCCTAGATCCCGTACTTAGGTAGTGGAAGGAATAGGCTCATCGCAGATGAAGTAGTTTCTTGGAGGGGGAGGTAAACGTTTGAGGGAATAGGTTATCGCTTGGCATTTGCTGACATTAAGCTCCAAAAAGTTTTGCTTGCACCATACCGAAAACTTATTTAAGTCATCTTGCAGGCAATGGGAGTCAGAAGGCAAAAAAATGACTTTGGAAATTCTCATGTCATCAGCGAAAATAGAAAGATTACAATTCTTTAAAATGAGATTTATGTCGTTAATCGTCAGGATAAAGATGATTGGTCCAAGGTGACTACCCTGAGGGACACCAGATGCTGCTTTAATTGGGTCGGATATTGAAGATCTGAAGATGACCCTGTATTCTCGGTCTTCTAAATAGGATTTGGTCCATGCCACAAAATGAGGGGAAAAGCCAAGTTTTTTTAGTTTAAAAATGATAAGTTGGTGAGAAATTTTATCGAATGCCTTGCTGAAATCAGTGGAAATTGAATCGACTTCATCACCGTCTTCTAAAGCATGAAGCGTCCTAGAGACGAACTCTGTTAGGTTAGTGGTCGTTGATTTACCTTTCATGAAACCGTGCTGATTTGTACAGATAGTTGGCCTACAGTACGGAAGCAGTTGTTGATAGACTATGCTTTCAAAAAGTTTGGGTATGCAAGAGAGTTTTGCTATGGGTCTATAATTATCGACTTCGGCCTTACTTCCTTTTTTATGAATAGGGATGATGTAAGATTCCTTCTATAGGAAAGGGAAAGTACCTGTTAAGACAGACAAGTTACGAGTAAATAGGGCAGCAAGGGGAGGACCGAGATGGTTAATACACTCTTTTATTACAACAGCCGGAAGGCCATCAGGGCCGGACGAAAAATCATCTTTAAGTTTGGTAATGTTATCAGACACCAAAGATGTTGTTATATTTAGCGAAACGGATGATGTCTCAGGATAGTTTCTCATATAGCTAAAGTAACTAGGATCGGGTTCAGCTGTTTTCTTAGAAAAGGATTTATTAAAATGACAGGCAAAGAAATGTGCAATGGTTTTCGGGTCGGCAGAAGACTCACTGAGAAATTTGAGAGTAGATGGGTAGCCGTCTGGCTTTCTTTTGGTATTAACAAACTGGTAGAAGCGTTTAGGGTCTGAGACTAAGCGGTAGAGGTACTCAAGGTAAAGAGACTCACAAAGTTCAGAAAAACGATTATATACCAATCGATAATTACTGTAGTCGGAATCAGATCGAGTCCTTAAGAATTTATGCCACAACTTGTTTCTGTAATTACGGAGAGAGCGTAACTCCTTGTTGTACCAGGGAGGAGCTGACATGCAGTCCTTTCGGAAGATATATGGAACCGATTGGGCAAAGCAGAAGAAAATTAACGAATAGAACGTTGATAAGGCAAGATCAATATTAGTCGTCTCAGCAATAAAGTCAAAGTTAATGTTGCTGATGAGGTTTTTAAGTTTGTTAAAGTCGGTTCTTCGGAAGTTAAATGAAAATGCATTTTTCGCATCGACACTTGTGTTGCCATTTTTATATGAGTATATAATTGACAAGGGGGGATGAAGGCGGCCTAGGGTAGAAAGAAGATGATTACTCCTATAAACGACACAGTTATTTGAATCGGATGTGAAGACAAGGTCGAGTTGTCTGTTCATTGTGTTAGGTATTCCACTAATCTGATATAGACTTGAGTTGGTTAGGCAGTCCACCATCAAAATTTCTATTTCTGAGGACGAATTAAGAGAGACGAAATGAGACGAATCGTCGGAAGGTATGTTAGTAGGCCCAATGGTGTGTAAAAATTATCAAAATTTAGGATATGGTTCCGAGATCTGGTGCATTTTCTGGTACCACGTTGTCTCCTGCACCAGAATAAATTTCAAATGTATATGAGAAGCCCATGCATAGAACAAACAGCTTGGTTCCCCATTTCTGTGGTTTGGCTGGCATATATTGCCGAGTAGGGTTGCCACCCATTTTTGTAGCACAAAAGACGATGAAGCATCGGAACAGACCCAAAGCGTTCGTAGAAATGAGTTATAAGTAGTCGAAATCTTTGCAAGTAGTCGTATCCAGGCTGGCCGTTCGGGATCATAGTCGAGTTGTTATTGAAATGCAAGAGCTGGCGCATTTGTTCGAATCTCATCCGTTTCATTGTGGTCCGAATTGCTTCCAGCGAATGTCTTCCCTAGTAGGAATGAACATTTGGAAAGCGGTAAACTGACATGAAGAACATGATTCCAATGAATTGTCGAACCTCTTGTTTATTGGTATTGATAAATCGAGTTTCGATGTTCTGCTGGAACGCGTACAAATTCATTTCATCAACCATATATTGCATAAATTCATCAGTCACAAGGTAATGGAAGAAATCAAATGGTGCTTTCAAAGATATTAATTCATCTGGCAGCTCTTTTACCCCGCGAAAAACGACTTCGTTTACATGCAGCTGCATATTTTTTTTTCACCACAACATGGATTCGAATTCCTGAGCATCATTTTTCATTGTATTCGAAGTACCAATGAATTGGCCAGTGCTCGAACAACTTGAGCCACCTTCTTCTTCTTGTAATTCGTTGTCATTCGAGGAACGTTTACGTTTTCTATAACGTGAAGGGGTAATATTAGGCTCAGAAGCACTAGCGGAACTTTGTGGCACCCAATGTATCCTTTGCCCAAATGGTATCCGGATCGGGTAGGGCCACAATGACAGTTAAAAACACTCCAAAGGTAGCTGCAAAAGCACCGGAAGCGGATCTGGATTTGAAAGCGATCCTTCTGTCCCTGCACGGAAAAATCGATCATTTTCAGAAACAATTAAATGAACAAGCGGCTCGAATTGACGTCATCTATTCGACCCTGTTTGACAAGTCTGTCACGCCGATACAATGTCTGCTACGTTGAATGAGGTTAATCTGAAGATCCTTACGTTAAATGTTAACTCACTAATCAGGATCGAGAGAAGGACCAACCTACAAAATCTGTTGCTAAGTGAATGCCCAGATGTTTTGTGACCAGAATCAATTTTGTGATTCTACAGTGGGTACAATATATATAGAAGAGACCGTCCACATTCTTCACGAGGGGGTGGGGTTGGCATCTTATTACGCAAAGGCATGCACCATAGGGTCATATATAGCGGGGATCTAATGAGGTTCCGGGTGTTGGAAGCCTGCATCATATGCATTCCTCTTCATAATTGAATGCGAGTGTATGTGGTGTCGCTTTATGCACCTGAAGTACCTAATCCCATTCAATTTATAACTAAGCTCGAAATACATTTTCGTTGCCCTCAGCTCCAATTGGAGGAAAATTATTATTTTTTGGCCGGAGATTACAGAACTCCAACAATCAATGCATTGTACGCTCACAAAAGTAGACTGCTCTCGAGGCTTAAGCAGCTGTACAGACAGTTTACTGACAGAAATGACACGGAAATAAGAACACTGAAGTCAATGATCAAAAACCTAAAGCAATTAATCAAAGAAAATTACAGTAAGTCTGTAAGTCTGTACTGGGGCAATAAGATTCGGGCTATAAAATCCAGTAGTCCGAATATGTTCCCGCAGATAAATAAATGGTTCAGGAGGAAAGATCACAATGACATTCAGTGTGTCCGAATTCCACAAACGACAGAAAACAGACAGACACTACTGACCGTTGGCATAAGTCCAGAGAGTGTCGACTCAGGCGACGGTCTTTTCGTGGTCGAAGACCCACAGGAGAAAGTGGATTTGCTGGGAGCTTTTTTCGAGACCGTGTATACGGTGAATAATCCTGTTCACTGTAATCACGACATTGACAACAGGGCCTACGTAAGTCACTATTATCTGCGCAACGAACTTCAAAATTGGCGATCCGAGAATCACGGTTTCACCGTATTCAATGAAGAAAACGCGGCAAACGTCATCGTCGCCTGTTTAGCAATGCGCTGAATAATGCATATTATCCGACGCATTGGAAAACAGCTGTGGTACACCCAATCTCAAAAAGGGATAAAGTTAGAACTAACCCTGCTAATCTTCGGTCAATTAGTTTGCTTCCGAATATTAGCAAGGTATTCGAGAAAGTGGTTAATAGAGCGCTGTTAAAGTGGGTAGAGGAAAATAATATAATTCCGGAAAATCAGTTTGGTTTTAGGGCGAGGCAGGGCACTATTCATGCTGCGTCAAAGCTGGTCTCCGACATACAATGGAAAAAAAGCAAGAACCAGTGTACGGGTGCCTGCCTGGTTGACTTTGAGAAGGCCTTCGACACCGTATGGCTAGAGGGGCTTTTCTATAAGTTGACCAGGATGGGCATGCCGAAACCCCTGCTATATATGATTTATGACATGCTTATGGGAAAGAAGTTCGTTGTTAAATGTACTCGTAACAACGTCATGTCGAGCAAGATCTTTGACATTAAAAACGGCTTACAACAGGGGACTGTGATTTCTCCGATACTGTTTAACATTTACACAAGTGATCTAGTAAGTTCCCTCAATCATGCCATAGCGTACGCAGACGATTTAGTGGCGTACAGATCAGGTCCAAAAATTGGAAATTAAAAATCAATCTTCAAAAGTCGGAAACAATCTTGTTTAGAACTCCATTGAAATGGGCTTCTAGGGATACCAGATATAACTGGCGAAATTTGGCCATCATTGGACAGCACGGACTGCCATTAGCGGTGAGAAGCTTAGTGAGATACCTTGGTATCTGGCTCGATAAGTATTTGTATCTTGACAAACATATAGATGCTTGTCTTGCTGGGGCCAAGAAGGCTTTAGCTCTGACAAGAAGGCTGTTTCACAGCAGTCAACTTGTCTCCAGGGTGAAGGTCATAATCTATGTGGCCCTAATCAGGCCGGTCATCGCCTATGGTTGCCCCGTGTGGTTCAATGTAGCGCTGTATCAGATGGAAAGGATTCGGGTGTTTGAAAGGCAGTATCTTAGAACCTGTCTCGGCTTGTATAGGACACCAGAATCAGAGTATAAAAAATATTATCCCAACAAAGTCCTTTACGATGGGGCTAATCTGAATAGGATTGACAATTTCCTGATTAAGGTGATGCGAAGACACGTTGCACGAGCAATGACCAACGATAATAGCCTGATCTTTCGGGCTTATTACCCCAATGAAATGTACCACGAGAGTTCACTTCTATTGGGCTTTATCCCGCCAGAGGCTTTTCTCTATATTGATGCTAAAGGGTTAGTACAAAACAGGGATAGTATTCCGGTAATATACCACCGCCACCGCGGTGCGAGGGACAAGCGGCTCATCTACGACGGGAGCTCATCCGCTTTAGTACCGCGATTGAGGATAGGGATCGGATCGATGCCGAGAAACAGTCCACTGAATTCTGAATAGCTTGCTCTCCTAGATCGGTACGTTACTAAGGTAACACACTCCTCCTTAGTCGTAAGTTAGATTAAGAATAGTTAGAGGGATCTCGTTGAAAGGCCGCGTTGGTTAGCATGAGGCCACACCCCTGAGAAGTGACCGGTGGTGTATGGCACTGGTTAAATCTCGGTGGTGAGTGTGCACGTTGTTGACGAATGACAGGCGCCCGAGATCGCAATTGGGATGGTGACCACCCGTTGCGAAAGACTACGGGAGCTCACCACCCCGATTACAGTTAAGTTAGGCTAAGTAGCTTAGGTAGGTTAAGTAGAATAGGGACATAGTTTTAAGTTTTATAAAAAATTTAAAAGATACAGTATCTAAGTTTTTCGAAAACCTTCATATTGTAATACTGATAGATAAGATTAATTGTAAGATAGTTTTTAAGGCCGAAAGGTATAATTTCAATGAGATTGTAGAGCGCTCTGTAGGAGTCAGTAAGCTAGAATAAGTAACTGTTGTTGTCAAATTAGATTTAATCATTTTTGTCTAGAATGTAAGTAATAATGAAAGAATCAATAAAAATGAATTTAAAAGTAAAGTAAGGCATTCCATAAGCGAGTTGTACGGCTTAGGAAGGAATCACGATAATTTAGAATACGTCCGACAATGGGCTTGAGGGTATACTGATGAGCATTCATAGCAATGCGGGTATTACGGTTAAAGATTTGAAGGGGCGGAAAGCTACTGGCGATTTCTATGGAGCACTGGTGGTGGAAATAGCGATAAAATAAAGTGAGACACGAGACATTTCGTCGGCGTTCGAGGGTGTCCATTGCCTGAGTGATATTGATATCAGCTATGAGTTTTATCGCACGGTTTTGAATCCGGTCTAGCAGATGCAGAAATATTTTAGGCCAACCTGACTAGATTTGAAAGCGTTAACAAGGATAACAAAGCGTATCATTCTTGCTGAGCTGTCGACACTCTTTGACCCCCTTGGTCTTATAAACCCTGTTGTTGTGAAGAGAAAAATTATCTTGCAAGGCCTCTGGGTAAGCAAAGTTACGTGGGATGAGTCTGTACAGTTCAGGGCACACAGTGAATGGGAAGTTTACCGTCACCGATTAAAGGAGCTTGAATCAATAAAAGTTCCCAGATTTGCCTTAGTGTCAAGACCAAAGAGTGTACAGTTTCATGGGTTCTCGGATGCCTCTTTGCGTGCGTACGGATGTTGCGTCTATATTCGAGTAGTGGATGAAAACGATTGCGTGGGCTGCAGTTTAGTCACTGCAAAATCGAAGGTAGCTCCAATTAAAACACAAAGCTTACCACGACTGCAACTTTGTGTAGCGGAGATGTTGTCGTCACTACTTGTTAGGATTCTTCCAAATTTTATGCATGTGATTGATGAAATCTTTTGTTGGATAGACTCTGAGATTGTACTTTGTTGGTTGTCTTCTCATCCATCGACGTGGGAAGTATTTATAGTAAATAGAGTCTCGAAAATTCAAAACAATGTGCCACAAGCCCATTGGAGTTATATCTCGTAGAGCATTTGCTGTGGAATTAGTTGTTAGCAGGTGGTTCGTAGGTCGGTCTTTCATTTATTCGTCGGAAGAGTGTTTGCCCAAGAAAAAGGATTTTTCGTTAATTAACAAGCAGGTATCTGGAAAGCGTAAAGGTGGAGTAGTACTTGTATCTAGGAGTGTGTCCCCAAATTTCGCGGAAAACTATACACGGTTTGGCAGCTTGCAGAAAACATGTCGCACTTTCGCTATAGTATTGCGATTAATGAGAAACTTGCGAAAATCCAAATGGAATGGAGGGATCTTTTTGGAAGAAAATCGAGAATTTGATTTACGCTGTAGATCAATTACCAAATTAAACTGGACTTGCACTGCAAAGGAACTGAACGAAGCCCAAATAAGGATTATTTGGCACATCCAGCAGGGGAGCTTTTCAGAAGAGATTCGTCAGTTGGAGAAGGGAAATATGATCAGCCCTTCGAGCTATGTCAAAAATTTAAATCCTTCCTTGATAAAGGCTCTTTAAAACTCCTCCGAGTTGGTGGGCGTTTGCAGAATGCAGACATTCCATACATTGCAAAATGTCCTATCCTTCTTCCTAAATCCCATCCTTTTGTAAAAATTCTTTTTGTTTATTTACATAGGAAAAACTACCATGCCGGCCCACAAGCACTAGTGGGCATCGTGAGACAACGCCTTTGGGTTATGGATGCGCGTAGGCTTGCGAAAAAGACTGTAGATAGCTGCTTGCATTGCTTCAAATGCAAGCCGAAGTTGATGAGCCAAATCATGGGTGAATTACCTGCAGGCAGAGTGCAACTAGCGAGGCCGTTCCAAAAAACTGGTTTTGACTTCTGTGGCCCATTTAAAACCACGTTGAACCGTCGAGGCCAAAGGAACTACAAGTTATATTTAGCAGTCTTCGTTTGCTTTGTCATAAAAACTGTCCATCTTGAAGTCGTATCGGACTTATCGAGTAAAAGGTTTCTTTCTGCGCTCAAGAGGTTTATTGCACGGCGAGGTGTGTGCCAGGATCTCTATTGTGATAATGGGACGAACTTTGTAGGAGCGCGAAATGAGCTGAAGGTTCTTAAGAACCAGTTTCTTGTGCATCAAACCCAACAGAAAATTGCTGAATGGTGTTCAGCGGAAAGTATCGAGTTTCATCACATTCCACCAAGTCAAGTGTGCAAAAAGTCATCTCTTTCGTACTGTGAGCGATGCGTGCTTGACATTCGAAGAACTATCCACTGTTGTGGCAGAGGTTGAAACCGTGCTAAATTCCAGGCCGATGTGTGCCATGTCCAGTGATCCTAGTGATGAGTCTGTTCTTACACCAGAGCATTTCGTAATAGGGAGTCCCCTTAACCCGATAGCAGAACCTCTCATCATGGACTGTAAAACGTCCTCGTTGAACAGATGGCGGAGGTTGACACTTCTCAAGCAGCATTTTTGGAACCGATGGTCGAAGGAGTATCTCCTGGGGCTGCAGAGCGACATAAATGCCAAACGTTGTCAGCAGATTCTTCGGTCGGTACGCTTGTCTTAGTATGGGATGACAAGACTCTACCTCAACAGTGGTTGTTGGGTCGAATATGCAACATTATTCGATTTTCTGATGGCAAGGTTCGAGTTGTTGCCACCACAGTTGAAGATACCGCAAATACTTCAAGGCGGGCAGAATATTAATACATCTGTAGCTATTTCTTAAATACCACTTCGAATAATGTAGCTTTCCTCAATGTTTTCTTTTCGAAGTTATTTCGGCGAATTCATGATGGTACGACAGGGAAAAACATTGAAGAAGATCGGACGTGGTGTTTTTATTTTTTGGAAAGGTCGAAATTAAAAGTTATATTTGATAAAAGTCAAATCGTTGTATAAATCGTTTTTTTTTTTGGTTGTTGATATTTTTTCCCTTTATGAAAATGCTCATAAGGCTAACAGTACTCCAAATTTGCGCGGATGAATGCCTTTTATATTGAGGCAAGATCAGAAGGGGAAAAGTATTTCGTACATCGTTTGAGAAAGCCTAGACATTTCGCAGCATTTTTAGCGACTTTGAATATGTGGTCATTCCAAAGTAAGTTGTCGTTGACACACATACCGAGAATGGAAAGTTTATCGGTTTAGACCATGTAAGTGCCATTCGTGGATAATGGCTGGATGTTTAAATTTCGCTTTAACGACAGCAGACAGCATGGAAGAATCTAATTCTACTCCGTTAGTGGTTCCCCAATTGGTTATGCTTTTGATATCGGAATTTAATGGGCTTTACATACGCTGGCGTTCCCGTTCTATAGCTGAAGAGCAGAGACGTGAGTCCGGGAACGAATATGAAAAGCAAAGACAGACAGACTTGAAACCATCCAAGACAACTTAAATTTAACGTTCCGAAAGGTAATTTCTAATCCATTGAAGAATAGAGTAGTCGATCCCAAAAGCACGCATTTTCGACAAAAGAGCCTGATGGCAAACTCTGCCAAATGCCTTAGAAATATCAAGTGGAACTATCTTGCTTTCGCCAGATTGATGTGCGCGTTGATTCCACTTTTCGGCGAAACATGACATCAGATCATCAGTGGACCTGTTGCTACGGAAACCGTAGTGTCGGTCATTGAGGAGTGTTCATGTTCCAATTATTTCATGAGCTGACGGTTTATCAGCGGTTCCATGACCTAAGAAGAAAGAAACGTAAGTGCAATGGGTCCATAGGAGGAGAGAGAGGAAGATTCGCCTTTTGTAGGGACGGGCTGGACAAATGCTGTTTTTCATCTGCTCGGAAAGAGTAGGATGCATGAAAAAGCTTACACAGTGGTTTTGATAGCGAGTAAGAACACATCTTCAGAAGAAGGGTAGATATACCATCTGTCCCAGCGGATATGTGAATGTTGAGATCTTTAAGTACTCTTGCTACTACACGAGTGCGAAAGTGGATTCGTCCCATTGAAGATTCGATTTTCGACAGGTCACAATCCGGGAGTGTTAAGCTAGCCGCAAATTGTGCAGCAAGCAGGTTGGCCTTGTCCAAAGAGCTGACAGCTGGAATGTCATTGTGAATGAGCGTTGGGATGGAGGATGAGGCAGAATTTCTAATGTTTTTTGACAAATCACCAAAATGACAAACGACTATCGAACTACATTGATGATCCATTTTTTGAAGAATACATCAGGACTTCAAATACAATCTACATGTTTTCTTTTAGAAAGATCTGGAATACAAGTTCCGAAGAAGTCGAAAAGATCTGTTGGGATTCCTGAGACTATGGTTGCTGACAATCTAACAAGAGATTGGTTTTGTCACCCCAGGAAAAAGTTTAGGATTGGAGTGAAAGGCAAATGAAATTTTTGAAAAATTTGTTCTACTGAATGTCTCAGTCCTGACAGACCATTGGAAGTCAGCATTGATGAACAGATGGAACCTTTTGAGGGTCACTTACTCATGAGGCAGTTTGTAAGTGGTGAACCCAAATTTGAAGGTTTACAAAAATTTATTATGATGACGACATATGGTCTAGTCTTGGATTTTATTTTCTACTAAGAAAAGGATCGAAACAAAGATACTGAGCTTCCTGAACGGCTTGATGTGAGCGGTATGAGGAGGCTTGCTTTCATTACAGCTATTTTATGGATCGATATTGAATGTCCATAAATCTAATAAACACTCTTTTTATTCGACGATGAATTTTTCCTTCAGTATATTAATAGCAAGTAGTAGAGTAATTTAGCTGTTAATGGATCGTTTGCGAATATCGAAGTAGAAGCGGGACATATGGGTTTAGCGGTCAATGATTGAAGAAAAATTATATGCTGTCAACAAAGTAGCACACATACTCGTAACATCGACGCCTAGGATAAAACGTCACGATAGGCAACTGGAACTTTGAGGTAGTAGGGTCTCCGCTATTAGTTCGAACAACGACACAGGCGCGGAAATAATGCGAAGGATTTCTTTTACTAATCGCTACTTTTTCGAAATTTGAAGGCAATCGGGTAGCGAAGCCCCCCTCAAAAAGACTGATTATCTCAGTCCTGATTTACGGCGTAGAAGCTTGAACATTGACGAAAACAAATGAAAATGCTCTCTGGCGCTTCGATAGAAAAGTTATTCGTTTTATTTTTGGTGCCGTTAGCATCATTGGAGAATAGAGGAGACGTTTTAGCAGCGAACTGCATGAACTACAGCGACGGCGACCTCATCAGAAAACCTCAGATGACTCGGCTTAGGGGGCTAAGTCACCTTAAACACTTGGACACCAGCAGCCCGTCCCGAAAAGTTTTCAACTCTAATCCAGAAGGACATCGCAGTAGGGGACGACTTCATATTTGGTGGCACTTGAAGGCACCAGAGAAAAGACTGCGTGAGAGACATGTTAGCTGCAGCCCTTGTCCACACTGTAAGTTAAGTAACTAAGTAAGTAAGTAGAGTGCCCAAGGAGATGTTGTTTAAAACAAAGAGTCAAATGCGAAAATTGCATCACTCATACGACCAAGTCGTTAGGTATCATGAGAATGTTTATATGATCCAATGGTTTGAAAATTTGAACCTCTGAACAGTTGCCTCCGCAGGTTGAAAAGTACATATGCGAGGAGTTTGACTTGTTAGACAGAGTTTTGTGAAAATATGTAATATACGCGGACAACTAAGTTGGTCCTTACACCATGTCATGGTAATATCAGTTATGATTTTAATTCCTCAAATCGAAATTTTTGTGATACGACGAATACGGAGTATTCGTACCACTGCAAATATAGGCGACCAGACTGTAAGAACCTTACGTATGCAAGTTTGTGTTTTTTTACTCTGCCAAGACCCGAAGTATTACTAGTGAGGAAGTATCCTTAAATACTAAGCTCAAAACAGTTTCCATATGGTCAAAATGTTTTGTTTAAAATGCTCCACTTGAAGTACTGGAACCGCTCTCCCTAAAGATGGAGGGATGTTGTTTTTCAACAAGTTTTAATTAAGAATCTTAAATCGCTATAAAGAACAATTCATGACGTTATGTTTTGTATAAGACTTAGAGCCTACGACTTCCTTTTAGTGGCTTAAATTTGGACTACTCTCTCGAGCATTATTGTGGTCAATATTGGCTTTTAAAGTCTGAGTGGTCTGTGTGTTAAGGGCATACAGCAAAGAATCGACGTAGCTTCACAAGAATTAATCTACATAGAGGCGTCAAAGCGCGATCTCGGTGGCCAGTTCGCTAACCTGTTTCGCGAAATGACTCATCAGGAAGTAAGTGGCTTCATCGAACCGAACATATCGTTCGGATTAACGTCGCCAATAATCACTGTTCATTGTCCGGTAACATTAGCCAATGACTGAAACGTGAGCCCCAGCCTAACTTTTGAATAATAAGGACACTATTCTTTTCTTTTCTGAATTGCCTTGCTATAGAAAAGGGAATTTTATTTGTTTGCAAGCCCATTGCGCTAGAAGTGAACCATGGTAATAAGCACGATTTTTCGATATAAATAAATGTCGACATCAGGCTGTCCAAGTGGCCAATTCGTGAATTCCTCTTGCAGGCCGTGGTGCCGTGGCTATAGGACCTGCACCAGCCTGATTTTATACGGGTGTAGGACAAGAGTAGGATTTTCGTCATACAGAGTGATATATGGTACGACATTCAACCACAACATTTAATGACAATCAATAAAACTATGGAAGCATTCTTCTGGTATAAATCCGTTCATATTGATTAACCAAACAATACTGAGTATTTACGAGTATATCAAAGAAGTGTACAAAATTACAGCGGTTTAAAGTTGCTTTTATAGAAGGTATACCAGTCAAAAAAAAACAAAAATCAAAAAAACAAAACATACTCGTACATATACGATTATTAACTCAAGATTTTAAGTGAGAAAGCTAAGGCCGTCTATAGTTAGCTGACATCGAGAGCCAATTTAGTGTCTGGAGGACAAGAATCAGATATGTAGATAAAGACTTAAACAGGTTCGTGACTGAGGAGCAGCAGAACACCATCCGCGGCCAGGATGATATCTTTTTTTTTTTGGTTTCTCGAATTGAAATTTAAGTAAATATGAGTTTAACTTATGAGCTGATGTAACACTACCCCGTAATGAATTAATCTAGTACTTAGCCTACTTACTTACTTAGTCGACGCTACAGTCCGAGGTGAACCTTTACCTCAACCAATAAGCCTCTTCAATTAGCGCGGTCTTTGTACTTACTGCCTCCAGTTGCGCACTCCAAGTTGGTGGAGTTCCTCTTCTACTTCCCACCTAAGGTGAGGCCATCCTCGTTGGTGTTCATGTCTCAGCCATCTCAAACGCTAAATGAGTAGTTTTTTGACCAGGTCGACATCGCTGTACAGCTCGTAGACTTCATCGTTAAATCGTCTCCTCCTGAACCCGTTAACGCATACGGGACCAAATAACTTATGAAGAATTTTTTTCTCGAAACGACCAAGGATATCTTCATCCGCTTTAGAAACGGTCCATGCTTCGAAACCATAGCCAGAACCAAGGTGGACAAAGCCCCTTACTACGTCAAAGTTATGGCTGTCGATTGCGACATTTTGACCGATTCGTCGATGTTGGGTGTCTTGTTGACAGAGCATAGTTTGGTTTGCCTTCGTTCACCGCTAGACCCATTTTTGCCGCTTCTGTTCCAATACTCGCAAATGCACCACTGACAGCTCGCTGTGTTCTACCAATAATATGAATATCGTCGGCATATACAAGCAATTGAACAGACTTTTGAAAGATCGTACCTCGTGTGTTGGCTTGTGAGTTTTGCACAATTCTTTCAAGTATGATGTTGAAGAAATCATATAACACCGCAAAGCCTTGGCTAAACCTTTTTTCGACATCAAAGGTCTCGGTTAGGTCGTTACCGACCTTGATGCAGTAGCGAGCTTTCTCTTTCGTCATCCTGCTGAAGCGGACAGAGTTTGGCAGTGATGCCAAAACTAGACCCGGCTCTACATATATAGCACGTCTCTGTAGATGTTGTCATATGCGGCTTTAAAATCGATAAAAAGGTGTTGAGTATCGATTTGAGCTTTTGGGTTTTTTCCAGGATCTGTCGTAGTGTAAATATTTGGTCAGTTGTGGACTTACAGGGCTTAAAACCGCACTGACAGGGTCCAATTAGGTCATTGACAAATGATTTCAGGCACTCGTACAATACGGTAGATAAGATCCTATATGCGATGTTTAGGAGACGGATGCCTCTTTAGTTGGCGCAGTTTAGAGGGCCTCTCCTTTTTTGTGAACCGGGCAAACGATGCTGAGGTTCCATTCATTGGGCATACATTCATCCGAACAAATCATGAAAAAAAGTTGGTGTATGCTCTCTACCAAGTCATCTCCTGCTGCCTTAAATAGTTCGGCGGGTAAGCCATCCGGCCTAACTTCAATTTGGTCGGGTGGACAGAATTCTTGACTTGCATCGTCAATATTGAATGGTTCGCTCTGGCAGCGGAATTTGTGTCTTCTTCGCTGTTTAGTAGTCTGCAGAAATGGTTTTTCCATATCCTCAGCATCGACTGTGGCTCTACTACCTCTATAGGTTTTCGTTCGGGTGTTATTACCCTGACATGTTCCTTTTACCTTTAGGTAAAACTTCCGAACATTATTCCTGGAGTAGCACCTCTCTATTTCCTCGATCGCGCTTCTCATGCCATTTCTTTTTTCTTCGGAGAAGCCGATGTTCTTTCCTTCTCTTATGGTCGTAGAGCTTATGACCTGCCCTCGTCTTTTTGTGTAGCGCCGCTTTGTAGGCATGTTGTTTTGCTGCATGTGCTTGCCAGCACTCTTCATCAAACCAGGCTTTTCGGGGTGGTGGGCGGGTGAAACCCAGAACATCAGTTGCGGCATTTCTGATGGCTTCTCGGCATCTAAGCCACTGGTATTCAGCACTTGATGCTGGATGCAAAGAACTTCTTGAGAGGTTAAGGGATACGTGATCGGTAAAGGTTCTGGTGGCTTGTTGCGATTGTAACCGTTCAACGCTGAATCTCATCATATTATTTCCCCGTTGTTGTGGCGTCTGAGATATCCGTAGACGTACCTTGGCTGCAACTGGGTAGTGGTTCGAGTATATGTTGGCCGCTCGGAATGTTCGGACATCTAAAATACTTGAGGAGTGCCTGATCAATCTGGTTGACAGTTTGCTGATCTGGTGTCTGCCGCGTTCCCTTAAGAAGATTGAGGTGATTAAACCGTGTGATTGCTATAGTAACCGTTACGTCCCGCAGCGAAATCGATATGCCTAAGTTCGTTTCCAGACGTGGTGTCGTGTAGGCTATTTCTTCCGATTGTGCTACCAAAGATGTTCTCATTTACGATTTTGGCATTAAAAACCGCCTAGGATGATTTTAACGTCATACAATGGACATTGCTCGTAGGTTTTGCCGAGGAGCTAGTAGAAACTTTCTTTGGTAGCATTGTCATTTTCCTCTGTTCGGGCGTGATCGCATATAAGGCTGATTTTACCGAATTTACCTTTGATACGGATTATTATAGAGCGTTCACTCACGTGTCGAAAACTCAAGACTTCCTGCCGAAATCTGCCGATTACAACAAATCCGCATCCAAATTGATGTTGCTTACTTACCCTATAGTAATCACCGTAGTAAACATCACAGTTTTTCATCTTTCTGTTGCCCAGCCCATCCCACCGCACTTCCTGGATGGCGGTGTTCAAGATCCGAAGACTCCACGTGCAGATCCGAAAGTCGTTGTCCTTTGTTGATTTTGTAGGGTCGTCAACAGTAAATCCATCCTTATCTGAGGTCGGTTCGGTAACAATTAATTTTTTACTTGGTTGGGCAGTTAACCCCACGCACAAGCCCCAAATTGCGGGGCCTGGCCCTGCAATTTTTGGGGTTCCTAGAATAAAAGAGACCGGACCAAATTCTGGAGCCAGTAACCTGCTTCGGGGATGCGAGTGCTGGCGTTGACCCTTATTAAGGGCTCATCCGTCGTTAACTCTTTTCCAACACCCTGACTTAGTGTTGGAAATCCCTATAGACCTGGTATTCAAGTACATTGAAGCACCTCACGGAACTGTAGATGCCGCCGTTGATTCCATCCTTAGAATTCGTCCGCTGCCGCCCGGAAACAGGAGAAAGTGCCTTAGTGAGATGGCCTCTCTCGTCGGCTACCGCTAACGACCTTCCACTGGGGTTGGTTAGCCCATCTCCAGCCGAGGTATTAGGCACCCAGCAGTCACCACATGGAGGTGAGTAGTAAGAGTTGATGGTGTGAGGCTAGAGTGAGAAGGTTTGTGTTCTCATATAATCGTTTGTGTTCTCAATACTCATCAAAAATTGGACCGACCGCTTGAAGCACTGCCAGCGAAGCCGAGGCAGTCGTTTGAATGACGTTGTCTCCCACATATGATGGCATGAAGGTATCTTCAAAATATAACCAGAATCGATTTTATACCTGACACCGTTATTGGGGTATATACAAATTTTTTTTCCTATTGTTCTTATCTGGTCACCCTTTAGATCATATGACTCCTCGACTCTTATGGTTATATAGTCCACTTACTAGATGGAGTGAAAAGTGACATTCTTGACCGCCAGAATGCGCTGCTACTGCAAAAAAGGTTATGGTGCCTTGAAGTCCGTTCATATTTAGGTAGACATGCCAAATTTCAGTGCGATACTGTCTTTAGTTTTGTTTTGACAGCTGATTGTTGTTGACGTCTTTGGCATCATGTTGAGTATGCACAAAAACGAATTCGTTCTCTCATAAAACATTATTTTTTGAAAGGCAAAACGGCGAAGGAAACGAAAGAAAAGTTAGATAAATACTAATGCTCCGTCAGATTACACCGTCAAATATTGGTTTCGAGAGTTTCGTGATGGCCGCAACTCCACTACCGATCAAGTCAAAAAAAAATACATGAAATGGTATTGGCTGACCGGAAAGTGAAGGTGCGCGAGCTAGCAGATACCACAAAGATTAGTACTGAGCGCACACGCCATATTTTGGGCAATATTCTGCATTTGAAAAAGTTATCCTGCCGCTGGGTGCCGCGAATGCTCACTCCTAATCAAAAACACGAACGCGAGAGCACTTCGAAAGAGTGTTTGGGCTTGTTGATGCGGAATCGGGCGGACTTCTGGCGTCGATTGGTAACTGGATTTGAATCCCTCGGACTATTATATCGTCCCAAACCTATAATATACGAGGGTTGTCTGAAAAGTTTCCGACCGAACAATGATACAAGACATTTTTTCTCAAATTTTTTTTTATTTTTCTACATAGTTTCCTTGTAACTCTACACACTTCTCCCAGCGATGCTCCCATCTCTCTAACCCGTCCAAATATTACTTGGCGTTTTTTTCTGTTCACCAAGGTCATTGCCTCCTCATTTGACGAAAATCTCTGTCCTCCGAATGCAGTTTTTAGATGAGGGAACAAAAAGAAATCGCTTGGGGCTAGTTCTGGTGAATAAGGCGGATGGTCAAGCAGTTCAAACCGTAATTCATGAATTTTCGCCATTGCAACCGCTGAGGTGTGAAACGGCGACGGCGCGTTGTCTTGGTCAAACAGGATTTTCTTTTTCTGCAAATGTGGCCGTTTTTCCGCAATTTCTGCCTTCAGCTTGACAATTAATGATGCGTAGTATGCTCCTGTAATGGTTTTTTTCCTTTTTGAAGATAATCGATTAAGATAACTGCTTTACTATCCCAAAAACCAGTCGCTATCACTTTCCCAGTCGAAAAAACAGTTTTTGGTTTTTTTTGGAGCCGGCTCGCCCTTTGCAGTCCACTGTTTTGACTGAATTTTTGTTTCGGGCGTATAATGGTGTATCCAAGTTTCATCTACAGTAATTAATCGGCGCCAAAACTCGTATTTATTGCGCCTAAACTGCGCCAACAGAGCGTTGGAAATGTTCATTCGAACACATTTTTGGTCTAACGTAAGCAACCGCGGTACTCAACGAGCGGACAGCTTTCTCATGCCTAAATCTTGATTTAATACTCGTATGTAACAAACACGTTCTTTGGACATTTTCATAACCTCTACTGTCTCTCTCACTTTAATTCGGTGGTCGTCTAACTTGGTGAACTTTAGCAATGTTATCGTCAGTGGTTGTAGTTTTTGGACCTCCCGAACATTCATTACCTCCCAAGCTCTTACGGTCACGTTTAAATTCAGCTGCCCAAAATTTCACTGTAGTAAATGATGGTGCAGAGTCTCCATATACAGAGTCTAACTCATTTTTGATTTGCGTAGGCGTATTGCCTTTCAAAAACAAGAATTTAATAACAGCTCGATACTTAATTTTTTAAATTTTCACAAAAAACACTCACATCTACTCACTCAAACGACTTTCAACTAAAAACTGCGCGTCCAAAATGACTGAACCTTCGGTAAGTAACTGTCAAAATATGCACAACTAGCATTCACTAGCTTTTATTCATAACCCTTTTAAAAAAACATTTACAAAAAAAAAAATGTTTAATTCCCAAGCAGGTCACTTTTCACTCCATCTAGTTTAGTAATTGATCAGCCTTCTGGGGCCCATAATCCTGGATTATCCAAGTTGTCCGAGTCGAAGCTAGCTCCTTGAAATGTTTAGACGTCTAGAATACTGGAGCTGTGTTCTGCGTGATCAATGCGCTTGACAGTCAAGTGACTGCCACATCCCTTTATAGACGTATAGGAAACCTGTGCTAGATATGATGAAATTTTGTCCTACCGCGAAATCGATTAGTCTGGGCCCATTTTCCGAGCTGGAGTGTTTTCTTCACTGGCACTCTGACACTCTGACACTCTTTTTAATTTTCATCAATGACCTTTTATCAGCTACTTCTAATCCAATATATTCCTTTGTGACGACAGTACTTTCTGCTTTTCATATTCGCTCCCAGGCTCACGTCCCTGTTTTCCAGCTGTAGAATGGGAACGGCAGTATATCCTAAGCTCAAGAAATTCAGATAAATGAGGAAGAATTTGGGATTTAATGCTTCCGAAACACAATGTTGTCTGCTGTCGTTAAAGCGAAATTTAAACACCCAGCCATTATCCATGAATGGCACTTGCATGTGTGTCAATGACCATTTACGTTGGTATGACCACCTATTCTATGTTGCCGAAAATGCTGCGAAATGTCTAAGTTTAATGAAATGATGTATGAAATATTTCATCCCCTCTGGTCTGGCCTCAATTATAAGGCATTTATCCACCCGAAATTGGAATATAATGCTAACATCTGGTCAAGTGCGCCTAAGACCTCCTTGCACCTGCTACATAGAATCCAAAACCGTGCCATAAAACTCATTGGTGATACTAATTCAGTCAATCAATTGACACCCTCGAACACCGACGTAATGTTTTCTGTTTTACCTTGTTCAATCGCTATTGTCACCACCAGTGCTCCACCGAAATTGCCACTAGCATTCCGCCTCTTCAAACTTTTAACCGTAACACACGTCTCGCTATCAGTATACTCTCAACCTCACTTTCGGACTTACTCTAAAATATTGTGATTCTTCCTAAGCCGTACAACTTGCTTATGGAATGCCTTGCCCAGCTCTTTATTTCCTAGCAAGTATAACTTGCAAACATTTAAAACCAACGAACATCGGTATCTCTCTTTTTTCCCTCCCTAACGTCCTTCGCCAGTGTTGTGTGCATGGATTTTAAGAGTACTCAAATCCCTTCAGGACCCATAGATTGTTAAAAAAAACTCGCTAATGTTGCGTTTGAACCACAAAGGATGATCTTAACTTAATGTTTAGGACATTAGTCATACATGGTCGAGGAACTCGTAGAACTCGATCAGTTGCCTGCAGCTTAAACTTTCTTGCGCGCCGCTTCGGGTTTTTATTGGAATCAACATAGTATCATGGATGTCACAGTTTTACGTCCTCAATTACGCAAATGTCTTCAGGTTATAAAGAGTGTTTCAACAAGACCAATTGGCATTATTTACGAAACACAATATTTTCCAAATGACAGTCTCGGCTCTGCTTACAAGCCCTCTTCCTTTTCCCGAAATTTTCAAACACTGTTTCATATAATTGTGGTTCTATCCTTCATTATAACACAGGACCAAAGAAATAGTTCGTATTAAGTTGCATAATCTTGGCCCCCAACGGGTGTGTCCGAAACGCGAAATTACGGGGCCAGGACACAGTGTTTCGCGACTTGTATGACACGTAGCACCATTGTGTTGAAAGTAGAGTCGTCCATATGCTCGAGCACCGGCCGCAAAAAATTGTTTATTAATATTCGATAGTGCGCTCTATTAACAATGACCCCTCCGGTCCATAAACCGCACCAAATAGTTACTCATTCTGGGTCTGCTGAATCACTCGTGGATTTTCGGGGTACCGACAATTTTGCTCATTATCGTAGTCGACAATATGGAAATGGGCGTCATACGGAAACACGATTTTCTTGCAAAAATTAGTGTCATCATGTAAGTTTTCCAGAACCCAACCCGAGAACGTACAGCACTGCAGGTGGTCGGCCTATGTCAACCTTACGTGCATCAGCTAGAAGATAATAGGGCTTTCAAATTCTACACCTCATGTTGAAACACCATCTACAAGAAGTTGATCTGGCCTCTGGACAATTGTGCTTATGGTGTTGACTTGCGAATTTTGACTGCGCAGCGCCTTGTTTAAGCCTTTTTTGACATCAAAGATCTCGGTGAGATTTCTTCGCACCACTACGGAGAAGCGACTGCTCTCCATCATCAATCTGAATAATAGAAAAAGAGTTTGGCACTGATTTCTTAAATAGACATGGCTCTATACATGTGGTCTTGAAATTGATAAAGAAGTTGTGAGTATCGACCTATACTTCTTGAGTTTCCTCTGTTTTTTTGTTAGTTTTAAATGCATTTTATTTCTTAAATCATTAATTCTTACACACTAACAAAAAATGCTTAAATGCTAGCCCCACACAGGCACTCTAAGCTACTCTAAATTCTTATATCTATGTCTTTCGACTTTATTTACATTTTATTGAAATATTTGTATACTTAAAGCTAAGAAAAAAATTGCTAACAAAAACTTAGCATATGGACTTAATTTTTTATAAAACTTAATATCTAACTTAAAATATACCTTAGTCTACCTAACCTACATACAAAATACACACACATAGATATTATACATTCACAATTATATACATATATTAGCATATACAAAGGTATATACTAATATATGTATATATTTCTTAAATGCTAACCTAAACCTATGCAAGCTGGCCATCGCTATTCACAGAGCAAATAGATTGGTCAGCTCTGCCTCATTATTGAGGCTGGTCCGTAATTGACGGAAACGACGACGAAGCATCTTCTCCATCATTCAACCACCAGAAATGCTGGTGCTGCCGAACGACATCCCTCTTATCGCGATTCCCCACCGCCCTACTGAACCTGAGACGATCCACACTGCCGTGTGCGACGTCTCTGCCGTAGTTGAGTCGCCTGTCCCCAGCTTTCCGAGCGACATGGAAGATTAACGGGACCGCTGATCTATCCTGGATCAACCCTATCTGATCTAGGTAGAGGAATGCTTCCGGTGGAACGAAGCCATCAGAGCGCACACTCTCGTGGTAAAGGTAGTTGGGGTAGTAAGCCCCAGATATCAGGTTATTCGTCGAGTTCATTGCTCTTGCAATGTGCCTTCGAGTCAGCTTAATTACGAAGTTGTCCACTCGCATTAGGTTCGCCCTGTTGTAAAGGACCTCATTACGATAAAATTTTTTGTACTCCGACTCTGGTGTTCTGTACAAGCGAAGGCAAGCCCTCTCAAACACCCGAATCTTTTCCATTAAACTTGCTCTTACATTGAACCACACGGGACACCCGAATACCAGCATGGGCCTGATAAGGGCCATGTAGCAGATTACCTTTACCCTCTCATCGAGTTGGCTGCTATAAAACAGTCTCTTTGTAAGGGCAAAAGCGCCTTTGGCTCTGGCCAGAGCAGCATCTACATTTTTGTCAAAATACAGAAACTGATCTAGCCAGATCCCAAGGTATCTGACTACATTTCGACAGGCAAGAGGCTGTCCGTGTTGTCCAATGATCGAGAACTTACGCCAATTTTTTCTGGTATCCCTAGAGGCTCTAGACAACGGCGTCCTAAAGAGAATGGTTTCCGACTTCCCAAAGTTGATTTTCAACTTCCAGTCATCGCAAAATCGTCTTATCTTATCGAAATCACGCTGCAAGAGAGTATTAATGACCTCGATTTTTGTACCTGTTCTGTATGCTATCAAATCGTCTGCGTACGCAATAATATGGGGAAGTGAACCTATCAAGTCGCTTGTATAAATGTTGAATAGGATCGGCGAATTGACCGCGCCTTGCTGAAGACCATTTTTAATTTGAAATATTCCAACAGAAGTCACATCGCCATTTTTCACGATGAACTGTCTGTTGGTTAGCATATTAAAAAGAATGTACAAGAGTGGTTTACTGATCCCCAGCCTAGTCAGCTTATAGAAAAGACCCTCTAACCATACGGTGTCGAAGGCCTTCTCCAAGTCAACAAGGCAGGCACCAGTACATTGGTTTTTGCCTTTATTCCATTGGATATCGGACACCAGTTTAGACGCGGCATGTGAGATATCATGTCCCGCCTTAAAACCGAATTGATTATCCGGAACTATATTTTTGTCCTCAACCCACCTGGACAGAGCTCTACTGATTACTTTTTCAAACACCTTACTGATATTCGGAAGGAGACTTATCGACCGGAGATTCGCCGGATTGGATATATCCTTTCCCTTTTTGGGGATAGGTTGCACCACCGCCGTTTTCCAATGCGCTGGATAATGTGCATTATTCATTGCATTATTAATCAGGGTGGTGTAAATGTCCACCGCTTCTAGAGGAAGATGTCGAAGCACGATGTTCGGAATACCATCGGTCCCCACTGATTTCTTAGCCCTGATTGTGTCGAACATCTCATGGAGCTCTTCCTTCGAAATGAACGGAGGTAGGTCACCCTCTCTAGTAATGACATTATTTGCCATATTTTCGTCGCTGAACCGGGTGAAACCAGAGCCATCGGATTGCCAGTTCTCTATTTCATTTCGAATGTAGAAGTCGTGCACCAAGACGCGATTGTCCAGGTCATAGTTAGGGCCAATGGTATCAGTGGCCTTGTATATTTCCTGGAAAGTCGCCCCTATGGCTTCAACCTTCTCCTGTGGATCCTCGATCACAAAGAAGTCGTCATCATCAGCGGCCTCATTTGGATCAATACCTGCTATTGTCAGTAACCGTTCGTTGTCTGTTGTCCGCGCTATTTTAAGACACTGAAGGTCGTTTTGATTTTTTCTCCGAAATAGTTTGTTTATTTGAGGGAACATATTCGGGTTGCTGGTGTTTACAGCCCGAACCCCGTTGTTCCAATATGAACTTACAGAAATTCTGTAATTCTCTTTTATTAACGTTTGAATATTTTTAATCGACGCCTTCAGTGTCCTAATCTCCGGGTCTTGTCTGTCAGTAAATTGTCTGTACAAGTTTTTGAGTCTTGTCAGAAGTCTACTTTTCTGTCGGTGTAGAGCGTCAATAGTAGGATTGCGGAACAGGTCTTCGTTAGTCGTATGTCGATATCGCGGTATTGTAGTGTCCATAGTTTGTTTAATTGTCTCGTCCATTTGTTTTAGGTAATTGTCGATCTCCTCGTTTGACAAATTCCTATTGGACGGTGGGTGGAGCGTATTCGAGGAGAGCGCACGTGTCATGGTCGCGGAGAAGCGTGTCCATCGAGTCTTACTGTAGTTGTAAGAATATCTTTGGACAAACTCCTCCAATTCCGCAAATTCGTTGGGAACTGTAATTTCGGTGCTAGAACCGAGTTTCCTCTGTGATCTGTCATTTGTGGACTTACCGGCTTAAAACCACGTGCGTAGGCTAATGCTCCTAAATCTCTCTTCTGGATTGAACAAATGATATCGAGGTTCCATTCAATATGCGTGCTTTCAAATCAATCCTTGTAAATGAGATGTCACAGATTTTCATTCTACTTTCGTCCGCATTACCCATTTGTTTGATGACGGTAATATCTTTATAGCAATCCAGCTAGTTGTTTGGAAGTGACCTGTTTAAGTTCTGAATATTCCATGTGCAGCAAACCGGACAGATCTGAGGCCAGAAATCCGCTTCGGAGATATAAAAATTCCGTTGATCACTTAAATGTTCATCTGCCACGATCTCTACTATATCACCCTGACTACACCTGAAGAATCGTTGTTGAACACCGCAGCTCAAGAACCTTGACCTAGCCCTTTTAAGCAATGTGTTATGCTGACTGTTGAAGCTATTTTTGATTTCATCAGCCTTATTCATTCCTCTTAGGCTCAATCATTTTTTAACAGGACATTTCATATTGGAAATTTTCCCTACTCAACACTCGAGCTTGAAATTTTTGCAAGTCAAGTCCGCCTGAACGAGACCAGTACCCGATGGCTACCACAACTGAAAGCCAGTGTAGTTATAGTAGTGGCTCTGGGCATAGCCAGGTTTTAATCATCGACATGCTTCCCACCGTAGGTTAACATTATTTGAACAATACTGGTCTTTGCTTCCCAACAGAATCGAAACAGGAATCATGCCAAGCTGTCGCGTTAAACTCCCAAGAAAATGCATTAGTAATATGCGCAGTTATACTCGTACGGTGTGTGTGAATATATAGCGATTTTACAGAATTTAAATAAACCCCCTCTGACCTTGCAGATACTTTTGTGTAACTTTTTTACACGGCCATATACCATACACACATTCATTCTCTAGAGCTGGATAGAAAACAGCCCGTATGTTAAAGCAGTAAGACGTATCTGATTTTAAATGAAATCTCATTCCTCAGTTCTAGACACAACAACAAGAGAAAAAGCGACAAATTGCGCGTCTGAAGCCGTTGACAACACAATGACTTTCATTAAGATAAATCTCGTTCATCTCATATTTCATAAAGACATTTGCAATGACACCATCCAGACCGGTTGGCTTGCATCTCATCTCGAACACGTATTCCCTGTTCATACTCGTACTCTCGAATGCAACGAATAGCAAAAATAACTCTCATGAAAAGTTAATCGTTTAAACCATTCAACAGCCAACAGCCCTGACAACCTCATTCCGCACGAAATTAATATTAATTAGCCGGGAGTAAACAAAACATCTTCTCCTCCGGAAACACCGAAAACGAAAACGAAAATGAAAACGAAAACGAAAACTCACAAACACACTTCACTCTTCAGAATATTCGTAATCTCATGTCCATGTCCCATCCCATCTGTGTCAGATTGCTTACGGCCTCTACTGTGTTTCGGAAAACAAAATAAAAATGAAATTTCCCCCGAAAACCATGTGTTGGCTGGGTGGGAAGAAGCTCATTAACATCTCCATTTCCACAGAACAAACAGAACATGTTTGGTAAGTAAAAGCGTTCATACGTGGAGCACCTTTGATGTTTCCAGAGATCTAGAAATTGGTCGTGTCTCATGTCTCGTGTGCCACATGTCACTTGGGCGCAAATTGAATTCGACAGAACTAACGCATCTGAGAAATATGATTTGTGCCTCCAAGTGGGCAAGTCACTTCCATAGATCTATGGAATCTATGAGTGCTCCACACACGAATGGTGTTCACCACCCGACACCCGGCACCCGGCACCCGGTCGGCCAGAGGAAGCACTATGCAAACGTATACGAGTATATTGTGGGCTGCAAATGGGTGACACTGTTGTACGGATACGAGTATATGTACTCGTATGTCCCCAGAGGAGCAGCTGTCCGCCCAGACTAATAGTCGAGATGTCGAGAAATTAGCACTTAATGCCATAATTAATTATTTCAAGTGTTCCGAAAGTTATTTCGCATTAATCTTGCTCGCAGTGTGAGGCAGCGACCAGGCCAACCGATGAGATACTCCATCGCCTGATGAGATACGAATACTCATGCAACAAATGTGCGCTATTTGGGTTGACTATCCTCACGGGTGCGCTGAGTATTTCACTTTTGGTATGTATCTTAAGAAGTGTTTCATGCTCTCTGAATGGATTTGTCGGTTGGACGATAAAGACTACACATTGCATCTTGGTACGGGAGTTAAAGAAATCTATCGAGGATATTTTTGGATGCTCATATGTGCATGCGAATATACTCAAGAAACTGGATGAATGTAAAATATTTAATTGGCTACTTTGTCTGGTGATATTTTTTCGCAAGCGCATCTCCTTTGAGGTCTTTATGATGTACCTTCTGCGACGTTGGGCAGATACAGTGAGTCAAATTCGCCAATGAACGATGCAAATGAAATTGATTCATTTTCTTCAGTCTCAAACAGAGCCAGTAGCGACGGAAGTCTGCACTCACGGTCCGGCTGATATTGGTGCTAAAGCCAGCAAAGTTTGCAGTTTGGAGGGAGAGACAATGGCTGTCTCGGGAAAATCCAAAAAAAAAAAAACAAGAAAAGGACACGATCGTAGTTCATATGACATATAGAAGTGGCGATATATGCATATCCTTAAAGCTTTGAAGTGGAAAGACTACGAGTAGCAATAACAATAGCCTGCACGACACTGCAGGTAAAAACTGTTTAATCAAGTGCTGGAGATAGACAAGCAGAGGATGTTTGTAGAGTGAAGTGCACCACGCAGCAAACACTTGCATGGCTAGGCAAGTCCGTTCCAAATCCCTAAAACGGAGGATGTATTGGCTCATTTTCATACACAGAGCTCTGAATTCGACACTGAAAAGTGGAAAATCTGTTCTCACATAGGTACTATCGCATAATATCCTTAAGTTCCACAACACTATCTGAAGTGCGACAGGAAAGGTCTAAAACTTATTTTTTATGTCGCTACTGTCACTGATTAAAGTAAACTCTTATGCTTTTGCTGGATACTTTTTGAAGCAGTAACGATGAGTAATCGACTTAACTCAGGCCAGATGCGAAGTCTACATTTTGCTGGAAGCAGAAATCTGAGAAATGCCAACAGCCTAACGAAGTAGGTTGGCACAAAACCTGTTCAGAAGCTGAACGGTCTGCCTGGAAATGGTTTCAGGTGAGGTGCCAAGGCAGAAACAAAATCTTTCAGATCGGCCGTTCCGGAACGCAAATTTGCAGCGACAATATAAGAAGAAAAGATGATTGGGTATTGTAGAAATCGGGTAGGCACTAAGAGGTGTCAACTTAGCGTTGTAACTTGGTGTTGTAACTGTTCCGACACACCAATTGTGCCTATTTTACCTCCAAGTGGTAACCATCGGGTATTGGGCGACGTCCTTACAGACTCGACTTGCTAAACTTATAATCACGAGTCCTGACCAGCAGACAAAAATAGCAGCACTATAAATTGCACAGCGGACGAATTCCCCAGATGGAATGACTCGTGAAATAGGATTCCAGAATTAAACACAAAAGACCTTATCCGGGGTAGCCCAACATTTTTGGAACTCAGGCCGGTAAGGATTTCGGATACTAAATCAGATAGCGCTCACATCCCCGAACATGTTACTGGGTTCGGTCTAACCGACTCCTCGTTCTAGGGGTATTATAGTTAAATGGCCCTCCATATTGGGAATTGTGCCGCCGGAGTAACTGCCCGGCCATGGAAAAGAAAGTTAAGTTACGAAGCAGCAACAAGCCTCAGACGCGGACGGATCCAGTGTTGACAACGCCTGTAAACGAAACAAGGACAAACAACAAGATTTCTTAATAGGCCACATGCAGACGAACAACTAACGAAGGCCCTGAACTGCTGCAAAGCAGATATTACCGCCATCCAAGAATTACGCTAGGATGGGCCGGAGAAAAAGAAGATGATAAACGGCGATTGTTATCGAGAGCAAAAGCGAAACCAATTTTGATACGAATTTTTTTGTTAGATCCAAAATTAGGCAAGAAGTCTTGAGTTTCCGGTATGTGAACAAACGGAACAATCCGAAATAAGACTAAATTTGCAAGCATTGGCCTTATATGCGCTCATCATCACACAGCGGAGAAAGTGGACGACGCCAAATATAGTTTCTACTAGCTCTTGGAAGAAAATAACGAGCAGTGCCTGTGCTGTGATATTAAAATTGTCCTCGGCAATTTTAATGGAAAACTAGGAAGAGAGGGCACCTTTGATAGTACCGGCGGGTAGAATAGCCTGCACGACACCCCCTGCGATGAACGATTCAGACTACTCGACTTTGCGGTGTAGCGAAACCTAGTCGTAGCTAGTATGCGGTTCCCACATCTCGGTATTTACAAGAGGACTTGGAGAACTCCTGATCAATCAATCGCCCACCAGATTGATCACATTACGGTCGACGCAAGGCCAGGGGCCAACATCGACACGGATCATTGTTGTAGCCAAGGTACGGTTGCGGATATCCCGAATATCGCTAAGACAAGCATCAAATTTCGAAGACCAGTGAAAGCGCTGGCAACAAGCTGTCAGGGATGCCACCTCTGATGTGCCGGTTTTCATTCGGCTACCATAACGAAATTCTTGGTTTGACCACCAGTGCCGGCGAGCATGTGCAGGTACATACAAAACGGCACTACATAGACGGACTAGAGCTGCTCACGACCTCTACGAGCAGAAGAGTAGAGACGAACAACAGCTTCTCAAGAGGAAAAAGAAGGAAAATGAGAAGCGTGCGGTTGAGTAAATTGAGAGATGCTACTTCAGGAATGAAATTCTGGAGTTATACCAAAAGGTAAAAACTCATGCCACGGATACAAACCCCGGACCGAAGCCTGTATAGACGAACAAGGGAACATAGTAGTAGAGTCGTAGTCGATGCCGATGGTTTGGAAAAAGCATTTCTGTAGACTGTATAACAGTAATAAGGAACCAAATACCGATGTCAGGCAGAATGAACCTCTTAACCTGGACGATATAGACCAACAAATCTGTCCATCCGAACCCGGATGAAGTGAAGGTAGCCATATCTAAGCTTAACTATAATAAAGCTACTAGAGCGGATGATCTTACTGCCGAGCTCCTTAAGGCGGCAGGCGATGACTTGGTAACTAGCATACGAGTACACCAACTCATCTGTAAAATATGGTCGGACGAAAGTATGCCCGTTGAATGAACTCCAAATCGGTACGATGTCTCCATCGTGCACGCTTCTCCATTAAGGTCTGTAAAGAATTCACCGAGACCTTTGATGTCAAAAAAGGATATTGACAAGACAATGCGTTCTCATGCGATTTCTTCAACATCATACTCGTACTTGAAAGAAGAGTGCAAACCTCACGCGCCAAGACAAGATGCACAATCTTTCAAAAGTCCGTCCAATTACTCCCATACGCCAATTATATTGATATAATCGAAAGAAAGCAGCTGATGTCAGTGTCGCTTTCGCGAGTGTTGAGACTAAGCGGTGATAAAGGACACCCAACACCGACGTCTCGGACAGAACGTCACCCTAAGACTTTGTCTACCTAGACTCCGCTATCCATTCGGACAATAAGACCACGTGGAGATCAAACGAGGAATAACTCTTGCCAATCGCTGCTTCTTCTTTGACTTGCAAAGCTCTCTCGAAATAAAAAAATTACCCTATATATATAGTTCCTTAATAATCCCAGTTCCGCTCTATGGCGCAGAGGTATGGACTTTATCAAAAATGGGTGAGCGTGCTCTTGGTTGCTTTGAGAGGAAAATTCTTCGGTTGATTTTCGGTCCCGTCTGCCTAGACGGTGAGTGGAGGAGGAGACACAACGACGAACTGTACGCGCTGTATAGTGACATCGACTAAAGTAAGGCCAACGACTGAAATGGCTGGGTCATGTAGAGCGGATGAAGCCCAATGCTCCCGCCCGAAAATTCTTCGAATTCTCCTGAAAGGGGACCTCATCTAACTTGGCGTGCGAAACTGGAGACAGCTAGCTAAAGATCGAGCTGGCTAGAGACGCTTTTTCGTCGAGCCCGAGGTCAATCCCGGCCAGTAGCGCTACCTTAAGTAAATAAGCGTGTAGTGTATGTCAACATGTGTACAGATGTTCGTTTTGGCGGAGTTCTGCAAGTAAGTTTAAACGCTTGCTGTGTTAAAGCATGTATCGGTTGTCACTAAATGGTGCTACAGTTGTATGTTCCTCGCCGGAGCGGCGGCATTTGTTCTTTTTGGCTATAGCACTCTTCCACGCATTTGCGTGCTTGCGTTGCTGTGTTGTGGTGAATGGCCGGATGTCGTCTCCTTGCACTCACTGCGTTGTTTCGTGAGGTTCCCTCATTTTCTCTCCCTTCTCGCTCTAGTCGCCTTAGCTCTTGGCATATATTTTGTGCGAGGAGGTTCACAGAATTGCATTTATTTTCCAATTCTAACATGTGACATACTGTGCATGTTCTTGGGAGTTTTTGCTTCTCCCAGTATTCCTTGAAAAGTTTCTTGGGCAATAGAAAGATACATGCGCCACGTCTTCAGGTGTATCACTACAAAACGGGCAAAGAGGGGAGTCATAATTTTTAAAGCGATGTACAAATTTACTTACGAGTACAAATTTATTTCAAATTAACTTCTTCATGTTCGCGGCTTATTCAAGTTTCGATAGTCGGAACAGGCCGAAAAGTCCATCGTCCTTTTGACGAGAGTCTCCAGCGATGTTGCCACTATCTTAGACTCCTGTTTCTTTCCTTTGCGTCGGTGTTACTATACGGAAATCGTCCCTTCTGTCTGTTCTTTATATAAATTGGAAGCGGCCCTATGACAACGCATGCCACCTCGTCCGAGATTGTGCGGAATGCACTAATCAGTCTGACTGCACAAAGTCTATTCACTATTTTGATTTTCTTTTTGTAAGATTTCATTTTCATAGCGTCGGTTCAGATTGCGATCCATAAAGCACTACTGAGGTAACTACTTTATCTAGGAGAAGTCTTCTGCTATACCTAGGTCCTCCTATATCCGGAGTTATTCGCATTAGGCAGGCAATCACCCGCGAAGATTTGCAACTCGCATATTCCAGGTGTTCCATAAAAGACAATCTTGAGTCAATCTTGACGCCAAGATACTTCATTCCTGACCTGGATACTGTTTCACCTACTGTGAGCACAATGGTTTCTTTTTATTTTCTGCTTGTAATTAATACCGCTTCCGTTTTGTATCCAGCTGGTGTGAGACCAAATGACGCCAGCCACCGCAGTAAAATTGAAATTTGTTCGTTGCTTATTTGGACAACTTCTTCTACAAGTTTTGCTGTTAGGACGAGGGCGATATCGTCCGCAAACCGTACGATTTTTGCTTCACCTAGTAGGTCAAGACGAAGAACGCCATGGTGCATTACATTACACAGTACCGGCCACAGCACCGATCCTTAGGGTACTTCTCCTGTTTCCGTGTGTTCCGTCAAATTTTCTAGATGTAAATCCGTACTCTCATGTTTCATAGCGCTTCTAGAATATGTACCCAACTCTCTGCATTGAAAGCGTTCTTCACGTCCAGCTTTATGACAGCGCAGTGCTGTTTTGTGCCTCTTCTCCATCGTCATCCTTCTATGGCCATTTTTGACTCTGTCAACAACCGTTTTAATAAACCAAAAACCGTATTGGTGTTCTGATGGTCATCCTACTTTAATCCATTAAAATTAATACTTCTCCCGTCGTGTCCAGTATACATAGTGGACAGTAGGTTTACGGTTTCCCTGCGGGTTTGCCTCCCTTTTGTAGTAATACGAGCTTCTGTTTCTTCCATTGGTTGGGAAAAATTACTTCGCTCAAGCAAACATGATAAATGTCCACAATCAAGTACCTTCTGGCTTTGGCCGCAGCCTTAAAGGCCATATTTGGTATGCCATATGGGTCAGAGGTGCTTTTTTGTTCCCAAATCTGTTGCAAGCGTCAGGTATCTTTTCGTTGGTGACTCTATGTGCTTGTCCCTCTGTCTTGGGAAAAAGCCTTCCACTTCCGCAGTACATGTGCGTCTTTAGTGACATCGGACCTGAGGTCAAGGCTTTGCTCAACTTTCTAAGGAGTACTAAGCTGGTTCGAGAATGTAAGGCCTCTCTAAACGCAGTCGATAGACTGAATTCACTGTGCTTTGTGTGAGTCGCTGGTAACAATAATTGCAGATGGACTTCAAAGGAGAATTTCTTATGACCTCAACCTGCATTAAAATTGACTACCCCTTCGGTTTAACCCTTCATGGACAGCTGGGTTTTTTTATGAACATACCTGCAAGTGGCATGACTCTTCAGGATGCGGTCAGACCTCATTAATGCTTCTCGACGTATTTAAAAGGTCGGCGACATACTTCTTGTCCCTAAGTATCAAGGACTGTTGATTGGTTACTGGCGTCATAACAAGACATTATGCTTTTACTTATCACCCACCTATCTGTGATGACATAAGTGATACAGCAGAATGTTGTTGATATGAGAATGATGACGACAACGCTCAGCACTTACTTTGTGAGTGTCCGGCCCGTGCTGACAGCAGGCCATATCTTATTGATGCTGATATGGTGGATGCTGGTACTGTAGCCAAAGATTGAAAATTTCCCGTAAAAAGAAGGAAAGTAAGGCTTTCACCTCTTTTTTTAACAACTTGTTGGTCCAAAAAATTAGCTTAGAAACTTTTACTGGTCTTTCCAATGGATTCATGATACTTAATTGATCGCAAGCACCCAGAGCAATCGTAGAGATACTTCTTCGTACGAACATGTTAGCATGCATATCAATCGATTTATCAAGCGGAATCTCTGCATATTATGGAACAAGCTGCTCCTCATCATTATTAAAATTCAAAAGTTAAAGCTAAAGCTGAGAGTGCGCCTTCTGTGAGAATTGTATATTTGCTTTTACCATTGACATCAGGTCCTGCCTGCTTAGCTCTTGCTACTTTTAAGAAATCAATTCAATTCTACCTGTACCGAAGAAATCTCTCCGCTGCCCTTATTCTCTATCAGTTGCGATGGCGTCGGTTTCCACGATTCGCGGTCTTTAAGGTGAAGACCTTAGTTTGGCTAAAGTTTGTTGCCTACATCTATACTGTCAGCTGTTGAAAACTATTTGGAAGAAGTTATCGTTAATCGTGTTAATAATTTCGTAGAAAGACATAAAATATTACACCCAAACCAGTACGGTTTTCAACAAAATAAAAGTACGGATCTACTATTAGGAGAGTTTACGAACACGGTCACTGGACGCGTTAACAAAAATTATCATGTGCTTGTGCTGTTTGTTGACTTTAGTTAAGCTTTCGATACCATAACTCATAAAAAGTTAATTGAAACTGTCAATCGAATTGATGTGAGAGAAATGCTGGCAAACTGGATCGAAAACTATTTAACTGATAGAAAGATTAGAGTTAGAGGGTTTAATACCTTAAGCAAAGAAATGCCAATTGCGCTTGGTGTCCCACAAGGCTCCAAATTAGGTTCGATTCTATTTGTTTTGTATACAAATAAACTTCTCCATTTATTCAAAAAGTGCACAGCCTATGCCTATGCAGATGATATAGCATTTGTCGTGAAACACAAAAACTTTAACAAGGCATTGGAAATAATTCAAGAAGAATTTGATGCCATGTCAAAATGGTGCCATGATCAAGGACTAATTATTAATGCTTCAAAAACAAAGGTAATGCACATACGAACACCGTTCAAGCCAAAGGAAGCGTATTCGGCCAACAACACAGCAATAGAAATAGTAAACAAAATAAAGTATCTAGGAGTTGTCATCGATGAGAATTTCCTATGGCGTGAACATATAAATGTGCTGCGTTTACAACTCAAATGCTCACTATTTGCGATGGTTTATATAAAAAAGTATTCAAGTTTTGAAGTACGTAACCAGGTGTATTACTTGCTAGCAGAATCGCGAATAAGATATGGAATTCGGCATGGGGAAATGCATCCAAAACGCATATGGATAGGATATTACATCTACAGCACCGCCTTGTTAAAATTTTAAAACCAACCAACTCATCTTTTAAGGTCTTAGATGTGTACGCGATTTATAGGATAACATCATTGCTACATTGCATGGACGACCAAAGGTTTCTACGGCCTATACGCCATTTCCAAAACACCAGGAGGCGAGCCCAGGGGATGCTCGAAATTCCGGATGTACTCGTATATATAGCATATATAGGGAACAAGAACTTTGATATGTCATTCCAAAAACTATGAACGAAATAACACATGGGCTGAAAAGTCTCTAAGAGAGGGCACCACTTGAATTAAATCCATACCATTTTCAGTTAGTACCAACCTTCAAAAGATACGTGTATAAATTTGACAGCTATCGGACGATTAATTCTCGAGATATACCGTTGTGAGTGAAGCAAATTTTGTTATTGTGAAAAAAATGGATTCAAAGCAATTTCGAGTGTTGATTTATCATTGCTTTTTGATGGGAAAAAATGCAGCCGATGCAAAGAATGGCTTGAAAAGTATTACCCGGACTCTGCACCAGCCGAACGAACCATTCGCAAGTGGATTGAACAATTTAAAAGTGGTCATACAAGCATACAAGATGAAACCAGGCACCAGAGTCAAGTCGGCAGTCAGCTGAGTGGCGAGCAGGCGACGAACCTCGTCCTCGGCTAGCAAGGTTATGGCATCCGTATTTTGGAATGCACATGGAATAATTTTCTTCGACTATCTCCAAAAGAGGCAGACTATCAACAGCGACTATTACATTGCGTTGTTGGAGCGTTTGGAGGACAAAATCGCAGAAAAACGGCATTTGAAGAAAAAGAAAGTGCTGTTTCATCAAGACAATGCACCGTGTCACAAGTCGATGAAAACGATAGCAAAATTGAATGAATTCGGCTACGAATTGCTTCCACACCCACCGTATTCTCCAGATTTGGCCCCCAGCGACTATCTCCTGTTCGCAGACCTCAAAAGAATGCTCGCCGGAAGGAGATTTAAGACCGAGTCGCCGAAACAGAGGCCTATTTTGAGGCTAAACCGAAATCGTACTACAAAACTGGTATCGAAAGATTGAAAAATCGTTTCAATCAGTGTATCGCCCGCCCTCGAAGGCAACTATATTGATAAATAAAATTGAATTTTGCAAAAATTTTGTGTTTTACTATAAAACGGTACGGACTTTTACCTCATCATATCAAACAAGTCGAACATTCAAAAAAAACGTAAAAAAATGTTAAAGAAATTTCTAATTGATTTATATTTTGTGTAATATGCTAATCCACTATAAATTAATTCCTATATAAATATAAATTTATTCTTATTTATATATACATATATATTGTATATTAGGGTGTCCCTTATATGGTCGATTTTTTTTTTCCTTTACAATTTCGTAACGCATACCCTCTAATTCTTTTAATAATATTGGGTCTACAAGTAAGTTTCCAGCGTTTGTCAGAGATGGCGCCACCAGTGGATCCAGGGCAGAAATGTCAGAACCCATGTGTTTTATTTGTAGGTTTTGTATCTGTCAACAACTTTGCAGCGTTATATTTGAGCAGTTCTATCGGTGTCGTACATTTTATCGAGCAAAATCATGGCAAGTTTCCAGCCAAATAAACGTCATTTGCGGGAAGCGCTGCTTTTATTCTTTAATATGAAGAAAAGTGCTGCTGTGGCCTATCGTTTGCTCTCGGAAACTTATGGGGCGGAATGTATTGGTGAATCGACGTGCCGCGGGTGGTTCAAACGGTTCAAAAGGTTCAAAAGTAGTGATTTTGGAGTTGACGACAAAGATCGCCCCGAAAAGCCGAAAAGTTTTGAAGACGAGGAATTGGACGCTTTACTGGATGAGGATCCATGTCAGATTCAAGAAGAACTTGCTGCATCATTGGGCGTCACGCAACAAGCCATTTCCCTACGCCTAAAAGTACTGGGATTCATTCAAAAGGTTGGAAACTGGGTGCCGTACGAATTGAAGCCAAGAAACGTCGAACAGCGATTTTGCATGTCCGAAATGTTACTGCAGCGGTATAAAAATAAATAATTTTTGCATCGTATTGTCACTGGTGATGAGAAATGGATTTATTATGATAATCCTAAACGCAGAAAATCGTATACAAAGCCCGGCGAGCCCGCCCAATCGACGTCGAAACGAAATATTCACGTGGATAAGGTCATGCTCTGCATATGGTGGGATCAAAAGGGTGTCGTATACTACGAACTGCTTCCGAGTGGTGAAACCATCAAATGACCATTATATCGAACCCAACTAATTCGTTTGAAGCGGGCATTAATAGAAAAACGGCCAGAATATGAGACCAGACATGAGTCCGTCATTTTTCATCACGACAATGCTCGGCCACATGTTGCGGTTTCGGTGAAAAACTATTTGGAAAATAGTGGATGGGAAGTTCTGCCTCACCCGCCTTACAGTCCAGACTTGGCACCATCTGACTACCACTTGTTTCGTTCGATGCAGAACGCTCTTACGGGAATATGCTTCAGCTCAGTAGAGGAAATCAAAAATTGGCTCGATACGTTCTTGTGCTCAAAAGACGAGAAATTTTTTTGGTCCGGAATTCATGAATTGCCAAAAAGATGGGGGAAAGTTGTAGCTTCCGATGGACGATACTTTGAATAAAGCATTGTAACTATGTTTTCATAATAAAACTTCAAATTTTGGAAAAAAAACGCTGGAAACTTACTTGTGGACCCAATACTAAACGCTAACTACGTGCAAAATGTATGTAATTATATAATAACGATAACCTGTGCCGACAAAGCTTCAATGTATTCCTATATAAACGTTTCTAAAACATCTAGTGGCATATAAGCTATATACGAGTAAGAACAAAATTCCTATTTTAAAATAAAAACAAAGTGGAAAATTAATTTGGGTATGCTTTTGTTTATAAAAATTAAATAACTGTATAATTATACGGGATACTTTCTTTTCAAAGTTTCCTTTTTTACAATCTGTCTATAAATTTCTATGTTCTTGAACACAGCGCAACAAAAATTGTTTTTGTTTTTCGTCAGCAGAAATTAAACCATGAAAATCTTCCATGAGTTTCCCATCTCTCCCTGCTGTGTCATTGACTGCCTTCAAGTGCATAACTTTTTGTTTAGCTTCCTGAAAGGAAGGAATTTGATCCCTGGAAGAGAATTCTTGGAGAAAAGCCTTATCAATTTTTAACCGTGATAACAAATTTGTGTTCTTTATATTTCTGCAACAATAAGAAAAATTATTTATTAACAAAATTAACATTTTTTCTAGAATGAAAAACACTTATTCAACTCACCGCATAATGAGCCGGATATTTCTACCTTTGACGGAACATATCGCTTTCCAAAATCATATAAACTTTTTCTTTGTAAATTCGATACAATATTAACTTTGGATTGTGTATCAACTTCATTATCAAAGAGTGAAAATAAAGATATTTCTTCTGATAAATACAATAAGTGTTGACTGAACTTGGTCAGAGCTGCTTTAGAAATTACATTGTCGACTGTTTCATAGTTTTTCAATGTTTTTAAGAAGCAAAAATTTTGATTCGGAGCTTTTACTGCCAAATTACACCCAAGTCAGGGCTTTAAATAAGCTGTTGCAATAAATAAGCAAATATCTTGAAGTGGTAGCTTGTCTTTAGCACACGTTTTGAACTGGGATTGCAGCAAACATATCTTTATATGATGCATTGCGCTAGGAGGTCTGATTTTAAATTTCTTTTCATTTTCTCCTCCCAAAAAAACAATAGAAAGTTTAATCAATTCCCGATAATCGTCACGTATAATTGGTTTCAGTTATTCTTTTTTATAGTAGTTACTTAATTCGTTAATGACCGTCTCACAGAAATATTTCTTTGCGAAATCAGACCATATTTGGTCTGATCCAAGCAGTTGGATCAACGTTCTTCCAATTGTCTCTGATTTTTTTTAAATACTTTTCCATTTCTCCTTCTTCAATTAAATTAATCTCGTCATATCTTAGTGAAAGAAAACAGGCTGTGTCAATAGATAGGGTCCTATCTGATTTTTTTCCCTTAACTAAAGGTGTTCCCCAAGGATCGATCTTAGGGCCTCTCTTATTTTCAGTTTATATTAATGATATAGCTTCTGTAATATTAAATTCATCCAAACACATTTACGCTGATGACGTTCAAATTTATCAGAGCTGTCCCTTAGCTGAGAATTGCGTTAGTGATTTAAATGAAGAGCTTCAACGAATTTCAAATTGGTTGTCAAAATGTAGTTTAGTACTAAATCCAGGAAAATGTAAATGTTTAGTTATCTCTAAAACAATTTTTGATCTTTCCTATTTCCCACATTTAATGCTAAACCGCTCAAAAATTGAATTCGTTGACTCTTCGAAAAATCTTCAATAGAACACTAACGTGGAGCAACCATATAAATTCTATAGTGGGAAAAACATATGGCGTTCTTCGAACACTATGGACTGCCCAAAAGTGTACACCAACTAAAACCCGACTGCTACTTGCCAAAGCCTTAGTTATTCCTCTGTTGGTTTATGGATGCGAAATTTTTCATGAATGTGACGCCGAGAGCAAAAGAAAACTACAAGTAGCATTTAACACCACCATTCGATACGTATATTGTCTCAAAAGATATGACCATGTTTCACAACTAGCCAAAAATTTGGTAAAGATGTCATTTCAAAATTATATAAAACTTCGTGCGCTCTTATTTCTCTTCAGCATTATTAAAAGTAGGCAGCCTACATATCTATACGAAAAAATTAAGTTTCCTGTATCTAGCAGATCTGCCTGTTTACTACTTCCGGGATTTTCATGTTTAACATCTGAAAGACAGTTTTATATTGCTACTCTACGTCTTTGGAACACACTCCCACGTACTATACGAGAGCTAGACGACGCGCGACGATTTAAACACGAACTTCAACATTTCCTTGAAAATCAGAGCAACTAGGTTCACCCAACCCTTTCCCCTTCTCAGGCAATTTCAATCAAAATTTTACTTTTTGAATTAAAGGATAAAATATTGAATTGACAAAATTTCATTAATATTAAATTTAACTTACTTCTACTTTTAATAAATAGTTTCACTAGAGTTAAAATGTAAATTTAAATTAAAGCTTAAGCGCAATAATGTTTATCTTTCACAGATTTATAAGTGAATTCTTACTGTGTTAGCAAGTTTAAATAAATAAATAAATAAAAAATAACGGGATATCTGGACTGCTGGTAACTTGACGGATCTTTAATTTAACTACACATCTCTAAACCAGTTCAAAAAGTAACAATTCTCTTTCTATTTTTTGCTCCAAGAACACACAAGCCCCAGTTAAGCGACCTGTATTAGAAGCCGTTTTATCGGAGCACATAATCTGTACCTTATCTTTGAGGTCCCAATCAGAAAGCGTATTCAAAATAGCTTGAGCTTGGTCTTTGCCAGTAGAACTTTCGAGTTTGGACACTGGTAAAACGTGTTCTTTTTCTCGGAATGAAATCAGAATTGGCAGGCGTTCTTCTTTTGAACCCGTCACATTTAAACTTGGCAACAGTTTTCCACCAAAATGAACGGTCACAATTTCAGGAACGTTATTCTGAAAATCATATTTAATCGATTTTGCTCTTTCTTCTCTCATTTTGGCCCGAATTCGTTGTATAGAAGACTTGTTGATTATAAAATCTTCACAACTGAGATCAAGTGCTTCTACTACAGCCTGAAGTATGTAAACAGAATCCCCTACACTTAGTTGTCACCTATCTAAAGCAGCGACTAATTTAGGAGTGATAAAACACGTCCTTCCTCTTTTTGTGGTAGGCTCACGGGTTGCATTTGCGAAGTGGAAGGCAAATTTTCATCCAAAGTTTCGTCAGAACTGAGTAGACGTTCGTGAATATCTTGAGGTCGGCCATTGTATGAAGTCGAGAAGTTCTCTGCATTCAAAGACTTGAGTCCTTTTTTCCCCTTCTTTTAGTTTTCTTAGTCTTATTCGTTCTTCTTTCTCAGCTAACTTTTTGTCAACACCCGCTAAACAACCCGAACGCTGTGGCTCTCTTTGATTTTGTAGAAAAATTTTGTCTTCTGCTATTTTGATCTTTTCTTGAGCATCAGCGTGTGCGATATCCAACAAATTATTTAAATCTTTTTGAAATTTCTCCTCGCAGTGCTTATAAACCTCCTGTGGTTTTTTTTTTTTGTAGCACTCTCCAAACCCGGTAAAGATCCACAAGTTTTTCCACATAGTTAGGTATAGCTCTGGCGGGTATTCTTGCCTTTTCCCAAAATATAATGCCCTCCCGAATCACAAGATTTGCACTTTCATTTACAGTCAATTTTACTTCGCGAATATTATAAAAAAGGACTGAGGCAACTTGGCTATTAGACGGTAACTTTGCACCAGTTATTTGGTGATTTATCTCACCAACCGAGAAAATACCTTTTTTAATACTTCTTAGTTCCACTGACTTTGAAACTTTACTATTATGCACGTTAACTATTCGATAAAACGCAAACAAATGACAAATAGAACGAAAATGGGGGAAATCCTCGTAAATTGTATGAACATATAATTCGCTCGCAACTCGGCACGGGTTGCTGCGATTCAAATGAAAAAAATTGGAGCGTATGCGTTAGAAAATATTGCCTTTGAAAAATAAGGGACACCCTATTGCATCTCTTACCACTATTATAACATTTTATCTTTGTATATTTTTAATTTCAACATAGATTAAACTTCAATATTATTATTGTATTTTGTATTCAAATATTAATATTTCTATATTCACAATTTTATTATATTAAGTTATTTATAGCCAAAATACGGTTTCACTTTGGCGACAATAACGAGCGAAAAGGGGCGCTCGGAGTTAATAAAACCTCCAACGTTCTTGGGAAGATTAAAACCTTTCTATTCACGAAATGAAACCGTTGAGAATTAAAGAATAAGTATAGTATGATCTTTATTTAAGAGAATTTTATCACTTTAAAATACTAATCCAATGTTATCAACCACCTGCGGATAAGCATTTTGCTTTGCGGGTAAAAAACAAAAAGCTGTATATAATTATCGATAGATGAAATAATTAAAAATAAAAAAAAAATAAAAAATCTTCCGGTGACATAGTAAACTGGATCCTGCCAAGTTCTCCTGTCAATTTACGCAAGAGACCTTATATCTAAAGTTACCTGAATACTACACCTCTATGCTATAAACCCTTGTTACTTAGTATAAATACTTTTTAGAAGATGTAAAATAATTTTATAATTTTCCTTCAAAAATCGTTTGACTTGCAGTACATTTTACACTTGCCCAGCAATTCAGCATACACCTCGTTCCATTTGGCTACAGTGGTTTCGGTCCAATTCGCAAGTATCTGCAAGTTTCCATTCCGCAGTCGTGTGCGCGGCAAAAATGTCTTCTAGTGTTGTCGCTGTGGCATCGTTTGTGCACATAATTAGTGGGGTGAACGCCTGTTCTCTGACAGCGCTACATGTGTTTATTGTCTGCAAATGAACGTTTTGTCGCGCAACGCGCTATATCGACTCTGCTGGCACGCCGCTATCATCACCAGGATCACTGATCCCTTTTACATTGTTTTGCTTTTTGCTTTCAATTAGTTGTTGTTGTTGTTGTTGTTGTCTTGTGCTCACCCCTACACAGGTTGATTCGACTTTATAATTTCGAAATTAGTCACTTGGGTGCAATGCACCGAATACAACGTATGTATCTATCCGTATACCAGCTATCTTGACTCTTAAATAATGGAACTCATTAGTCGTATCAGTGCCCGGAGACTGCCGGTGAAACTTTCCGCCTCTACTCCAGATTATCAATTCTGGGGAATACGATCTCCTTATGCATGCATAATGACAGTTAAATTGGCAAACTATTTTACCTGTCACTGGACCATCAGCAGATAAATCCGATTTATTGCCGATCGATTTTTTTCGGTCAGCAGATTATACCGCATGAGTCAGTGCGATGCGATATGGATTGGAGAGCTGCGATTGATTTTTAATTTGGAAATCAGGGTGAGTATGCGTTTCGGAATGGAAATAATTAATCATTATGTCAAATGGAGTACAAATGGAGAACGGATGAATCCATCGGTAGATAAGCGAGATTCGGAGAATCTTTCGTTTTTTTTTTTTTTTCTTCTTAAATTGGAAGATGACACTGCTATGGGTTTCTACGAAACTGGGAGCTAAGATGATATCTGCTTCGGATTTGGATGGAAAATTTGAGTGTTGTTGTGGTTTGAAATTAGAGGGAGTTGCCCTGTGACTAAACATAAATGACCTCTCGATGAATCGTGGTTTTAAGTCGAATACAGTACAAAAGACCACTGTGGTTGCATGGGAGTGTACCTTATATTTACATGCAACATGGTAAACCTGGCTACTCATTTACAATTCTACATTTGTAGAGATGTGCTGGATACATAGATTAAGTATTCCTTTTTCTTAAATAATGACAAAGCCCAAAATAGCTATTTTTAACATTAAAGTGCAACAGAAGACAATATGGAACCGCAGAAGGTTTTTGACAACAACGATGCAATCCATGGTGGTCTTTCCATCGTATAGAGTAAGAAAACAAACATGTGGAAGAATATTAAGAAGCCGACATTTGGTAAAAATTGTACATATGTAGAATTGACCTTAAACGGAAGAAAATGTGTTGTAAAACTGGCAAATCAAATCAGTTTTACTTACATATCCGTTGCACAGTTGATTGCAATCGCTGGGCTTCATTGACAAAGCAGGCTTGATTACTAGATCCATTTCTAGCAACCACCCTATGCTTGCAATTATAGTTTTCAAACATTAACCGTCACTCCTCAAATTACCTACGCCCAAATGGCGGCAGGTAAAAACAGTACGGTACAACCAGCGAAGATAGCTTCTCAGACCCCAGCTGTTAGAGCACCGGAAGCAGCGTCTGACATGTTGGCTATCTTGCTCTGTATCTAAGGGAAAATGGCTCAGCTACAACGTCAGATAAAGGAACAGGCCACACGTGTGGAGCAAATCTACGCGCTGCTGCCAGACCTAACAAATCTCCAGCCGTAATCGGTCGTACATAGCGGAGCAAACCCTGAAGGTCCTTGCGAGTCACACTCTTTAAGTTTCTTAAAGACCAAGCCTCTGATATCCTATTAGTTAGCGAAACTAAGCTTACCAAAAGACGTAAAATGAGGCATAGAAGATACAAAATATTGCGACCGACCGACCCAACTCCATTCAAGCAGGAGGCGTTGCGATCTTTGTAATAAAGGGACTGCGCTTTAAAAGAGTATACAGTCGTGTAGTACGTAGGTTCCAGGTGCTGGAAGCATGCGTCGTGTATATCCCTCTTCATTGCGGAAAGCGCTTATACATGGTGTCTGTTTATACGCCTAAGGCTACACAATCCATCTTATTTATCTCAGAGCTCGAAAAAATTGTTCGATGCCCAAGGCTGGAATTGGAGGAGAACTATTTTATTATCGGCGGAGATTTTAACGCCAAACATAGAGATTGAGGAATTAATACACCAAACTTACTACTCAATTGGTGACGTCAGCATAGTGTTGTGTACCGACTCGGTCTAAAACCGACGAATAGTCGTCGTTTCCCAGACACCGCTCCTATCTGGATCCCTTTGTTCGACACACGGATACAACTGACAATCGCGAACCAACGAACAATAAACTGTCTACGTACTTTCATGTACGATAGTGACCATTGTGGTCTCAGTACCGAAATAACGGTTCCCAACGAAATTACCGAATTGGAGGAGTTTGTATTGGGTGTATAACGTGCGGTTTGCTAAGAGATGGCGTAACTTGTATTATTCCATTGGAACATGCGTTGGAAAGATACTGTCATTGTACGTCATTTCAATATATGTCATTCATTTGAAGCGTAAACAACAATAATTTTCTTTCACTCAAATATGTCGAACTTTGTGACTGAAAAGTGTTTTTGCGGGGAGTTCTTCTTCATCACTTTAATTTGAAGAAAACCGCTGCCGAAAGTCATCGTATTTTGGTGGAAGTTTATGGTGAACATGCGCTAGCTGAGCGAACGTGCCAAAAGTGGTTTGCACGATTTAAAAGTGGTGATTTTGGCTTGGAAGACGATGAACGTCCTGGGCAGCCAAAAAAGTTTGAAGATGAAGAACTAGAAGCATTACTCTATGAAGATTATTGCCAAACACAAGAAGAGCTCGCAGAATCGTTGGGTGTCACTCAAGCAGCCATTTCAAAATGTTTAAAAGCAGCTGGATATATTCAAAAGCAAGGAAATTGGGTTGCACATGAACTCAAGCCGAGAGACGTCGAAAGGCGGTTTTGCATGTCCGAAATTCTGCTGGAACGCCACAAAAGGAAGTCATTTTTGCATCGGATTGTTACTGGTGATGAAAAATGGATTCATTACGACAACCCCAAGCACAAAAAATCATATGTGAAACCCGGCCAACCAGCCAAATCAACGGCAAAGCCGAATATCCATGGCGTGAAGGTAATGCTCTGTATTTGGTGGCATCAGATGGGTGTGCTGTATTATGAGCTGCTAAAACCGGGTGAAACCATCAATGGACAACGCTACCGAACACAATTAATCCGTTTGAAGAGAGCAGTGGCCGAAAAACTCCCGGAATATGCGACCAGACACGAGGCAATAATTTTCCATCATGACAACGCTCGGCCCCACGTTGCTATTCCGGTTAAGAACTATTTGGAAAACAGTGGATGGGAAGTCTCACCCCACCCGCCTTATAATCTAGACCTTGCCCCTTCTGACTACCATTTGTTCCGGTCGATGCAGAACGCCCACACTGAAATACGGTTCACATCAGAGCAGAATATCAAAAATTGGCTTGATACATTCTTGGCTGCCTGGAGCGATTTTCCAGGAAGTCTACAAGGTGAATGATATCATTGGCCTAGACAATGACCTGGAAAACCAGGTCCTTTTGCACAGTTCCCACCTTCAAAATGATATGGGGAACTGGCGATTTGAAAACTCAGGGTTTACTGAGTTCAATGACGAAAATATGGCAAATAATGTTATGGCCAAGGAGAGGGAACCACCCCCGTTCATTTCGAATGGAGAACACCAAACGATCTTCGAATCGCTGAGAATTAAGAAAACAGTGAGAACCGATGGCATACCAAATACTGTGCTTCGGCATCTCCCACTAGAAGCGGTGGACATTTATACTACTCTGTTTAATAATGCCCTGAATAATGCATCCAACGCATTGGAAGACAGCAGTAGTCCATTCCATTCCCAAAAAACAATAAAAACACATCCAATCCGGCGAATCTTTGGTCTATACCATAAGTCTCCTTCCGAATATCGGCAAGGTATTCGAAAGGGTGATCAATAGAGTCCTTGCTAAGTGAGTTGAAGACAAAATAGAGTTCCGGATAACTAATTAGGTTTCAAGGCGGGGCATGATATCTCACATTCCGCGTCAAATATATTCCGGAACAAAAGCAGAATACAGTGTGCCGATGCCTGCCTGATTGACTTGGAGAAGGCCTAAGTGAACCATTGCTGTATATTCTTTTTCCTATTTCAAAGGGCTCAATCCAACCACCATCAAAACGGAACTGGATTCTACTCTGGGGGAGTCTGCTCCTTCGTTTAGAACAATAAAATATTGGGTGGCAGAGTTTAAGGGAGGCCTTACGAGTTGCCAGGATGTGGTCGGTGGTAAAAGATTTGTCAACAGTAAAGAGGTGGAGCTCGACGATTCTCACTATAAACAGGGTATCGAAGCTATTGAACATCTCTGGGAAAAGTGTATTGAACTAAAAGGAAACCACGTAGGCAAATAAACATATTTTTCCCCAATTTTTTTGTGTGTTCTTTGTTAGGTTAAGTACTTCTGAGACTACGAGCATAGATGTTGCTCGGGTGTTTGAGAGAGCTTGCATTAGGGCTTTTCTTCGCTTGTATATAACACCAGAGTCGGAGTACATAAAGTTCTATCCAAATGAAGACTTGTATTGCACAATGGGGCAAACCTAAAAAGAGTGGACAATTTCGTCATTAAGCTGACTCGAGGGCACATTGCTAGAGCAATGGACTCGGCGAACAACCTGGGCTTATTATCTTATTAGTGGTACCACGAGAATGTTTGCTTTAACTGTATTGTTCCTATAGAAGCCATCCACTATATGGATTAAAAAGGACTGACCCAGGATAGACAAGCGGTGACGCTAATCTTTCACGCCGCTCAAACAGCTGGGGACAGGCGACTCAACTACGACGGAGACATAGCACATGGCAGTGCGCAGCTTTTCTGGTTTAGTAGAGCGGTAGGGAGTAGCAATTTGAGGAATGTTGCTCACCAGCACCATGAACTTTGGTGGCTCAGTGAAGGAGAGGAAACTTCTATGTCGTTTCCTTCAAATTCGGGCTAGCCCCTTATGGTGCAGGGTAGGCAAAGTTTTGCTTTTAAGCCATGACCGGCTTACATAGTCTAGGTAGATTAAAGTGGCATTTAAGTTTAAAAAATAAAAATAGAAAATTAAAGAAAAAATTACAAAAAAAGGGAGTAATAACTCAAAACAAAAAAAAAGTATAAAAATTGGAATAAAGATCTAACCATCTGTCTACCTGGCTGTGAGTGGAGGTGGAGAATTTTGTTAGAGGTCCCTTATTTTTGCCAAAGGGATTCTCTCAACTCACCCATACCATCTTTCGCAGACGCCATATATTTGTTCCAAATTGTCTACCATTTAATCATGGAATGGTATACGCTTCAACAGTGTTTACAAATTATTCAAATTTGTTATCAAAATTCGCAGTCCGCTAATTCCCCTAATGGTCCAGATAAGCGAAAAATTTATCGTTATATTCATTCCACAATGCTGCGGAAACAGCCGGCCGCCAAAAGTGAAGAGAATATTGCGGCTGTACGCGAGCCGGTAGATCCAGACCGCAATTAATCGATTCTGAGCTGGATATCTATTGTACTGCGGCGATAGATATCTATCGTAAGACTTGGCTTTACGTACGTATAGGATCGTATTGACCCAAGAGCAAAAGTCAAATGACTATCGTGCACGAAGAACTTTCGCTAATTGGGCTCGTTTGAAAATGGAAGAAAATACGGATTTCCACCGAATCCTTAATGATGAAGCACATTTGTAATGAATAGCTTTATTAAAGGTTATGGAAAAATTGGGATATCTTTTGTGCTTCATTTTAGTAGAAATTAATATAAGAATGAAGGAAGAAAGAAAGATACCAATTTGACGGTTTTTATCCGGAGGTATAGCTATGTTCATTAACAATGCTAGATACTCCTTAAGAGATAAATACAATAGCTTATGGAAACCTCAGCATCAGTACCGAGCCGATAATGATAGGACATTGCTGGTTGCCAAAGAAAAAAAAAACAAAGTAAATCCAACGATAAAAGCTATGAATTAGGACTCAGTTCTTGAAGGAACGGAATAAAGTGCAACTCCAAAATATCAGATATAAGGTACTGTATGGGTTACAAGGGACATCACTGAGCTATGCGAGGACTATATCGTACTACATCGAATACGAATCCGAATACAAGACCGTATAGCAAGAACCTACCCACCCAGTTGAAAATAAAAATCCGTTGAACCAAGAAAAATTCAAGGAAACAAGTGGTAGTCCAAAGAAAACGTGGGCGGTACACCATTTTAAAGAACTTTCCACGCAATCCAAACACTGATGCATTAGCAGACGAATTCTCAAACCAATAGTTGCAAATCGAATTCGGGAGCATGAGTAAATATGCCAACAGCAATAGTACCCTAACTAACTTGCAAACTTTGCGAACTTGGCCAACACTAGCTAGGTAAAGGCATCATTAACTTCGGCAAAGCTTTTGATGCAATAGACCATAGCAAACTGATTGAAGCCATCCAGAAAACCAAATAAAGGTAGTGTTAGCATACTGGTTAACTGATTCCCTAGAAGGAAGCTATCGCCTAAAAAAATATCAACAGTACAGTGTTCCGGAAGGGTCAAAACTCTGGCATCTTCTTTTCATACTGTATACGACCGTTCGCCTATGCCCATACGGTAAGGATCGTTATTTGCCTCCAGTCGGTAAGAAAAGTCGCGATGTTGATGCATGACGAGTTATACGAAGCCTGCGAATGATGTCATAACAACGGGAGAGTAACCAACGCATCAAAAACAAAGCTCCTGCGTATCGAAGCCCAGAAATATCTAAGCATCACTATCAACAACCACTTTCTATGTGTTGCTCACCTACACGATCTGGGTCATAAGCCGAGGTGTTCCTTTTTGTATTGGCCTATCTGCAATACAAATCTACCGTCTGTGTTCGAAAGAGAGCATCAAGATTTAAATATGGAGCACTGGCTTTGCGGAAGCTCATCGTGTCATCGACAAACTACAAAAGATCTAACTAAAATGAAGCGACAAGGATACCTTTTTAAAAAAGACGATATAATCAACAACGTCCTGAAAGTTAAGCAGATATTCGAAGTGACAGCGGCACTCGAATACTATGACGGCTTGAATTTCCGATCACAAATCAGATATCAGACGACGATACCAACTTCCTATGTTCACCGTGCCGAAAATATTCAACAGTCTTCCTTAAAATCTTAAAAATATTAGCAGGCAACAAAATGGATAAATCGGTTCTTCTTGGCCCCTCCTTACCCTCTGAATTGATTGTTTTGCAAGGTAGCGGTGCCGGGTGCAGTCACCCTAAGATCGACCACTGGTTTGAGGTCTATCTCGATTCATAACAAGGATGGAACTATGCCTTCAATACAGTTCCAAATTGATATTCATAATACATGCAAGCGATGGCAAGGCATATACGCAAAACACGAGAAACGTTTTATTCCCTTTCCCATCAAACAAAATTTTGGAAAGGATAAACGCCTGTCGAATGTCATGCAGAACATGACAGTGATCAATTGTATGTTGCGTTAATTGGTCAGCATCGAGTTAAGCTTTACTTTGGCTATTATTTTGGCAACTACAGACAACACATAAATCCCTCCCCAATTTTTTCACTCTTACGACTTCCTTTGGTCAGCAGGTTGACGATGATTTCTCTGTTCCACTCGATATCCGAGGATTTCTATACAACTGAAGGTCTGTTGCCTCTGCTTATGTAATTTCTTCTAAAATACCATCAAGTCCAGTTGCCATAATGTTTTTCAGTGCCTTCGTTACAGTAGTGATCTCGTCTTTGCTGGGAGCAGAGATGTCATTTCGGGAAGTTCTTACTTCAGGCTCAACCTGGCTTGGTTACATATGTATCACTGGCAAACACTCGTCTAAGTCTATCTTATTCCGAGGCATGGTCCATTTCAATTGCGACAAAGGTAAATTACGCAGATTGTTAGCCTACGTGGAAAAGAGAATACTGCCTCGTATGCACTAGCTATTTTACAATTTTTGCATAAAGATCGGAAGGATTACTGCTCGGATAGAATAGGCGCTTTTTCATAATGACGATTGTTGCACTCCAGATGAATAAATTCCGCTCGGCAGTTACCAGAACGATTGCTAGAACGGGAAACCACTTTGCTCTTTCCACTTGGACTTCATCTTCGAAAATCTTTGAGTAGTGCGAGAAATAATAGTTGAACCTCTAGGCAAATCTAATATTTTAAATTTCTGATCACTTCTGATCACGATCACTGCGGACCGATGAAAATGGTATGTAAATCTTTCACAGCGCCTTGAAATCATTTAATTATATTGGGCTGTCCGCTGTCTTGATTGTAATTTTTTATAAATAGAATTGTACGTAACATTATCTGCACCAATCGGTAATCGTTACAATTTTTCGTGGCGCCTTTGCCTTTATACAATGGCACAAAAAGGCAATTCCTCATCTGATAAGGCCTTCGATAGCTTCTTATTGAACATGATTGTGAACCATTTAATCCGAAGGTTTTGGATTTTTATCTAGTGCTTAGGGTGATTTATATCTGGATCGACTGCGCGTTGCGATTTCATTTGTTTCTGCCTTGACTTGGCAGCTACTGCCCGTGCTCTATCGTCCGCCTTTGCCTCATTTGTATTCTAACACAAGATGGAATATTTAGTTTGCACTTAAGAAAGTGCGTGTTTGTGTGATTTTCTGTAGTTTTACTGTACCAAGATTAATTTTTTTTATATTGTATAAAACCCGCCTTTTGGAACAATGAAACAGAGTTTTTACGCTATTCTTCCATTTTATTCTCAAAGTTGTTTCGACTCAAGCGCGCTAAGTTCTTCCACTTGGCTTATGGTATTTAGAGGCAATTCCTACAAATACGAGTATACAAACCGAAGCTGGACACTTCTATCGTTTAAGCTGTGTCACCTGAGATGTGATGAAAATACAAAAACCAAATATTTTATCTTATCTTGTCTCTAAGTATCTTCTCTCAAATGGTCTTCATACCCAAATTTGTATTTGATAATGAAGACCGACATGTCCTTTCAAATCCTCCAAGTTGTATTAAAGAAATAGTTAAACCATTCTAAGATATCGTACTTTTTCATAAAAGGACCACGAGAAAACGAAGACTCCATCTAGAGTAGTTGATGTTAAAGGTCACTATAACACCAACGCTGTTTTGCCCTTGTTCCTCTTAAAAGCGAACAGTCACACAATTAGAAATGGACCTTTCCGACAATCCATCCGGCACTAATGGTGAAAAGGAACCCTGCACAGTCCCCACCATCCTTATCCACATAGACTACTCACTCATGGTGTTTTCAACTGAGTTTTAGGCACGGGTTCTGGAAGTCCCCAACAAAATATTGCCCTAAATGCCTCCGGGCTATGTACGACACGTTTAGTTCATTGAGCTAAAATGTAGAGCAGAGATTCAATCTGTTACCCTTTAACTTCATCGGAGCTAATTTTTTTTTTTTTATTTCCTGACTCGCCGATTGCGAAGTAAGGCAATCTGACGTAAAGGATATTTTGTTCCGTTTTGTCAGAGCTGTAGTTAGGCTAGTAGGTTTTCTACGCTCTGAATGAAGTTGATAACACTACTATCAGAGGAATTCATTAGTTCGTTGGAGCCAAATTGTTCCCTGAAGAAAATATTCTAATACCGCTGAAGGCTGGACATTCACCTAACACGTGTTCAGCTGTTTCGTGTTCTTTAAGACTAAGGCGGCACTCCAGAGAGTCGACTAGTTTCATTTTGTTTAGGTGATATGTTAAACCGTGATATCCTGTGAGATAACCTACTAAGTTTTTGGTATTAAGCCGAATTAGATCTAGACATCTATGTATTGTCATTTTTCTTGAAGGGCATTAGCATGATATTAAGTCGAAATAATTATATCGATCAAATGACCTCCTCCTGAGTTGATCCACAGTCGTCCTAATTTTAAGGCATTTTGAATTGTTGCTTGCAAAATATCTAGCTCAAAATTGGTGATTTCTTCTTCAAAGCAGACTTGCAGGATTTGTGGTTTACTGTGATATACGCGAGATTTAAAAAATCCCCAAAGAAGAAGTCTGGCATCGTCAGATCTGGCGATCTGGCCGGCCACCTCAAATCGCTACAATGCGATTGCAGTTGCTTTGTACTTCTGGAACCAACAATGCTCGAGACACAATTTACCAACATGCGGCAGAAAAAACTCATTTAACAGCTGTCTGTAGCGCTCACCAGTGATGGTTACGGTTTTGCCGTCGGCGTCCTCAAAAAAATAAGAGCCAATCACCTTTTCACTGCAAATTCCACACCAACCAGTACTTTGAGTGAATGCAAGGGCTCTACGTTCATTTAATGTGGGTTCCTCATGCCTCAGAAATGGAAATTTTAGTTATTCACGCAAGCATTTAAGTAGAAATGGGTATCGCAGCTCATTATGATTTTGGAACTTCTGCTGATGCCAAATTCTGTGCCGCAACACGCGGCCGGCCACTTCCCGCAATATCTCTATTGGTCAAGTAGGCCGTAACAATAATTCCGCATATTTCAGGCGTGTATCTCTCCATTGCTTGTTGTCTACCAATTGTCTATCTGTCTGTCAAAGCACTTGACACTTGGTGCCATTTGAAAAAATTATGGCACATTCACATTATGACATTACTTTTGGCCCACCTTGTAGAACTCACGCTGTCATTTGACTCCAACCTTATGCACACAGCGTCTGAATATGAAATCGTCTTTCCCCGCACTCAAGACTGGTTTCGATCAGAATCTAAGCCATGAAAGGAATGCGGTCGGATTTTAACTGAAGTTCGCAGAAACTATCTATGAAGTGGCGCTGGCGGGGTTAAGTTTGCGTCAGCCTTAATAGCAAAGACACACGCAATTCTGATGCCCTATATTGTGAGGAAAAGGTAACTGTTTGCCCTCACCTTTAACTACCACAAATTTGTCTGTCTTACGAAGTCACGCATTCGCGGAAGTCTCCACTTCAGGTGGTTTTGTCATATTCAACGAAGGTTGTCGGAGAATCCTGTCCAAAAAGGATACATAGATACTAAAGTGCCAGTTGCCGGCCAGTGCAAATCGCCAAAACAAGTGATTAAGCGATCCGGAAATAAAGCCCTCCGAATTTCGGTTGTGGCTCGTGCAATATGCGCCGTTGCTCCATGCTGTTGGAACCACATGTCCTCCAGTCTCAATTCATCCAATTGAGGAAGGAGGAAGTCTCTGAACATGGCTCTGTAGCGCTCGCCCGAAGATGCCTCCAGCGTAAACAGCACACCATGCAGTAACTTTGAGCGGGTGTGGCTCTTCGTGGGTTATACGCGGATTTCGGTGCCCCAGAAGCGATAGTCTTGCTTATTCGTTTTTGATGAAATGTTGTCTCCCCGTTGGTCGAGATTCAGGATGGCCTGAGCGTAGGTTACACCCGCTTGGCGGTCAACAACTAACAGCTAATGTACTGTCCCCGCTTTGTAAGGGAACATCTTATAGTCTTTCACCAAAGACCGCCGATTAATCCCCAATCGCGTAGCACGTTGTTTGGCGATACTCCGGGGTCTTCTGCGACATCTTCAACCACAGCTGCGATATTCTCCGCAGAACGGCTGCTCTGGGGCCGGCCAGACCTGGCAGCATTTCGTGTTGTCCCATACTCTTCTAGACGAGCGGCTAAGCGTCGTAATGTTTGCTCAGTTGGTGTCGGACGATCGAGAAAACTGCGTCGAAATTCACGCTGCGACAAGACCACGGACGAATTGTTCCACAAAAAAATCGTAACAGTTATTCCGCGTTCTTTAGGAGTATAGCGATTCATGTCTTGTTGACGTGTATTTTGAATTTACTTACTTCACAGGCCTTCCCCGTAGTAAACACAAAATCGAAACGTTTCTTTGTTGAAGTCAAAATTCCAATTTTCCAATACGTCTAAATAAATATCTCACTGCGCGAAGTTTTAACGTTGAACTTACTTCCAAAATCTGGTCAGAAGCTACTATCCACGAGCTTTAGCTTTGTTCTCCCTCCTCCTTCTGTTGCGGAAAAAAATATGAAATCGATTTTCCCTCTGCCCAGGACTGCTTTCGGAAAGTCACGAACGGTATGAAGTCGGGTCCTCACGGACGGCTCCAAAAATAATATAGAAGGAGGCGTTGGTGTCTTTCTGGAGGACGACAACGTTAGATTTCACTTCACGTTAGGACAGCTCGCATCTGTCTTCTAAGCGGAGATTTATACAATTCTGATGGCAGCGAACTATATGGTGGAGAACCGGTGGACGGGGCGAAGCAAGAGATCACTGAACGCAGTCGGAACGCTAAATTCAGTGACGTTTGTCTGGGTCACAGGTCACAATGAAATCGCCGTTGAAGTTGCCAGGCAAGGTTCAGATGAGAGTTTTTCAGAAGCCCAACCTACGTTGGGTATGCCTGCGTCCTCGGTTAAGGCTTCCATTGACAATTTGGCCTTATACGAGTACAACTGCAGATGGCATAACTCCCCAGGATGCAGGCAGACCAAACGAATGCTTCCCGAAGTCTCTAGGAAGTCAGCTGCCTTTCTGCTGTCCCTCAGCATGAAAGTTTGCAGGTTGCTTACTGGCGTCGTGTTAGGAAATTACACTTTTGCTAAGCACTTAAATATGCTGCGCATAAGTGACACAAAATCCTGCGATGCTTACTGTGAAAGTGATGATGACACTATCTATGCGAATGTCCGACCTACGCTCGCATCAGGCTGCAGTCACTCTGCGCTGACGTGGTGGGTGTTAGTACTGGAGCCACGCGCTTACTCATATTTCTTTGAAAGACTGAAAGATTTCATTAAAAGGACTTTGCAAAGAGTACGATGAACTAGTTCTCTGTCTGAGTGCTCTGTTCGGATAGAACAAAAAAAAATGTTCTCCCTATCCAGAGGAGAGAAAATTTCGCGAATTGTCGAATCATCAGGACTCTTGACATTGCTAGCGCAACGAGTTCTTCATAAACAACTTCAGAATAGTTTTAAGACAGGAAAGTCCATCATACGAACAATGCGACAAAAGTCCTTTCTGAGTTAAAGACTGCTTATATGAGATATGTAGGACGAACGACAAAATTCCGGATCGAATACTGATAGATTCCGCACTAAAAGGACGACGTAGCCAAGGAAATCTGGAATTTGTCACTGTTAACATACGATGAGCAATTACCAACGATTGGCTGGCAAGAAAACCAAAAGGAAGTGCTTGTAGGTTAAGGCCTATTTCCACCCTTGGCCATACAAAGTGGATACAACTTCTTTTCCATGGCCGAAGCCAGACTGATCACTTAATTTGGTCCAAGGTACTTGATCGAGTTCTGCTGCTAGACTCCAAAAATCTGTGTATCTTCTTCACTTCGCAGTTGTTGAAAGCGCTTGAGAGCTAAATGTCAAATTAGAAATGACTGATTCGCAATTTATTAGTCAAGGCGATCGAAATTATATTCAAACGACCTATTAACATGTCAAATCAACGGTGAGTAACTGCGCGTCTCATATATCATAGCATTCCCATGCATATTCACATTCTTACTCGTATAAAAGCACATTCGTTCCATTAATACTAATAACCATGTAAAATTATCAAATAAATCTTCTGTTTCTTAACAAAACGTTCTAAAAAGAAAAAAATTGAAGAACAGGAACGAAAAAAAAAATAGAAATTGAGAAGACGAGGCAGAACCCCAAGCCACGGGCGTCTTCTTCTACAGCATTCAGTGCCAAATGGGAAATTTATCTGCGATGTCAGTTTTATGTGTCGCGCATAGTTAAACGCCAAAGGATGGGACTTCTGTGGTTCTCCCCCTAAAATTAAGATTTCCCTGTGGCATCTCTGTCTGCTGCTAATATGAGCCGAACATTCATAGATACTCGCGTGTAGATACAAACACTACTCGTACACATGAGTGAAAACATATTTGCGAGCCGACTTTTGTGGTCTCGCAAAAATATTTGATATATGAGCATTGCCACAATTTATGCTACGGATTAGCGCATTCGGAGAAGTTCGCGTCCGCATTTACAAAGGATGATACATATTACGACCCTAAATGGGAACAATGGCTATTGTCGTATTCATGTGTACATAGAATGAATCTAGAGGACGATAACTTTGTGCCATACAATATCGGGGTGCCGAATATGAAAGAAATGAAATTACTGTCTCGTTGTCGTATCGTATAGTAAATCTGGAATTCTACATTGTTGGATGTTTACTTGGAACGGATAGGAGAGCACGTAGAGTTACCATTTTAGACAGTCCCGGCATGTGGCATAGATAATCTAAACGTAGTCAATGAGGTACATAAAAGCGAGTTAGACTTTGAGTTTTTTTTTCCTTTCGGAGATATGGCATACATACATTATTTGTGAAGCTACACCCTCCAGACTATTGGAAACCAAATTTCAGTCCATGGTTGGCAGAAGAGCTCTTTAAATCTGAAAATTCAATCCGCAATTAATCGTGTCAAACTTGTGTCTGGATATTGTTATATCTATTCGTCTGAACTTTTCAGCTTGAACTGTTGTAAAAGTGCAAAGCAAGAGCATTGCTATCATATTTCTAGTGAATTTTTGGCCTAGAGCCTACTTACATGTCTACCTATAAAGTACGTATTATTATTTATAATAGCCTGCTATCCTTTCCCAATATAGAAGCCTTTCCGTCTGCAATATAAAATGTTCCAAATAGGCAACAGGGATGTGGAGGAAACGCATCTGAGGTTATGGATATTGCGTTTCATTCTAAAATATGACAGGCGATCGGAAAGAAAGTGAACTTGTGTTCTTGTGCCGAATTCACTCTCAAAATCTAAACTTGGGCAATTTTGCAACCAAGATTTAGTTGCTGACACATAAGTTAAGAATCGAAAGGAGAATGGCACAAATTTGTCGTTTTATCCCCCGTAGTACTCTACCACTATAACCAGTGGCGGAACCCATTGGATACCGTGATTCCAGGAAGATGGGACTTACCATATGCTGCGATTTCTCAGAATACATTTTGGAATAGCAGCAGATGCTAAGTCAGAGGCAATCGCCAACAATGTTGGCTCCCAGTTAACATTTGTTACGAAAGTAAGACAGCACGCAATCAACTTATAGCTATTCAACAGGTACCCAAAGGCGATTACCGACTGGAGAAAAACTATCGGAGGTCTCCATGCCATATCACAGGTGTATCGCGATCAGAATCGGGTACGAAGTGCCGACCTTGTTGAAGAGAAGGAACCTTAGGAAAATTTACTGGAAATGCTTTAAGAAGGAGATCAACAAGTCCGTTAATGCTCGCCCCTAAACACAGAACAAAACAGAAGCTGTTTAGAATCTGAACTGCGCCTTCACTAAATGTTTCAAAATGACATGTCCAGAAGTGGACATGGTAGAACGTAGATCTACAGCGAGTATGTAAGGACACTACAAAAACCCTGAGCAAGTCACTTAACAACAATTTGGTAGGAGACTGAGAGCAAAACAACAAACATTTCAAGATTCACATTCCGAAAGGTGTCTTCTATAAGGACTTTTGCCAATTTTCAGCACCTTTGAGTCGAATATCAGCATCATGCCCGCAACTTGCATCCCAGGAAACCGGATCAAAACGGGAACGCATCCAAATCCTATCACAGGAACTGAAACAAATTTTTTGTTTGTCCTAGAAGGTGGAAACCTTGCAGCTGACCGACGCTCATTTTTACTGCCGGATTCTTCCGGCTAAAACCACACCCATCTCAGCACACCGAGTTGTGTCCCTATAGTATCGCCGGTCGGGTTAAAGACTAAGCTCACTCTATACGAACTGATCATTTCACTTATTCGCTTTACGTTGTCACCCTTACCGCTTAAGATCGCTGAGTATGTACACCGCTATCGTACTAAAAATAGTACAGGTCTCCTTGAATTGATGACAACCTGCGTGGCGATTGATCAGATAACTACTGACTCTCCCATAACTTGGATTGTACCCGCAGCGCAATAATTAAGTTGGTAGCGAAGTGGTTGCCTTACCTCATAGTTGTGGTCCCCGATAATTTTCTCATGCATGCTAAAATGCTAACATGGCAAGGGCGTGTTCGGACAGTATCATAATCCTGGCCTACTCCGTCATAGGGCCGACAACACTATACGGAAGAAATTAAAAAGATGTGACCAACGAGGCCATTTGGGCCTCGGATAAAAACGGATTCAGTGTTGAAGATACTTACAAAGGTTTAAGGGATAACGATCTTCGGGTCTGTACATAGAATGTTTCAACCCTTAACAGGTTGCGTGCACCTGACCAATTAGCAGAGGCCTTTGACTACGATCACGCTATCACCGGCACCCAGGAAGTGCGATGGGACCGGACAAAACGAGGATGGAAAACTGTGATATATACGAGGGCGTGAGGTCCGTGACTTTTTGAATTTCTGACCTCTTTACTGAAACAGCAACACTGCTCCTGTCAACAGGCATCTGTCAGTTGACTCCTGTCAAAATTTAAACTTGCTGCGTCAGTTAGTTTGTGTTTGACAGCTATTTTTATCAGACTACTCACTAATTTGAGGAGAAAATGGAAAAAAGTGAATTTCGTGTGCTTATTAAGCATTATTTCTTGCGAAAAAAAAACATTACCGAGACCAAGGCTAAGCTTGATAAATACTATGGGGACTCTGCACCATCGATTTCAATGGTAAAAAAGTGGTTTACTGAATTTCGTTGTGGCCGTACAAGCACTGAAGATGCCGAACGTCCTGGACGCCCAGTTGAGGTCTCTACACCCGAAACAATCGAAAAAATTCACAATATGGTGTTGGCCGACCGAAGATTGAAAGTGCGAGAGATTGTGGAAGCCGTAGGGATCTCGCATGGCTCAGTGGTTTCAATTTTGAATAATCACTTGGGCATGAGAAAGCTTTCCGCAAGATGGGTGCCGCGTTTGCTCACAGTCGACCACAAACGCAATCGTGTAACAACTTCACAGGAAGGTTTGGCGTTGTTTAATCGCAATATGGAGGAGTTTTTGCGCCGTTTTGTAACCGTGGACGAAACATGGATCCATCACAACACACCAGAGAACAAACAACAGTCAAAACAGTGGGTTTCTAAGGGTGAATCGGCGCCAAAGAAGGCCAAGGTGGGTTTGTCAGCCAATAAAGTTATGGCGACTGTTTTTTGGAATGCACGCGGGATAATCCACATTGACTACCTTCAAAAGGGAAGAACAATCAATGGGGAATATTATGCCAACTTATTGGACCGATTCAATGACGATTTGAAAAAAAAACGACCTCATTTGGCCAAGAAAAAAGTTCTTTTCCACCAAGACAATGCAAGGGTGCACACATGTGCAGTTGCCATGGCAAAAATCCATGAATTGGGCTATGAATTGCTCCCTCATCCACCCTATTCTAAAGATTTGGCTCCGAGCGACTACTTCTTGTTCCCAAACCTGAAGAAATGGCTTGGTGGAAAAAGATTTGACTCCAATGATGAAGTCATCTCGCAAACAAAGGCCTATTTTGAGGACCTCGACAAATCATTTTTTTTGGAAGGGATACAAAAATTGGAGAAGCGTTGGACAAAGTGTATAGAGCTCAAGGGAGACTACGTTGAAAAATAAAATTATTTTTTTATCAAAAAATCTGTGTTTTAATCCAAAAGTCACGTACTTATTGACCCGCCCTCGTACATACGGCTATTGCTATGGAGAAAGTATTTAGTGCTTATTTGGATGCGTATTTGCCATATGCGGCAAACTTAGGGAAGAAGTCTTGAGCTTCTGACAAGTGGGCAAGCATCTTATGTATCAAGGCTACATTTGCTAAAATAAGTCTAAAATGTCCCATGCCCCTACGGAAGACAAGGACGACGCCATCAATCAATGTTTCTACGAGCTCCTCGACAAAACATAAGAGCTATGTCCGAAGTGGAAGGAAAGGTGGACATCTTTGGTAGGACAGTTGGTTTGCGACTTTGCGACGGGCGATATATCAGTACAGCCAGCACACGGTTTCCTCAACTCAGTATATAAATTGGCGGCCTCTTGAGCATGGAAGGCTAAATTAAATTGATCACATTGCTTTAGACGTAAGACATGCCTTCAGTATTGTGGACGTCCGGAAATTCGGGGCAACCAGCAATGACTCGAATCACCATCTCGTTGCAGCCAAGGTGCTCACGCAAAATTCCCAAGCGCTGCAACAAAGAAGAACAACTGCGAGAAGATATAACGTAGAAAAGCAGCAATAGTAAGAGCCCGAGGGAATCTTCGCCAAGCGCGTATCCCGATATCTCTCAACAATTCCTATCCTGCCAACATCAAGTACCGAATACCAGTGGAAATCCTGGCAGAGACGCTGCAACTGAAGTGCTGGATATTATTCGACTGCCAACAAGAATGTCCATAAGCACATGCAGATAAACAAGAAAAGCACAAAGCTGCACTGCAACGAGGGACTAGAGTTGCTCATGAAGTCTACAAGCTAAAGAGACGGGAAGAACATAGGCTTTTCCAGAAGAAGAAAAATGAGTACAAGAATCGCTCTATGGAAGATATTGAGAGGATGTACTCCAGGAATAACGTACAGATGTTATGTCAATGAGAAAGAACTTGACAAGGCAAGAAGATCCGTACAGAAGCCAGTAGAGATGATGAAGGAAACCCTGTAGTAGAGTCACAGTCGGTGATGGAAATATGGAAAAACTTTTTCTGTGGATTGTATAACGGCGAGGAAGCCGTCCGTATCACTGTCATACAGAATAAACAATTCAACTTAGATGATGATAACTAAAACTTCCGTCCACCTGACCAGAAGGGAGTAAGGATAGCAATATCTAAACTGAAAACCAACAAAGCAGCTGCACTTAACGTGATTTTATTTTATATGCACAAACAAAGTGTGGACAAAAGTTTGTTGCATCTTGGCGAACCATGTCCATTTACTAAGTTTTTCTTAAAATCTATTTTCTTAGTTTTAGTTGTAACATATAAATATAAAATTAAATATCATGTAATATACGTCGAAAGACTTAGTTTAAGTGTTAGGTTTAATTTAGAGTGCCCGCATGGGGCCATTAAGTTAGTATAAGATTACTTGTAAGTTATTTAAGCTAATTTTTAAGCGTTTTTTGTTTAGCATGTAAGATTTAATTAAGTATATAAATAAAAATGCATTCAAACTGAAACTGAACTTGGCGAACTTTACATAGAAAAATGTTGCACCAAAATGATCATGTAAATCGTATTTTAACAGTGGGAGCAGCAAGAGTGGCATCTTGTTCTTCCTTGATAAGGGTCTTCTTGAGTGGTCTCATGAATGTCAACTTATCGGCGGCAGACTGGAAGCGACTATGACCCGTCTTTGAGGAAGTATCGATGAACTTTAGCTTGATTGCTTCCAAAGAAGCTCAGCTTATATGTACTGAGAGAGGTCTGTGCAGAGCAATGACACGCTTCTTGGATCCAATACAGCAACCATTAAGCATGGCAAAGTCTTTGTTTACTTCACCATAATGGGGGAAGCCACCCATTGGTGTCAGGCTCTTGTCAGTTAAATCGTATTTAGTTGACGCATTGTTCTTGATGACCACGAATTGGAGCTCCGATGCGGTGGATCTTCTTGTTAATCTCTGTAGGATGATGGTAGCCCTTCTGACCGGCAACTGCTACAGTGAAAGGCACCGGACTTGGATGCCAGGCTCCAATACAAGCAACCTGACGCAGACCCTCTTGCGTCTTGCGGGGCAATTTCTTTGTGTGCCAACGGCTGGTCACACCCTTGAAAAACATTGGATACTTGGACTGCTTGTTCCAAATTGTCCGTTTGACTTTGTCTCAATGCTGCCACCGTTCAATTGGATTTCCATGATATGGGTCTTCTTTTGGCGTTGCTTAATCAAACGGATATGGGAGTGAGCGATGACACGATATCGAACCACCTTCCTCAAGTCATTCTCGATGCTCTTCTTGCCAACAGCATCGGTCCATTTCTTCCTAGTCTTGGTGAAAGCCATCTTCTTGCTCTTGTACTAATTCTTATAGAAGCGACGACATTGATCAAAGCTCGTAGACCAAATGGAGTCTCTATGTAACCAACCATCATTGGTGGAGTTTCCAAAATGGTAACAGCTTCTACGACCTCTTTCTTGTTGATCTTTGATCCCGGATGGTCGGCCTCGCGGACGATGTGAGTCATACCAGCCTTGCAGCCGACAAAACATTTTCTATGAACTAGCTTTGCGGCATCATCCTTGGGGTAAGCCTTAATCTTACGCCAATATATGGTCGAGCGGTTTTTGGGATAGAAAGCCACATATCCATGGCAAGGCGCCGAAAATTGTCTTTGTGGAGATCATGCACCAAATCATTTAACAGATCAGAAGAGTGCATGCCTGATGAACGGAATCTCAATATTGTTTGCCCGATCCACAAGAATGTAGAGACCTTAAACTGCGACAACTATAAAAGTGTAGGTCATTACATCTCAACATCACAAACAAGATTTTATCTGCCATATTGTGGGAACGTTTGAAACCCTTCGTCAACAACTGATGGGCCCGCATTATTAGGGAAGTCCACACAATAGATCAATTCATCACACTTCAGCAGATCGTGGAAAAAGCTCAAAAGTCCAAACCGATACCCACCGTCTTTTCATCGATTTTAAGGTCGCATTTTTTAGAGACGAGCTATATAGAGCCAGTTTTGCCATCCCCGCCATGCTCGCCGGTCTGTGTAGAATGACGATTGAGAGCGCCTGCTGTTCCGTCAAAGTCGGTAATGACTTAACAGGGACCTTTGATGTCAAAAAAAGCTTTACACAAGGTGACGCGACTTCACGTGCCTTTTTTAACATCATACTTGAAAGAAGTGTGCGGAACTCGCAAGCGAATCCTAGAGGCACAACCTTTAAAAAGTCTGTCCCACTACGCAGATGATATCAACATAATTGGGAGAACGCAACGGGTGATCACCGATGCGTTCGCTAGCATTAAAAGGGAAGCTGCCAAAATCAGCTTAGCAAGACCTAGTATATTCTGTCAACAAGAAGGGACACACCACTTCGACGAATTGGACAGAACGTCTTAGTCGATAGCTACAATTTCGAGGTAAAGAGTGACTTTGTCTACCTTGGCTCTGCTATAAACTCTGCTAATAACACCTCAACGACGAACTATACGAGCAACAGTCGCCTGAGATCGCTAGGAAATGTATGTAGAGTGAATGGACACCAATGCTTTGGCCCGCAGAGCCTTGGAATATAAACCGATGTCACAATGCGATAGTGGAAAACCTTATCTTTCGTGGTCCCCACAAGAAAGGAGGGCACCTCAACCGACATGGAATGCACAATTGGAGGTAGTTAGATAAACATCGGGCTAACTGAAGAGGATTGTTGATTGAGGCCCAGGTTCCCTCCGAACTACCTACGAGTATGTAGATTCAGCTTAGTAAGTAAGTGTGCAACGATATTATTAAGGATAACCCTCTCCTCAAATTGGTTTAGGTTTCGTATCGTGGACAATGACACAACACGCGTTCTGCATTTTCCGGGGCTGTTTTCAAATATGGTTAGTTAAATTGGGTCAAATACAAGTTTTTTCCCCGTGGTTCCCTATAATCCACATGTAGATCATTGGTGTAAGACTATGCATCCATCATCCTTTCAACGTTCCATTCATGTTGCCAGACTGCAATAGCACTGCTCCTTTCCTATTTTGGTTTTTTGTCGTTTACCCTGGCTTTTTGAACTCTCTCGGTTCTGAGTCTTACCATTTCTTCTGTAAGTATATCGACAGGTAGCATGGAAGATACGACGAGTATTCATCTTGCAAAACAGTTCGAAAGTCACTCGCGACTCTTAGAGCGGATTTGATCTCCATCATGTTGGAGGGACTTAATCTTTGCGTCATATGACCATATTTTCGCTGCGTACTTGAGTATAGAACTCGCAGGAAGAAGGAGTCCTTAATTCTGTTGTTGGTGTACTTAAAGTCTTTGAAGATTCCTTGCATATCTGGTCTAGGCGATGTTTTAAACTTACCCGACTGTTGTAAACAACTCCGATGCCCTCCAACTAAGACCGGTATCGAATTTTCCTACATGAAATAAGCACCGCTTCATTTAATCGCTGAGTTGCAAACCGGTGCTAGTTAACCAGGGACATAGAGTTGCAATTATTTCGTTGCTGTGGAGCTGAGTTCTTCCTAGCATTTGTGCTATAACCACTACGGCAATGTGCGCATATCCGATTATCAAAACAGCGGAAGGAATCTGTAGACGTAAAATTTTATTGTACACAATGTTCCACAGCAGGAGGCCGTAGACTAAGGCTTGTTACACATCGTCAATTACTTCGTACACTTTAACTCTCCCTCCAGGGTCACAGCGAAGGATTCTATTCGAGAAATAGATAGTCCGGACTGTTCACAATCCTTTCCCAATCCGTTGAAGTAAACGCGTTCTTCAAGTCCAGGGTTATAATGGCGCAGTATTTCGTGGTGCCTTTCCACCACCTGCGCCACCATATTGGTGTTTCGATAGATCTCTTGGTGTTTCTATTGCTCCGGTCAGGTGCTGGTACCTTTCTTTCCAATCGAAAAAATAGGGTTGCAACTACTATTTGTCGCGTATCGGCGATTGCATGAGGGGGCCTTTTAACCTCGTTGATATAATTTGATTAGCTTCCCACAAACATCGTGATTAATTTGTTCACAAAGTTTTCTAAAGCAACGGCGCTTACTAGACTCAATCATTTACTGCGTGTGGATTGCACTTGTTCGTTATCGGCATCACAAGTCCGGGAACGCTGGGAAGGGTTTCTTGTTTAGTGGCATACCGATCTTGGTTTCCCAATTTCGGAGATTCACCACTGAGATACAGGAGGGCGGTATGTTGTCTTTCACATCCCAGACATAACGGATGAAGCTATTAAATACGCTATTGGGTCCTTTGATGCTTTCGGAAACACAATATATAGATCTATAACTACCAACAATGAAGAGAATATTCCTTACTAGCGTAACACTGATTTACAGAATTGAAAATCTTCCAGCTAAGAAAATTGCCAGTTCAATCCGAGTTAATACTAGCAAATCAAGCTCACGAGTGTTGTGTATCTTCCTATTAAACAAAACATAAAAAGGAACAAGGTCACCAAAGCTGGTAAATATGCCGTTGATAGTCAGGCACGTAACTTCCATGCCCCATGCGCCGTCGCTTCGAAAGTGTCGAAATTCGACAGCGACATCTATCTTCCTTATGAAAAACTCAACAAGACCTTGGAAGCTTTTCGTGGTCGCCTGATCCGTCTATTGGCATTGTCTGAGAAGGTCTTGTATTCTCATTTGGATAATCCCAAGGAACAAGAAATTGTTCGTTGAACTTCATATCTTCGTTTGCTTCCCGATCGTGTTGATATGCAAGATGCTACCGCCCAAATGGCTCTGTTGCAATTCATCTCGTCTGGATTGAAAAAGGTTGCCGTACCATCAACTGTGCAATGTGATCACTTGATTGAAGCTCAAGTCGGTGGTGTCAAGGATTTGGCTTGTGCCAAAGATATCAACAAGGAAGTCTACAACTTCTTGGCTTCCGCCTGCGTCAAGTACGGTTTGGGCTTCTGGATACCAGACAGTAGTATCATCCATCAGATCATTTTGGAAATAATGCCTTCCCCGGTCTGCTCATGATCGGTACTTATTCCTACACACCCAATGGAGGTGGTTTAGGCTCCTTGTGCATCGGTGTTGGTGGTGTTGATGCCGTCGACGTAATGGCTAGCATTACTAGGGAGGAGCCAAAGTGCCCCTAAGTTATTTGGGTCAACTTAACTGGAAAAATCAGTGGATGGATTTCACACAAGGATATCATCTTGAAGGCAGCTAATATTCTTACTGTCAAGGGTTTTACTGCTGCCATCATTGAATACCGTGGACCCGGTGTTGATTCAATTTCTAGCACTGGTATGGCTACCATCTGCAACATACGTGCTGAAATCGGTGCCACCACATCAATTTTCCCCCTTCAACAGTCGCATGTCTGACTACTTGAAATCTACTGGCCGATCAGGCATCGCCTCTGAAGCCCAGAAACAATTCTTCTCCCCAGACACGATCAACTGCTAAACGGTCCATCTACTCCAGATTTGGCACATCTCATCAGGAGATTGGGTGCCAATGCAAAGAAGAACGGATACCCACTTGACATCAAGGTCGTCTTAATCGGTTCATGCACCAACGCTTCATACGTGGACATGGACCGCTGTGCCAGAATTGCTAAGAGCGCCATAAAGTTTGAAGTTCACCTTCAATGTTACACCTGGATCTGAACAATTTCGCGCCAGAATCGGAAGCGATGGTATCTCTGATACTTTAACCTTTCATTGGACAATGGGGGACACCATCATCGCATCATACAATCGTAACTTTACCGGACGTAATGACACCAACCCTGCTACCCATGTTTTTTTCAAGAGCCCTGAATTGGCAGCAGCACTTTCTATTGCCGGTCGTCTTGATTTCAATCCATTGACCGATAGCCTTAAAGGTTCCGACGGCAAGAAATTCAAATTGGACTCGCCATTCGGTGATGAATTGCAATCATTCGACCCTGGCATGAACACCTACGATGTCCCACCATCCAGCGGTGATAGTGTAAAGGTCAATGTTGATCCCAAGAGCCAGGGGCAACTACTTGACCCATTCGACGTGTGGAACGGCAAGGATTTGGAAGACATGACCACTCTCATCAAGGTCAACGGCAAGTGCACATCTGATCACATCTATGCTGCTGGCCCGTGGTTGAAATTTCGCGGGGTCACTTGGACAACACCTCCAACAACATGTTCATTGTTGCTACCAACTCCGAAAACAACGAAATTAAAAAGATCAAGAACCAGCGGTCAAATCAATTGGGCGCTGTACCTGATGTGGCAAATAACATTAAATGCGTTGCTGTTGGTGATGAGAACTACGGTGAAGGTTCATCTCGCGAGCATGCCGCTTTGGAATCTCGTCATTGTGAAATCCTTTGCTCGTATCTATGAAACAAATTTAAAGAAACACGGTCTTCTTCCTCTCGCATTCGCCAGTTCTTCTGTCTACCATTTGATCCAACCCACAGACAAAATCTCCCTGCTCGGCTTAGCGCCTGGAAAACCCGTAGACTGTGAAATCAAACATCCCGACGGCAAGGTCGACAAAACCCAGCTCAACCACACACCGAACGACCAACAATTCGAATGGTTCAAAGCCGGTAGCGCTCTTGCCCACTGACTCAATGTGGGCAAATGGCAAATGCATCCTGTGCTTAGGTTGGAAGAAACATTTCAAGGCGGAAGGTCTTGTGAGACTGTGCATTAAACTGGTGATGATGCTCAACTTAACAGGACAGCAGGACTTCAAGTAAAGTAAGCTCAAATAGTATAAGCTGATTTGTAGTGCAAAAAGTCAATAGAGAAGCCACAAAGTTAGGCCCACTCATCTTTGCAATTCTACTTAATGTACTCGTACGTACGTAAGAAGTATTTTTACCTGTACTTCAGTACCGATTTCTTAAAACGCTACGACCTTAAGACGTGTGTGGACAGAAGATTGCTCTAGATTGATCCCTCAAATAGTTCCGCTTCTAAAAGCGCTAAGTAATGGAATTTATCCATTGACAGTTGCCTTACTACCAAGTTAAGGGTATACAAGCTGGATACGTTGGACTTTCATGTAATAAAATAAAAAGATACCAATTGACACCGAGTATACTCGGTGCAAAAATATTTATTTGACCAATTTTGGAACCTACATCAATGAAATTGAAATATCTGCTTTTTATGTACGTCACCAAGATGGCATTGGTTCATATCATCATTACGAGCGACGTCGAAATCCACTATCATAATTGATGCGACCTGTCGCACCAGACTACTATCTCATTAAGAAAAGATAGATAACTTTGGGAACGGCCGTAAAGCTGGAAATTTATTACCACTATGACCTTATCGACGCCTCGCTAAGAGGAAATTCGAATTTTTTCTGTCCATTTTCCTTTTGTATTTCGTTAAAGGCCATCACCCGATAAACGTCTCCACAAAAAAAAAAAAATAAAAAAATAACTCTTATGGGCAGTGGACTGTCGCTGGTGTTTTTTTTTTTCGTCGTTCATCTAAAGGGATGGGCCTTGTCTGCCTGCTCGCTGACTCCGTCACTCCGACACATTGTCGGACAAAAGGTCCTGAGATAATATATGAGTGTGTTCTCGTTTGGTTGACATGCTTCTTTTTTTTTCAGTTTTAAGTCTCCATACGAAAACCAAGACCGAGACAATGAATGAATAATGTCATTCCCTCTGTTCTCATAGTGTCCTGGTACTGGGACATTGTAGATGGCTTGGTTCCTTTATTACACATTTTTTTTTTTTTTTTAAATCTTTTGTCACCCAGATTAGTCCCGGTTCATGGTCCAAAGCCAGTCTGAGCTGAGGAGGTGGATTAGTTCTATCGCTTTTACAAAGGAAGTGTCAAAAATTAAAGAAAAAAATCTCAGGTAGCTACTCGTACGAGTAAGAATCAAACGGAATCACAGTGAATCAGTTTGACAAAGATGACGATATTGACGATTATCGTTATGGTTCAATGAAAATCAGTGAGCAGCAGGATGTTGTTGATGTTGCTGTGGACAGTTGTACTCGTAACATATATTAGGAACATAGAACACATGCAATTGAAAGGAATTAGAACCCTAAAGGACTCTTAGAGGCGAAAGTGCTCTTCATTCCGGTTCGAGGGAAAACGATTAAATTATCCCTGAAATCTGGACAAAGAGGGTGGATTGCTGCTATTCTTCGTCGGTACGGTACGTACCTGTGAATAGGTTGACTGAAGGAGCTATAAAAGTAAATTCAAGCAAACGAATACGAGTACCAAGTATGAGTATGAGTATCTCGAGGTATCTGTATCTGTCTTCGAAGCATAAGGCACTTTTCTATGTTATGTTCATTGGGAGCGTGTATTTTGAGAGCCAGTCAGTCTCCGACCAAAGAAAGAAAGCCAGAGAGATTCCATAAAGAGGAAATCTTGTAAGTTATGATGGCAATAATGGGAATTTTCATAGCAAATGCTTCTTAATGCTCTTTACGGGGGAGAGAGCACTTATGTATGCCATCGAAAATGGAAGTATTTATGCCACACTATTTGATTCTGCCTGCATTCGGTTTGTTCCTGGTACTGCCTGCTGATGGGTAAACAGTGCGACCAAAATGGAGACAATGTTTTCTTTTTTAAATTTTAGTTTATTGTAGAATATGAAATGAAAAAAAGGTTTTTTTAATTCACCTTCACTTACCACAAGAAGGGGCAAGGTTGCAGTAGATTGGCGGATCCTTAAATATTACTAAAATGGTTCTTACGAAGAGGGCAGCCACAGGCGAAAACAGGATTCGCTTCAGACTTGTGGGACGACATTAAAAAACAAGGGACTTAACTACGAGGGTGTACTTCGAACTTGAATTCATCGATTATTTCGAATATGCATATGGTTCTTATTTATAAATTGTTGGCGCAACAGTCTGGTGTCGAACGGGGAGGAGACCCTTGGGCCTAGACAAGAAGATCTGCTGGATAAACTTTTGCAAGTCTATTGATTCAACGCATCTACAAAGATTAACGGTTTGGTGCGGTTTATGGCATGGCGGCATCATCGGACCTTATTTCTTCCAAAATGAAAAAGGAGACACCGTTACCGTCAATGGTCTCAGGTACGAGTATAGAGCGATGTTAACCGACTTTCTATGGCAAGAGCTCGACAACATCAATATATCCGAGCTGTGGTTCCAACAAGACACTACATGCTATACAACCACCGCAACGCTAGAAGTTGTGAAGGAGAAATATGGCGACTGGGTCATCCCACGTTGAAGGTTTATCAATTGGCCGCCGCAATCATGCGATTTGACATATTCTGCACGCTATTACCGGAATAACGCCGTACATATTGGACCGAGTCATCTAAAATGGGACCAGCCGCTTGAAGCACTGCCAGCGAAGCAGAGCCGGCCATTTGAATGATGTGCTATTCCACACATAATGGCATGACCGTAGCTTCAAAATAAAGCCAGAATCAATTTTATATCTCACACCGTTGTTTTTTTGTTTACATTTTTTCTTCTATCATTCTTATCTGGTCTTACTTTGATGCCTTGATCTGGTTTATATTTCCTTATCTTGGTGAAAGCCTGTGCCATTTGTATCCCAAAGCGGCAAAGACAAGACGCACACCTTCAAAGACTACAAATCAGAAAGTTCTTTTTTTTTTTCTACTAAATATTATGGACCTGTGTCTCAGCGGCAATGAGGTTATTGCACCTAAAGGAATTCACCCCGTCAATTTTCCTTACATTCAAAGGAACGTTCAACAAGGTAAATATAGACGCGATGCGATTTAGCGCAAGAAACTAAGCTAGTCATCAGTATCTGTAACTTAGTTGCTAAAAGTTCAATTTGAGCAGAACCAATCCAGCTTTGAGGAATGCAAGATACAACAAAATATATACGAGTATGTGGAGAGGAAATCGTGAGGCGGAAACCGGTATTCAATTTCATCCGGTTAAAATTCCATCTCAGTAAGCAAATTATTCACTATTGCTTTATTTACAGAAGCTCCAAACTGGACAGCAATTCGACCTTTAACGAGTTTGATTCACCGTCTGGCTCCATTCAAAGAATTGTATCCCTGAATCCTCATACTGAAATCGCTATTACGGGCGATTCCAATATACACAATTTTGCATTCTGGACATTCTGGACAGACAATACCCGAAGGACGGTGTGTTGAGACCTTCGCTGAGGAAAACAACTTGTCGCAGCTTTTAAATGAGCCAGACGTTGATAGTCTTACCTCAACACCCTGGACTTGTTTTTAATTTCTTTCCCTGATAAGTACACCCTTGACGTACCCTCCCTTCCAGGCTCGTGGGACCATTGTGTCATATCAGCTAATTTATCGTATACCGACCACACAATACGAGACAGCCAATTGGAGCGGATTTAACAGCTTCTTTAAGAATTGTAACTGGTCGTTATGCTTCCTCGATAGCGACGTAGCTGCCGCTGCTGATATGATCACAGATACTATTCTCTTTCGAATGAGATACTTTATCCCTCATCGGATTCAAGATTAAGAAAATGCATGACGTGGCTCGAGCTGTAAAGAGTCTGTTAGGGTTAGAGAAATATTTTTTCGGTCCTTCCAGACCAATCCGACCCAGGAAAACCGAAAAAAGGTCAAACGGGCCAGGAATGACTGCAACGCCTTTCTTAAAAGTGTAAGATTCCAATACGACCAAGAACAGACGCAAAAAATACTGCAGTGTGCCAAAGGTAGTAACAATTTTTGGTCGTTCGTCGAAAATGTTACAAATTCTGCCTCATCCTCCATCCCAACGTCTGCTCTTTGGACAAGGCCAATCTGCTTCCTGCACACTTGAGTGCGTCGAATCTTCAATGGGAGGAATCCTTAACATTCACAAATTAAATTTGATTCAGATGCTATATATCTTCACTTCTTCTAAAAACGTGTTCTTTCACGCTGGCAAAACTTTAGGGCTCCTTCCGAGCAGATGGAAAACTGCATTCTTCCAACCCGTCCCTAGAAAGAACGAATCTTCTTCTGTCTCATCCTACACACCCATTGCAAGTACGTCCCTTCTTTCTAAGGTCATAGATACTTCTGAATCACCGGCAATACGGTTATCGTACCAACAGGTCCACTGGTGATTTGGTGACATGTCTCACCGAAAAGTGGAGCCAAAGCGTGCGTCAATATGGCGAAAGCAAACTAGCTACACTTGATATTTTTGAGTTTGGCAACAGGCTCTTTTCTCGAAAATGCGTGCATTTGGGATCGATGACTCTCTTCTTCAATGGATTAGAAATTACCTTTTGGGAATATCAATTCAAGTTGTCTTGGATTGTTTCAAGTCTGATATTCACAAAATAAATGCTGGTGTGCCCCAGGGCTCCGTTCTGTCTCCGACACTCTTTTTAATTTTCATCAATGATCTCTTGTCTGCCACTTCTAATCCAATATACTCCTTTGCTGACGACAGTACTCTCTGCTTTTCATATTCGTTTCCGGACTGACGTCCCTGCTCTTGGGCTGGAGGATGGGAGCGGCAGCCTATGTTAAGTTATTAAATTCCGATATTAACAGCATAACCAATTTGGGGAACTATCAACAGGGTGGAATTTAATGCTTCCACAACTCAATGCTGTGTGCTGTCATTAAAGCGAAATCTATATACCCATCCATTATCCATGAGTGACACTTGCATCGCTGAAACCGAAAAACTTTCCGTTCTTGATACGTGTGTCAATGACAACATACGTTAGAATGTCCACATATTTGATGTCTAGGTTTCCTCAAACGATGTCCGAAACACTTTTCCCCCTTTGATTTGTCTCAATATACTCCTATAAGACATTCATCCGCCAAATTGGAGTACAATGCCCACATCTGGTCGTTGCGCCTAAAACGTATCTGCAATTGCTAGATAGGATTCAAAATCGTGCGATAAAACTCATAGGAGATAATAATATCACTCAGAAAATGGATACCCTCGAGCACCGATGAAATATCTCGTGTATCTCTCTGTTATATCGTTATTTGCACCATTTGCTCCATAGAAATCGCCAGTAGCATTCTGCCCGTCTTGCTATGATTACACCTTCAATCGTACTTTCGGACGTACTCTAACGATTCATTTCTAAGCCGTACAATTCGCTTCCAAGCTACGAGTATTTCCTAGTCGTGATAACTTGCAAACATTTAAGACCAATGTACATCGGTTTCTCTCTTTTCTTCCTCCCAAAGTTTCTTTCGCCCGCGCTGTGTACAATCACTTTAAGGGTATAATAGCTCCTTGAGCATGCGTTTATTATATAAAAAAAACTTACCCCATTCCGCTGTTTGATAAGAGATTCTTAAAATTCTTGACAGGATTGAGTGGAGGAAGAATAAGATCACCAATATATTGTCACTCGGGCTGGTATGCATTGTGAAATCCTACGAGCTATTCACTCTTTTAACATCAGGAATGGAAAATATCTTCCCAGCCAAAGCTGCAATTATTGAGGTTGCAACAACTGTTACTGGCGAATGATATAACCGTGAGATCAAAAACTGTCTAATCAGAAACCGAAGGGTTATATCATAGAAACCTGTTAAAATTTCATAAATATGATGTCAGGTGGCATGCGGTGGTCCTCTACCCAATACGATGACAAATACTCGTAGATTTTACAGTCAGTAACAGTGACTGGCAATGACTTCCGCTGAAGCTGTTGGAATGGAGAATTGATTGAGTCTGTATGATTGCCCGAAATCTTCCCTCATCGCAGTAATAGGCACACATGAATGTGGTTTTCTGTATAACGCCGATAGGTGAAATTTTCTCACTGAAGCAAATGTTCCTGGAAATATACGTATTTGATCTCTAGAGACGTTGCCTTTAAAGCCCCCACATGATTGCACTACACAACTTTTTTCAACAAGAAACTCTTTCAAATATAATCGAGGAGGGCATTTTCGAATCGTGACTTAAAATTGTATTCAAACACAACTGAGCCGTTATGGTTGCGGCCCCAAAACTAAATTCAGAAGCATTGTTAAGACCAAAATAAACAAATTTGGAACCACCAAGTGTAAGCCCTCATCGAAGGCATATATCAGCTCCGAGTAGTTGTATTTCGATGTAACCCTATGCAAGACACTCATAAAGTAAGTGCTATGCGGTTTTCTCATTACTCTTACAGCAAGAGTTGTAGGATGTTCTGCTGGTTATGTCCCACAAACTTAGGTCTTTAGCAAAAGTGTAGTGCTCCAGCACGATGCTAGTAAGCATTCTTCAGTTTTTCCTTCTAAGGGACAGAAAGAAGTCGCTGACTTCGAGGAATATTCCCTTGGTATGCCCGCATCTTTATGAGTAATCTCATCTACAGTTTTGGTCACACGAAGCCCAGCTGTCAAAGGAAGCACCGAGGATGCAGCCAGCTCTAACGCCTCGACTAGTAAGTTCATCTGCCGTCCTGTTTCCTTCAATCTCACTGTGACTTGGGGCTCAAAAAAGGCTCATGGAGTTCATACGTCTAACTGCGATCAAGGAAGTGTTGCATTCTCGAAGTGGTCAGAGAGTGCAGCAATATCTTAGGCACAGCCTGTTTATCGTTTCCGATGCACATACTTCGCCTCTACAATTCTTCAAAGTGTAGCTTATTGCCATCAGGGTTGTGTATAAATCAGCTTGGAAGACAGACGCAAATTATTCTAACGAGGAGTGTAGTTTTACACCGCATCCTAGATCGGTTTTGGAACTATCCGTTCAGAGCAGAATACCATCATTTCCTATCTCAGATTCTGGCCGAAACCATTCCTGCAGTTGATTTCGTACTGGATATTCCTGCAGTGAGTCAACCAACATTTACCACAGCTGTGGAGAAAGGACGCCAAATGTAATCTCTATTAGCCCCCGCTATAACGTATGGCCAAAACTAGTTTACGCCGTGTTGTCAACAGTTGCATTGTCGAAAGCATCCTCAACGTTGATGAAGATTTTGAGGCGCAGTCTCATAAAATCTTCCACGCTAGTAGGCGTTGCATCTTGGACAGAGAATGTATTGGTAAAACAATTTTGCGTACATAAATCTCGACCATTATGAAGGTAGTCACCTCTTGGCAAGCGTGTAGTCATCTTTGCTGATTTTTGCTATAAAGGCTTCTATCACTATTCGCCATGGGTCCGGTACGCGGACTTGTTGAGGCTAGCAGTAGAGATTTTCTTCACAGTTGCCAGCAGCTGCTCTATACCTTTCTGACGCATAACTGGATATACATATACCATCGGTCCCAAGGGACTTGAGAAAGCAATAGCGTATATGATGCCCGGTGATAGAGACGGGTGGGGAGCCGGTTCTGATCTGGATACCTGAGAAGTGAATCTCAAGCATGAGGCGGAGAGTCTCTACTTTCGGCTCAGTGTAGGTGTTATCAAATTTTCTGAGTGATTGCGGTCTGGCTGATATCCTTCTGTTGAGACTTTGAATAGCCTGCTGGTTTCACCGAGTGCTTCAATCTTTCCCCTAAAGTCTTTATAAAATGCGCTCTTTAAAACCTGTATAAACTTTTTGTATTGTTTTGGCTTCGATCTGTGTAGACAACAGCCTTCCGCATAATAGTTTTTGGGTTTCCGTGCCTAATAGCCGCGAAGTACAGGGGCTTTTCCTGGCAGGGAACTCATTTCACTTCATTAGCTGACGACACCATTTAGAGTCATAGCAGCTTCCTCTACCTTCTGTCTCGTTTTGAGTCCAGAAGGAGCACTGACGGATCTGCTGGATTTCTCCTTAAAGCGTGTCTATTTAGGATTCTGCCTATTCAACAAGGCAAAGATCTCTAATCATAGTATGAATTCGTAACACATGTGGTCCGACAGGGAAGCGTCCAGCTTGTACGTATAATCTCTTTAACGTAAGCGGGTCGGATAGGGGTGCTATCATAATTTCGCCACAAGTGTTAGCGAATCGGGCCCCTGCGGACTTAGTTGTTCCTCTAGATTTATGGCTTGCTCGCAAATTTAGCTCGAAGTTCCGGCCTTTATCCTTTTCCAAATTGTTCCAATTTATTTTTTAAACTGATGCCTGCTTTCGTTGGGGTTTCTCTCGTTCGTTGTTGAAGAATTCTGTTCGCGAAACCTGTGGTTCACCCAAGATCACTTTAGAGTCCTCCACTCGTCGTTTCGCCTTTTTCTTGCGTAGGTGGTTATATATGGGTTTGGTGCCCACCGCTGCAGTATGTAATATGTCGCTCTTTTTTTGTAGAGAGGGTTTTGTATATAGTTAGACCGTCTGATTTGCATGACCTTAGTATATCTTCTAATTCCGTAACCATTTCCTTAGTATCACTCTTCGTAAACGCAGTTCGATTCCCGGGCGGGTTCGTTTAAATCTCTACTGATTAAAAGGATTTTGCTCCCATAATATTTGTTCTAGAAGCTCATTAAGGCCACTCCAAAGTATTTCCTTTTGTGGCTACTCGCTACTTGGAGTATGTGAGGCTAACAATACTGTAGGTTTTCTGTCCAATTATCAGTCTTACTGCGATTATTCAGTCGCTAATTGTCGAAGCACTTACGAACTTTTCTTGTAGTTCAGCTGCCAAGATGAAAGCACCTCCGCACATCTCATAGATCCCGAAATGTTTTTAGTTGCTGTTGTAGATATTTCGTTGTTTCAAAACACCAATTTAAGTATTTTCAATTTGATGGCAAAAAGTTTTCGCACACTTTCGGCTCCACAGTTCGATGAAACTTTCGTATCATTTCAACGAGTCAGTACCTCATGTGCTCATAATTTATTTGCAGTACAGCAACAGCCGGCAGGTATCCGTAACAGCAGAAGTTAGTAAAAGTACTACTCGTACCTAATACGAGTAACAGCAGGTAAACTTGAAAGTCCTTCAGTCGCATTCAAGTCGGGCACACAAGTATATTTGTGCACAGACCAATCGAAACGGTCCTTCATGAATAAATCCAAGATTTTTCGCTATTGTGTTTGACCCTCAAGTATAAAATGAATACGAAATTTGTTGTTATATTCAAGTTGAATGGTAAAAGACTGAGCGATTGTATGAGTACGAGTATGTGAATGCTATGGACCCTCTTCTTCAGAGCTACCTACCTACCTCATTCCACGATATCAGCTGAACACTATATATGCACGTATAGGGAAGGGATGCAATGAATCAAAAACATACTACGACGTCGACGACGACGATGACTTGAAACTACTTTAGTACCTTTGGCATCGGAAATCTGAGGACCAGGACAGCAGAAGATGTGTTCGATCCTCGTATTAAGTAGGAATTTATGTTCAATTCAATTTGCAGCAATGACATGACTTTATGTTTGCTAAACTACTACATGGCACAACTAACGATCAGATATGAGAAAATGTGAAAGAAATTATTTATCCAGCGAATACTACCAACAGAGATGGTGTCCGTACGAGTATATGTGTCCCGGTCAGATGTCGCTTTTAATATTTAAACTGTACGTAGATACGAGAACATTTTAAATAGCTGGAGTTTCCATTGTTGGCTGCATGAAAGGGAGGATAATTAGCTTAGCTTTGCACATAATATTACATATAACCGTTGGATTCATGTAGGAAGATTTGGAGCTGGTCATTAAGGTCAGTACCATTTCACAATACCACAATGGGCAGTGAGCTTCCTTTACATTGAAGACTTAGAAATGCTTCCCGTTTCGCGTCATAAAAGTTTTATTTTCCATGACATTAGCTATGATCTCCATGAGTTATCGACAGTATAAAAGATTGAAGATGTACCGAGTTCTTTTGGACAAATATTTGCGGCCTAATTCGATTTAAAAGATGCCCTTTCTTCACTTAGAGAACTCAAAGATAAACAGATTTATTGGGATACCTTGAGTAAGGTTATAATAATAGCTTACAACGGGCAAGGTCACAGACACGGCCTTTGTAAAATCACAGGTTGCCAATGGTTTCCACTTAATGTTTCCGGCCCTCCCGTCTTGCTTTAAAGCAGATTTATATATAGGTCGAGCCGTATAATAATGCAGACTCGAAGAACAGGTCGTACGTTATTCAGTGCAGTTCTTCAACATTTTTTGAAAAGAAATGATCAAGATGAGTTCAAACTTGAAGTGGTGGGGCCAGTGCCTTTTTTTTTCCTCCTTATTCCAAAGATCCAGTTCAGGTCAGATCTGTCTGATAGGGTGGTCCTTTTGACAATTACTTTTGTTGGCTTTATCGATTGCATCTATTGTACTTGAGCATGAATCTTCAAGCAGCGAACTGCATTCTATGTCTTTAGAGATTAATAAGACCGCGTTACTTTTGGTAAGCTCATCCGTTTTACGGTTTTACTCAATGTCTACGTGACCAAGTGCCTAGCAAATGCGGATTTGAGCCGATGGTTTTTTTGGAGCTCAAAAATTCTTGGCACTAGTAAATGTAGACATTTCAAACGAGAGAACCACCTGAGTTCCCAAAATGTGTGTTTGTAGACCTAGGTAACAGGCAGTGGCCGTTTGAAAAACCAACCCACTTAGGCATGTTGGCTTATTGTGATGTCACGTGGATCTGTGATCCCTCTAATCTTGAAACAAATTTGAGCTTCTAACGAAGCGTCTCTATATGTAATTTAGATCGCTTAAGACATTATAGAATGAAGCTCTTATGTACAGTTTTCTTCTTTGGTAGAGAGCCAGGCATGTACAGAGTAGGTCTAGGACGGCCTCCTCCCCGTACATGTAACCTCTGCAGAAGTCGTTTGTAATGACGCCAACCCTTTTCCATGCTTGTCTATAAGACAGTGTCCAGTGATGAAATGTATGATAGCGCTGAGATCCTTCTCATTTAGAGAGATGACACTCTAATAGAGGTTCAGATACAGTTTTGGCCAGATTTGTTTACTCGTAAGACATGTTGACCCAACAGTCCACTCAAGGTTTGTTCTTCTATAGCATTCAGATTTATGATTAATTTGCACATAGCGATTGATATACGGATGATACATTTTGCAGGTGGAATAGGTAAAGTGGTTCCAATTTCAGCGAACTTGTCGGTCCTAAAATTCCTGGAATATCTATGTAACCCGGCACTCAAAGTAGATGGATGTTGTACTGCTCTGCCATCTCATTGGGAGATGATCGGCAGTCAAGAGCGGTTTTAGAATTTTGTGAAACCAAGTCAAGGGATTTGATAGCGGCTTGACTATCCCAACATCTGACAGACCTCGCGTTTTTCTTCAACCAGGGCAGGACTTCTTTAATCACCAAAATGTTCACCTGGAACATGCTAAGTGATTTGGACCAGCGGAAGGAGAGGCTTAGGTTAAGCTTATTTGAGAAAACCGCTCCACCAACTGCGATATCAGACTAGGATCCATTCGGACAGAAATCGATAGACTTGTCGTCCATGAAAGCTTCTTCCTCCCAGAAAGATCTAGAGGGTATGCTTACATGAAAGTCTTTGTCAAACCAATGTTGGGGTATACTGTAGTCGATGTTCTCTAGTAGGATTCCTAGTGTGTTAAGAATATTAGCGTTCCCAAATAGTTCATTTGTCCACTGTTTAGTCGTTCTAAGACGAATAGCTAATTTAGAAGCCACTTGCCTGCTGAAAATATCGTTGAGTGTCAGGTGAAACAGAATATCTAGTGCTGTGAGGGGGAGTAGTACATAATGCTCCACTTAAATTCGTGAATTTTTCGGTCAACATAATCCCCCTAATGAGTCCGGAATTCGCGCAATGCTGAAGCTTTTGAAGAAACTGGTTCAGTATCGGGTCGAACTCCATATCAGCATGCTCGGCCAGCGCGTACACGCCAAAACATCACCACTGTGAGCTAAAGTGTTCAAAACCAGCCAGGCACCAAAATTCCTCGCCGTAGTCACAAATTGGGGCTTACTTATGGCACTTTACGGCGAATTTTAAAAGTTGATCTTGATTTGCACGCCTATAAAATCCCAATTACACAACAATTGAAGGTTTCGAAGCATTTACGGCATCGCCGATTTGTTAACTGGGTGTTGGATCGCCAGGACAATTTATCATCGAATTTGATCTTTCCGCCCATTTTTGGATGGATTGGTATGTAATTAAACAAAATGGTCATTTCTGGGACCGTAGAAGCCATACGAGATTCATGAAAAACCAATACATCCCAAAAAGGTCACTGTATGGTGTGGATTATGGGTTGGCGGCATCATTGGTCCGTACTTTTTCGAATATGAGGTTGGAGAGACAGTTACAGTGAATAGAGAACGTTGCCGCAACATGTAGATCGGCTATTTTTTTTGAAAATTGAATAAATTGGGTATGGACGATCTCTGGTTTCAACAGTATAGTGCTACCGTCCACACAATCCACAAGCGACCTTCGGATGGTCGCTTTCAACAGAAATCGTGGTGGTCAGTGGACGATGTTGTATATGGTATCATTCATAACTGCCATAGATCAACTTTTATTAATCAGTAAAATTCTACATTGATTTGTGTTTAATTTAATGAAAACTTCCATACTAGCTATTGGCTCACTCTTTACAAAGTCATGTCCGATTTTGCCACCCCTTTCAAACTTGTCCAGCTATGTAAATGCAAAATAAACATGAGTGTGTCACCGAAATCTCTAATGTCAAATAAGGCTTCCGACATGGTGATTCACTGTAAATCACTGTTAAGATCTTGTACGAAACTGGCAGGCTAACACCAGAGAAACAATTTTTAAAAAGTCTGAGCTGCCCATGTTTATGACATAGTCATTAACAGAAGAACACATCGATCTGTTTGTGATGGATTTTTAGGTACTGAAGTAGAAGCGGGGATGATGGGTCGGCATTTCGTCCAAAACTTCACAATAGACAGTATCGAGGTAGTCAACGATTTTGTCTACCTAAGCTTCGCTGTTAATATAAACAATGCCACCACTTTAGGAATTATTTAAAGAGTAGTTCTTGCCAATCGCTGTGTTTTTGGGTCCAGAAGGCAAATGAATAGTGGAGCTTTCCCTGGAACAAATTTAATAGCGCCCTATAAATCTGTGATCTCCCAGTCTTCCTCTATGGCGCAGAGGTATGAACTTCATCGAAGCGGATGAGGAGGCGCTTGGACGTTTCAAGAAAAATTGCTTTGAGAGTCGTAAAGTAGAATATGAGATTCAACATGAACTGTACAGGTAGAGCCTGTACAGCGATTTGGACTTTGCTAAAAAAAAAGTTGAAATTTATCGGCTTAGATTACTGGGGTATGTAGAGCTGATGGACAACACCGCAGACGGTAAGTAGCTGGTAAGTAACCGACCTGGCTGAATAAGCATGTTTATGGAGAACTAGCTTCATCCCGGACTGTAGCGCTTCCAAAGTAAATAAGTAAGCTTGGTTACATTGAAACACATGGATTCAGTTTAAAGTAAAGCTTAGAGTGCCTAGTGAATAGATTCAGGACAGTACTACTGATATGAAAAACAGTGAAATGTGCGTTGTTGATACCTCTCGACTTGATTGAAGCAGAGAAGAAGGTTCTACAATAAAAACCAAAACATCAATTTGGATACAAAATTTCATTTAGGAAACAATTACTACAATTCTGTGATAAATGCTTAACGATCAACTGACTATCCGGTCTTGACAGGAAGTACCAACAGAAAAAAGAAAATATTTATCCGTTGTGTAAAATTATTTCCCTACCATCTCTGTGAGTGTATCTTTTATATGGATTTTATGTATCTATTTATTTTTTTTTTCCATTTCTTGTGTAAACATGTGGGTGGATTGGGCTCTCGGTCTGGTGGTTCTTCTTTTATTGTGGCCTTTCTGTCAATGCTGGCTTTCGACCGAACGCTGACGGTTTTCATTGCTCATTCGTTTTACGTTTATATGCTTTCATATTTTTTTGATTTTATTTCGGGCTAATCGTAGATTTTTTTTCCTGTTGAGTCAGTAGATTCAGATTTATTGGAAGAGTAACATGTAAACATTTGTAAATATTTAATACCGCACACTGTCGGTCAATTCATAATATGCATACATATACGAGTATGTCATTTATAAATGATCAAATTCCTGTCAATGACAAAGGATAATTGGCTTCGTGTGCATATAAACTTGTCCATTGTTAGAGTTTTTTGTAAACAATCGGATTTATAATTGATTTTTATTTATTTTCTGTTGAAATGACTTCTTTTCAATTTAACTTTATAGTTGTGCGTCAACTGTTTATAGAATATTGCCGGACTTCGTTCCTCTAGTTGTCATCATAACAGTCAACTAAATGGGGAAGAATCATATTCAGACACTTGAACATTTACGATGAGCCTGATTCGGATCAATGTCTAATAAGACTACCTGAAGACTGTATTCCTGACCGGTTTCCAACGTCGCACACTACCTGAGAGGCAAAATAAAAGGTTTGGGAATCGAACTAAGAATACGAAGACTGCCATGGAAGAAATCGAAGGAAACAAACTATTGATGCTTGGATGACAGATTAGCATTTTTACTGGAAAAACGCAAAACGACCATCAACTAGCCAATGTTGTCTTTCTTAATAAATGTTAATGATGTTAGTGCTAAGACATCTTCGATTGTACTGGCTTTATTCTTACATTCTTACAATATACATATGCATACATAGACTTGCATTTGAGTATAGAATATAATATGTCTAATACTAGTACTAACATAGGTTTCCAGTTATACATAGAACACCTCCCCTCTTTTAATTTAATTCAAAATTCAGATATTTCATTTGTTTATATAAAGTACAATTCAAATATTAAAATTAGGTTTTTTTAGATACATAAATTACAGTTCAAATATTTCATTTTTTTTTTTTATTCGTAGTAAAATCATATTGGTGCTTTAATTTCCCTTCCAGAACGCGTTCTATGGATTTTTTCGAGCGTTTCCGCGGACTTAGGGCTTTTGCCAGGTGAATTGGACACGTTAACAAAATTTCGGTCATCATCATTTTCCGATGTACTACTATTTCGCGTATACGAGGGCGGGTCAATAAGTCCGCCCTCTGACCTCTTTACTCTTTACTGAAACAGCAACACTGCTCCTGTCAACAGGCATCTGTCAGTTGACTCCTGTCAAAATTTAAACTTGCTGCGTCAGTTAGTTTGTGTTTGACAGCTATTTTTATCAGACTACTCACTAATTTGAGGAGAAAATGGAAAAAAGTGAATTTCGTGTGCTTATTAAGCATTATTTCTTGCGAAAAAAAACCATTACCGAGACCAAGGCTAAGCTTGATAAATACTATGGGGACTCTGCACCATCGATTTCAATGGTAAAAAAGTGGTTTACTGAATTTCGTTGTGGCCGTACAAGCACTGAAGATGCCGAACGTCCTGGACGCCCAGTTGAGGTCTCTACACCCGAAACAATCGAAAAAATTCACGTATGGTGTTGGCCGACCGAAGATTGAAAGTGCGAGAGATTGTGGAAGCCGTAGGGATCTCGCATGGCTCAGTGGTTTCAATTTTGAATGATCACTTGGGCATGAGAAAGCTTTCCGCAAGATGGGTGCCGCGTTTGCTCACAGTCGACCACAAACGCAATCGTGTAACAACTTCACAGGAAGGTTTGGCGTTGTTTAATCGCAATATGGAGGAGTTTTTGCGCCGTTTTGTAACCGTGGACGAAACATGGATCCATCACAACACACCAGAGAACAAACAACAGTCAAAACAGTGGGTTTCTAAGGGTGAATCGGCGCCAAAGAAGGCCAAGGTGGGTTTGTCAGCCAATAAAGTTATGGCGACTGTTTTTTGGGATGCACGCGGGATAATCCACATTGACTACCTTCAAAAGGGAAGAACAATCAATGGGGAATATTATGCCAACTTATTGGACCGATTCAATGACGATTTGAAAAAAAAACGACCTCATTTGGCCAAGAAAAAAGTTCTTTTCCACCAAGACAATGCAAGGGTGCACACATGTGCAGTTGCCATGGCAAAAATCCATGAATTGGGCTATGAATTGCTCCCTCATCCACCCTATTCTCCAGATTTGGCTCCGAGCGACTACTTCTTGTTCCCAAACCTGAAGAAATGGCTTGGTGGAAAAAGATTTGACTCCAATGATGAAGTCATCTCGCAATTTTGAGGACCTCGACAAATCATTTTTTTTGGAAGGGATAAAAAAATTGGAGAAGCGTTGGACAAAGTGTATAGAGCTCAAGGGAGACTACGTTGAAAAATAAAATTATTTTTTTATCAAAAAATCTGTGTTTTAATCCGGACTTATCGACCCGCCCTCGTAGTTATTGTGATTTTCTAAGATTATATGCTCTCTATTACGTCTAAATCGACCTTCCCCGTCAAAATCCTCTACTATAAACGAATTAGGTGCTTTACATTGATCAATAACTTTCCCAGGAGACCATGGAGCTATAGGAGTCTTTTTAAAGAGAACTTGATCATCAATATAAACGGGTGGTAGTCTTTTAGCATGCATATCATAATATTTTTTCATCATCTGATTATATTTGTTCACATTATTTTGATGTTCTTTCGAATCAATAACTTTTGGCTTCAGGTGTTCTGTTCTAACCGGTAACTTTAAGCGAAGATTCCTTGACATGAGCAATTTAGCTGGAGATTCAAGGTTTCCCTTAGGAGTATTCCTATACTGAAGGAGGCCAATGTATGGATCTGTGTTAGATTCCTTACATTTCTTGAAAATATTTTTTATTGTTTTTATAGTTCGTTCTGTAAGGCCATTTGATCTCGGATAATAAGGGCTTAAAGTGACGTGTTCAATATCCCAAGTGCAAAGAAAATGTTTGTATTCACTTGAGCTGAATGGTGGTCCATTATCCGAAAATAAAATTTTTGGAATGCCGTGTCTGGCAAAAAATGATTTGAGATGAGTTATAACGTTTCTAGCAGTCGAATTCTTATTTAATTTGGCAATTTCAACATATTTTGAATAATAATCAACAGCAATCAAATAAATATCACTGTTGAAATGAAACAAATCAATACCTACTTTTTCCCAAGGAATGTCTGTTGATTGATGGGGAGTAAGGGGAACTTTTGAATTCGAAGGTCTATGTCTTGCACAAACCTTACAGCTTAAAATTAAGTTTTGTTTGGCCAGTAAACAATGCCTTTAGCTTGATTTAAACATCTCTCTATACCGAAATGGCCTTCATGAATTTTATTTAGAATATCTTTTCTCATTGTTTTGGGTATAATAAGACTTTTGTTTTTAAAAAGTATGTCATCTAGAACATTTATTTCACCTCTGATTTGGAAATATGGTTGAGCTTCTTGTTTTGTTAAACTCCTTTTTTTTGGCCATCCACTCATGCAATAATCTTTGACAATTTGAAGAGAAGGGTCTTCATTTGTAGCATTTTGTATTTGCAGAAGTTTCTTGTCTGTAACAGATAAATTTGACAGAACTAAATTGACATGTACTGAGATATCATGCTGAATATGCTCAAATTGAGGATCTTGAATGGAACATGCTCTGGACAAACTATCAGCTACATACATCTTTTTACCAGGAACATGCGATACATTCATATTATATATTTGAAGATTCATCAAAATTCTTTGTAATCTAGGAGCTACTTTACAGAGCGATTTTGTGACTATTGAAACTAATGGCTTATGGTCTGTTTCGACATTAAAAGTCTGACCATATAGATACCTATGAAACTTGTTACAGCCAAAATATATCGCCAATAGTTCTTTTTCTATTTGGGAATAATTCTTTTGTGCCTTATTTAAAGTAGTGGATGCATAAGCTATAGGACTTCGACCATGTAAAAGGACAGCTCCCATCGCATCTTTGGATGAATCGACAGAAAGTGTTATCGGCTTTTTGGGGTCAAAGTGACATAAAATTGGTGGCTTACATAGTAATTCTTTTAATCTATTAAATTCCACTATTCCATTCCCATTTTACATCGTTTTTTAAAAGAGAACGAAGATTAGACGTTTGTAAAGAAAAATTTTTTATAAAAGAACTAAGATAGTTAACCATTCCTAGAAACCTTTGAAGGTCTTTTACGCACGAAGGGGTGGTCATGTTTTTAATGGCAGTAACTTTCGCTGGATCTGACAATATTCCTTCTTGTTTAAATATATGGCCTAAATATCTGATTGTTGTAACCTTTATTTGACATTTGTTCTTATTGAATTTAAGACCCTTTTGTCTCGCCCTTTCTAACAACAATTTTAAATTTCTGTCATGTTCCTGTTCTGTTTTTCCATAGATTAGAAAGTCATCTATATAAATGAGCAATCCAGGTGTGTCACCAAATGTTCTAATCATATAACCATGAAATATTTCTGATGCCGCTTTGATGCCAAATGGAAGCCTCAGAAATCTATATCTCCCAAAAGGGGTATTAAATGTACAGAGCTTAGAACTAGGTTCATTTAACTCAAGCATCCAGAAACCCGAATTCGCATCAAGAAGACTAAAATATTTTGCATCAGAAAGTTGTGAACGAATATATTCAAAATTAGGTATTTCAAAATGAGGACGCAATATTGCTTGATTCAAATTTCTTGGATCTAGACATACTCTTAGATCTTTATTTGCTTTTTCAACAAGTACAATAGAACTTACCCATGGAGTGGGTTCAGTTACCTTAGTGATGACATTTAGACGTTCAATCTTAGGCAATACGTTCGGATTCACTTCTAAATTTATTTTTTCTGGCAATAGACCTAGGCCTGTGAAAACGTCACTGAAATTATTTAAAATATCTAGATTATTAATTGTTGCTTTACTGATTTTACATACTTTTTTGATCAAATTGAGTGCTTTACATGTTTTCAAACCAATAATTGGAAGAGCACTTTCTTCTTGTATAACATAGAATTCAACAGCCACTCCTTTATGTTTGTCTAAATCACAGTTTACGTTACATATTCCAATAGAATTTATTTTTTCACCAGTATAGGAAACTATACTTGGCATGCATGGTTTCAATCTAATATTTTGTAATTTCAAAAATTTTAGTGTTTTTACAGATAATACATTTGCTTGTGCACCACTATCAAGTAAACAACTAACTCTTCTTTTATTAACACTTAGATCTACTGTCCATAATTGATTGTCCTCATTGCAATTTCTTTTTTGACGTATGGATCCCAAGAACAAATCTTCTCTTTCTTCTTCTTCCTCATGTAAATTTCTAACATGCAACTTACTCCTACACATTTTTGCGAAATGATTGGGTTTACCGCAATTTCTACAAACTACACCCACTGCTGGACATTTGAATCGGTGTTGTTGTCCACATCGATAGCAAGACTTTTGCTGACAAATTTTTGGTAAAGTAACCAGAGAAAGGTCTAGAATACCTGCATTAGTCTACAAAATAAACAGGCACAACTTCAGAAAAAAAAGCTGCCATCTTTCCGTTTCGGGAGAATGGCTTCCAAATGACACAAACTAAGAGCAAAAACTAAGTGCATGTGGTATGTTAAGTGGAACAACATCGATGAAAAGTGCTTCAACTCTGTTCGGTGTTTCAAAAGGTCACCTCCAGGGAAACAAAGAAACGTCAAGAATAAGACAAAATAAGAACCTCTCAAGCATGAACTAAGTAGAGCAGAAATAGTGTCTTGATGCATGCTATGAACGTTGAAAAAAGCGGCGAAAAATGCCGCGATTGCAGCCCCTATTGTTATTTAAAGAAAGCAGAGATCGAACAGTCAGGCCAGGTGGCATACGTTCCGAAGTATGGGCGACATTCGCAAATCTTGGATTTATTTAAATGAATCGCTGTTTTGTCTAATAAAGTGATGAAGGTTTTACATAAAATCCGTTACTGTTTAACATATTGCAAAATTTTCTATTGAAGCAGCAGATTGACGAGTCTGGGTATTGGTTTGTAGAAATAACTCGGAGAATTCAGTGTGGATTTAGCAAATATACGCGGGCTACGAACTAATCACTTCTTTGCGTATGTCCACGTCTGTAAATAGAGGACAGCTATTTTGGCACTAAGTGAAACACTGGTAGATGCCCGCCCACAACCCTCACAGATCACTCTAATCTAAAGCTACCTTGCTACGAAATCGTACCATTATTCTTCTCTCACCGCGGTCTCACAATTTACGTACGGCGTGATGTGGCTAGCCAAACTCCACCATAATGTAATTCAATGAGCTCGAGCTCAAGGGGTTTGTATGCCCTTAAAATGTTTGTACACAGCGCGGTCGAAGGAAATTTAGGGAGGAAGAAAGGACAGGTACCGAAGTACTTTGTTTTTAAATGTTTGTAAGATGTAACGACCAGGAAACACAGAGATCGGCAGGGCATTCCATAAGCGAGTTGTACGGCTTAGGAAAGAATCACGATATTTTAGAGTACGTCCAAAAATGGACTTGAGGGTATACTGATGAGCATTCATAGGGTGCTTTCATGAATTCAGCCTGCTGCGCTGCAGCCGCAGCCCGACTGCAAATTTTTTTTTACGTTTGCTGCAAATATTTTCTCGTCTGCGCTGAACTGAAAGACTCATAGCTAACTTCTGTCAAAATATACGAAAGATGTCATTAAAATTAATAATATTAAAATCTGCTTTAGAGCTTTTGTCTCTATCTCGAAACAGCAGTCAACATTACAGAAACTACGAGTACCATCTTATTAAAAAAAAAAGCGGAGAGAATACTACGCAAAAATCATTTTATCCATTTCGAAATTTCCGGTTGTAAGAATTTCCGCATATGTTCAAGTTGTCCGTTCTTACGATGATGAAACGTTTAGAACGAGGTTGCTACTCTAATGACAATATGGGCATTGGCAAATAATAATTGTTTTAAAGAAATAGAAGATAGGTTTGCCGTATCAATTGGTACTTGTTATAACTTTGTCATAAGCATTTGTCGTTTGCTGACAAATATCTTCCATCAGCACATTATTTGGCCAAAAGATGAAGAAATGAAAACAGTCCAGTCCAAATTCAATAGTTTAAGGGGCCTGGATAGCTTCAAAAACGTCATAGGCTGCATAGACGGAATGCACATTCCAATCCGTGCACCTATAGACGATTCGTCGAGCTATTTAAATAGGAAAGGCTATCATTCACTTATATTACAAGTAAGTCATTGAATATTTATTCCCAGTATTATATAATATAGCGAAATATTTCTAATTGCAAAAGGGTGTTTGCGACAGTGAACTTCGCTTTACTGACGTCTTCTTTGGATGGCCAGGTCGTAGCCATGATGCCTCTGTCTGGGAAAACAACTCAATGGGTAACAATTTAGAGAGTGGACGTTTAATGCTACCACCAGGATGTCACCTATTGGGAGATTCAGCTTACCCTTTACGAGATTACCTCATAGTTCCTTTTAAGGATAATGTCCACTTAACTGCCAAATTGAAAAAATTCAATTATGTCCTTAGTTCAACAAGAATTGCCATTGAGCAAACATTTGGACGCTTAAAATGTAAATTCCGAAAATTTACATGTCTTAAAACTGGAACACGCGAAGTTTTTAGTAGTTTCCTCTATCGTACTGCATAACATCATCATAAATAATGAAGGTCGTCAAGATGACATCCAAGATGACATCGATACTGAAAGTCTAGATATTTTTGCCAGTCTAGACCAAGAACACCATACTACCGAAACTCAAAGTGGACTATCAGCCGGGACGGCTAAAAGAAATTATTTATTAAATACGCTTCCATAAGAACCTTTGAGGAGAATTAAATAAATAAAATTATTAATTTTTACTTTTATTGAAGGAACAAAATTCATGGAATTCATTTTGAATGCACATTATTATTTACATGAACATATGTAGGCATTTTTTATTGCAAAAAGAAAATGTGTTTTCTATCTTTCTTGAAAGTGTCCATTAGGTCCTGTAAACATTTGATTTTGGCTCTTTCAATATCATTCTTTTCACTCTCCATTGTCATCCTTTCCTCATGCCTCTGTTGTTCTTTCAAATCCTATTCTCTCCAATAATTCAGCACAATCGGCCAGAAAAAATTGCTGCAGGAAATGCGCAGCGCTGCCGTTACTATCTGAATATTTGAAAGCCAGCATGCACGCAGCCGCCTTTATGTCTGAATATTTGAACGGTCAGCTGCACTCTCTGTGCAGCCGGCTGAATTCTTGAAAGCACCCATAATGAGACGGGTGTTACGGTTGAAAGTTTGAATGGGCGGAATGCTACTGGCGATTTCAATGGAGCACTGGGGGTGGAAATAACGATAGAACAAAGTGATACACGAGACGTTTCGTCGGTATTCGAGGGCGTTCATTGGTATCAGCTATGAGTTTTATCGCATGCTTTTGAATCCTATCTGGGAGTTGCCGAGATGTTTTAGGAGCACCTGACCAGATGTGGGCATTCTACTCCCATTCTGGGCGGAAGAATGTCTTATATATTAAGGCCAAATGAGAGGGGGAAAAGTATTTCGAACATCGTTTGAGGAAACCTAGACATTTCGCAGCATTTTTGATTACATCGAATATGTGGCCATTCCAACGTAAGCTGTCACTGGCACACATGCCGAGAATTGAAAGTTTATCGGTTTCGACGATGCAGGTGCTATTCATGGATAATGTCTGGGTATTTGAGTTTCGCTTTAATGACATCCACTCTGTTGATAGTTCCACAATTGGTTATGCTGTTGATATCGGAATTTAATGAGCTTAATATACGCTGCCGTTCCCGTTCTACATTCGAAGAGTGGGAACGTGAAACGAGTTTGAAAAGCAGAGAGTACTGTCGTCAGCAAAGGAATATATTGGATTAGAAGTGGCAGACGAGAGATCATTGATGAAAATTAAAAAGAGTTTCGGAGACAGAACGGAACCCTGTGACACACCAGTATTTATTTTGTGAATATCAGACTCGAAACCATCTAAGACAACTTGAATTGACCATTCCGAAATGTAGTTTCTAATCCATTGAAAAAGAGAGTCATCGATCCCAAAAGCACGCATTTTCGACAAGAGAGCCTGATGCCAAACTCTGCCAAATGTCTTACAAATATCAAATGGAACTATCTTGCTTTCACCAGATTGACGTATGCTTTTGTTCCACTTTTCGGTGAGACATGACATCAGATCATCAGTGGACCTGTTGCTACGGAAACCGTAGTGTCGGTCATTGAGAAGTGTTCATGTTTCAATTTTTTCATGAGCTGACGGTTTATCAGCGGTTCCATGACCTTGGAAAGAAGGGACGTACTATAAGTGCAATGGGTCTGTAGGAGGTGAGAGAGGAAGATTCACATTTTGTAGGGGCGGGCTGGAAAAATGCTGTTTTCCAACTGCGCGGAAAGAGCCTTGAAGAGTACAATGGATGAAAAAGCTTACGCAGTGGTTTTACCAGCAAGAAAGAACACCTCTTCAGTAGAAGGGGAGATATACCATCTGCAGCAGCGGATTTGTGAATTTTAAAATCTTTAAGTACTCTTGCTACTACACGAGTCCGAAAGTGGATTCGTCCCATTGAAAATTCGACGCACTCAAGTGTAGGCGGAGACAATCTGGGAGTGTTGAGCTGGCCACAAAGTGTGCAGCAAGCAGATTTGCCTTGTCCAAAGAGCTGACAGCTGGAATGTCATTGTAAATGAGCGTTGGGATGGAGGATGAGGCAGAATTTTTAATATTTTTGACGAACGACCAACAATTTTTACTACCTTTGGGACATTGCAGAATCTTTTGCATTTTACACGTTTAAGAAAGGCGGTGCAGTCATTTCTGGCTCGTTTGACCTTTTTTGGATTTTTCTCAGTTGGGCTGGTCGTGAAGGACCGAAAAAACATTTCTCTAACCCTGACAGCTTTTTTTACAGCTCAAGTCGTACCATGCCGTTTCTTTTGGTTTGATACTCTTCATCCGATGAAGGATAACGGATCTCATTCCAAAGTGAATAAGGACTGAATCGAATAAAATTTGGAAACTTCAGAGTAAAAAAAAAAAAAGATGTTTTCATAATTCATGTAAATTTTTTTTATTTGCTTTAGAACTCTGTTTTTATTAAATTCATACACAATTACAAAAAATAAAAAAAATTCTTTGGGTTCCCATTCTTTCCTCAACTTCTTTCGAATGTCCTTCATAAAGTTGGTGACATTTACATCCGTGATCTTTTTGGACGCCCTTTTCCATTTAACAAAGCCCAATACCTTTCAATGGGACGGCACTGTGGAACATTGAGTGGATTCATGTCTTTTGGGACAAAGTCGACATTTTTAGCAACAAGAAATCTCAACGTCGCATGAGCATAGTGAGCTGAAGCTAAATCTCGCCAAAATAGTGTTGAACCCTCGTGTTTGTTTAAGAAAGGAATCAACCGTTTTTTAGGCACTCGTTAATGAACACTTCTTCGTTAATTGTTCTCGCTGTAATAAATGATGAGCTTCTGTGTCCACATTGGCAAATGGCCTGCCAAACGAGATATTTTTGCATCCCAATCGATGTTGTAGATTGCGGAAGAATCTCAGCGTCAAACGAGTTGTAAAACTGCACACCTGGAAGAGTAGTAAAGTCGGCTTTGACATAGGTTTCGTCATCCAAAAGCAAGCACGCTTTCTTGTGGCCGATCTACTCGTATAGCTTTCGGGCTCGTGTTTTTATGCCTTTTTTTTGCTTTTCAGTAACTTTTGGTATTTTTTGTTATTTTCGTGTTTTTAGACCTTTACGTTTTTTAGATCTTTGTACCATTGCTTGGTTGGTATTACATTTCCGAGCAACATCTCTGGATGACATAGTCCGGTGTTTTACGATGGTACCCACTATTCTCCTGTCCAAATTTGTATCATGTGCTCCACTTTTACTGTCAACGTCTCCAAATATCGTTTAATAACAGAATCCACTGTACTGCGTGCTATGTTTAAATTTTTTGCGATGAAATGGTTTGGACGCGAAGGATTTTCGAGCCATTTGTCGATGATCTTTTTACGGCGTTCCTCTTGGCTCATATTTTATAAATATTTTAAACCGCACCGAACTAAAATCAATAACAAACTGAAACCAGAGAATATACAGGCTAATCTGGGTACAAAATGGGATTGAAATTTTGACGCATTGGAAGTATAGCTCGTATTAAAATTTATAGATTTTATTCGGTTCAGTCCTTAGTGTTTGTGATCATATCAGCAGCGGCATCCATGTCGCTATCAATCAAACATAACGATCAGTTGAAATTCCTAAAGAAGCTGTTAAGTCCGCTCCAATTGGTTTTCTCGTATTGCCATACGGTTTTTTCAGCAATATTTTCTCTACCTGTGTGGTAATATACGAGAAATTAGAGAGCTTAGAGGGGCGAATACATCAACAGTGTGCTTATCAGGATGAGAAGTTAAAAACAAGTCCTACCAGTAGAATCCACACACTTTTTCAGGTTGGTGAGCTGTTCCGTAACTGAGGCTGTTTTTGTTTTAAAGGGAGACAGCGACGCAATACCAGAATCAGCACCATTTGCAGTGATTTTGAGGTGATTTTATTTAGACAATCAATTCATAAACCAAAGTATCAGCGACTTTTTTTTTCTTTTAAAACAAACGAACGGCACGATAAAATAATTATTGTATAAAACAATAAAGTGAAAACGAAATTTAATCAAATTTTGTGTCCTGTCGCTGTCGCCAATGTTCGATAATTCAAAAATTTTTTGACTCTATTTCAGCGAAAAAACATGGAAAAAAGTAAGCCAAAACGAAATTACAATTTTATTTGATGCGGCGTTGTTTACTTGACTTCTAAAAAAACCAAGTAAGGACTGCTTGCAATCGATAAAAGTGCACACAGTTGAAAAAGGGCCCATAAGAGAGTGCAATCAGGTGATCTTGATCATACGGCTACAACAGAATAACGTGGTTTCAACTGGCATTTTAGGGTATTTAATGCGCAAAACTATTCGTACCATATTCAAAATTTATAAGTTCAGTTAGTTTTTAAGGCTAATAATAAAAATCTTAACAATCACCGCATGGATATAGAACTCTCTCATACTAACTGCCAGAACGTCAACAGCCCCTTGTGGTCTTTCCCGACACAACATGTTTTGTTCAAAGAAGTTTGTTATCCATAATGACATCTAAATAATAAGTTAGTTTCGTTCGAAAAATAGACGACGATGCTTCCTCCTTCTCGTAAAGCGAACAATCTTAGTTTTGAGAGGATTCACGGATTCACATTTCTAGTGAACCAATCGTCTATCACGTCTAAGGCCGCTTGCCTTATAACATCATTGCTATACATACAAATGAGCTTGTAGAAGACGCCTGCAACCATTCAATTAAAACAATAAAAATACTCCTTTAAACAACCCAGCTTCAACAAGTCCTTAGTGGAGCAAATTTTCCCTCCAAAGGATCAACGTGAGATCCCCCCGTATTCACTGCTTTCTCTTCGATTTCAAGGAAAAATCCTAATTAATAAGCCCACCCACTGATTGATTTCTCTTCTGCTAAAGTGTACTGCAAACTATATCGAGTATCTGTAAACACACTTTAAAATAATTGCACTCACGTCACAAGCGCCACTCACATCGATTTTCCCATTCAGCGTTCCAATGAATTTCAAAAAAAAAAAAAAAAAAAAAAAAAGGAAAGCGCCTCTGGGTATGGGTATCCAAGTACCAAGTTTCCAAGTTTCCAAGTGCTTCTCTACTTCGCCTTCGAAAGCATTCCTGCATGTGCCAGCGATAGTGCACGGCATGAGCATGAGCATGAGTACAAGTCTGAGTATCCCTATTTGTTCGTTTTTTTTTTTTTTCATACTCAGATAAGATATACGATAGTACGAATCTATCGCACTACATGCAGCGAATGTAGAATGATTGTATAGGTATTCGAACGTCATATGTATATATATGTGGTGGAAAAAAGGAAGATTCGAGGGAAGCTTCCACTATGCACGAGTATACTCGTAGACTTTTTGGAACAACAAATTAATGCAATCGTTCCTTACAATAGATCTCAAGTGTTTACTCATATCTGTATCTACAATCGATGTTCTAGTCGTAGAAACAATTGGTGTTCGATATGGTAGCAGTCGGTGCCTAAATGAATTTCGTGTGTAAATTGACCTGCCACAGTTCCATCGGATCAGAGAATATTCGAAGCCAATTGACAGATCAAACAATACGCTCACTGGTTAGATATGACAGGACAAATCCTGTCTCAATGGGTGATTTTTGCGTAAAATTTGGATTTAAACGAATTTAGATGCAGTGAGTTGGGCAGAGTAATGAGATTCTAAGAAAATTGTTGGTTACACTTGCATGACCTTTTCCGGCAGGTAAAACACAGAAAATTGATGGCATACCTGTGGTACAAGGAAAAGGAACTGCAAAATACAACAACTGGTGCACTGTGGGATATCGAGAAGGTACGAGTACAGTTAAATGTTGCGATTTATACCTTCTACCCATGAGTTACTGTCTGAAGGTTAATAACAGAAAAATGTTCCAGAAGTCTCATAGAAGTGAGTTTCATGAGTACGTCCTTACGTCCCACTAGTAAGGATAGAGGTTTGGGTCAAAAATTGGTAACACAACACTTCTGACACATAAAAAAAAAATCACCAAGAAAGCATTCGTCTCAATATCCCTTCAGACCCAAGGCAATCTTTTGAATTTTGTATGTGCATGAACCTTCGTACATATGGTACGGTGGTTCTCGAAAGACTTTGGTCAGCCAAATTTTAAAATGGAGACTCTGTCTTTTAATACTCAGATATGTCCACTTTTTGGTTCAGAGTTCCTTGATCAATTGATAAGGACTGAGGTCTGGGATGGAGTTCAGAATTATAGATTTTACAACTGTGGACCTTAATATGTATGCTTGACTTTGTCGAAAGTCATTTGCTGTACGCTACCTACCCTTAGTACTCTGATAAATTTATTATGTCTTGAAATAAAGTAAATGAGCAGATCCTTGTTTGATCATCTTAGAAGTTGTTCACAGTAGACTCAACCAACCAAGAAGCAACAAGGGAACTCACTATTACCTTACACAGGTGGATGAAGTTGGCCCAATCGCCAGAGTTAGACAGGTCTGTATATATACCTTCTCCATAAATACTGTGTTGAACAGTTGGAGGCTATAAATTTGGAGCACTTGCTCCCAAGCTAAATCTGTCGTATGGTAAATATTTGGTCGGCGTTGGACACAGATATTGGTGAAAGCTTTCAGGCGGTCACAAAGAAATTTTGCATACGATGTAGTGAAGACTGATCTCTGATGAAGATTTGAGAAAATTCCAAGATGGAATGATCTGCGATACAGGAATAACCTGACCTGAGCATACTCGGAGCTCAGTTCACGTGAGGATCTTTCGGCATCTTGCCAAGATGTCGAAACAGAGATGATGGTGGGAAAGTTTTTAGCAAACGACCAACAGACTCCAAGTCCCCGATACTTTTCTCTATACGATCTGACCCCTCAGGATGGGGGTCCTGAGTGGAGTTAACTATCTGATCAACACACTATCTGAAACAATGCTGACGCGCCTCGGATAGGAATGCAAAATAAAGGAAGGACAACAACGGTCATATCTAAACTTTTATTGCTCGGAAGTGCTTGGCTAGGAAGAGAGCACTCAGACATAGAACTAATCCATTTCACTCCTTGTATATTCCTTTTACTGAAATTTGCCAGTCTTAGGCCGGAAAATCACAGAGGTAGTGCTCCACTCTCACATTAAGCGCGGTAGGATATTGTGTTACTTATGCACCTAGGTACTCAGCAAAAATTGTACGGGAAATCAGGAGGGCAGGAAAGGCACTGACCAAAGCAACGAAGAACCATGTTATCTGAAGTTAGGATCATATGAGACCCAACTTTCTATGAAAGCCCTAACTGAGGACGCAAGTTGTCGGGCTCAGGTTTTGAAAAAGTCTCCTTTGAGCTCACCTAGTAACTTCGTCAGCGATTTCATTTCCCGTGATCACATTGTGACCTGGGAAACAAACAATACTCAGTGAACTTAGCCTTCCCACTGCGTTCAGAGAAGTCTTATAATCGAAAATATTGTAGATTCAGAGGGGGCTTAGCAAAGCTCTACTCGCAGCTTGGCTGTCGCTATAGATGTACTCGTAGATTCTTCACAAGCTTTCTTAGTGCGGAATGAAATCACCAGAAGGATTCTAGAGCCATCCGTGAAGACTAATTTAAATTCTGATTTAAGCCCTGAGAGGATCTGGTGCCATTGCATTCTGTTTAGAAGACTGTAGTCAAAAGACATAACGTCTCTTGTATTTTAAATGAACACCTGTCTTGTAATCTAATTTCACTGAATGCCCATACATTCATGGGAGTAAGGATACGCCTTGCCATCTGGCATCGTCAATTTTCTAAAACCAAAATGGAACCCGTGTTGGAAGCAAAAGTTCCATTCTTGGTATAAATCGAAACTGTCCTAAAACCTCCCATCGTTCTAAGGGTCATTGCACCCAGAATTTATTGCAACTCTACATCACGTCAACAACAGCCACCATGACGCTCCCACTAGGTGGCCTACATCTTTCAAGTAAGGCCGGAAGGACCCTGTCTCCCATGGCAATGAGTTCTAAGTCCTGCTAGGGACTACGAGTAGACCTGCCACCCAACAGGACCTTATGACCATTACGATAAGACCAGTATATGCTCTACCCTCACTTTTTGATAGACAATTTCATTAATGGAAGAAACCTTGAGGATTGGGCGAGGGCCCCATAGTCAAAAGACAGCGGTGCGTAAATTATAAAAACTCCAGTGAGTGTTGTTCCGTAGACTACTCCTTTTAACACTGCGTCTAGAGCTAAGCCAGGCATGCTAGATGAGGATCGAGTTATTTAGAGTCTACTCAAAGTAACAGTGACGTATTTTCGTGAAGACTTAGATCTGTGTAGATCTATAGCACCCTCTTCAATGACAAGCGATTTGCCACGTAGGAAGCTCCCTTATACTGCCACAAACCAAACATCATCTGCATATGCTAATGACGTCAGAACTCTTGAGAGCGTTAAGTAGCGACCACAAACGAGCACCACAAGTCTACACCGTGTGGTCTAGTCAAGTTGCACATGCAGTCCAAAGTTCTATTGGGCACCTCAAGGATAGTAAAAATCCCAAGCACCAATTTCGTTTCGTTGGGTGGGGGCTTCAATTCTGCTTACCAGCATTTTACAGGAGCTTCCGCGTTAGTAGTTATGTTGCATTTTGGACAAAGCATGTTTTCACGTAATTCGACTATTCTCTGGATGCTTTTAAACATGAAGGAAGACACATTAATCTTGGTGACTGTGTACGAAATTATACGACCAACGAATGTTTTTCCTATGTCTGGTAGCCATGTTGTACCGACTTGTAGAAACCAAAGCTCTTCCACATTAGTACCATTCATAAAGTCAGTAATCATGGATCACATTCGAATTTTGTGATCCATGTGATTTGGAATAAGCCAGGCACTGAGAGGTGTTATCTTGGCGATGCACAGTGTTGCAACTAACATATTCCTACACATCAATTTTGCTTATTTTACCTCCAAGTGGTAATCATTGGGTACTGGGCGACGTCATTTCGGACTTGAATTGGGAGCTTATAAGCGCGAGTCCTGACCAGTTGACAAAAATAGCAGCACTATAAACGGCACAGCGGATGAATTCTCCAGATGGAATCGCTCATGATGTAAAATTCCGAAATAAAACAAATAAGACCTTATCCGACCTATTCCGACATTTTTGGAGCTCAGGTAGATAAGGATTTACTAGACTAAGTCATTGTCTTGGAATAACGATGGTAATGGTTGAGCCCTAAATGGATCACCGGCGTCGGTCCCATCTCTGAACGGGTTACTGGCTTCGGTCTAACTGACCCCTCGTCCCAGCAGGCATTATAATGGAACCGGCCCTCCAGGTTGGTGGCTGCAACACCGGGATAACTGCCCGACCATGGAAAGAATCTGTAGTTACGAAGCAACAACCAGTCTCAGATACGGACGGATCTACAGTTGACAACCCCTGCAAATGAAATAAGGACAACGAACTTTGGATCTGTAGGTGGAATGTTTAGTCCCTTAATAGACCACTCTCGGACGAATAAAGCGGAGGCCCTGGACTGCTGCAAAATAGATGATACCGCCATCCAAAAAATGCAAAGGGATGGGCCGGACAAAAAGTGAATGAAAAACTTCAACATCTATTATGGCGATTATTATCGCCATCAAAAGCAGCACCTTTTTGGATGCGGATTTGTTATTAGAAGGCAAGAAGTCTTGAGTTTTCGACTTGTTAATGAACTCCCCTTAACAATACATATTAAGGCTAAATTTTACAACATTAGCCTTATATGCGCGCATAACCTCACAGAGGAAAAAGATGACGACACCAAAGATGGCTTCAACGAGCTCTTGGGCAGAACCTACGAGCAGTGTCCTGGCTATGACATTGAAATTGTCCCCGGTGACCTTAATCCAAAGCTACAAAAAGTGGGCATCTTTAGTAGTACTGCCGGAAAGTGTAGCCTGCAGACACCACCTCCGACAACGGATTCAGGTCCCTCGACTTTGTGGCCGGGCGAAACATTGTCGTAGCTATCACGCAGTTCCCGAACCTCGATATTCAGAAGGGGGCTTGGAGAACTCCTCATCCCACCCGTCAACCAAATTAACCACACAGTACTCCTCTAGTATTATGGATGTCCGAACGTTCCGATGTCCAACATCGACTTGGATCATTACCTTGCTGTATATAGACTACGGCTGCAGATATCCCGAACACTGCAAAGACAAGCTAATACTGTGAGGAAGTTAGATGTCAGGCGGTTACAATCGCAAGAGATTGCCAAATTCTTTCCAAATTGTGTCTCCGTTAATCACTAAAAAGGTTCTATGCCACCACCATCCAGCATTGAAGACAAGTGGCAATACTTCAATAAGCCATCAGAGATACCGCCTCCGATGTGCTGCGTTTCACTCGGCCTGCACAACGAAACTCTTGGTTTGGTTAAGGAAGATGCATACAAGGCGGCGCTGCATAGAAGAACTAGTGCTTCTCACGAGCTCTACATGCAGAAGAGTAGAGGAAATGCTATTCTGGGAATGAGATTCGGAAGTTTAATTAAAAGGTAAGAAGAACATGCCACGGGCACACACCGCGTCTGTACAACCGAAGCCTGTACAGACGAACAAAGGAACATAGTAGTAGAGTCGCTGTCGATGCTGTAGATCTGGAAAGGGCATTCCTGTAGTCTGCATAATGGCGATGATGAACCAAATACTTCTATCAGACCGAGCTCTTCAAAGTGGCAGGCGATTCCTTGGTAACGAGCATATAGTAAATCATCTGTAAGATACTGACACTTTGAAGTGCGCCAACTACAGAGGCATCAGTCTTCCTAACATCGCCTACAAGATTGTATTTGCTGTGTTGTGTGAGCGCTTAAAACCGCTCTTCAACAACCTAATTGGTCCATGTCAGGGTGGCCTCAAGCCAGAAAAGTCCAACATCGACCAAATATTCACACTACGGCAAATCTTTAAAAAAACCCATGAGCTCCAATTCGATACACACCACCTATTTACCGATGTTAAGGCCGTCGAGTTTTGGCGTCCCTGCCAAACTCGTCCCTTTGTGCAGGATAACGATAGAGAATGCACGCTCCCCCCTCAGGGTCGGTAAAGAGCTTACCCAGACCTTTGATGTTAAAAAAGGATTTAGACAAGGCGATGTCCTGTAATGGGATTTCTTTAACATCATACTTGAAAGAATAGTGCAAAACTCACGCGCCAACATAATAAGCACAACCTTTCATGAGTCCCTCCCCTAGCATACGTCGAGGATATTGATACAATTGGAAGAAAGCAGTGTAATGTCAGGGGCACTTTAGTGAGTATTGAGACGCAAGCGGCGAAGATGGGTTTAAAGGCCAGTGAATTGAATACCAAGTATATCCTGTCAAAACGAAATGGCACCCTAAATTGACGTCCGCATGGAACGTAATCTTCGAAAGATATAACATTGAGGTTGCTAAGAACTTTGTCTACCTAGACTCCGCTATCAATTCAAACATTGACACCAGCACTGAAATCGAATGACGAATAACTCTTCTCAGTCGCTGCTTCTTTGGGCTACGAAGGCAATTGACTGGCAAAGCCCTCTCTCGAACAACACAAGTGACCCTATATACGACCTTAACAATGAAAGTCCTGCTCTATATTGCAGAGGCATGGACTTTATTAAAAATGGATAAGGGTACTCTAGGCTGCTTTGAGAAGAAAGTCCTTCAGGTGATTTTCGGTCCCGTCTTCATAGACAGTGAGTGGCGGAAGAGATACAACGAACTCTATTGGCTGTACAGCGACACAAACTTAACCAAAAGAGTGAAGATTCAACGACTGAGATATCTGGGTCATGTAGAGCGGATGAACACCAATGCTTCGGTCCGAGAAATCCTTGAATCCACCCCCGTGAAATAGTGCAATAGAGGAAGTCAGGTGGCGCACGCAAGTAGAAAGGGACCTCAACCAACTTATCGTGCGAAACTGAAGGCAGCTATCTAAAGATCAAGGTGGCTGGAGGCTCTTGTTGGTTGAGCCCCAGATCCACCCAGGATTGTAATGCCACCTTAAGTAAGTAACGGCGTCTCAATAATTGCTTGTGGATGTGCTTAATGCCAAATGCTGTAATTTTGCTTCTTAAAGTATCCATTCGAATAGCCTTATCTCTGAAAAAAAGTTTGCGGCGAAAATGAGGATCCAGAGCAAACTTAATTTCTGCCTATCCACGGAAGATGTGATGTTCAATCTTTACAGGAGCTATGACTTGTAAGCTAACAGATCTTTCCGCAAAATCTTCCATGAAGTGGGTGGACAAAACTACAATTCCTCTGCACGGTGGTGAAGCGACTTATTCGGATCCTCGTCAATTCTACGCTTCCGAGTAGCACCAGTTTCTCTGGTGTGCACAGAACGACTTCTCTGCGGATGCATATGCGTGGCGCGAGACCGATCGATGGTTATTCGTGACCTAAACCGCGATTTTCAAAATAAATTTGCACATGGTGAAATGGCAAACTAAAGTGAGCACCATGGAAAGAATATACTGGCACAAGCAATGTACTAAGGAGACCCAAAGGCACTTGGCAGTCCCCTGATCAAATAACTGTCGGCCAAATAGATCCAGTTGCGATCGGTGGTTCAGGACACATCTCCAGTATTGTTATAGCTATGTTTCGAATGCGTATGTAACTACTAGGCGACAAAATAACGAGGGAGTATAGAACTACAACCGCGACCGGCAGTTAAAGCCTTTTCTAATGGAGTCTCCGAGTATTTTTCCTGAAGGCCTATACAGCCAGAGTTGAGCGCAGAAGACTTCGAAGGCACCGCAACTGATATCCTAACTTTCAGTCTACCACCTCTGGTTGGATGAAGTGTGTCGGAAAGAGTATTTAGCGAAACAATGTAGCGATGCAAAGAAGGATGAAAGCTGCTCGCGAATTATATGACCAATGGATACTTTCCAGAAAGCAAAGAAAGAAGTACAGGAGCATTCAAAAGAGATTTCAGCAGTAAATAGCGGTAAGCGGATTAGCACTGTCTGTTGAGGATTTGTGAGTTTGTTTGTAGCTTGATGAACGTTTGAGGTCACAAAGCCTGAACAGCAGCATGTGCAATAGCTCATATCCGCCGTGCTATGTGATCGCTTGAAACCCTACATCAACACTCTGAAAGGTCGCTGTCGGTAAGACTAACATTGGCCAGTTACGTACCTTACGTTGGAAAGAAACCAAGAACATCAAATCGATGCAATTGAAGGGATCAAGCGAAGAATCACTATTGCCAATCGATGTTTCCTCGATTTTCCACTCGAACTAATGGAACATAAAAAGTTACACGACTATAGTGAAACCTCAGCTTCTAGTTGGTGGGGATTTTTTTTTAAATAGTTCCAACGACTTCCGGGGTGAAAGTGGGTAGTAGGGTGCGTTCGAGTTTCATGAGAATATTTTTTTAGCTCAACTGTTTCTAATTCAACATTTGTTCTCACATTATTTCATTCGTATCCACTTCAAAATAATTACAACCCTAAACGATATATCCTGCTCTTAAAAGGAGTCCTTATGTGTTTTTTTGTTTTTTCGTTTTGTTTTTTGCTCGGAACCAATTCTTATTAGTTTCACTAGTTTTCATGTCAAAACCCAACCCAACACCAATCGAGTGAAGCTCAGAGGAAATTACAAGAGTTGGCTGGCAGGAGTCCTTTCTGCACGTATCTCTAGATGGCGGACCTTTTTTTATTATTTTCAAAACATTGAAAAATAATGGCAAATTGAAATTGCTTTATCCCTCGTCCAGATGTTACCAATTCTTTTGATCCTGTTCTCCTATGGGTATACATATATATACTCGTATATATGTACACAAAACTGGGTGTAGAAGAACCTCCTTTTGTTCAATTTTGACACTTTTCTCATTGAACGTCGAACGTATTCGTATAAGGTGTGCGATTATAGAGAAGGATCCGCTCAAAGGATAATAGAATACATGTTTGGGTAATTTCGACACGCTAAGCCGAATCGAATGTCAGAAAAAAAAAATTACCAATGAAGACGAAGGAAATGTATCTTCAAAACATGGATCAAAGGTCACCTTCTTCACCGATGTACGACTGAAGTAGAACTCCCAGATTATCCACGAGAATTTGAGTGGTTACTGGCAGGGATTTCATTCGCTTAGAAAGATATCTGTCGGATTCGGTGATGTCGAACAATAACTCATATCCTTCCGACAGTAATGCTCGTACAATATTTTATGCACACATTCGCATTGTTCGGTTCCCAGAAGTAGAGAATTGTTACGGTCTTTGCTTGGGTTTCTGTCTGCTTTCTGTTGTTGTTCATTGGTTTCCTTTGTCATCCTTTCTGCGGTCTACACATAACAAAATCAAACATTAATTATTAATTAGGATGGAAAAGGAACCTACCGTCGTCGATGATGTTGACTGACGTTGAATTAGTGTCTTTTTACGAATGTATTCTGTGTCCAGTTACTCGGTACGACTTCGCATTTGGTGGGGAAATCGTTCAACGACCTATCCTTGATCCGATTATAGACGAAAAGAAGATGTCCCTCTCCAAGGCGTCAATCTTTCTCATGTGGACCTGGTCAAATGATTTCGGTCGGTCGGTTGAGTCGGTTTAAATTTTTTATAAGCAAAAGCGAAAAGTTTTGATCCGAAATTGCGTTATTGTTAAGGATGACTGCTCCTTGGAACGATGTAGGGAGCTAAAACCTTCATTCAGACGTTTCAATGTTTTCCTTTTGTGGCGTAAAAAAAAAAATCCGAAGGCAATTTTCGATGGAATAAACAACACATTGTCTGGTTGGGGATTTAAGCGTCTATTTGTAGCTTAATGGATGTTTGGTCTTGGTTTTTTTGTTGTCTTAACTTTTTGGGAACTTTTAACCAAGTGTACGAGTACTTGCAGTAAGGAGAGGGAGATTACGGATTTTAATTTCGAGTTTATTTCATCGAATAAACCATGGTGTTTGGAAGAACCTATTTTGGTTGTCTAAGTAAAATTCGCCAAGCACATAAGCCTGTCGATTGTACACCATCTCTTGTGCTTACCTTTTAACCAGGTATACTATGGTAATTTACAAAATTAATATCCTGGAAACGGAAAGGGGGTATGGTGTTGGAATTGGCTTGGAATGATCATGTTGCCTGAGCTTGGTAGCTATATAACACTTTGGTACCTTGCATAGATACATCATTACATTGGAATCGTCATAGGAACTGTTCTAGGGTTTTATGTTACGCACGGCGTGTGAACTGCAGGTATGGACCTACATATGTATGTCTAGCATCCGCGTGTGTGGCATTCAGGTTGCCAATGAGATAGACTCGTCCAAAATGGTTGACTTGTTAGGGACTCCACGTAGCCCCAGAGGAAATAATCGGGTGGTGTTAAATCGCATGATCGCGGCGGCCAATTAATGAACGCTCACCCTGAGATGGCCCAGTAGCCAAATTTCTCCTCCACAAATTCGGGCGTTGCGTCGCTTGTATGGCATGTAGCGCCGTCTTATTGGAGCTACAGTTTAATTATATACATGTTGTCGAATTTTGATCACAAAAATCGGTTAACATCGCCCTATACCTGATACCATTGACGGTAACGATGTATCCTACCTCATGTCGAAAGAAATAAGGCCTTATGATGCCGTCATGCCATAAACAGCACCAAATACTCAACCTTTGTTGATACATTGATGCATGGCCGAACACTTGTGGATTGTGTTCACCCCAATAATAGCAATATTGCTTGTTGACATAACCGCTGAGCCAAAAATGAGCCTTGTCTGAGAAGATGATTTCTTGGCCAAAATCCGGATCACAGGCCAACATTTCCAGCCTCCAATTAGCGAACTCACGGGGTTGTCTATGATCGTCTGGCTTCAATATTTGCGTCAGCATAATTTTATGCGGATGTACTCGTAGGCCCAAATCCAATCTCAAAATAAGCCGGGTTGACTCTCTAGCGATGTCCAATTCAGCTGATCGGTGCGAATGGACATTTCTGGGTCTTCTTCGCTACGGCCCGCGGCTATGTTTTCGTCATTTCGCATTAATCTCTATGTGGTTGGTGGCTTTATATCCAAAAGAGTGTACTCACTTTCAAACTTTTTCATGGTGCGACAAATTTCCTGCACACTGAAGCCATGATGATGACCGATCTCACGATGAAATTCACGTTGGGTATTACAGCTGGGGCGGAATTTCGACGATTGTTTTTAATAATTTCCGCATATTCGGCAAACGTAAGATAATGGATAATAAAATGGCAAACTATATTGAATATTTTGACAACTAGATGTTATTAATAACTTTAACAGCTGCTGAAACATAAAAATTCGAAAACCTAACATTGCTACCTGGTCATCTATTATATAGGCCCTGAACGTGGAAAAAAGCACTCACTCGAGGGCTTTAGAAGTTCATTTATAGATGTTTCTGTATAATTCTGACATTTATCCGGCGAAAATCGTATTTCAAGCGAGTAGATCTGCATTTCACATAATACGGAAAATAGGATTTCATATGCGATGTTGAGAAGGCTTATTCTCCTGTAGTTTGCACAGTTCAGAGGATCTCCTTCACTAGGACAAGCAATGCTGAGGTTCCATTCGTTGGGTATTCTTTCGTCAACCCAGATTTTAAAGATTAGTTGATTTATGCTCTGAATCCAATCATTGCCGGCTGCTTAAACAGCTATTAAGCTGTCGAATCCAGCAGCTTTGTTGAACTTTAGCGTGGGATTCGCTGTTCTGACTTCGTCTTGTACGGGTGGACGTAAATCTTCCGGATTCAATGATACATTCTACCTGGCGATGGAGTGTTGTTATTCATCACCGTTTATCAGTCTGCAGAAATATTCTTTCCAGATTCTCAGCACCGAGTGTGGTTCTACTCTGAGGTTTTCTTCTCCATTCTTGCAGACTTCTGACAGCTTTGGCATTTTTATTTTATTTTTTGGTATAACTTTCTAACTTTATCCTTTCGGTAGCACCTCTCTCAGGCCTCGTTCGTTCTATTCCTTGTGCCCTCTGAAGAGCCTATATTCTTCCTTTCTCTTCTACTCGTACAGGTCGCAAGTCCCGCTCGTTCATTTCTGCAGGGCCGCTCTGTACATCAGTTGTTTTGGCGTATTTGCCTGTCCACATTTATGATCGAACTAGGAGTTTCTAATGGATCGGAACATCAGAAGCGGCTTCTCTGATTATTCTTTGGCGGCTTTATATGTTCGATGCTGACGGCATCGGGCTACTCTAGAATTAATGTAAACTAGATTCAAAACTGTCTTGGTGGTCTCTTGCGATAGGAGCCATTCAACGCCGGACTCACAATGGTTCGATGGCTTTGGGTTGTTACGGATATCCGCATTCGTATTTTGGCTACAACAGGGTAATAGACCAAGTCGATGTTAGCTGCTCGGATCGTTCGGACATCCAAACACTGGCGCGGTGCCTAGTGTCGATCACAATATGATCAATTTGGCCGACGGCTTGTTGATCAGGAATCAGCCAGGTCCCTTTATGTATACCAAAATATGGAAACCGTGTCCTGACTAAAGTATCATTACGTCCCGCCGCAAAATCAATAATCCTGTTTCCGTTTCTTGAGGCGATGGCGTGGAGGCTGTACTTCCTCACTTTATTACCAATAATGACCTCTTTGCCCAGTTTCGCATTAATACCAACAAGTATTATTTTGACGTCATATGTAGAGTATTGCTCGTCCGTTTTGTCCAGGTCCTCGTAAAAACAGTCTTTGGTAAGGTCGTTCATTGGTTCTGTCGGGGCGTGGGGTCTGTGAGGCTTATGTTGGGGAAATTACCCTTTAAGTGAATCATCGTTAGGTAATCGCTTATATGCCTGAAGCTCGAGAATTGTTCGCTCAGACTTCTTCGTACTTTTAATTTGCATCCGAACAAGCGCTTCGACTACTTTCTTTGACGCGGTGATTTGTCTGTAATATTTTCCATAATACGTGTAGATCATAGCTTGTGATCAGCTTGTTGGCCGGTCCATCCCATTGAGCTTCTTGAATGGCGGTTATATCTGCTTTGTATCAGTCGGGGATTGCGGCCAGTTGTTCCGCTGCTCGCAGTCTATTAAGGGTTCGGACATTCCACGTGCAGATCCGAAGATCGTTGCAATTTAATCTTTTGTTAGGGTATTCAAAAGTGTATCCGTTATTATGCGAGGCTAGTAATAGGTTCATCACATTTTCTGTATCTCTTCTGTATAGGGCTGTAAGCCCTATGACGGCTTAGACCAGTATTATGCTGCTAGTCTAGCATGCACTTGTCATTGCATGAGTTAGGCTTTACTCATGCTGTTACCAGGGACCACCATTGAGAGGTAAGGCAAGCACTACACTACGAACTTTATTGTTGCGCTGCTGCTCGAATCCAAGCTATAAGACAGTCCTAATCAGTCGTCTAAAACCTTTCATAAACAGTTTGACACTATGCCCATGGTAGTCACCATAGATTTTCAGATTGCCTCCGATCTTGGAAAAAATCCAGTACTTCCAAATCGATACACACCATCTGTTCATCACATTTCAACGCATGACAGCATCTTTAGAGGCGAACTACACAGAGCTTTGTCTAGTTTTGCCATCCCTGTAAAGCTCATTCTACTATGAAGGATGACACAGAGAATGCACGCTGCTCCGTCGTTGGTAATGATAAAACCGAGACCTTAATGTCGGGAAAGGACTTAAACAAGGGGATGCGCTGTCATTTGATTTTTTTCAACATAGTTCTTGAGAGAATTGTGCGAAGCTCACAAGTCAAATCCAGAGCCACCATCTTTAAAAAATGTGCTCAGTTACTACCATATGCACTGTGCGACTATTAAACCAGTCGCGGCAAAGATGACTTTAGCGGTCAACGAAGGAAAAGCAGAGTATATGCCGTCAACAACGAAGGACACACAACATCGACGAATAGAACTAAACGTCGCGATAGGCGGTTTCAAATTTGAGTTACTAAGAAACTTCATCTACTTAAGTTCGGCTCTCAACTCCGACCAGCAACAACAACGACACCAGCGCGGAAATCATCCAAAGAATCACTACTCCATTGGGCTTACAAGATAATGCGTTACGGCGCAATAAGCAGATGAAAATTCTCTCGGGCGCTTCTAGAGCAAAGGTTTTCAGAAATTTTCGGTCTCGTTTGCATCAATGGAGAATGGGGGAGAGTTTCCAACAGCGGGATGTACAACGATGCCGACCTTGTCAGTATAGCTCGGATAACCCGTCTTAGATGGCTAGCTCACATCGAATGCATAAAAACCAGCTTCTCAGCGCAGAAAGCGTTAGACTCCACTTTGGGACAATGCAGTAGAAAGCAACCTCATCTAAGCTGTCGCACAGAAGTGGAATGGGATCTCAGCCAACTTCTGGAGGCAGCTGGCCAAAAACCCGCTAACTGGGGAGTCATGTTAGCTGAGGTTCTGATTGTAGCGCCATCTAAGTAAATAAGTAAGCTCTGCATGAGACCAGATCAGCAGTCGATTGAATATCACTATGCTGCAGAAGAGGGTATAGTGTACAACATAAAGCGCAACATAGTCCACTCCATTAAATAAGTCGCCCTAAGCAGATATGGTGCAGCACAGTTAAGGAACACTTGGATTGTTAAAAGGAGCTAAATGGTACTGCGGTAAACGGAATAAGATGACAAACAAGCATTACATACTCGTAAAGTAAATATGAGGTACCTTCAGTGCCGTCTTAAACTTCTAAAAGCAACATCTCGAAGGAAGTATCTACATAAATAAATTCGTAGTCATTTGAAAAAAGCATCAATAGCTTTACCTTGTCTTCTATTCCATGGCTTATTCATCTTGGCATTCTGGCTGCCAGCTTCTTTAAGGAGTTACACTTTTTGTGTACCTATCTCGTTTAGAAGTTTCTGAATGTTAGTACATCACATGTTAACAAACCAATTGATACATGTGGTATATCTCTCTTTGTTCCATTAATGCGTAGGTCTTGACATCAGTTCTAAATTTCCGGGCCCTTTCGGAGCAGATACCCAGAAATATGAGAATTCCTCAATAGATAGGAGTACGTGGTTCCATGAGGATTGGAGACTATGTTTCACCAAAAAGGAGAATCACAATCTGCATATTGATGGTTGTCTTTGAGATCTTAAAGATATTTGGCAGAGCCTGGAATTTAGGGTTAGCATTCGGGAATAATGAATACTCTATGCCCGAAATTAGATGATTTCAACTTTGATACGTATGATAATTACTAAATACCGATCTTCCCTAAGACTCCGATCTTTCACCGGAATTTAACCTTATGTTTGGTTGTGGTTACACCCTTCTAATCTATCTGATCAAATACATCAAACCTCTCAACGCTTGCTGGTCAGAATCCAGCACCAATGCAGAACCTTTTCCATTCACTTAAGCCATATCCTAACGTATGATCCCATGTGAGTGTCCATCAATTTGCATTTAAGTCAAATTTAGAATGCGCCACAAAATACCATGATCCTTTCATAAGCCAAACAGCACAAATTTTAAGAAATTTGTCAACTTTGTTCCCGCTCATTGCAACGTACGAACATTTAAAACCAACGTGCATCTTACTTGCTCTCTTTTTTGTAATTACTGCACATGCTAGAAGAAACCTTTGATCAGGGGTACCTATTGCAGGTTGGATAGATAGAACGGTTGAGAAAAACGCTATCGGCTGAGGTTTTGGCGGTTTGTTGCGAACGCAGCCAATTAAGATTAAGGCTCTTCATAGTATCAAATGTCTAGGTTGTTGTGGCGTCAGAGATATCCGTAGACGTATCTTGGCTGCAATTTATGATGTGCGCTCGGAGTGTTGTGTGGATTTAAATCAAGTGTCAAAAGGTCAAGACAAATCTACACCTAAATAGATGCTGCTTCCGCCCATAGTATTTCGTTCTTCCTCATAAAAGTCTAAGGTTTCCGTTGCGTGCCCTAACCACGCAACACCATGAATTGAACCCGCTCAAAGGGATTCGCGTCCGAGAATGATATGACTTATTGCAGAAGTGAAAGACCACATTGAAGCGGATGAGCTACATCTAAATTCACTTGTAACTGAATAAGACTTTCGCACAGCTTAGTTGGAAAGCTTTCCTCGTTGATGATCTGATTCTCCCCACACCTGTTGTCTAATACGAATGTCAATGAATTATTTTCTGCAGCGTTTTTAGAAGATGTAAGGATATGATTACTAACACATCAATTTGAAGAATCTCTATAACGTCGAAAACAAAATCCAAGAGAAAAAAAAAACCCAAAATCTCAACAATACATCACAGCTCTGATCGGATTATAAAGATTTATTAATTCAAATCAGCTCATAAATATCCACTGGCTTGGTATATCTCTTCCTCCGGTCACCTTCTGATAATTTAATGTGTGTTAACACTCGCAGATACATGTGCTTCACTGGGCATTGGAATTCCCGTTAAAGCACTTAAAAAACAATGAACTTTCACCTTCTGCATTTATAAATAAACATCAACTCTGCCGACATTTTCGTTCAAGCAGCAGCCGCCGCTGAGTCCCGAAAATAGAGGTGACTCTAAGCATAAAATCGCAAGAATAATGATTCATCCAGCATCAGAGATCTCCAACTCAAAACTGGCAAGCTGTAGATACGAGTATATTACATATCCGTGTGGTGTTATTCGACAGAACTGCGCTAATTAATCAGCCCATACACTTAAGCGGTGCTCTAATTTAAGACGAATGCCCGTCTAAACGGCCCGCTAATACGACTGCTGTGCTGCAATATTTTCAGTGCACGTTGCTATTTTCAGATACTGTACAAAAAAATAAAAAAAAAAAATCTAAAAATCCAAGGAATAAGACCTCTTAGATACGATCGTGTTTTCCATTCTTATGGGCGGAAGCGCCTCGGCGTTAATTGCTACGAAAAATCATGCATTCAGGCCATAAACTCGAGATGAGTATTTTTTTTGTTTGTTCCATGTGCATTTAGATAGTTTTTTTTCTTTAACCTGAAATCGTATTCTGGAATACAATTTAGGATGCAGTGCGCAGTGATTATTGGCTTAAGTAGTTAGCAATTCGTTTGAAATGGCAAATAGTTTAGGAATTCGTATTTACACGTACGCTATTGGTACACGAAGAGGTGCTAATGAGTGCATTTAAAATTGTTGACTGAACTTTTTTGTATCCCAAGACGATGCTGCCGCGCCGCCACCGTCAGTCGGTTGTATAGAGAGTGACGGCTCAGAAAAGGAAGTGTTACTAGGCAAACAAATTAAAGAAAAAATCGTTGTCCTCAGTCAAGCTCATTCACATTTATGAGTTCTTCAGAAAGCCACACAAGAAAAGTCAGAAAGACATGTCATGAAATAGTCAATAGTCGTAAGTGCCGTTTGCCTGAACGGTGTTTAAAGATTGTTTGGCTAGAGCCCACTAGAATAACCATTGTGATGGTGTCATAAAGATCAGTTGCTCAGTCACTGTTTGATTTATAGTCATCTCAACATGAAGTCCATTCGCAAATTATGAGCAGGCGTTAAGTCGTAAAGTATCTGAATACAAATTCCATCACGGATTCTCGAAGTAGTAGAATTTTATTGTTCTTGGAAACCCTATTACTCTCCTTACAGTTCCAAAAATAATCACTGTCGATCAGTATTAATGTACGGCAGCACTTGGTGTCCTTGGTAAGAACTTTTTTCATGACAGAAAGGGTTCTGGGTTTAGGATTGGGTTACAGATCCAGATGGTGAAGCATTTTTCATAGAATAAGTTGAAAGGGAACAAATAGCAAATACCAAAATTTACTAGGTAAATCACTATTCTCTCTGACCAGAATGACGGTTGGGCTCTGGGCTAACAACCCACTCATGTCAAAAAAAAAGCAAACGTTACGTATGAACACAATCCAACCTCGCATACACACGGATCCACTAATCAAAGACAACACGGCACGATGAAGCACTACGATTTGGGAGTATGCTTCTGGAACGTAAGAACGTTCTACACCCCTCTGTATAGGATCCAGAATGATAAAAAGAACAGATTGCGACATTTATTACAGCTGTCACAAAAGGTTACACATATTAGGATGGATTGTGGTAAAGCGGCTCAAATGGAAGGTCATCGATTTTGAGCCCATCAGTGATAGCCTGTCCATGATCCGCGTCAATGCAAGATTCTATAACATCAGCTTCGTATGCGCTCTCAGCCCAACCAACGAGGATGGCGAACCCATCAAGGAGGAATGTTTTGACCTCCTGGACGGACTCTGTCCGAAGTACGATGTTAAAATTTTACTCGTGGGCTTCAATGCCAAAATCGGTAAGGAGAACATATTTGGCGGAGCTTACGGAAAATACAGCCTCCATGACACGACATCAGGTAACAGCTTCCGACTCGCAGACTTTGCCACAGCTAGTATTACAGTGATACATATACGAGTATAACACGAGGTACCCTCACAAAAGAATCCACAAAGCAATCTGGTTAACTCCAGATGGTCGAACCGCCAACCAAATCGACCCAAATATCCTGAATGTTAAAACATATAAAGGGGCAAACGTCGACTCTGACCCGATAGAAGCCGGATGCAGAGACTGTAACAATATCCATAAAGGAGGTTCAACACAGGACGCCCACGCACACTGGAAATGGTCAGAGACTACAGAAAGCGCCTGGACGAAAAACTCTCCAATAAGCCATTGCCTACCACAGACGTCAACAACATGTGGTCATTTCGCTGCACTTCCATAAAGGAGGTGGCCGAAAACACCTTAGGCTACCAAGCACTCCAGAAAAGAAATCAGTGGTGCGGCGATAAATGTGTGCAGAAAAAGAAGGCAACAGATGTAGCATACAGGAAAGTGCTGCAATGCGTCACCAGAGCAGCGTGGGATGAGTATGGGCCCAGAAGAAGGGAAGAGAAAAGACTACTGCAGAAAAAGAAAAGAGCCTTTAAAGGCACCCAACTCAGCGTTATCGAAGATTGCTACAGGAGGAAAGACACCAGGGGCTTTTTTAAAAAGGCCAAAAACCTAGCCAATGGCTTTAAAACGGATCTCCAAGCACTTTGAAATTGCAAAGGTAATCTCGTTACTGACCAACAGGGAATTGTGGATGTAAAGGATGACCTAAGAAGAACGTAAGGAAAACAAATTTAAATAAAACAACAACTGTGTGGGATGAAAATTGGTTCTGGCTTTATTTTGAAGCTACGTTCATGCCATTATGTGTGGCATAGCACATCATTCAAATGGCCGCCTCGGTTTCTCTGGTAGTGCTTCGGGCGGTCGGTTCAATTTTTGATGGCTCGATCGAATACGTTCGGCGTTATTCCGGCAATAGCATGTTGAATGTTGGCCTAGAGCAATGGGGTTGGCGTAGACTAGGGACTTGACGTACTCGTAGCCCCAGAGAATATAATCGAGCGGCGTCAAATGGCATGATCACAGCGGCCAATTGATGAACGCTCACCGTGAGATGAACCAGTCGCCAAATTTCTCCTTCACATCTTCGAGCGTTGCGTCGCTTATATGGTGTGTAGCACCGTCTTGTTGGAACCACAGCTCTGATATATCGATGTTGTCGAGCTCTGACCGCAGAAAGTCGGTTAACATCGCTCAATACCTGAGCCTATTGACGATGGAGGTCTCCCCTTTTTTAATTCGAAAGAAATAATGCCGCCATCCCATAAACCGCAATAAACAGTCAATTTTTGTTAATGCAATGATGCTTGGCTGTACACTTGTGGATTGTATTCTCTCCAATAACGGAAACTTCGCTTGTTGATATAGCCGCTGAGCTATGGGGCCTCGTCCGAGAAGATAATTTTTTGGCCAAATTCCGGATCTCCGGCCAACATTTCCAACGTAGGGCCAAATCCATCCGCAACAGGTAGACTCTCTGGCGATGCCGAATTCAGCTGAATGGCGCCGAATCGAAATTTCGGGGTCTTCTTGGACTTGGCCCCTACGGCGGCTATGTTTTCTTCATTTCGCACCAATCTCTGTCTGGTTGGTGGCTTAACATCCAAAAGAGTGTGTATTCACTCTCAAACGTTCCCAAGCTGCGACGGATTTCTGCACACTGATGCCATGATGACGACCGACCTCATGACGAACTTCACGTTGGGAATTGAGCCTGAATTTCGATTGGCAAGCGTAAAACGAGGCATGATGAAATGGCAAACTTTCTTGAATATTTTTACAGCTGGATGTCATTGGTAACTTTAGCTGTTGCTGAAACACAACATTTGGGAAAAATATCATTGCTAAGGTTTCACCCGACGACTAGAGAGAAAAAGCAGGGAAGCTCCCGATCGAGTAGATAGGTTGTTTTTTGCCATTATAATCGTCGCCATTAAAGTGATACGCAGTCGAGTTCCCAAAATGATGTGATCATTGGTTATTACTTATAATTCAGTTGACACTCCCACGATCGTAATAGACTTTTAGTAAGTAGTTATTAAGAAAACTTAAACTAAGTAGCGGTGGTCAAAAGGGTGGTGAAAGCGATTATATGAGAACATAAGGCTTCTCACTCTAGCCTCACACCATCAACTCCTACTACTCACCTCCACGTGGTGACTGCTGGGTGCCTAGTACCTCGACTGGAGGTGGGCTAACCAACCTCAGATGCCACTAACAAGAGAGGCCATCTCACTAAGTCACTTTCTCCTGTTTTGGGGCGGCAGCGGACGAATTCTAAGGATGGAATCAACGGTGGCATCTACAGTTCCAGTTAAATGGAACTAACGCAATCTCTATAAGAGCTGCTTCAACGTACTTGAATACCAGGTCTATAGGCATTTCCAACACTAAGTTAGGGTGTTGGAAAAGAGTTGAGCCAAGGGCAGCACTCACATCTCCGAAGGGGGTTACTGGCTCCGGAATTTGCTCCGGTCTCTTTTGTTCTAGGGGTCCCAAAAAGGGCCTGGCCCCCCAGTTTAGGGCTTGTGCGTGGGGTTAACTGCAAAACCACGTAAAAAACTAATTGCTACAAACCGACCTCGTATAAGAACGGATTAACTGTTGACGACATGGTAAAACGAACACAGGGCAATGACTTTCGGATCTGCACGTTGAATCTTCAGATCTTGAGCAGGCCGCGAACAATCAGCGGAGGCCCTAGACTGCAATAAAGTAGATATCACCGATATCCAGGAAGTGCGGTGGGATGGGCGGGGCAAAAGAAAGATGAAAAACTGTGATGTTCACTACGATGATTGCTATAGGGTACGTAAGCAGCATCAATTTGTATGCGGATTTGTTGTAAGCGGCAGACTTAGGCAAGAATTCTTGAGCTTTCGACACGTGGGTGAACACCTTATGACAATCCGTATCAAAGGTAAATTCGCTAACATCAGCCTTATATGCGATCACGTCCCAACAGAGGAAACGGATGATGCTATCGAAGAAAGTTTCTACGAGCTCCACGACAAAACCTACGTGCAATGTCCGATGTATGACGTTAAAATCATCCTAGGTGACTTTAATGGAAAGGCGGACATCGGAAGACAGAACTTACATGACAACATGTCTGGAAACAGACTTAAGCTAATCGATTTCGCTGCGGGACATAACGTTACTATTTCACTCACACGGTTTCCTCACCTCAATATTCACAAGCGAACATGGCACATACCAGATCAGCAAACTGTCAACCAGATTGAACGTGCTGCAATCGACGTAAAGCTGTCCTCAGGTATTTTAGATGTCCGAACATTCCGAGCGGGTAACATAGACTCGGAGTACTATCTAGTTGCAGCTACGATACGTTTACGGATATCTCAGACACTACAACAACGGGGAAATACTATGAGGAGATTTAACGTTGAACAGTTGCAATCGCAATAAGCCGCCAGAACTACTGCCGATCACATATCCCTCAACCTCTCGAGAAGTCCTTTACAGCCAGCATCAAGTGCTAAAGACAAGTGGTTTAGATGCCGAGAAGCCATAAGAAATGCCGCAACTGACGTACTGGGTTTCACCCGCCACCCCGAAACCCATGGGTTGATTGTACAAGCACATGCAGCAAACCTACATGCCTACAAACCGTGCACAAAAGAACGAGAGCAGCTCGTGGGCTCTACGAGCAAAATAGGACGGAAGAACATTGGCTTCTCCGGAGAAAAAAGAAAGGGCATGAGAAACGCGATCGAGGAAATAGGGAGGTGCTACTCCAGGAATAATGTTCGGAAGTTTAACCAAAAGGTAAAAAGAAGGTGTCAGGGTAAAGATGAACACGGAAGCTTTGTACAATAGTAAAGTCACAGTCGGTGCTGAGAATATGGAAAAACCATTTCTGCAGACTGCTAAACGACGAAGACGTCACAAATTCAGCTGGCAGGCAGAGCAAACCATTAAATATTGACGATGAAAGTCAAGAATTCCGTCCACCAGACCAAAATGAAGTGAGGATAGCAATACCTAAACCGAAGTCGAACAAGACTGCTGGGCTGGAGCGTCTACCCGACGATTTGTTTAAGGCAGCAGGAGATGACTTCGTAGAGAGCACATGCCAACTTATTTTCAAGATTTGGTCGGATGAATTAAACCTCAGCACCGTTGGCCGCTTCACAAGGGAAGAGACCCTCTAAACTGCGCCGACTATAGAGGTCCTAAACATCGCATATAAGATCTTGTCTGCCATATTGTGCGAGCGCCTGAAATCATTTGTCAACGATATGAGTGGACCCTATCAATGCGGTTTTCGGCCCGGTAAGTCCACAATTGACCAAATATTTACACTACAGATCCTGGAGAAAACCCTAGAAGTTCAGATCAGTACTCACCACCTTTTTATCGATTTGAAAGCCGCATATGACAGCATCTACAGAGACGTGCTGTACAGAGCCATATCTAGTAAGCTCGCTGTTGCATCAAGGTCGGTAACGACCTAAGCGAGACCTGTGATGTCAAAAAAAGAGACGAGCTATAGATGGCCATATGTAGTTTTAGTATCCATGCCAAACTCTTCCGCTTTACAGGATGACGATGGAGAAAGCTCGATGGTGCATAAAGGTCGGTAACAACCCAACCGAGACCTTTGATGTCAAAAAAGGATTTATGCAAGACGACGCGCTGTCATGTGACTTCTTTAACATCATACTTGAAAGAATTGTGCAAACCTCACAAGCCAATACACGAGGTACGATCTTTCAAAAGTATGTTCAATTGCTTGCATACGCCGACGATGTTGATATTATTGATAGAACACAGCGAGCTGTCACTGCAGCGTTTGCGAGTATGGGAACTGAAGTGGCAAAAATGAGTTTAGCTGTAAACGAGGGCTGTCAACAAGAAGGGACACCCAACATCAAAGAATAGGCCAGAATGTCACAATATACAGCTATAACTTTGAGATAGTACGGGACTTTGTCTACCTCGGCTCTGGTATCACATCTGAAAACGACATTTCTTCAGAAATTAAACGAAAAATAACGCTTGCCAATCGCTGTTTCTTTGGGCTGAGATCGCAACTATATAGTAAGGCATCTCCCGAAAAACCAAGGAAACTCTATATACGGTCCTTGTAATCCCAGTCCTGCTCTATGATTCCGAAGGATGGACCCTTTCTAAAGTGGATGAAGATATCCTTAGGCGTTTTGAGAGAAAAATTCTTCGTAAGATGTTTGGTCCCGTATGCGTTGACGTGTTCTGGAAGAGACGATTTAACGATGAACTCTACGAGCTGTATAGCGACATCGACCTGGTCAAAAAAGTGTTCTTCTGGCATTTGAGATGACTGGGACATGGAGAGCGAATGAAAACCATCGCTTCAGCCCGCAGAACTTCGACTCTAATCCGGAGGGACAACGAAGTAGAGGAAAGCCTCGCCTTACATGGCGCGCGTTTGTACTGAAGATAGTTAGCCAAAGACCGCGGTAATTGGAGAGGCTTATTGGTTGAGGCCTAGGTCCACCCCGAACAGTAGCACCGCCTAAGTAAGATCCCTGAAAACCACAAGACGGAGAATACGTTCATTTTTGAAGTCAATTATTTTATTTAAACTAAAAATGCAATTTTAATTTTTAAATTTTTTTAAATGTATGTTATGTAAAGAGCAAATTTATGTTTATCTTTATTTAAAAAATGTTTAACGAAGAAATTTAAAAAAAAAAAATAGCCTGACAAGCGAGCATTAGTGTAAAGGGATAAAAAAAAATCATATTAGTGTTTTAGTTTAGATAGTGTTTGTTCAACAGTTACTCAAGCCCGTTACACGTGTTTTTCTTGTTGTCCCTATTCACCTGTTTAATTTTCAGTTCTAAATTTCGTCAAATTGCATTTTCCGGTTAATAACTCCCAGTGCTCGAATTCATTATTTTTTTTGTCAACTGGCAGATTTCAGTACAAATAAAAACCCCTATCTACAATCCAAAAAAAAAAGAAAAGAAAAATAACTCGACCTGTACTATGCATATTTATACCCTAACTGACCTACACAACCAATTTAAACATGTCTTGCGGAATTGCCAATTGTGTAATCGATGACAACAATGCTAACTGGGTAGCTTGGAAGTGCATCTGTGGGAAAGCCTTTCTTGCTGTTTGTGTTGGGTTAAACAAGAGAAATATGGTGTTTATTAAAGAATTCTCCGATAACCTCCTTTTCTTCTGTGATGAGTGCAAGAGTATCTCACTTTCGCACGTGCTTTTGGCAATAAAATGTCTAAGCGATTCAAATGACTCCTGCCAAAAAGATTACGGATAAAATTTCGGTCATTGAAAGCAGTGTTAAAAGCGTTGAAGAGTTGCGTAATTCAGTGCAGAACTCAGCTGAACTAAAACTAAATCCAAAATAAAGCACATGGATAAACAAATTGCTGGCCTAATCGAGTTAGACTCCGGGAGATCCATTAATGACGAAACTCTCTTACGTCACCTGGATAAAGTGTTGAGTGACATCAAAACACTGTTTATCTCCAACCAAAAAAACCGGGTGCTGACGACATAGGCATTAATTTCCAGTCCTCGTCACACAAACAACTCTCTCCTAAACAATGTGATCCTATGCTCGAAGTTATCTTCGATAAAGTTCACGATGTCGGTGAAGAAACTTACTGCCACTCGATCAATCGTATGCGATATTGAACATCACATCGCAACAATAAACAGCAAAATCTTTGATACACCAAACTTCCCGCAGCCTTTCCAGAATGTTCCCTATAATACATCGCTCGTAGCTGAATTAGTGGAACCTGAAGTGGATTCATGCTCACCCTCACATATAAGTCATCGGCGAACGGTTCAACCCGTTGAATCCTCCAAAGTTTCTTCCAACTTTACAGCAGAGAACACGTCTATGTCAGTTCTTCCAATTGCTGCTCCATGGAAGCTTATCAATCATTTTAATTCAACTTGGACACCTTCCGAATGGCAACGTAGACTTGATAAGCTTGCTTCGAAGAATCAATTGGTCACTACGCTTCTTATCAAAGGCGCCCCCCCAAACACTGATGTTGATTGGATCGCGTATTAGCTACTGCAATTTGCTTCCAACCTCTCACCATAGAAGCTTCAAGCTCAATCTTCCGGCCAATACATATATGGTTATTCCATAAATGTTTCAGCAATAATTTCAATCTTGGAAAGACACGTGTGTGCAAATGGTTGGAAAATACGACCAAGAAGCGGGGAAAAAGTCAAGCAGTCCCTCGTACTAAACCGACAAATAAGTTAGCAAGTAAATCCTCTCCCCACAACAAACCCAGCTCCAATTGGAGTTTTAATACGAAATTTTTGCCTAATTTTAAGCCTCCCACTCATACTCCAACTCCCCCTATTCCACACCAAATCAAGCCCTAACGTCAACGCGTCTCTTTTGACTTAACCCCTACAACACAAACTCCCGCCCCTCAACCCCTAACACACACGCCTTTCACTAATCGAGAGGCTTAGTCCTTTTCAGACAGCGCAATAAATTTGTCTCTTCGAGGATCTGTTGAACAGAAATATTCGTATGACCTTGTAATCGATTATTATGTTTTCGCGCAAACATTTTAATTTCGTTCTGAACGTTTTCGACCCCTAAGTCTCTGTGGATATCATCGTTTCTAATGTACCACGGCGCATTAACAACAATGTCTGTAATACATTAATGTTACTATTTTTAGTACAACCCCAAAGTTGTACACCATATGTCAAGATCGGTTTTAGCACTTGCTTATATAACAGCAGTTTGTCCTCTAAGCTAAGCTTGGAATACTTTCCAACAAGCCAGTAAATATCTCTATATTTGATTTGAAGCTCTTCACGTTTTTTCTTGACGTGTGCTCTCCATTTTAGTTTAGCGTCGAGTGTCATATCGAGATATTTGGCTTCGTTCGCGTAAGGAATTCGTACTGCGTTGATAAACACCGGTGGATTCTCAATTTTCTTGAGAGTGAAGTTCACGCAGACAGACTTGTTTTCATTAAGCGCGATTCGCCAAGTCTTTGTCCAATTGTTAATCCGTGTAAGGGCACGTTGCAGCAGTTGCTTCTTCGACTGTTTTAGCCGTTGCCAAAATGGCAGTGTCATCAGCAAATGTGGCTAGGACAGTGTCGTCCGTTTGCGGTATATCGCGAGTAAAAAGTAAATATAGCAGAGGGCCAAGTACACTACCTTGCGGCACCCCCGCCTTTATTGTCTTAAAAGTGAAATATTCGTTTCCGTGTCTCACACGGAAGAGTCGGTCTTCCAGCTATGAACCTAAAATACAAGACAATTGCTGGGGTAGAGCTTGTCGAAGTTTATATTTTAGGCCTTCGTGCCATACCTTATCAAAGGCTTGCGAAACGTCAAGGAATGCGCTTGAACACACTAACTTACACTCGATTGCTCATTCAATTACATCGGTTATTCGATGCACTTGGTCAACTGTAGAGTGTTGGCTTTTAAAGCCAAATTTATGATCGGGCAAGAGGTGATTTGTGTCAATAATCGGTCTAAGACGATTGAGTAAAATTCGCTCGAAGACCTTCGATATAGTCGGGTGGAGCGATATTGGTCTATATGACTTGATTTCAGTCAGCGGTTTACCGGGTTTCGGAACCATAATAACTTCGGCTACTTTCCACTGGTGCGGTACATGCTCTAATCTAATGCTGGCATTTATAAGATAGAGCAGCTTTAGCAAACCTTTTTTCGGTAGTGCTTTAAGTATCTCTCCCGTGATTAGGTCATATCCGGGGGTTTTATTGGACTTAAGCGTGTCTATAACTTGTCCAAGTTTCCCAAGTGTAGCCTTTTCTATTGGAAGGTTCGTCGTCACGTCTAGCGTATTGATATTCTCTGGAAGCACTTCCCTGTGAAATGGTTTGAACCTTTCTGCAAGATGGTCGGTGAAAACGTTAGCTTTTTCTTTACCTTCTTTCACCCAGTCATCCTGGTTTCTTCTTATTGGTGCCATGTGTATTTGACGCTTTCGAAAACTTTTAGCGGCTCTCCATATGGAGTAATTTGTAATAATACCTTGGTTATTGAAGTCCTTGATCGATTTTTTCAACAAGTTGCAGAGCCTATTGAAGGACGTTTTATCTTGTGGTGCCGGGTTTCATGCCACTTTTTCCGCGCTCTTCGTTTCTTCCTTATCATTTCTCTGATTTCCGGTGGGTATCTTATGCCGACTTTGGGAAATTTGTTCGATTCGCGGGGAGTGTTCTTCCAGGCCGCTTGCTGTATGACTTCAACAAATGGTTCAACTTCTTTTTCAAGTTGGTACGGCGATATAAGTGCTGCTTTCAACTCAGTATTGTCTACAACATCTATTCGGAAATCTTCCCAGTGAGTTTTGCTGTTAGTTAATCTGGGTGGTCTTTGTTTCTTAACCAAGGATTCGCACAGTGAGAAGATAACTGGAGAATGATGGGAGGAAAGATCGAAGCCCTCTTCAACTTTGACGTAACTAGCATTTACTCCTTTTCCGATAAAGAAGTCTATTAGATCGGGTGTGTTGGCGACATCCGATAGCACTGAATGTCGCCATGCGCTCTCTAGGCTTAGAGACAAAAAGCTATATGAGAATACACATCTATATCTCGCCTATCTGCACGATAAATCCGACTCGGTGTGCTACGAGAGTAAAACAAAACAAGCGTCATGGTTTCCACCCAGCAGGAAGGCCTCCCTACTGATGTTATCAGTCTCAGGAAACTTTATATAAAATATCACGAGATTTTCAATATGCCTCCGATCATGCCGCTCTTCACCACTATGTGCACTCTAAAAGAGTCTCACACCTCCAACGCAGTCGGCTTGACCATGAAACATTTTTTCGACCCTAAAAAGTCATGTAAAAACCTATCTCTCACCTCCTATTACCAGAACGTAAGAGGACTGCGTTCTAAAACCCACGTCGTTTTGCGCCAATCTCATGCTCTCCCATTTGATATTTACGCTCTGACCGAAACTAATCTTATCTCCAACATAAAAAACCAGGAGTCATTCCTTGTTTCTTTTAATGTTTTTCGGGATGATGATCGCACATCCCACTTGATTGAATCCCTTTTTCGAGGTGTCCTACTGGCCATTCACAACAGCTTTGACTCCTCTCTCGTTGCAACTTCGTCTTCTCCTTAGCTCTACTTTGTGTCAGTTAAAATAACACTTACTCGTAGATGCTTATATGCTATGTGTTGTTACATTCTTCCGGCGAAACCTATCGAATCCTACCTACTTGCTATTGCAGCAATTGACAATTATCTTCGGCGATTTTAATCTGCCTCAGCTAAAGTGGACTCCATCTGAAGACCTATCTTTCCAATCCCATTTCTACTAAGGAATGCCTCTTCTTAGATCGGCTAACAGACTCTAGTCTATGCCAAGTCAGTGGCGTTTCCAACTACATATACGGAAAGGCAATTCGACCTTATCTTCATAACTGATCCCATCTACGCCTCAGTTTCATGTTGTCCCCTATCTCTTTCAACTATTGATAGCTTCCGTTCTCCACTTATTTTTTCATTTTTCCACTACTCTCCCCTCCAGTCGCCTCCCCCCGCAGTTCTATCTTCTTACAATTATCACAAAGCTAATTTGCGTAAAATCAATACCTATCTACGCAGGGCTTCTTTTAAGTTTACCAATCTATCTCTGGTTGATGCCCTCTCCACTTTTTACATAGAAATATTCAAATCCATCTCCCTTTATGTGCCTTTCTCCCGCCATAAAACTTCTTCTACATCCCCTCCTTGGTATAATCGTAGACTTCGCTCTCTACGAAACAAAAGAAACAAGTTATGGGCGGTATTCCTTCGCACCCACACTTCTTCCGACTATTCAAATTATTTAGGTACATATCTTCATTTCATTGAGCTCTATAACTCTCTCTATCAACGCTACCTGAATAATGCACAAATCAATCTCATAAATGACCCCAAGTCCTTTTTTCGATTCGTCAATTGCAAAAGTAAGACTGATGGTTATCCTTCCTCCCTCGCTTTCGAAACCAAATCTTCAAGTGATCATCCTACCATCGCCAACTTTTTTGCAACATTTTTCAAACAATCACTTGCCAACAACTCCTTCGTACTAGATCCCTCTTACTTCAATGATCTACCTAATTTCTCCGTTGGTCCCTTCCTCACTCCAAATTTCGATCCTGCAGTTATTGAAGAAAAGCTACTAAATCTTAAAGATGAATTTGTACCTGGCCCAGACGCTCTCCCCGCCATGTTTCTTAAAAAATGCACTTCCAACCTGTCTCTACCCTTTTCGAGTATCCCTTACACAGGGAGAATTTCCCCAGATTTGGAAGATCACTTTTATAATCCCGATACATAAAAAGGGATCTAAGCATGAAGTTACCAATTATTATCGTTCCATTGCTAAACTCTCTCATATACCCAAACTTTTTGAAAGCATTTTTTGTGTCTTTTGCTCTCTCAGCCTTAGAAAATAACAAATAAATCGATGTTATCGCAACTGATTTCACTAAAGCGTTTAATAAGATATCTCATCAATTGTCTGCTCTCGGCTTCGAGCCTCTTTTATTAAAGTGGATTTCCTCTTACCTGGTAAACCGATATTATAGTGTTAGGTTTAGATCCGCCCTTTCTGTTCCATTCCTGGCCTCATCTGGAGTTCCACAAGGCAGTCATCTTGGCCCTCTTCTCTTCATTTTAACTATTTACGATGTTGAGAGGGTCATTAAACACTCCTCCCTCTTCCTTTACGCTGACGACACAAAATTTTTTCAAACTATTTCCTCTCCCCATGATTCTGTCCTTCTTCAAGAAGACCTTGATCGGTTTTCAATCTGGTGCCTCATGCTCCCGAATGCTCCGAAAGGTCAACTAAAACCTCTCCCTTTTTGATTTCCACCTGAGCACTCCTTGTCTCAAACAAGATCTCCTCCATCACTTTCTTGGTTCATAGCTCTTAAGCCTTTCTGTTAGTTTTTAGTCCTAGTTTTTAAGTTAAAGCAAGCTTGCATTAAGCCAATAAATGGGGGCCTCAGTCCCCACAAAAATTAAACGAAAAATTAAGAATTTAGGGTTAAGCTTGATTCCCTTTTCAAAGCCTTTCTTCAAGCACTCTGACAACGATTGCTTGAGCATTCTATTTTCTAAAGACAGCTTACTTGCACCGGTATCACTTACGTTAGGAGGAAACACATGGCTTTTAGTGCCCAAAGGTCGTGGCTTTTTTCTTCTTCCCTATGGGCAATATTCAATGGTGTAAAGTAACGTGTAGCTCCAAGTTTTTCCGGCCATATCCCGCCTATAACGTTGGTTTTCGAGTATTTATCCTTTATCTTGGACTTGTACCTTATAAGTTACAAATATTGTAATGCTGGTAAGATTACGAAACGATCAACTCGAGCATGCTATATTCAAGCGTGCGAACGTGACCGCCTTGGATCGTTATCAAGTGAAAATCTGTCTGCTTTAAGTGTTAGTATCACTGATCGAATCTACCTAACTACGTGCTTAGGAATGCAATATGAAAGAGTTGCACTGGATTTTCCTACACTATTAGAGAAAGCCAAGTGAATACTCTGTGGAGTTGCAAGTCACTAACAATAGATACATGGGCAAACTTTGGAATGTATCCAGAGTGTATCGACAGACTATCATCATTGAGTGTCTACTCGAGCTCTCCCATAAACAATTTCAGCGATTACAAATCGATAACCAACATTTATAAGCCCACAACCATTCGAAATCGTATCAAAATTTGATTTCATTGTCTTCCGGTCACCCAATAGCCCGGGGCAAACAATTTTAATAGCTCTCCATTCAGTGCAATTTGCCTCAAGTAACGTTCCAAATTAATTCGACAATTACAGCATCCTAATCCGATTAAATCGTTGACCCTTTAGTTTCATTAATCAATTTTTGGATTGATTCAAAGAAAAAAGGAAAAAAAAAATTGCTGAATCACTCGCAACAACTATTCCCACCATGCCACCGACACTCGAGAGGAGCTTTCAAGTCACCACACCGACCGATCAATTACCAAGGATCACAATGCTCGATCTTAAACTTATCCCAAAGCCAGCGAATCAAAGACAATCAAGTTGATTCATGGTATCGGCCTTCTGTATGCCCTGTTCGTTCCCCCACAGACACTATTTAACCTCTAAATTTGGATGGTTTTTCTTTTGCTCCGTGGAATTATGTTTGCCGCAAGATCTACTCCGATAATGTGTAACAAAAAAAGCCAACACCATAATTAATCTTAACTCATTCTGAAGCCCGAATCTTACATTCAATGGCTTTTTGTGATCGCACATACCAATGAAAATGACTGACGACGGAACAGACGGAACAGACGGAACAGACGGAACCGACGAAACATCAGGAATCTTAAGTGATTCTATTTTTGTTGTGACCGATAAAATTGGGATACAGTATTTGCGCCATGGTGTCGAAGGAACGTACGTGCCTTTACGGTTTTATTACTCTTCCACAGTGTCACAGCATAGATACGAATACGAGTACTTTCCGTTTCTAGGTATAGATAGGTAGGTAGGTATCCAACCAATGCATTTGACATCGCTACCGTTCATCTTATAATTAGACGCCAAGGTCTGTCTATAGAAAGGTTTCCGATCAATTTCTTTTCAGACAACATCTCATGCGTAACAAAGTGCGTTACGTCTAGGTAACAAGGTAAAACTCCAAACCAACAATGGCTTGGAATGTGACCCTCCAGCCGCAGAGTGTGGATACTTCTCTAAATGGACCACTTTGACAGCAGCGATCTTAGGAAATGAACATTCCATTGTTAGTGCTGGAGTACGTCGCGTCGTAATATGTCGTGGTATTCCTATTCGTATTCGTATGGAGTGCATTTGCAGCAAATATTCGTATAATGAACTGCGCAAACACCCTCCTGCATCGCGTCATCCTGTTCTTTATAGACTCACTTTCAAAGGGCGCGTTCGCATTGTGCATTCTTTGGAATGGGCGATGCAGTCACAAACGCTAGCACTATTAGGGAGGAATGTTAGTGTTTGTCAAGCTACTTTAGTTTTATGCGACAAAGGGCCGCTCTCAGATATGTTACAATACTTTGGACAGAGCTAGTGTTCCTTTCTCGGACAAATTTTTTAAGGACAAAGGTGCACGCAACAATCATGTCATGTTAACAATGTCAATTGAAGAGGGATATATGTAGAAATCTTGGTCTTACGTAGATCGCTTCCACTAACAGGCCGTGTATCTTTTACGGTGTGTATCCAAAATTTCAAATCCAAATCCGATTCCATTAACTTGAATAACAATGTCATTTGTGGACTGAGTCATAAAATTCGGATCCTAATTAGTGTTCGGATAGTAGCAGTGGATCTTGTGAAGACCATTTGGCTTCGATTTGTTTATGAGTTTTGTCATCTGAGGGGATGAACAAAGCCTCCGGAGGGATGGAAATTGGGGCCGACACATTATACAAATGTGTCAAGTGGTGTGGAATTCTAAAGGCCCCCATTAGTTTTGCTTTTATTTTATTTTTTATTTTTTTTTATTATTTCCTCTCTTTAAAATATCTGAATCTGAAAGTGAATGGGGACTAGAGTTCACGCATCTGAATTAAGTGGAAATATTTCGCAATTCGATTGTGAAGATGACAACGATGGTGACGTTGGATACATTGGAGACGATGGCGACGTCGACAACTGGGCCCTTCCCGTCATTCTGCTCCTCTCTTAAAGACGACCATACTCTCGACGGTGATTTATGGATTCATTTTGTTTTTAACATATTTGTTGGGATGATGTCTCTCCAGAATGTGATTTGCTCTTAAAAGATTCAAGACGATTTACGAGCATTTTTCAATTTTGTTCGTGATGTTGTATCTGGGATGTATTTTCCTTTCTTCGTTTTTTCATTTTAATTTTTTGTCTGTTTGTGTGATGTTTAAGTAAATTATTGGAGAACCATATGTTAATTTTTGAATTGGGAAAAAGTCACGCGGAGAGAAATGAATTAATGTTCGGTCGGCTTTTGTAAGATGTGCCAGTTGTTCAAGGGCCATTGTTGTTGGAATTGGAAACCAGCAATGTGGTGAATATAATTATTCTCGCTCATTTGGAATTTGAAGCAGTGACTGGAGATCGTAGATTGAGGTTTAGGCTTTGCTTTTGGGAGGTGAAATGGAGAGCAATCGCCAGTTAAGTCACCGTTTAGGGGATTTAACTTCTGATAGATGATTTATGGATTTTTAACTGCTGGCCACATAAGTTTCCGTGCTGCTTAACGGAAAGATATATATTTAACTCTTTATTATGAAGGTTTGATTCGACATGAAGGCATAGATTGGTATTGACATGATCGCTTGCAGCAGGGCAAGTTCATTCGGGCTTTGTCTGCCAGCGATTGTACATTCTCGCACTCTTTATTCCTTACGAAATCAAGGATATAAACAAGAGCATGTCACTCTATAATGAATTGGATAGAAGCAAGACATGCGTAGGCTAAGTCAACAGTCGATAGATCAATGAGTCCGTGACTTGAAAATCAACAATACTCCCGGCCTATGTGTGAGAGCCATTGAAAGCAGAATGCTGAATTTTTAGATGAAAATGAGAAAAAGTGAATTTCGTATCCCAAATTGGAAGAAGTGCTTGGAGTTGTTCGACAGCAATCTGGATGAATTTGACGCCGTTTTATATCCCTGCACGAAAACGGAGCGCTTCTCCCGGCGATAATTTTTTTGGAAATTTTGAAGGAAAAACGACAGCATTTGGCCAAGAATAAAGTGCTCTTCCTTCAAGATAATACAGAGGTGCACATACGCAAGGCATCACCATCCGTTTTATTAAATAAACTAAATGCTTGTGTGTCTTGCTGAGGAAACAAACTTTTTTTACACTAAACACGTCACGTTAAAAACTTCCAAGACGCAATCGACCATCTGAGAATATAAAGTAGCTTTCGCCAAAATATAGTGCTTGCCACCAAAGAGGTTTCTCTGGATATACACGGCTGGGATAAGGCCAATTATGTCATATGTGCCGATTGCATGATGTAACAATCTTTCATAAAAATATGTCATCACTACTTTTACCAGGCTCAGTATATTTCAGATACATGATGGCTTTCCCTAGCACGTCTAGCTTGTTCCAGGTCCACTGATGAATATCCTCTGCTTTGATATTCAAATCATGGGTTGCAATCTCAAAGCAATCGTCCGCTAGTTAGTGGCGACAACCAAATTGAGCTTAAAGCGTTGTTGATCCCAGGTCACAATGGGATCACGAGAAATTAGATAGCAATGAGTTCGTTAGTCAAGGCTTTGAGAAGAGTTTTTCAGGAACCGAACTTGCGTTAGGACTGCCTGCATTCTCGGTTAGAGGGGTTTGGGTTTCATATGAACAGAACCGCAAATGGAAAGGCTCTCCGGAAGACCAACCGAATGATCCTCGATGTCTCTAAGAGGTCATAGACTTTCCTGCTGCCGCTTGGTAGGAAAGACTGCGGACTGATTACTGGCTTCGTAACGGGGTACTATGCTTTTGAGAAGCACTTCAGTGTATGTTACATAATATCCTGCGACGCTTGCTGTGGGAGTGATGACCATACCGCGGACTATTACCTCTGTGAGTGTCCGGCTTATATTCCCATCATGCTGCAGGCAGGTACTCGGCGCTAATGTGGTGTGTTTTGGTAGCGTAGGCCTCTTTTCACTCCAGCGCTTACTCATCTTTCTTCGAAAGGCTGAGAAACTCCAGTAAAATGAGTGAATGAAGAAGGAATACAATGGACTAGTATTTTTTTTTTTTATACTTGGTGCGCGGACAGGGGATTCTATGTACCCTTAAGACGTTGTACATAGCGCGGGCGAAAGGTAATTAGGGACGGAAAAAAGAGAGATATCGATGTGCGTTGGTTTTAAATCCTTGCAAGTTATACTGACACCGCCTGAATGCTCTGCTGTGATAGCAAAATAAAAGGCTTAGTCGTTGTTTGTCCGGTTGACCTCCCAGTAATACCCGAAAACTCTTTAAGCCTGAGCATTAATTTCTAATTTCTCTAAAAGCCCTATCCGTCCCAGGCAACTGGTGCTGGATTGTTAAATGTTGATGATGAATTCTTTTCCATATCTCCTCCGCCAAAGCTGGTCCACCCAAGCGGCACCAAATGTCTCTCAAACAATCTCGGATTCAAAATGACAAAGGATACAAAATCTTCATCCGTTTTTAATAAGGTCAATGATTCTGCGGCAGGGAGCGGTACTGTGGCCGTGTGGGTCTACTTTTTTTTTTTTTGAATAATTATGTTTTTATTTCTATACAATAAGTTTTTTGCTTTACAAAATAATTCACAATAATTGACATTTTCATTTGTCGTCCGCCAAAAAGGAGAGATATTTAGTTAAATACGAGTACATATACAAGCGGGTACATAGATAGGTACCAAGGCATCGATTGCTATCGGTATTTTAAGGCAGCTTTCAGTTAGCTATACAGGACATTCCACTCTTGGCCATTCACGATTAGGATGAGAGCATATATTTTCTCTAGTGAGTCCGTCTAATGGTCTTTAAAATTGGGCAGATGCCGATGAAGTGAATTACATCGTGCATAGACTTCTAATAGTAATCAGTAGCTTTTGCAGTATACTTTTCCAGGCTTATGCATTAGTCTGGAAGAGGGACATTATATTGGTTGCTTAATCCGGACTATTCATTGAAAAATTGCAACAGTGTATGGGATGCGGTGACTGGGAAACGCCATTACTCTCAAGATATAATGAAAGTGCAGACTAATTATGAAGATGTACAAAGAAGACAGTCCAGTTTCTGAGGACAATTGTAGTTCGGCGTGTTTTCCAGCAAATGAAATATTTTCTTTAAAAAGTATCTGAGCAATTTCTCCACCTCTTCATATTGTACGACTTCCCAGACTCGTGCTGCGTAGGATATGATGAGCCGCAGGATGATTTCGAAGACTTTAAATTTAGCGCTCGGATCGACTTTTTTTTTACTTAGCAGACAACTCCGGTTGCAATTTATTACCTTTTTAGCTTCCTTAAGTTTTTCGCTAAGTTGATTTTTAAATGATAATCGAGGTGTTATGATGACCCCCAAATATATGTACTTCTTCACAATTTCGAGTTCTTAATTTTCCCAAGTCCATTTTTCCTTCCTCGTGTACCGCCCAAATCCGTTTCGGAACACTATTATTTTGAGTTTGCGTGTAGCCTATGTATCATCATTTGCATAGTTTTTTGGCTATTCCGCTACGATAACAATGTAGTACGCGTAAGGAAAAAGCTTTATACGAAGTCCATCAAACACAATTCCTCCTGATGAAAATGCTGCGTCTAAGTATAAAAATAAGAGTAGTGGACTCAATAGGCAACCCTATTTAACTCCTGTATAAACTGGCTGTACATATAATTTGTCACTATCCCACACTGAAGTCCCATTTTCTTCGTAAACGTTTTGAATTAAGCATTTTCATTGATACTCCTATATTACTCAGCTTATACATAGAGAAGCCCGCTTGGAACTCACTCAGCAGATCATTTTCACATGCTCTGTTGATAACACGTTCTAATATGACTCCTCTGAATAATTATGCTATTGAGTTCAGGAAGGATATTCCTCTTTAATTATTTGGGTCTTTCACGTCTCCTTTCTTAAATACTGGGAAAATTATGTTCCCAATAAAACCGTTCAGATATTTCACCCGTGAAACCGAGGTTTCAACTTGTATGTTTCGGGCAAACTTCGTACCGGTATCGACAGAATCCCCAACGAACTAGTCGGCTGCTCAATACCATTCCCGTGTTTAAAAAACATAATAAGAAAGAGCCTAAGACCTACCGGGGCATCTCTCTACTTGGTTCCATCCCAACGCTCTTTACAGAAATGCTAACCTTCGAAATCCCTAAAAAGAGCATATACGAAGACCAGCACGGATTCCGGGAAAACAGGTCAACAGTCGACGCCATATTCGTGGTACGACAAATATGTGAAAAATCTCTAGAATTGAACAAACCTTTTTTTTTTGTTTTTTTTTCCATGGGTAGATGAGAAATCTTCATAGACACTTCGGTGCTTATAGTAGTGTGAGATTCTTTCTAACTAAAAACCACCTCCATTATACAGACTACGACTGAGTTCACACTCAACAAACAGTTCTTCTTTCGTGTTTTATTTTGTTTAAATGAGATATTTTGCAGGCGATTTTCCATTGAAAATTCCTATGCACTTTAAAAATTAAGCGCTGCTGATCACCGCGCTAGATCGACAGGCTTAGTCCTTTTCAGACGGCGCAATAAATTTGTCTCGTCAAGGATCTGTTGAACAGAAATATTCGTATGTCCTGGTAGTCGATTTTTGTGTTTTCGCTCAAACATTTTAATTTCGTTCTGAACGTTTTCGACTCCTAGGTCTCTGTGGATATCATGGTTTCTAATGTACCACGCTGCATTAACAATCACTCGAAAAACTTTGTTCTGGAATGTCTGTAAGGAGTTAATGTTACTAATTTTGGTACAACGCCAAAGCTCCATACCAGACCGGTTTTAGCACTTGCTTTTAGCAGCAATTTATTTTCTAAACTGAGATTGGAATGCTTTCCAAGAAGCCAGTATATGTCTCTATACTTAATCTCAAGCTCTTCGCGTTTTTTCTTAACGTGTGCTCTCCATTTAAGTTTAGCGTCGAGTGTCATACCAAGATATTTGGCCTCGTTCGCGAAAGGAATTTGTACTGCGTTGATAAACACAGGTAGATTGTCAGTTTTCTGGAGAAGTTCACATGGACAGACTTGTTTTCATTAAGCGCGATTCGAGAAGTGTTTGTTCAATTGATAACCCGCGTAAGGGCACGTTGCTACTTAGCAGTTGCTTCTCCGGCGGTTTTTGCTGTTGCCAAAATGGCAGTGTCATCAGCATATGTGGCTAGGACAATTTTGTCCGTTTGCGGTGTGCCGCAGGTAAAAAGCGGATATAGCAGAGGACCAAGTACACTTCCTTGTGGCACTCTCGCCTTTATTGTCTTAAAATTGGAATATTCGCTTCCGTGTCTGGCACAACAGAGTCGGTGATCTAGATATGAACTTAAAATATGAAACAATTGCTCTTGTAGGATTTGTCGAAGTTTATATTTCAGGCCCTCGTGTCATACCTTATCAAAACCGTGCGAAACGTCAAGGAATGCGCTTGAACAGACTAACTTACGCTCGATTGCTCGTTCAATTACATCGGTTATCCGATGCACTTGGTCAACAGTAGAGTGGTGGCTTTTAAAGCCAAATTTATGATCGGGCAAGAGGTGATTTGTGTCAATAATCGGTTTAAGACGATTGAGTAAAATTCGCTCGAAGACCTTCGACATAGTCGGGAGGAGCGATATTGGTCTGTATGACTTGATTTCAGTCAGCGGTTTACCGGGTTTCGGAACCATAATAACTTCGGCTACTTTCCACTGGTGCGGTACATGCTCTAATCTAATGCTGGCATTTATAGGATAGAGCAGTTTTAGCAAACCTTTTTTCGGTAGTGCTTTAAGTATCTCTCCCGTGATTAGGTCATATCCGGGGGTTTTATTGGACTTAAGCGTGTCTATAACTTGTCCAAGTTCCCCAAGTGTAGCCTTTTCTATTGGAAGGTTCGTCGTCACGTCTAGCGTATTGATATTCTCTGGAAGCACTTCCCTGTGAAATGGTTTGAACCTTTCTGCAAGATGGTCGGCGAAAACGTTAGCTTTTTCTTTACCTTCTTTCGCCCAGTCATCCTGGTTTCTTCTTATTGGTGCCACGTGTATTTGACGCTTTCGAAAACTTTTAGCGGCTCTCCATATGGTGTAATTTGTAATAATACCTTGGTTATTGAAGTCCTTGATCGATTTTTTCAACAAGTTGCAGAACCTATTAAAGGACGTTTTATCTTGTTGAGCCAGAGTTTCATGCCACTTTTTCCGCGCTCTTCATTTCTTCCTTATCATTTCCCTGATTTCCGGCGGGTATCCGGGTATTATGTCGATACTGGCAACTTTGTCAGATTCGCGTGGAGTTTTATTCCAGGCCGCTTGCTGTATGACTTCAATGAACCGTCCAACTTCTTTTTCAAGTTGATACGGCGTTCTGAGCGGTACTTTTGACTCAGTATTTTCGACAACCTCTATTCGGAAATCTTCCCAGTGAGTTTTTTTTGTTGAATAATCTATATGGTCTTTGTTTCTTAACCAAGGATTCGCACAATGAAAGGATAATTGGAGAATGATCGGAGGAAAGATCGAAGCTTTCTTTTACTACGACTTAACTAGCGTTTACTTCTTTTCCGATAAAGAAGTCTATCAGATCGGGTGTTTTCGCGACAACCGAGGGCCAGTATGTCGCGTCGGTTTGCCTGTTGAGTAAAATTTGCAACCACATTTCACACCAGCACTATAGAGAGTTTTGCCATTTTTTGAGTTACATCTTGAGATCCAAAAGGTGTGCTTCGCATTAAGGTCGTCACCAATAATAAAGATTGATCCAGAAGATCAATCAATCAATCAGCGAGATTGGCAATAGATTGAGGATATACTAAAAGAGTAAGTTTTATTTTTAGCGCGCACCGTGGTCATTTGAAATATGTCAGGTTCAATTTGTGCTTACAGAGAGTGTTCAATGCAGTCTTTTATAAATAGGGATGGCCCGCCTCTTGCGTTTCCCGATGGATGATGAACGTGGTAGTCGCGGTAACCTTTTAGTTCTACGCGTGATTGTGTCGTCAGGTGATTATCAGAAATTAAACATATATCAACTGCTTTTTCCTGAATAAAAATATTTAGTTCATCAAGTCCTTTCCGTAGGCCGTTGGCATTCCACGCAAGAATATTGGACTTCTTTTCCATGATTAGTTACACAGATCTACTTCGAGGTTGAGAAGCTGTTCGACTATTATCTTATTTATTTAAGTCAATTCTTCTCGAGAATTACTGAGGAAATATTTGAGGCAGGATCAGGTGATTCACAGTTGGTCGTATTTGCTCGCGCCGCTATTCTTGTGCATTGTTATTTTTGACGTTTTTGTTATTGGTGATTTTAGCGGCCATCACGGCGTTTGGTATCCTTGACTTCTACAAAGGCGAACCTGCGAACATGTGTTTCGTCGGCGTAACAAAAACTTTTGACCATGTTAGACTAAAAGACGCTATCAGGCTTTTGAAAGGAAAGGGCATTCAACCTAATGTATCAAGCTATCATTAAAATACTTAACACGAATAACACAAAATCAATCTGCCTTAACAGTAAGGAGACCGATATGATCCCAATTACTTCAGGAATCCGACAAGGTGACAGCTTGAGACTGACCCTCTTCAACATTATCATGGAAACTATCATCGAAAAAGTCAAATAAGCTGCACCTGGCTATCGCATGTCAACAGGCGAATTTAAAGTGGTATGCTATGCAGATGACGTAGTTCTCATTGCTGAAACGGAAGACAATTTACAAAGATTACTACAAAAATTTGAAAAAGCGGCAACCTCCTACAATATGGTCATATCAAAAGATCCAAAAAGATGCAAATTAGCACTAAACAATAAACCAATAGAGTAAGTTCTAGAATTCACCTACCTAGGCTCCTTCAAAATAAGCAGCAGAGATCTAAAAAAGAGGCAGAAACACAAGCCAACAAAGCCGCTACGATCTCAGGCTGCCTGCATTCGGTGAATAAGAACATATTCGTATGCAGCAGAAACTCGTGCCGACACCAGCAAAACTGAACAGATATCGACTACAGTTGAGATGAACACCTTAAGATCTGCATACACCATCTGCCTAGATAGAAAAACGAATACCGAAATACGAGAAATCTGCATGAATGTGGAGAGACCACGTCCAAAGAATGCCTGAAAACAGCTTGGCAAAAAGGGCAATAGAGGGCACAATAATCAACCCGCGACCACAAGGCCGCCCACTGAAAAGAAACGGAAGCTGGACATCCGGCTCGACCGTACAACAGTGAGCAACGTTACTCGCTATTATTTTTACCTATCACGTGTTACATGTTGTTGAAAAACAGGATGAAATCCTAAATAAAGAAGAAGAAGAAGAATCTTACCAGTTTCCAGAAAGAGTAACACTCGTCAATATCTCCTAAGATCCTCATCAACTGATGTGTATGCCTTATTGGCCCATCCTTTCATATTTTTTTATAGGTCTTGTTGGCCTCTAGGTACATCGTTTTGGTCAAGTTGCTGCCTGTTTCCCTAGCTAAACGTAGGTATGCAAATGATTTTCTCCCGGCTTGTACGCACTCCCAGCCATACCATACTTGTCTTCCTGATGATTGAAAATCTTTCGCTGCATCAGAGAAACAGGTAACAAGAGTGTCCACACCGCATTTAGATTGGATGTCACTCACATTTATAGAGCTGAGGATGACTCATGCGTAGAGATGTTACGAATTTTGTTCCAATTGTGGCTTCAGAGAAAAGGTATCCCACAGGCTGCCACTGTCAGCGGTCAGTCGTCCGAAAAGATGTGTTTATCCGCGTTTAGGTAAGTTGCGAGTTCTAGCCACTGACGCCTCTATAGGTTACGAGCATAGCTTTTCTTGTAGACCCAGAGGCTCATCAGGCAGGTAGGATTTGCGCAAAAGGACCAGATTTTACAGGTCATGTGACGTCTACCTTCTCCTGCGGATCCTCGATCACAAAGAAGTTGTCATAATCGACAAAATTATTTCCCTAATCTGTGTGTTTAGGCTTAGAAATCGAAGAAGAGTCTCGAATTCTAAAATATTGTCAATAAAGTGAATTGATTAGCTTCAGGCGCATAGACAGTAATCATGTGCAACCTCTTTCCATCCCGACGAGGGATGATCACGCCACATGTTTCAGGGAGCAGAGAACCTATGCACACACATCAATGCCACCTCCTTTTGTGGAGGCGGGTCGGTTTCTTTTTACTTTTAGGGGGTTTATGTCAGGTGCTGGATCTTAGACTTAAACGACGTTAATCGATCCTTATAATGAATTAGCATTCAACGTAAGGGCATTAGGGCTCGTTCGTTACCATTACGAATGGAGGTGCGTTAGGTAGCACCGTATAACTTCTCTTGTATCTAACGCAGCATAGAGGGTAGGACAACTATAATTTCCGATAAAGTTTCCGTTGCTCTAAATGATGGGGCCTGCGATGCTAGCTTGGCTATTTATACCGTACTTCCGCTATCTGTAACCAATTGGACGTAGGTTATTTGGAGAGTGATGCCTGGTGTTGGACTTAGAACAGATGGTCGACTGACCTTCACATTTTCATGCCGGCCCAGATTTACTTTTCTTATGTACTGGAAACTAGGATGACCCCGATAATTTGAGATATATCCCTTCTCCTTATATAAAGTGCGCAAAAGTTGACTTTTGTCAGACATACCCTCCCTACATAGATTGCATTCCACAACTCGACGTGCATTCCTGTGTCTTTGGCATCAATCTGGTACGTATGCATTTTCGCTTCTCCCTTTTTATTCTAGCCGCAGTGAATAGCTGCGGAACCTAGACGAAAATCAGCTCGTCGTACTCTTTCTCTTGGAAAAGTGCAAGGAGCTCCTCCAGTGGGTTGACAGGTAATCAGCAGCATTGTTAGCAATCAACACCCTAAGGTATGTTGAACATGGGTACCCTTACATTGCATCGGCGAGGTATCTTCCAACTGTAATAGTATCTAAAAAGGTAATTTCGTAGTATAATCCTTGTGATAATAACGGCAACATCCTATAGATACTGACATCAAAACTAAGACCGCTTAATTTAAAATTAAAATTCTTTGTATCCCGGACAGACATTGACCTTCACTATAGCTAGATTGACAAAGGAAGTGATTTAAAGACCGTGTTCAACCCAACAAAGTTCAATAATACAAGACTTCTCTAAACACAGACCAAGAGCAGTATCCATTAAGTCCTGTCCGATCCTAGTCAAGCGAAAAAACTAAATTTCAGCTGTAAGATTTTCACGGGTTATAGCTTTCAAACTGAGTTAAAGTAGCCCTGTCATTGTTTATACCTGCGGGTCCTCTCTGAAATTCACAAGTTTCACTTATTTATTTGTTATATACATATACATATGTATGTATTTTTAATAAATCAGAAATAATAATGTCTGCAGAGGTGTCGGCTTACCTCCTACCGATTTTTCAGTGAATATCAACCGATTCCACAATTTTTCTTTTTTTTTTTGTAGGGAAAAATGGATAATTAACTCGAGATGACTGGCATTGCTAATTGAATACCTACTTCATGTACTATAACTTTTCCGGAAACAAACTTGTTTTTCCAGGGTTATTTTGTATTTTCAAAAATATTTTAAAATTATTTATGAACTGCATTCTCCATAAATGGGCGGTGGACGATGGGCGATTGGTCATGCCCTACTCTCTCAGCACTACGGTCCAAATATAATTTATGGAATTTTAACTGAAAACAAATATTTGCTCTTATATTTACTGTAAATCACTACCGTTATTAATAATTCAATTTTTCTCTATCAAAAAAAAAAAAAAAACAACAAACAAGCAAACGAAAAAAAAACCGACAATTTCACCCTCCGGCCAGGTAGAGATTGATGTATCTATAGACGATTACAAGTGCTCATGATGTTGAAATGGTGAAACACTATGCAAACAGATACTCGTTAGCTAACCGCATCCAAAGTTGACTTTTTCCATAAAATTTAAATTAATTTCTCTATTAGCTGATTAAATATTAATTTCTCATTTCGTTGGTCTAGATTTTTGGTCGACTTTGTGCGCAGATATTTTAAGGCTAAAATCTACTAGCTAGGCGGTGATGATGTTTATGGAGAATAAGAGTAAGTATACGATTGTAATTTTCTCAAATATCAGGGGCTGCAGAATAGTTTACTACTGTGCTGCAATAGGATTTGGATAGGACCCCTTGAAGAGCTCTTTTTCTATACAAAATGTAATGAACTTTAAAAAACTGCTCTGGACTTAATACTAGCTCGTGTTCACGTCTTATTTTTGGAAGAGTGTAAAGTTATAAATTGTATTTTACAGAAAGTAGTTACCTTAAAATAAAAATATAAAGTAAATTTGATCTACAATCTTACAGCGGAGAACCAATTAATTGGTTAGACGTTATTTTTATTTGCGAGCGTACACCCGCTAAAAAGATTACAGCCTTACAGTCCATAATTTTAATTGTAGGCTGAGGCCCCCATTTATTAGCTTAATGCAAGCTTAATCTAACTTAAAAACTAGGACTAAACACTAACAGAAAGCCTTAAGAGCTAGGGACCAAGGGAGTGATGGTGGAGGTATTGTTTGGGACGAGGTGTGCCTTTCGGAGCATGCGCGAGTTTGGTTCGTTGGAGCCATAAGACGTGCGGTGGACCGGTAGATAGAAGATACGAGGACAATGTAGAATGCGGCGGTTGGTACCTAGCTTGACTGGTATACAAAGGTAACATAGAGGGATCTGGTTACACACTTGTTGGAAAATTCCTTAGACCACCTTTTAATTAAGCCAAGTGATGAGTTAGCTTTGAGGATCATCTTATCGATATGCGAGCGGAAATTAAGCTCACAGTCGAATAATATGCCAAGATCTTGAAAAGACTGAACCAGGGGAATTGGTTGATCATAGAGAAAATGAAGTTGGGAAGGACACGGGTTGCATTGAACCAGATTGAAAACCGCTCAAGGTCTTCTTGAAGAAGGACAGAGTCATGGGGAGAGGAAATAGTTTTAAAAAATTTTGTGTCGTCAGCGTAAAGGGAGAGGGAGAAATTTTTAATGATCCTCTCAACATGGTTAATAGTAAGAATGAAGAGAAGAGGGCTAAGATGACTACCTCGTGGAGCTCCAGATGAGGCCAGGAATGGAACAGAAATGACGGATCAAAACCCAACACTATAACATCGGTTTACCAGGTAGAAAGAAATCTATTTTAATAAAAGAAGCTCAAAGCCTAGAACAGACACTTTGAAGGGGATCAATTGATGAGATATTTAATCAAACGCATTAGTGAAATCAGTTGCGATAACATCGATTTCTTTGCCATTTTCTAAGTCTGAGAGAACAAAAGACGCGAATTCAACTAGGTTTGTGGTATTTGATCTACCTTTTAGAAAACCATGTTGTCGGTGCGAAATAAAAGGCTTGCATTTGAAGCTCAAGACTTCTTATAAAATGTTTTCAAAGAGTTGAGGTATATGACAGAGTTTAACAATCGGACGATAATTGGTAACTTCATGCTTCATGCAAAAAAACTAAAAAAAAAAATACTGCAATGTCCCAAAGGCAGTAAAAATTTCTGGTCGTTCGTCAAAAATATTAGAAATTCTGCCTCATCCACCATTCCAACGCTAATTTATAATAATATTCCAGCTGTCAGCTCTTTGGATAGGGCCAATCTGCTTGCTTCACACTTTGCGGCCAGCTCAACACTCCCAGATTGTGCTTTGTCTCCGCGTACACTTGAGTGCGTCAAATCTTCAAGGGGACAAATCCACTTTCGCACTCGTGTAGTAGCAAGAGTTCTTAAAGATTTTAGCATTCAAAAATCCGCTGGTCCAGACGGTATATCTCCTCTCCTTCTGAAGAGGAATTCTTCCTCGCTGTCAAAACCACTGCGTAAGCTTTTTCATCAATCCTACTCTTTAGGAACCTTTTCGGGAAAATGGAAAACAGAATTTATCCAGCCTGTCCCTAAAGAATGTGAATCTTCCTCTTTCTCCTCCTACAGACCCATTGCACTTACGTTCCTTCTTTCCAAGGTCATGGAAACGTCAGCTCATGAAATATCTCGAAACACGAAAACTTCTTAATGACCGGCAGTACGGTTTCCGTAGCAACAGGTCCACTGGTGATCTGATGGCATGTCTCACCAAAAAGTGGAACCAAAGCGTACATCAATCTGGCGAAAGCAAGTTAGTTGCACTTGATATTTCTAAGGCATTTGACAGAGTTTGGCATCAGGCTCTTTTGTCGAAAATGCGTGCTTTTGGGATCGATGACTCTCTTCTTCAATGGATTGAAAATTACCTTTCGGAACGTAAATGTAAGTTGTTTTGGATGGCTTCAAGTCTGATATTCACAAAATAAATGCTGGTGTGCCCCAAGGCTCCGTTCTGTCTCCGATACTCTTTTCAATTTTTATTGATGATGTCTGCTACTTCTAATCCAATATATTCCTTGGCTGATGATTCTGGGAACGGAGGAGTATGGTAAGCTCATTAAATTCCGATATTAACAGCATATCCAATTGGGGAGCTATCAACAGAACCGAATTTAATGCTTCCAAAACACAATGCTCTCTGCTGTCGTCAAAGCGAAATGTAAACACTCTGCCGTTATCCATGAATGACACTTGCATCGTCGAAACCGATAGACTTTCCATTCTCGGTATGTGTGTCAATGAAAACTTACGTTGGACGGACCACATGTCTAGGTTTCCTCAAGCGATGTAAGAAATATTTCACTCCCTCTGATCTGGCCTCCACATATTGTATAAAGCGTTTATCCGCCCGAGATTGGGGTACAATGCCCACATTTGGTCAGGTGCGCCTAAAACATCTCTGTATCTGCTAGACCGGACTCAAAACCATGCTATAAAACTCATAGCTGATACCAATATCATTCAGGCAATGGACACCCTCGAACACTGACGAAATGTCTCGTGTCTCACTCTATTTTATCGCTATTTCCACCACCAGTGCTCCATAGAAATCGCCAGTGGCATTCCGCCCATTCCAGCTTTTAACCGTAACGCCCGCCTCGCTATGAATGCTCACCAGTATACCCTCAAGCCCACTTTCTGACGTACTCTCAAATATCGTGATTTGTTCCTAAGCCGTTCAACTCGCTTAGGGAATGCCCTGCCTAGCTCTTTATTTCCTAGTCATTATAACTTTCAAACATTTCAAACCAACGTTGACCGGTACCTCTCTTTCAATCCTCCCTAAATTTCCTTCGCCCGCCCTGTGTGCAAACATTTTAAGGGTACTTAAATCTCTTGAGCGCGAGCAAATTATAAAAAAAAAAAACAAAAAAACCAGAGAAGTCTCCACCACGGTGTCATTTGAGTAATCCAATTCTGAAAATGTGCCCACAAGCTCATCTGCATCCCTTGATCATAAAGTATCTCTTTTTTATTCGTCGTTGGTTTCCATTTCCGACAGGGAGTAGAGGAGGAAACTGTCGGCTTTCGATTTTCGGAAACAATATCGGCGGTCTGAGATCTATAGCTGTATATTCTGTTTCAATTAAATCAGAAGGAGGTTGCTTATCAGCATCCAGCTCATCTTTTTTGTAAACCCTGAGGGCTCACTGCGGAGTACGACAAGGTAGCGCTCTTTCCCCACTGGTATATTTTGCAATAATCAAATATATGACTAAGGCAGCTCCCTCTTGAGGAAACACGGCGCTGAGGAGGACTATATTTTGGCTACGCCTATGACGTCCTGTCACTCAGGATGTTGCAACCAAAATGCTTAGAACTTAAAATTAGAAACTAACAATGTACAGCCCAAAATAAATACGGTTATAACAAAGGTTCTAGACACTTGAATCTCTCAGCAGTGCCGCTCAATTTCTACATTGCCGGACAGTTAGTCGCGAAAGCGATCACTTTCTATGACATATCTTGTAAGTATGGTCTCAATAGATGAACTGGATGTATTATATCCAAAATCTGAAGTGACCTTCTTAGTACAAAAATCAATCTGAGACTGTTCGGATCAATCATAGAAACCGGGCTACTCTATGGGTTAAGTACCTAGAAGGTAACCAAAACCGCCACAAGAAAGCTGGAAATCTTTATAAACAAAGTTTTCGCAATATTGGTAGAAGATAGCCGGTTTGGTTTTGCTTAAGCGAAATATGATCTTACTATAAAGGTATGCAAACGATTTGCCCTTAATACAAGAAGCCACCTTATTGTCGTAGCCGAATACTTAATTCTAAAGGCTCTTAAGCACTTTCAAAATCCGAAATTGTTTTTCTTAGAGAATGGAGCTTGGTTCTACAGTCCTGACGATTTCCCTACTGATTGTCAAAAGCCTAGTTTTAGGTTTCTATTGTATGTCAGATGGGAAAGAATATATTTTTTGGTTGGGGCCATTTTATAACCTTTTGAAAATTCCTTGGAATCATCAGAATCATTTCCTATCTATTTATTTCCTCTTTTCTAGTACAAGGTACTATGCGATTGTAATAAGATTAGCCAAGTATTTGAAGGAGCTCATTAGAGACAGACACTGCATCCTTTTGGGTAGTATACCAACGCTCACACTGTCTTGTGATGATGACATCTATTTAGTGTCGTCGCTTCACTCAGATACCAAACAGCTAGGGTTGCACTGATACGATCGTCCTTTTTGCCAAAACATTCGTATGTAAATCCAGCAAATCATATCGGGTTTTGTTTAGGACGTCAGTATGTATCTTCCACCTGTGCTTTAAAGGGTTACCAAATTGGGACTTTACACATTAAATATGATGTTGAGTCAGGCCTTTAGTCGCAACGGTCTCATTTGAAACTTCAACAAAGATTGAGTTTCGTTTAGCTGGGGTTACTGCCCTCTTACGTCGTTCAATTCTTTGGAACTACCAGCTTAGACTTACAGCGGTAGACTTAAACGAGCTCTTATGATTCAAAGAATTGTCCATTTCCTGGTCGGTCTTTTGCTTTTGAATCTCAAATTTTAATCCCAAAATAATTAAGTAAGTCCTTTGTCCAGGTTTTATGCACTGCCAAAGAGTGAATTAAAATTTACTGAATAAAATTACCGGCGACCTCAATGACATCGTATTAAATTAAAGTTCAAAAAAGTCCGCTTACCACCTTTATTAATTTCTTCCACTCAAGTGTCGTTGAGAAGGCTTTCGAAGAGCTACATAAAACTCAGTCGTAAATTGTCAATAATAATTTTATTGCCAATTTGGCAATACCATATTTCCACCAGCTCCTCGAAAACTCGTAAAATCTGAGATCTCAAGGTAAACAATCTGCCAATGGCTACTTACTTCTCGGAACAGGGATGTACTCATGCAATAGTACTACGAATACGTCGGTCGTGGTCCGAGTAATAAAAATTTCTCGGTGTTCTGGTTAAGATTTCAATTTAAAAAAAAAAAAATTAAAAAAAAACTGCACCGCGCACCAGAGTTGTATCGAATTTCAAATGCGCAGAAGGCTCACCCTATTTCATGGAAGAGTAGAAGCCGGCATAGGCGTTAAAATTCCAATTAACGCCCCTGGAATCCTTTTCTCTTTCTGGACTCATTCATTTAGATGCAAATGGTGTATCCTGCCGATTTTCTGGTATCCGGAACGAAATGTGCCCATTGGAGGCTGCACGCAATCACCAAATCACCAGGGCAGCTGTAATTGATTTAATTTAGGTGTTCGTGCTCCAGTGGTGGCAGGATGCCGGTCGTGAAAAAAAAAAAACGGACAAAAAGTGTAATTTCCATTTGGACCAACTGCCAGTGGCTTCCTTTTTTTCCGGCAGATCTCCGTCAGTCTGTTTTCGATAAGGAGACGGAGAATTCCAAGAAACGTACCAGTGTGTAGGTGGGAAAATTGTTTGATTTTGCTGCCGACAATAGACGCCTACAATTTCGGTTTCACGTTGGTCGATATCTTCGGTTGCTGATTTTTTATATTTATTTTTGTTGTTGTATGAAATTCTTCAACACAGACTTGGGCATAATCGACTCCATTTGGACGAATTAAATTTATTTCTTATTATCATTTTATTGGACGTCGTTTATGCCTTTATGGGCATCTCGGGCTGTGGATTTTTTATGTTCTTTGGCCATGGCGCTGTTCATTTGTCAGGTGGCGGTTACTTCTTTTTGAAGGTTTTATGATGAAAATTTCCTGGACACCTGATTGTGTAATGTTGTTGGTTTATTGTTGGGCATTTAGGGGATTATCGAATATGGTGTCGTTGGTGAAATCGGAAAGCAATTTGCAGTTAATGTCAGTATGGACGCAAAGTGATTTGCAAGAAAGTGTTTCCTTAGCTTTTGTATTCCAGCTGTTGGGTCATAAGTTAAATATCTTATGGGGGTGGTGTAACTCGATCCAAATAAACTGGATGAGGTGAATAATTTTGTTGGAGAATTCTTTACGTTTGAGCTGGTATAACAAATGCAAAGTAAAAATATACTGGAGGCGTTGTTACTGATTTTGGTTTAGCTTATCCCAAAAATGCTCCTCACCGGGTACACGTAGCGGTCGTCATTTTTAATTCAATTGTACAACATCTCGCAGAAGTTCACCGGTAATGTGGGCTTCTACAAGACCCACACAACCACCTTATAAAAGTGTCAGAATTTTTGACGGATATTCTATTTCAGAACTCAGTAGTTACGTTGTGATTCAACAAAGATGGCCGAAAAGAAAAGAGCAAAGCAAGCATCCTTTCTGTGGTGCCAGAGGATTTTCGGCATAGTTTTGTTATCTTCTAGGCTTCTGATATTTTCACGGTGAACGTAAGAATTGGGTTTGAAGAGATCTTCCCTTGTACGAGTATTAGCACAGAAGCACTCCATGCGTGGAAATATTGAAGGGACTTTTGGGGGCACGATGGAATCTGAAGGCTTTCTTAGAATAAACGATCACCAGTAGCCGTCTTACTCAATTTTAAGACACTATTCAGTCGACTCTGCAGTTTTTTACAATTGCAGTTGTTCTCCTTCAAACTTCCTTATAGCCCTTCTTCAACACATATTTTGATATTAATTATGTCCGTAGCTAAATAGCAATAAGATACTGGCTCTAGTCAATGTTTGTTCCTGGAAGCATTCAGGCATCCGCAACACTATCTTTATTCCTCTGTAGATTCTGAGATCAAGGAAATGGCTAGTGTGTCCATTAAATTAGTCCTTGGTCTGCTGTGTTTTTGTTGCAGTACAGACTATGTCTTTCCGCTGTACCGAATGTAGGCACCTATTTCATTGGCATTAAGATCAACAGGGATGATCTCAACGTCATTTTAAAGCACACTTTTGCTGGAGAATCCAGCATCTTTGAGTGATTCGTACCTCTGACTGATCAGGATCAAGTTGGCCGAGTAATATTGACACATATTGTAACCAGGGCGTCATTTATACGGCTGAAGTTCAAGACTTCCCACTGCCCTCTAGGCATTTATTCTTAGTAGGTATACCTAATTCGCTTTTACAGTGTAGTGGATCTTCTAAATTGAAAATTGGCAAATACTACTGTCCTTTCGCAAGGGATACTTTCATTTGACCATATTTTGTAGATGAGTTGGCCTATGCTCCTCATCCAACCATCCTTAACTGTCTTAAATATATCGGCAGTCTTTTTGAACTCTACAAAGATGGAGACGGAAATCTCATACTATAACCACAGTCGGTGCTGAGAATATGAACAGATTATTTCTGCGAACTGTTGAACGTGATGATGAACAATATCCCACCGTCAAACGGACGGAATGCAACATTCAACCTGGTCGATAACAGACAATATTTCCGTCCCGACCGGGTTAAAGTCAGGACAGCAATATCCAAACTTAAGTCCACGAAAGTTGCCCCACATCTCACCTCAAAAATCTGTGTCGAAGAAAGTTTATCTGACGAATGAAACCACAACATTGTTCATCCGATCCAAGAGAAGGGAGATCCTCTGAAATGCGCCAACTACTTTTCAACAAGTTTCCTCACCATCACATATAAAATTCTGTCTGCCCTATTATGTCATCGTCTGAGAGTCGGCCCCTATAAGTGTGGTTGTCGGGTTGTCATGTGACTTTTTCAACGTCTTCCTTAAAGGAATTGTGCGAAACTCCCAAGCCGGCTGCAGAGGCACTGTGGGAATGGGAATTCCACATAATCGGAAGAAAACAGCGAGTTGTCAATGGAGCGTTTGCGATTATTAAAGCAGAAGCGGCAAAGGAAGAACAAAGCCATATAAAGTACGAGTATATGCTGTCCGCAAAAAAAGCACACAACTCGATGCCTGGAATAAAACATTACGATAGACAGCTACAAAATTTGAACATTTATTTAAGAAGAACATGTACATTCAACGTATTGCCCATCTAAAACTATGACTTTTTCCCATCTTTCTGGCCATTTGTGGATCCAATCCCAAAAGAACTGCGCCGGCTTGGCAGCCAAGAATGAATCAAGCCAATTTTTGATATTCTGCTCTGATGTGAACCGTATTTTAGTGAGGGCGTTCTGCATCGACCGGAACAAATGGTAGTCAGAAGGGGCAAGGTCTGGGCTATAAGGCGGGTGGGGTAAGACTTCCCATCCACTGTTTTCCAAATAGTTCTTAACCGGAATAGCAACGTGGGGCTGAGCGTTGGCATGAAGGAAAATTATTGCCTCGTGTCTGGTCGCATATTCCGGGCGTTTTTCGGCCACTACTCTCTTCAAACGGATTAATTGTGTTCGGTAGCGTTGTCCATTGATAGCTTCACACGGTTTTAGCAGCTCATAATACAGCACACCCATCTGATCCCACCAAATACAGAGCATTGCCTTCGCGCCATGGATATTCGGCTTTGCCATTGATTTGGCTGGTTGGCCGGGTTTCACATATGATTCTTTGCGCTTGGGGTTGTCGTAATGGATCCATTTTTCATCACCAGTAACAATCCTATGCAAAAATGACTTACTTTTGTGGCGTTAGAGCAGCATTTCGGACATGCAAAACCGCCTTTTGACGTCTCTCGGCTTGAGTTCATGTGGAACCCAATTTCCTTGCTTTTGAATATATCCAGCTGCTTTTAAACGTTTTGAAATGGCTACTTGAGTGACACCCAAACATTCTGCGAGCTCTCTTGTGTTTGGCAACAATCTTCATAGAGTAATGCTTCCAGTTTTTCATCTTCAAACTTTTTTGGCTGCTTTTAAATCCACTTTTAAATCGTGCAAACCACTTTTGGCACGTTCGCTCAGCTAGCGCATGTTCACCATAAACTTCCACCAAAATACGATGACTTTCGGCATATTAAAGTAATGAAGAAGAACTCCCCGCAAAAACACTTTTTCAGGCACAAAGTTCGACTTATTTGAGTGAAAAATAATTATTGTTGTTTACGCTTCAAATGAATGACATATACTGAAATGACGTATAATGACAGTAGCTTTCCAACGCACGAATTAAGTTATAGATCCAATATATAAATTTTAGAGATTTTGTTCTTAGAAGATGACCCCAGTATAGAGGCTCTAATATTTTGGTGACCTAACCTAGGAAGAGGAGTATCTTTAGATAGACAAGGGGCCTTTTTCTTCAGTTTAGACAACCTATGGCTTCGACCAACCTAATGTGAAAAGTTTAGGAAAACATCCGTGATACTGAAAAGAGGTCAGATATTATAATATCACAGAAATATGGATGGCGTTACTAGAAATACTAAGTGATACTACCAATATTCTGAGGGTTCGGCTAATCACGAAATCATAATTCAACAAGAGACAAGGAAACAAAAGGAAACTGATGAAAATAAAATCAGGCAAATTCGATGAGCTCAGGTGGTACAAATAAAACGAATCAAATCTCGATATATTCCAAACAAATGGCCAAACAGAAGAAATTCCCCGAATTTGCATCTCAGCTTTCACAGGATGTTTATTGTCAAATATTTACCTACAGTTGTGGTAACACATGAGGTTCAGACAGCACTCAGTATCTGTGGAACTCGAACTCAGTATGCCGCCATGATTAGATGTGGTTAGGTGCCACAACCTTCTCTGCTAAACACTCAGAATAATAAAATTTTATTTAGGTGTTTTCGTATTATCACTATTTTCTGTTTTTGTAGGTTTTCAACGTGTTGCACTGTAAATGGATTTGTTTTTTTTTTTCTTAAATTCTTTCCAACACAAGGTGTCATGTTGGATAGTGGCAATAAATGCTGCTGCATTGATATTCGTATTCTTACATTGTCTGGTTTCGGTTTCGGTCTGGTTTACCTGGGTAGGAATCCTTATCGATACCTTCTCACTAGCACCTGTCAATAAATATTAGCTGCTTCTAGCATCTTTTCTTATTTCTTCGTCCTTTTTTGGAATGTTGTTTTTTTTTTTTGGTATTTTTTTTTATCCAAGCAAAAAGGGAGAAGGAATTCTATTAACACATTGTTGAGCAAGGGACGAGACTTCCTTTTCGGCAGAAGACGTTTTAAGTGTTTCGTTAAATTTATAGTCGGACTGATTTTGTTCTCATTTTAACAATGTCTGGAAAACACGTTTTTTAAATTTCCTTTAGTGACCCATCTACGGGAGAACCAGTTGATGGTAAAAAATGGTCTAATTGGCAGTCATTCATACTTTGATTTTAAATACTTAATTACTTGATGGCACCATTGAGGGCAACTAAGAATCCTGTGAATAGACCATCTCAAAATACAGCACCGTACATCGGAGCATCGGAGTACTCCGACCTTTTGAGAAACTCGTTAGATTTAGACCGTAAAACAGGCAAACAACGCGGATATGTATCTGAACTCTATGGAGATTTTCAATTGCAATTTATTAGCGTAGGTACTCGTATTTCAAGTTTTCTTTTATAGTATGGTGAACACGACATTGAGAATAGAGGTACTTTGAAAAACCTCTATCTTGGGCATCTCAGAATAACGATTTTGCGGTATTCCATGAAGAAAACGCGGCAAGATTTATCGTCGCCGATGAACGATCTGTTGTTAGCGCGAAAAGATGAGCTCCTGTCCATCTTCCGCTCACTGAAAAACGAAAAGTCGTCAGGAATACATGGAATCCTAAACGTCGTATTGAGACACCTGCCCTTGGGAGCCGTGAATATTTTTACTACACTATTTAAAAATGCGCATTGGAAAATAGCAGTGGTAAACCCTATCCCGAAGAGGGATAAATTTAGGACTTAACCTGCAAATCTTCGTACAATAAGTTTAGCAAGATATTTGAGAAAGTAGTCAATAGGACTCTGTTGAGATGGATGGTGGAGCACAATACGGGGCTATATTGTTTGGTTTGGTTTTAGGGCGAGGCATGACGCTATTCATACCCCGACATACAGTGGAATAAATGCAAGAACCTCCATACCGGCGCCTGTCTGGTTGACTTCGAGGAGGCTTTCGATTGCGTATGGTTAGAAAGGCTTTTCTGTATACGCCGAAACCCCTGATATATATGATCTACAACATGCTTATGGGAAAGAAGTCCGATAACAAATGTGGCAACGTAATATAAGAAAAATATTTGACATTAAAAACGGCTTACAACAAGGAGCGGTTATTTTCCCGATACTGTTTAATACCTAGTCCTGCCTATCACAATATTGATTATTAAAAAAAATCCACTTAGTCATTTAACACAAGCTTCCAAATGGTGTGGCCATTGGGCTATAGCGGTGCGTAGAGACCGTGGGCGCTGCTCTGATTAATGCTGTTTTAAGGCTCCCCAAATTTCTTTGGGAAGTCTTGCAGGCCATGTTCTCCAACACTGACCACAAACCATAATGCAGCGGATTCAGATCTTGGCTCCCCGACGGCCAATCTTCAGCTTCTATAAAGCCAGGAATATTGACTTTGAGCACTCCTGCGTGGTTTTAGCTTTGTGCGCTGGAGCAGAGTCCTGTTGGAAGATTCATCTTTTTTTTTTTTTTTTTTTATAATTTACGTGTGCCTAAGGGGTAATGATATCCTTTTACTGTTGCCTTGGCGCAGGCGGAAAGATAGAAGGAGGAGAAAGGAAAGCATTGTTGTGATGTGGTGGTTTGAAACTCAGGTGTGTTTGGTTTCGATATTGACTCTCCGGGGGTGAGAGTCCGAATAGGATGGAGAGATTTTCTGTATCCACTGAAAAGGATATTGGTCAAACCCTTCACAACACCCACTAGTGCATCTTCTTGGTAAACCTTTGCACCAGTTTTTACGCCTTTTTCACAGAAGTGGAGGGATGTGGCACCATGGTGAGAAACCCTCCACCAAACCACATTGAACCATTGGAACAACTTTCTTCGCTTCCTTCGATGAAGCGGTATAAATTGTGTCATTTTGTTTGTTGAAAACTTCTTTCACGATAAAAATTTTCTCATCGGTAAGAGGAATGTTTTCATGGCCATTGTCCGCGTGTCACTGCAAAAGTTGTTTGAATCCTTCCAGCCTAATTTTTTTTAGTTGAGGAGTTAGAAGATGACCCGTGGACCGACGATAGGCTTTCATATGCAGATTCTCCCGAATCAGTCTAGACATGGATCTGGTTGATATATAGAATTCCTCGGATTTCTTCGAATTCGTTCACGCACTATCTTTACTACCGCATTTATACGAACGACGCGCGGGCGACCCCTTCTTGACCTGTCCTCTACTCCAGACAATTCGCCGAAATGAGAAATAGCTCGATAAACGAATATTCTCGATATTCCGAGTAGTTTTAGCAATTCGAAAATTTGGCCAGCACTCTTTGCGCAGTTATGCAACGCTATTACCGCGACTCGATTCTCTTTAACGCCCCACTTCATGGTAATAGTTTGCGAACTGAAACCAAACTTATCGGTGCATGTGTTCTGAAAAAAGATTTTACGGTTCTATTCCCGCAAGAAGTTTCGAACGATAAGCGCTGGAAATTTGTAACAGAATTTATGGCAGGACTAGGTGGGTTCCCTCAATCAGGCTATAGCGTACGTAGAGTTTAGTGCTAAAAAGAAAACTGTTTCACAGCAGTCAACTTGACTCCAGGGTAAAAGTAATATGCTACGTGGCCCTAATCAAGCCAACCATCATTTATGGTTGTCCCGTGTGGCTCAATGGAAGCAATTCCGGTGTTTGAAAGGCCATGTCTGAGTTCAGAATTGACAATTTCCTGATTAAGGTGATTCGAAAGCACGTTGGAAGGGCGATGACCAATTAAACTAAAAGATCAGGTTTTGCGGCTCATTACCCCAATTTTATGTATCATGAAAATACACTCCGATCCGGCTTTATTCCGTTGGAGGGATTCCTCTATATAATTACTAAAGGGTAAGTGCAGAGTAGGGACCGCATCTCCATATCTCCATATCCCCGAATCTTAATATACCATCGCCACTGCGTTGCAAAGGATAACCGGCTCATCTACGAGAGGTACGATGGCAATGCTCACGAGCTCTTTCGTTTTACTTCCACGGTTGTGGATAGAGACCGGGTTGATACTGAAAAACAGCACGCCGAGGTTTGATGGCTTAGAGAAGAGGAGAACATCGTTACGTTAGGCCAGTGCGTTACTATTGTAACATACTTCTTCTAACTTTAAGTTAGACTTAGGTTAGTTAGGGGGTTTTCGAGTAAAGGCCGGGCTCGTTGACATGAGGCAGCGCCTCTGGGAAGTAACCATCGGTTAAGTTTCAGCGGTGCGTGTGCATGATGCTGATGGGCCAGACGTCCGAATTCGCAATTGGGATGGTGACCACTCGAGGCAAGTGTCATCGAAAGCTCTCCACATCAATTACAAGTTAGGCTAAGTAGTTTAGGTGGGGTAAGTAGCATAGGTAGTCTTAAGTTTTAAATGTAAAAAGTTTTTTAAAGTTTTTTTCCAAAAATTTTTCTAAAGATTTACTCGTATATGTATGAAATATGTAAATTTAATCGTAGGATAGATTTTAGGCTGAAAGGCAATAGTTTTAGATTAAGTGTTAAGCTTAAGGTGCACGATAAGTGCCAAATTGAAAAGTAGGGTGAGTAGGGTGAGTACTAAGCATAGAAACAATAGTATAAATTCTAATGTCTATGCGTAAGCATACGCCGATGATGTTGCTGTACTGTCTGTTGGATCGCGTCTAGCTACCGTCTGCTCTAATGCGCAGGCAGCCCTAGACGTGATCGACGACTGGTGTATTAGTAATGGATTTTCAGTCAATCCTCTAAAAACTGAGGTTGTCTTCTCTACGAGAAGGAGGAAGCTGCCTGGTCTGACTCTGGCTTAAAGGCAAAGCCATCTAATTCTCTAAAGAAGCTTAGTATTTGGGTGCCATCCTGAATAACAAACTTCTCTAGACTAAACTTATTACGTCGAAACCTCTATGACCCTGTCGGCCTCATGGCTGAGGAGATGTCGGCATGACATGAAGCCCGTTACCTAGAATGGACCTTTGGATCAATACGGCTATGATAAGGGCAACTATATCCTATGCGTCGATTGTCTGGTGCAACAAGCTCTCGCGAAAGTACGTGATTGGTGCTTTTACCAGATACCAAAGAACTTTCCCTAACACTCCTGATCCCGCTCCAGACGCAAAAAGAAGTGGCGCCGGCTGCCTTATGACCCCGGTCTTATTGATATGGCGTCCAATGCAAGGACACCAGAACTCCTGTTGCGGAAAAATATGAAATCGGCTTTCCCTGTGCCCAGGACGGTTTTCGACAAGAGTCTGAGGCTGGAAAGGAATGCAGTCGGCTCTTCACGAACGGCTCCAAAACCAATATAGGATGTGGAGCTGGTGCCTTTCTGGAAGACGACAACTAACGTTCTCAATTCCCGTCAGGAAAGCTTACATCTGTCTCCCAAGCGGAGATTTATGCAATCCTGATGGCAGCGAATTATACTATGGAGAACCGGTGGAGGCGACGAAGCACATGCATCTTACATCACACTTATAATGCCTCAGTATGTGTTAAGTTTTTTTGGAAAATGGGATGGAGAGAGAAAGAAAGATGTTTGGGCTCAGTGGTTATTTCGCTCCATGAGTGGTATCCAACATTTAATGGGGAGATTGAATTCTTAGTGGAAGTTGGCTTGATGTTGATTTCTAGTCAACTACTCGTCTTACTTGATTTTCGTTAACTTAAAAAATGGATGAAATGTCTTTCGGACGAGGTTGGGATTCGAACACCGAACCTTCCGATTTGGAAACCAGTCCATTACCACTACTTGAGCCAAGGCCACCCTCTTACGACCTCTAGGCTAGTTCAAGTATGCACGAGGTCACTGAACGCAGTCGAAAGGCTAATTTCAGTGACCCTTGTCTGGGTCGCAAGTCACAATGGGATCAGGGGAAATGAAATTGCCGATTAAATCACCAGGCAAGGTTCAGAGAGAGGAGAGTTTTTCAGAATCCGAACCTACGTTGGGTCTTCCTGCGTTTTCGGTTAAGGCTTTCATTGATAGTTGGGTCTCATATGAGCACAACTGCAGATGGCATAACTCCCCAGGATGCAGGCAGACCAAACGAATGCTTCCCGACCTCTCTAAGAAGTTAGCAGCCTTTCTGCTGCCCCTCAGTAGAAAGATGTAGAAGATAAGATTGAAGCGAAAAGTGTACAATGGTTGAATTTTTAAAGTTTGTGGCATTTTTAATATCCCTAATGTGTTGGGCAAGTGAATTCCATAGTCTTATATCGTGAATATCGTGAAGGCCATCAGGGCCGGACGAAAAATTATCTTTAAGTTTGGTAATGTTTTCAGATACCAAAGATGTTGTTATATATAGCGAGATGGATGATGTCTCAGGATAGTTTCTCATATAGCTAAAGTAACTAGGATTGGGTTCAGCTGTTTTCTTATTAAATGACAGTCAAAGAAATATGCAATGGTTTTTGGGCCGGCAAAAGATTCACTAATAAATTTGAGAGTAGATGGGTAGCCGTCTGACTTTCTTTTGGTATTAACAAACTGGTAGAAGTGTTTAGGGTCCGAGACTAAGTTAAATTGCATGGTAAAGAGACTCACAAAGTTCAAAAAAACGATTGTATACCAATCGATAATTACTGTAGTCGATCCGACTTGTTTCTGTAATTACGGAGAGAGCGTAACTCCTTGTTGTACCAGGGAGGAGCTGACATGAAGTCCTTTCAGAAGGTATATGGAACCGATTGGGCAAAACAGGAGAAAATTAACGAATTGAACGTTGATAGGGCATGATCAATGTTAGTTGTCTCTGCAATAAAGTCAAAGTTAATGTTGCTGATGAGGTTTTTAAGTTTAAGTCTGTTCTTCGGAAGTTAAATGAAAATGAATTTTCCGAATCGACACTTGTGTTGCCATTTTCATATAATTGACAAGGAGGGATGAAGGCGGTCTAGGTTAGAAAGAAGATGATCACTCCTATAAACGACACAGTTATTTGAATCGGATGGGAAGACAAGGTCGAGTTGTCTGTTCATTGTGATAGGTATTCCACTAATCTGATATAGACTTGAGTTGGTTAGGCAGTCCACCATTAAAATTTCTATTTCTGAGGACGAATTAAGAGAGACGAAATGAGACGAATCGTCGGAAGGCCCCCATTTAAGTTGAGGGAGATTGAAATCCCCTACTAGAATAATACGATCTTCAGGTTGTGCATTATCAGTCAAAAAATCCACTGCGTGAACTACACGTCGATAAGACTCAATTGGTTGGGATGGGTGAATGTAACAACAAAATACGTAAAGATAACGTTTGGGGAGCTTAATGTTGACACGTACTAACTCAAGCTGGACTTGAACTTGCTGACCAAAAAACTGAGGCGATTTGAATGACCAGTCGTAAGACCGTAGAATATGTTACCTTCCGGGTTGGAAGCCAAACAATTCGGTCTAAAAGAGCACTGCAATAACTGGCAGTAATGTCAGATAATAGACCGCAGTTTGAACCAAATATCTTCTATGCCAGCGAGAAGGCATCTTTACTACTGCCAGCGGCATTATCATGAATTCTACCAAATATCGGTGGATCTAGTTACACTAGTAGGGTGTTACTTTCAAGAGACATCAGTTCGGTTCTACTTTACGCTGCCCCGATTTGGGCCACTACTCAGACAGGATGCTGAGAAAAATCGATCGTAAGCATACAGACTATGCGACTACGGTTTTCGAACGATATCGTATGAAGCAGCTTATGTTATAGCTGGAATGGTACCCATAGATATACTCACGGATGAGATGCTTAGGGTATACAACAAAATTCCGTCAAACCGCCACGTAGAAATGCATAAAATAAAAAGGATTCAAGAGGAGGAAAGAATTACCTCAATAACTAGGTAGCGGAATAGATGGCACAACACCACAAAAAGCGGATGGACATATAAGTTAATTCCGTCTATAGAAGTGTGGGTAAACCGGACACTACAACTCCCACTTCTATTCGGTCACGGGGGGTACCGTATATATCTGTACCGCTTTGGACACAATAATTCTTCCTTGTGTTCAAATTGTAAAAACGACGACGAGGATGCGGAATATGCAATATTTTATTGCAGTCGTTTCGCAGAAAGAGGAAAATACCAACCGAGTCCACAGTCACTCGTCGAACAGATGTTACGATCAGAGGAAAACTAGGCGGGAATTTGTGAATGAACAGGTACGATGTCCTTAAACAGCAAGGACTCAGAAGATAGCATAGATGCTGACCAGCCCTGCGAAGTGATATACAAGGGAGTACCGCGGGGGGGAGTGGTTGAAGTGTCCAGGGCGCGGTTTAGTACGTCGACATACTCCTGACATTGGAACATTTAAGGGTATGAATTGTGCATGCTAGTGGCTGAAGCTACTAGTATCTTTCGAAGAGTACACACCCTATGGCGCGGCCATAAAAAAAAACGCTAATGGGAAATCGTTAATAAACATGCAGAATAATATTGGGCCGAGAATTTACCCTTGTGGAACTCCGTGAATTAAAGCCTTTAGAGAAGAAAATTTGTCACCAGAAGAGGCTCTCTGCAAACTACTTGATAAATAGATGACAATAAGACTTACAGCCCTATCACTGAGACTAAATAACCTCCTAAGCTTCCGCTTTAGAATATTGTGATCTACGCTATTCAGGCTTATATGACCTCTGTCGTAATTTTGTCGTATTTCCACAAGTAAGCTTATCATAGACGGAGAGCAAGTGTGATTTGCTGTAAAGACCGATTGTTTCGGGTAAAACAAGTTGTTGGTTGTTACATGGCTTAGTTTTTGTTTCTCTAAAACTTTTTCAAAGACTTTCGATGGATAAGGTAGGATTCTAACTGATCTGAAGTCAGATGAGGAATTGTGTAATTTTCCAGACTGTAGAAAAGTTGATGTAGTAATGGAGAAGTTAAAAATGTGAGTGAGATGGCTTATAATTCAAGGTAGAATCAGTTTAATAAATAAACTTCAACCTCAGTTAAAACTTCAAAATCTGCCAGTCTATCTACGAGTACAGAGTTCGCCAAGTGCGCACATATTCGGTTGATTTCGAAATCACCTTCAGGAAGTTGCTCGCCTACGAAAAAGTTTTTCAGATAATCTGGGTCCAGGACACCCTGTGGGTTAAGGCCTTTGGAAACACCGATCTTTTTCAAGTTGCTGGAAAGTTGCTGTTAGCCAGAGTGTTCGTAAGCATCCACTAATGCAAGCAATGACAAGATTTATATGGTTGTACCCGGATTAGTTTCTACTTAAATCAAAATCGAGATTTGTTGCTGACTCTACGAGTTTAACCCTAGAGTCAGAGAGCCATAAGTCTGGTACAATGGTGGTGTTAAACTTACGATTAGATATTGGGACAACTTTTGACTTCGCTGGATTAAGCAATATATTTTTGATAAATCTTCATTTAATTTTAGCGCAAGTTTAGCGATCGAATCTATAGGACAAGACAGATACAGCTAAGCGTCGTCGTCAGCGTATAAGTGGAATGTTGCATGCTCAGAAAAATATAGGACCGAGAACCGATCCTTGTTGTACACCTTGTCCAATTAACATATGTAATTTCAGAACTGAGAATTTGCCACCAATGACAACTTTTTCAGATCTTGCGGAAGCCGAACAGTTTGTTCACTGAACGCAAACAAATTATGTAATTTCCAGCATAGATTATCATGATTTACCTTACCAAAGGTTTTTGAGACATCAAGTAAGCAAAGATGTGTTAAGTGTCCCTTATCAAAGTCATAGCCGAGGATCAGCTATGATTGCTTCTGAACCCAGATTGCAAAGAGTTAATGAGATGATTAGAAGATGACTTACTATTTGCTTCAGTACCTGTGACAGTATGACCAAGTAGCTTAAATCGACACAAGCGAATTCTCATTTTTGAAATTGGTAGTAATCTAAATTATAAGAGCTACTTTTATGTCTCGCGTCCATTTTAAGATGATGCTCTGTTGCAAAAACAAAGCAGTTTTGCTAACCACTTATGTTTCATTAACCATACAATGCATTCGACAAAATAGCTTATGCAAAGTAATTTCCTTAAATCTCTAAAACCTAATTTTTTGATTCAACAGCAACGCTTATATTTGTTCAAATAATTCGCGCGCATTTTCCAAAAAACTTATGTTCACTGATGATGTTTTGTTGAAATATGGATTGGATTTCCCAGGCACTTAAGCTAACATAAGTTCTTATGTCAAAATTAAAATAAAAAAAATAGGCCAAATTAAATTTTATCAGAATAGCTTGTGTAGCTTCTTTTTCGAAATTAGATTTTTAAAAAACGGAAGCATATGTCAACATAGGAGATGGTTTTAATGGCATCATATCATTTAGCAATATCAACTTAAGTGGAAATGTTCCGCTCTATGTAGAGCCAAAGTGATCAGAAGTGTTTTTTATTATTCAAAGTTATATTAAGTGTATTTTATGTTGTATTAAGTGTTTCGCCTAGCAGTGTTGTATCTATTATTATAAATAAAATGTTTAAAATCTTGTGCTTAATTTATGTAGATTCGAAAAAAAAAATTAAGATGAAGTGTGCGAGAAAAATGGTAAGTAATTATAAAACAAAAAAATGGAACAAATAACCTTTTAGATGAAAATAAAGTGCCTGATCAAGATCAAGAAAGATCAAGATTTACAGAAGGACCCGATAAAAGAAAATTTATGTGGTGTTGATTACATTACGGAGATGGAAGCAGAAATATTTCGATGAGGATGATTCAATTTGTGTTCCTAATTTTGCGCCTTCTGATTCTGACAATATAAATACCAAATCAGATTTTCCTTTACAGACAAAAAAGGTGGCAGTCGGCCGGAGCAAAACTTATTATTTGGAGATTGTGGATCTTTACGTTCGGAAAATGTCGAAGAAAACAACTACACCAACGCGAAGCAAGTATTAATTTTAAAATGATACTGGGATCTTGGTTGTTATGAGCAACGGCAGGAAAAGGGGAAATGCAACAGTAACTACTTTTTGGAAATAAATTGTGAAAGAGTTTCAGTATGCTAGAAATATTTTAGATACACCCTCTGTGAATCGGAGCAATTCATAAAAATTGTAGGAACGCTATGGTTCATATACAAATGACGATATGCGTGGAAAACACCACGGCCCCAAAAAGACGTCAAAAGAAAAACAAAATGAGATTATTCCTATCTTATGAATCAAACGCGATACATCTAGAAGATATACTTTTAAGAGTCTGTTCAATCGCTTGCAAACGCCGACGATATTGATATTATTGGTAGAACACAGCGAGCTGTTACTGGTGCGTTTGCGAGTATAGGAACTGAATCGGCACAAATGGGTCTACCGGTAAACGAGGGCAAAACAAAATATATGCTGTCAACAAAAAGGGGCATCCAACGTCGACGAATCGGCCAGAATGTCACAATAGACAGCTATAACTCTGAGGTAGTAAGGGACTTTGTCTACCTCGACTCTGCTATCACATCTGAAAACGACATTTTTTCAGAAATTAAACGAAAAATAACGCTTGCCAATCGCCGTTTCTTTGGGCTGAGAAGGCAACTGTATAGTAAGGCCCTCCCCCGAACAACCAAGGAAACTCTATATAAGACCCATATACTACACCCTGAATGACTCGAACTGCAACCAACTTCAGGCTGCTATAATTTCCAAACCGTTCATGACAGTAAGCTCAAATTTTGACACATGACAGGTAATTTTATTATTTACAAGCCTTATAAACAATTTGCGTTTCAGTTGTGTTGAACAATTTTTATTCGCGATGGAATTCAAACGTGATAGTGTGATTGCTTTATATTTGGCTGGAAAACTACAACTAGCTATCGTTAGAGCCCTCCAGCACCTCAACGTGAATAGATCATATAGTTCGTTGCCGTGATACTGGCAGCGTTGCAAAACGCCATAGAGGAGGTCATAAAAAAACAGCAACATCGGCAGAAATGGTTCGGAAAGTGAAGGCTCGAATTGAGCCAAATCCGCGTCGAAGTGGAAGAAAAATGGCTCCTGAGCTCAACATATCGTTGGAACGGATGCAACACATACTGAAAAATGAGCTTGGGCTCAAGCCATTGAAGTACCAAAAAGCACACGAACTTACACTGCAACAGAAAAAATTTAGAGTCGAAAGAGCGAAAGAGTTGCTACGCTTGCACGAAAGTGGTGAGTTGCGGAATTTGGTTTTTTCCGATGAGTCGCCATTTGTTATCGAGCAATATGTCAACAAACAAAATGACCGAGTTTACTTGCCAAAGAGGTCCTTCGAAAATTTACACCTTCCGACGGCCACCAGAAAGCAGGCAGCACCGATAATGATGGTTTGGGCCGCCATAACCGCGATGGTCGCTCTCCGCTCGTAGAGGCAGTATTGAAGCCGTGGGCAAACAATCATTTCGGTTGGAGACCGTGGACATTTCAACAAGACTCGGCACCGTCTCACAAAGTGCACGTCAACCAAGATTGGTTAAAAAACAATGTTCCACACTTCATTTCTTCGACACAATGGATTGCAAATTCTCCGGATGCAAATCCGTTGGATTTCTCTGTCTGGGGTATTTTGAAGGCGAAGGTTGGCACTAAAAAATACCAAAGTTTGGACCACCTCAAACAAGCACTTCACCGGAAATGGGCCAAAATACCGCAGAGCCACTTACGTGCAGCGTGCGATGCTTTCTTCGGCCGTTTCAAGGCCAATATTCGCGCCAAATGTGGACATATTGAAAACTACTGATACAATTTGAAAACTGATGTATTTTTCAATAGTTTTGCTTTGGCACAATAAAATTCATCAAAAAATAAAAAAATTATAGCATTTTAAAAAGTTGGAGTTCGAGTCATCCACCCTGTATAATCCCAGTTCTGTTCTATCTTTCCGAAGCATGGACTCTTTCTAAACCGGATGAAGATATCCTTGGTCGTTTTGAGAGAAAAATTCTTCATAAGATATTTGGTGCCGTATGCTTTGACTGGTTCTGGAGGAGACGATTCAACGATGAACTCTACGAGCTGTACAGCATCACCGACCTGGTCAAAAAACTGCGCATTGCTCCTTTGTAATGGCTGGGACATGTAGAACGGATGAACACCAACGCTCCAGCCAGTAGAATCTTCGACTCTAATCCAGAGAGACAACGCAGTGGAGGAAGGCCTCGCCTTAGGTGGTATAAGTTGAAAGGGACCTCAACAAACCTGGAGTGTGCAACTGAATGCAGTTAGCTAAAGACCGTGCTAATTGGTGAGGCTTATTCGTTGAGGCCCAGATTCCATACAAAAACATGATATCGGATAAATGACCCAGAGATGCAAGTTAGATCTTAAACTACGAATGTTTTGATGAATGATTGAAAAGCCAATAATGTTCAAGGTTTGAACAAGTTTTCAACGTTTGCAAGTGAAGGAGGACAAAACCGTCAACAAGATGAGATGTACGACATCAGCGAATCAGACAAGTTAGGGATTTTGTCTACTATAGCTCCTACATTAATTGTAGTAATGACACCCCATTATATATCAAACTAGGAGGCCCGATTAATTAAAATTGTCAAAAAACACTAAGGATAATCCTGGCTATCCCAGACCCACTATATGATGCGGGAGCATAGGTTTTGTCAAGAACCGATTAAGGTATGCTTGGTTATTTTGAACGCAAGATTGTTCGAGTACACAGCGCTTTGATAAGCTTTTGGCCAACAGTTCACATCTCTGCGAAGGGAAAGTATCCCATGCTGAGATTATGGCCCTCCAAACCTCTTCCAAAGTCTTTAGATTTGGGTCCTTCACTATGACATTCACATAGCTGAATAGGTTGTCTGTCTATTGGATTCAGATCAGAATTTTGGGCTAGCTAATTAAGTACTAACATCTGCTTCACATTGTCATGCTAGAAGGCCCATGATAAGGTACTTGTGGTGATCCAGAATGCCATCAGTTTTATTATGGGTCGAACACGATGCCATGACATCGCATCCAACAACATTATATTCCCAGAACCATGTTTGACGGCCTTGATGTGTACCTGGAATTGTATCCTATTTTGCTGGTCGCTTTAAGTAAATTTTCTCATCCGATAAATAAACTTGCTTTCGTCGCTTCACATCACAGCATATTTTTCCAAAATAACAGCGATTCGTCCTTATCAGTATATACAAGAGCAAGTCTTCTCTCACGGTTCTTCGGGGACACGAGATGTTTCTTCCTGGCAATTCTTTGATTGAGATGGAATTCTATTAGACGGTCACGGATCTTTTACTGGAATCCTATTAGCCCTTTATGGAATGAATTGCAAGAAAGCATTCGAAGAAGTATATGCTATTTATGGGAAAAGCATTGTAAAAGAGCGAGATCTCCGAGGTGTACAGCTACAGTGACCTAGTCAGGACAGTGTACATACAATACAACAGTCGCCCGAGACTTCTAGGATATGAAAAGCGATTGAATTCTAACTCTAGGTTTTTAATTCCCACCCGCAACGCGACGCAGTAGACCCTTAGATGACGAGCACAAATGTAACATAAAAACTGCAGAGGTTTATCGGTTAAGGCTCAGTTCAATTCCGAACTGTACCGCCACTTAGATCAGAATACTTACTTTCATAGGTATACGAACAAACAAGAGGTCATTTCATTCATGTCCCTTTCTTAAGAGTCAGTTCTTGCAAAGACGTTGTATTGCATTGCAGCGATTTTGGGAAGATCTCATCAAAACATAGCCAATACAATGTAATGATAAAACATTTCTAATATAATTAAAAGTAGTAACGTAGTTGGAGAGCATGAGAGTCTCGAAGGTTATAAATGGCCAGACTATTCATCCAAACGCGATTCATGCCATCTACAGTAGTTATTGCAGTAAGACGAAGTTTGCGGATGTTAGACAAAATTCAATTCTGCTAATTACTTCTACAATATATGTATGGAATATGTATGTACGTATCCTAATCTTTTCAGCTCGTCCACTAAGCAATCAAAACTCTCCCTCTCTCTCTTTCTCTTAGTCCAACATCGACCCCAAACCAAAACGGAATTCCCATTTAAATATCAAATTGCAGACCTTCGCTTAGTGGTGCATTTTCGTCATAATTATAGGGTGTATTCAAATTTTCCAAAACGAAAGAAAAAAAAATCGACAACTTCCTATAGAAAAGTAACCCTCATCAGCATACCGGCCCAGCCACAGCCATAGGCACAGGCCACAAAAAAACAAGCTACAGCAACGAAAAAAAAAAAAAAAACACAAATAGAAAAATTTTGAATAACAGAACCCATTAGCATAAAACATCAGTCAGCCGTCAGACTATCGGCACAAGACCGTCCTACTTTCCACATTGACATCAAACTCAATAACCAGCACACTCAGTACATCAGTATTCAGATGAATTCAAAATACGAGTACTCGTATAAAACCCATCTTATTGGACTCTTTTCATATTTTTAACCTCTCCCTCCCCTATCTATCGGATGGCGGATACCGGATGACGGATACAATGCTTAAAGTTCAAGCATTGTCCCGACCTGGATCCAGATTCAAATGTAAAAAATCCATCCAAAACCTGAAAAAACCAAAACTTTTGCCGGCAGTCCAGTCTCCAAAAAAAAACAAAAAAAAACTGCGACCAATTCCATTCAAAATAGGTTTTCGAGCCTCTCAGTCTAGGTCAGTGCACGGCTTTCAAAAAAAAAAAAAACACAAAGTTACAAAACGTAAAACAAAAAAAAAACTTTTAATTAACCAAAGCAAACATTTTGGGATGCAGATCATCGAAATGCAATTTCTTGACAGGCTGACATTTATACCACAGATGCGGACGGGTGGTAGTGGGCCAACGGAGTAAGAGGCCTTGAGTAGATTCAACTGCAAATCGACACGAGGCCATGAATATCTATGTACGAGTACATACTGCACAGCGATTTGGAAGACGACATACCATATACAATTTTTTCCATTCCAGAAGCATTCCATGAATGAAGTTTGTATTTCAGTATCATTTCGTTTCGCGCATGTCAATTGAAAGTGAAACATGTTGCCGTCCGTCATTTAGTTGCATTTTAGATCTCAATTCCAGGATTCCTTTAGCCGCATGCATTCGATAAGGAACACTTCGGCAATGGAAATACAAAACAATCTGAAACCAGTGGAAGTGGAATGCCTGTGTATCTTCTGAACACAATCCACTTGGTCGAAGATACTTAGCTGAACGATACTGTTCAGTTGGAAATTGTTTGCCGGTCGGTGCGGATGTTATCGAGCGGTATAGTCGCAGTAATATTCTTCGTATCTGTAGGATTTTCGTTACAGATTTTTTGAAATATTTTTAAATCCACACTTTCCCAAGGGATAGATGGTTGTAGTCATACTCGTAAGTCGTCATTTTCGTGCGTGTTTTTGAGATACGCAATGTCGATGTCGTATTGGAAGTAGTAATTCGGTCGCTTTCGATTTTTTTTGTTCTTTTGTTTTTTTTTTTTTTTTTTTTTTGATTTTCGAAAAGATACTCGATGAATTTTTTTTTTAAAATAAAATTCAAAGTGTAATGAAATTTTTTTAAGAAAAAATTTGATTCAAAAATTGATTGCGTACAAAAAATTGCAACAGTGTGAGCGTGTGCGACAAGTGAGACTTGAGATAGAGTCGGATAACCCTACAAATTGTATCTACAACTTGGATTAATCGAATAGATAACACTAACAGCACAATATTGTACTTGTGTTGTAAATTGTGCTGGGCAACATTAGTTAACTGAGGCAGGCATCACCTTCTCAGCATGCTGGTCGAACCAACTAGAGGATATCTTATAGCTGTGGTGGTGCTGATATGCAGTCTATGCCAGCGGAATTTAGCTGCTCATGGTAAGTTATTTGATACATTGTTTGAATCCTTGTTAACTCTTGTGTAACAACATCTAATTTCGAATTTCCAATTCGAAGGGGGTTTACTATTTAAGCACCTTGTTACCCAAAATGACATGTTACAGGGGCTGCATTTGGATACCTACTCGTACATCGTACATCGTACAGGATACATTCATGTCATTTGGTTGAGACGAAAATCGGAATGTACACCACCAATGGGTTTAAAATTAGGTGCGCCAACCATAAAGTAATTTAGAGGATTAGGCGTCTGCTGTCTGTTAGATTGACTGGTCGCGTGTGTAACTTACACGCACGAAGATATTCCTTTCTCCCTTTTACAGAGAGAGAGAGAGTGGTAATTCTGTGACTCCACAATCTCGGGGGAAACATTAATCGCTGCACTGTGTTGACATCTTACTTTCACTCGATTTGATGTGAGTTTTTGAATTTTTTTCGTCTGCTACCCTCTTGGAGTAGATAGTGATGCTGAACGCCAGATGCAGAGGACTAGAAATAAATTCAAAAATAGAAACTGCATCCTGAGCCAGGGCCAGGGGCGAGGGCAAATACAAACTGATTGTCATTTGTAGATAGTTTATTTGGAAGTCTACTTTTACATACCCTTCGCGGTCGTAAGTGTTAAGTTGGATGGGATGACATGAACAGATCGGAGATGGGGTGACTTTTTTCCTTCGTCTTCGGGTATAAAAGCACATCCTTGGCAGTATGGCGACAGTATTGCCACTTCATCATTACAATTATCCTCGACGCACGTCATATCCTTGACGAATGGGGTTGGTACTCAACTCATACACAAACTAACTTCAACAGTAGGCAGTGCTGGTGGTTTAGAATCTGTTTTTACAAGGCGGCGTATGTCGCACACGTCCGCGAGTTTATTTTACCCCGGGGACAGCTTTAGTTAAGTCACTAAGGCGTTGACTTTACATAAATTTTTGTGTTCTATACTCGTACGACGCAGGCTGCCACACACATTAACCTCCTCGAGGCTGTTTTTTTTTTTTTTTTGTGTCGTCTAGCTTAAGCAAGTGCGAAAGACAAGCTACCCTAAATGGTTTGGATTGGTGTTTTATTTGTCGTAACATGGATCTGTCTATGGATAGTTGAGAGTAGGTCTCTGCCCGTGGGATTAAGACTTAAAACGAATTGAGATAAAGTGCACATGGTGCAAGAGTGATTAATCAGTTGAAAGAATCTTTTTTATGCAGATTTAAATTACCCACGTGGACTTTGGGAAATGTTATTAAATTACCATTTGCTCTGTTTCGGTCAACCCCCTTATGTACTTGTTTAAAGGAAAGTCGCTGATACACTTACTATGTATTTATCTACAGATATTTTGGGTAACTATTTGAGAACCCTTTATAGAGATTCGTGCTAATGCTGGCTTAGAAAGAAGCGATGATGACTCACTAGTTTTGTATGAGATTTTCGATTACATCTGCATACGTACATAGTATGTACCTTCAAGTAAGGATATCTTTTCTGCTATGTGCCAGAAAGATCGTCAACATCAGGCCCTCAAGTAGTAAGGCAGTATCAATGACTTTGAAATTGGTAGAAATCGTCACCGTTGCATCCTTCCCATCTGTGTCATTCGTAGTCTCCAGATAGAAGATAGATCCTAAAAAGAATTTATGATTTCGAAAATTCATACAAATTTCAACAGCCTGTTTATTGGTTCGGCTAAGCTGTCCCTTGCCGGCAAGGCACTCTAAGGAGGAGTTCACTATCAATTTAGGGCATCAGTATCCAATCGTGGCTGGCAGATCAGTAGCGGTTCGTTTATGAGTGCCGGCAAGTCTGTATATGTATCTTTGAATTCTTAAAATCAAGCCCTCATTAGTTTTCAAAACTTAGAGTACCTACCCAGGTAGTTCTTTTCCAAACATGCATTTCTTTTGATTTTAATCACCTTGCTAGCTTAGGGTACAGTTGTTTCCAATCCTTCAGGAGTAGACCTCTTGAACCCTTCTATACAGTTGTTTTACTTTTTATCAAGTATTTGGGTCCATAAAGGGCGATCAAAGAGTATAGAAGGAGTGCCGATTTGATATTGCAAAACAATCTCTTTTTGCCGAAATTCGGTGTATGATTGGAGCAAGGTTGAGCTTCGGATTTCAAGCTCAGCAAGGGCGGATAGTAAACTGCCAACTGACCGACGAAGTCTGATTAGATAATCAAATTCAAATCTGGATGCAATGTTATCTTCTTAAGGGTTATTTTGAGGGAACGTGTCCTCGCAGCCGTTTCCTTTATCAAATTCATGGAAAAGATTTCCTTGCACTGTGAAAAATACAAAAGGGTTTCCATCTACTACTTCGATGCTTTAAGCTACATCCCTCCATAAGCTTATACATAAGTGTGTAAAAGGTTCCGTTGACGCATCGATTCATAACACCTTCGTCCTAAACCGCTTAATTGAGTGTATGCCAGAACCTAGTTGGAGCGCCACCAAAAAACGCAACTTCAACTGTTTAATAGCGATTATCGCCTTCTTCTTTAACATAAACTTTAGACCTGTTGTAGACGTAAGAAACTATAGTTTTCAACTATGAGCATATGACAGTTTTCATGGCTATAAACACCCAAAAGATGCTTAAGAGATGTGGTGTCACTTCCCATTTTAGTGGCCGAATGTTACTATTATCATTGCTAGCTGTAGAGGCTCCTTAACACTTTTAAGTGGATAAACACTCAACATCAACAGGGCTTTAAACAACTCATTCCCAAGAAGAGTTTTGTGAACATAGGCTTTCGTTTCACTCCGTTAGACCCATTTCACGGGCGACGAAATATCATGGTGCAACAGATCTGTATTCAGAAGTATTAACGTATGATTCTGAGATACATACGAGTATGTCTTCCAGTTTGATAGAACGTCCATTCAGTTACCGATTCCGAAAAAGTGATTTAGAGAGAGTGTAGTGGTGTCTCAAGCGATTATCCTTTTTGGTATCCATGCTGGCAATTCGATTCTCATCTGTGATTGAGACCGCACTTGATGCAAAGATCGAGGATTATTTCAAGAATGACTGTCTGATGGATACGAGGTCCTATGGGAGGTTTTGGCTCATTGAGTTCTAGGATTAATATTTGTACTGCCCCTCCTGAAGTGTATGGGTGGTGCAGGTTCATGGTTATCCAAACAGATACCCAGATGCGAACCATATCCCTTTTTTTGTTCTTAAAGTGAAGCAGTGTTACTGCGAAGTCGTACCCATATGCGCTATATTGATGGTTAAGATCTGATCTGGCAAGTTCTGGGTGTTCCAGGAACATGTTGCTCTGAAAAATACATGGCTCCAAAATAAAAGTGACGCGCTCACCGCTCTCTGTGTGGTTGATAGTGAGGTTTGAGGCGGATAGTCTGGCCTTACGGAGGTCAATGTATCACTTAAAGCTCCGTAGCAGGATGGTAGGAACTCGAGATTGTCGTAATTTATGAAAACTTGTGGATTTTTGAGGCTTCCTAAGAATACATACGGATGCACATTTGTAAGCCCCTTTTCAATGGCTGTGGAAGCTTTCCGTTATCGGACAGATAAATTGGCCTGGGTTGACTTACGCTGCGTATTTGATTTACGTCTTAGGAAGTTCTGATAAGTTATTCCCGTAATTCTTTTTGCCGTCAACATCTATTTACCGGGGAATCTGAAAACTCTTAACCTCTTTAGATAAAAGTTCACTTGCATCCAAAGTTTAGGCTACATCTTTCAGACTTATACAAGAGGCTTAACTTCGATGGATCTGAGCCAGTTTAAGTAAACCGGTCCAATATTACCTTCACCTAACCAGCGTATTTTTTTGTGACACACTTATATCCTCTTATAAGCACGTAAGCTGGTTTCAAGGAAAATTCGGCGAGAATGTACTCTGTCCTTTAACCTTTTTTTCCTTTTTTCAAAATTTGAACGTTTATTTCAGAAAAACATTTACAATAGTATTATTCAAAGTATTGCCCATCTGAAGCTATGACTTTTTCCTATCTTTTTGGCAATTTGTGGATCCCATACCAAAAGAACTGCGCCGGCTTGGCAGCCAAGAATGAATCAAGCCAATTTTTGATATTCTGCTCTGATGTGAACCGTATTTCAGTGAGGGCGTTCTGCATCGACCGGAACAAATGGTAGCCAGAAGGGGCAAGGTCTGCGCTATAAGGCGGATGGGGTAAGACTTCCCATCCACCGTTTTCCAAATAGTTCTTAACCGGAATAGCAACGTGGGGCCGAGCGTTGTCATGATGGAAAATTATTGCCTCGTGTCTGGTTGCATCTTCCGGGCGTTTTTCGGCCACTGCTCTCTTTAAACGGATTAATTGTGTTCGGTAGCGTTGTCCATTGATGGTTTCACCCAGTTTTAGCAGCTCATAATACAGCACACCCATCTGATCCCACCAAATACAGAGCATTGCCTTCGCGCCATGGATATTCGGCTTTGCCGTTGATTTGGCTGGTTGGCCGGGTTTCACATATGATTTTTTGCGCTTGGGGTTGTCGTAATGAATCCATTTTTCATCACCAGTAACAATCCGATGCAAAAATGACTTACTTTTGTGGCGTTTCAGCAGCATTTCGGACATGCAAAACCGCCTTTCGACGTCTCTCGGCTTGAGTTCATGTGCAACCCAATTTCCTTGCTTTTGAATATATCCAGCTGCTTTTAAACATTTTGAAATGGCTGCTTGAGTGACACCCAACGATTCTGCTAGCTCTTCTTGTGTTTGGCAATAATCTTCATAGAGTAATGCTTTCAGTTCTTCATCTTCAAACTTTTTTGGCGGCCCAGGACGTTCATAGTCTTCCAAGCCAAAATCACCACTTTTAAATCGTGCAAACCACTTTTTGCATTTTCGCTCAGCTAGCGCATGTTCACCATAAACTTCCACCAAAATACGATGACTTTTGGCAGCAGTTTTCTACAATCAAGAAGAACTCCCGGTAAAAACACTTTCTCAGGCACAAAGTTCGACATATTTGAGTGAAAAAAAATTATTGTTGTTTACGCTTCAAATGAATGACATATACTGAAATGATGTAAAATGACAGTAGCTTTCCAACGCATGTTCCAATGGAATAATAACAATGGAATAATACAAATTACGCCATCTCTTAGCAAACCGCACGAATTAAGTTATATACCCAATATATATATTTGGGCCAGTATTCATGTAGCATAGTACCCTCCTGTTTGGAACTGTCGTTGCACCCTTCATACCTGTTTTCAGTAGCTGCTTAGAGCGCCATGTGGAGCGTCTTTATTAGTTTGAACAGAAAAATCAAACACGAATATCCAACAGGAATTGCACTTTTATACTTAATGACTTAAGGCTCAAACGGAGCATCTGCCTTTCCTCATGATGAGAAAAGTGTAACTTGTTTCTGGTCGTTTGAATTTCTTTAGAAAAAGGTAACTTTCCTATCCATCTTAGTGAAAATGTAGCATCCTACATTACTACACCAAACATGCATTTCGGACCTTGCATGTCAAGGGGGGATTTTCTTGACTATGGCAGCCTATTCTATACCGCCTTAAGCTGACCTCTTTACCCTATTTTTACCTTGTGCTTTTGTACAATACTTGTTTGATAGAGTGACGAGCTAGCTATCAAACTGCTATTTCCAAGGTGGAGGCTGAGTGTCTTACATGGGTTCATATGCACATTCTTTAAAAGCTATCAAACTGAAGCAAAGGCTGCTCTTTTAGCTACAGAAATCTCGGAAGAGTGTTGAATATCGAAGCTCTGGGATCTGAACTAGAAGCTTGAAAGCCAAACTTTTTCACTAACATTTCAATGACTATAATGCTGTTGATTCTTTCTGTATGATAGCAGATAGAATTTTTGGAGTAACACGAAGTATTTTCTCCGGACTCTGACTCATCGTAACTAAAAGTACTTTCGCATCGATTTTTCTCTGGTCACCACGAGGGAAGTTGGGCTGAGCGTTAGATAAACAATATCTATTTATTGAATTCCTGATGATTCACTAATAACCCCAAGGCCCTTTTGGCAATACTTCTGCCACATTTTTTTCAGGGTTTAAATTCTTAGTGGGTTACTACTGCCTTGTCCACATCAGGCTCCTTTCCTTAGGAGGCAAAGAGATTCTAGTCTTAATTCACGAAATTAAGCTGATCAGCTTCTTTGATTCAACTGCAAGGTAGAAGGTATACAATCGATCCTCCTAAATAGCGGCGTTGTATCCTGAAATAAAGAGCGAATGCAATAATTCAAATCTATTGCTGCCTGCCCGTTGCGGGTAACGCACTTACAAATCGCAGCAAACTGCAACCCTTAGCGTCCCAAGAAGAAAACTTAAATTATTGAGTTATCCAACGACATATCTGAAGAATAAAAATAATTCACGTAGGGATCCTAGGATAAGTGAGCCAAATTAAATCCAACTCAAGTGCTCCTTATCTCGCGCTCGATGGGATATATTTCATATTTCAGAAGTCCTAATGAGAACATGATCAGGTGTCTCCATATCTGTTTATAAATTAGGCATGGGTGGACATGCAAAAGAAACTAAACGCAAATTCCACTAACCAACATGGCACCTTCTATATTTTCCCTCAGTAGCATAGGTCTTAGTACGTACCCTGGTGGCAGCTCTTTGATGATCAAAATTACTTGTTAAAAGTACGAGATACTAAGCATTTCTCCCATAATTTCGATGGGCTTAAACTAGTGAAACTATGTGTCAATCTGATTCCACAGACCAACGAGAAAGTTAATTTCATCTTCTAGAAGAAAAAAACATTTAAATGTCATTTTCATGCCATATAGTCCATCCTCTTTATAAAAATAATTTTGGAACCAGTCTAATCCAGACACTTAAATGCCAGCCTACACTGGATCCCATGTTACCAGAAATTTCATCAATATTGCCCTGATATAAATTCCGAAAAGTTCTCCACATCCAATTTCACTTCCATCCCATCAAGCTCATTACATCGTTGGCAATAAACTACCTCAAATCGAATAAAATTTGTAAATTCAATACCTCACGCATCAAGCTAACCACTTAACTTCTGATTGATGTGGTACGTGCATGATGCTATTTCTCCCACCAACTAATAAAGTCATCATTAAGATTCTTGAATAGACGTACACATATATTTTAAAGGTATATTTTCTAACCCGTCCATTCTATTTCAGTTCATCGAAAATGCGTATCTATTCATAAGAGTACGAGTATGTGTATTCGTATAAATTGTCCAAGCTACCCACGTTTTCCTCGACAGTTTTTTTTCCAAGAAATCCAAGAATACCTCAAGACTGTGAAACTGTTCCATCACAGACTGATACATTTTATTGAATGTATCTTAAATTCAAGCAACACCTCCATCACCTCAATGCATCCGTCACAAATCATTACTGTCAGAGCAATTAGTACTTATACAATACATATGCGAGTATAGGTACAAATGTATTAGACCGTAGACGGCCATAGTGCACAGATACAGTCATAGATGTAAGGGCATTACACATGTGTATACCTAGTTGTAGAAGAGAAGATTAATTTAGTATTCCAAGGGCCTACACATTCTCGACGCTCTAGGTTGATGGGTCGCACCTTGGTTACTGTTCTGACGGCATAGAAATTAGACAAAAACGTTTTTGAATGCAGCATTCAGATAAATCACCTCAAAAAAAGGGTCTTTCCTTTCTAACCACATGGTATAGCAAAGGAGATCTTGGCATAGAGGGACGATAACTACTTGGTATAGAGGAGGACTTGGCGCGTATACTCGTATGTACATATCTGGAAGTGTGTGTAAGTATCTAAGTTTTGTATGTCATCTCGAATAACCACCTTCGAACTCTGACATCGAAGTGAATAGAGAAACTGAAAAGATAAGAACCATTTCAGGGTTTTCTGTGACCAGAAATTCAATACTTGTCGGTTATAAGTGTTTCAGAATGTGTCTGGTTTCCTGCCTGGTGTTTCTATCGAATCCAAATAACTTCCTCGATGAGGTTGGTTACTTTTTTTTTTGCCCTCTCTCTCTTTCATTTTGGTACTTCTTAAGTGTCACTTGAACCCCACACAATTCTATGAGTATTAGCAGCAAGCAGAAAGCACTACCAGCACCAACACCATAACCATCACCATCACCATCACCATCACCATCACGATTACCATCATGGGCAGCGGCGGCACCGTCTCTGGACTGGCAAAGCAAACTCCAGGAGTACCTTGTTGCATGTTGAACGATTGAAGTGAACGAGTATAGCGCGCGTATACGAAGTACGACAAGTATCCGTATCCGTATGCTGGTTGCCTCCACTTAACTAATTTGCTGCCTTCTCTTGAGACAGTTTATGGCCTGGTTTTGGTCGTTCTGTGTCACGTTGGATGTTTATATTGCCTTCATGGTCTTGAGTTGTACTATTCGCAGCTCCTACCTCTTGAGACGCGACGCGCGTATCGAATTACACAACATCAGAATTACGAATACAACGCGTAAATGGGCGACAGTAACGCATTCCTCTTAACCTCTGAATTTAGTCGAGTTGAGATTTCTTATCTACTCGTATACTCATATAGATATCCCCGTGGTGGATACTTGTTGCAATCGCGTAGGTTGACATTCATTTGGATTTATTAGCCTTGCAAATTTACAACAACAAAAAAACACATAAAAAATATATCTACGGATACTATTATGGTGCGTGCGTGTTACATGGCGTTCATTTGTCCGCTATGAATACATCATGCATCCTATCATCATCGTAGGCATCGTATTCGTAGTTCTCATCACTGGGTAGGACAGAAAAATTGCCAAGATTTGCGTGCGGCACACAGCAAGTGTTCATGTTCCTGAAATTGGAGAGAAGCTGTGCCAAGCTGTGACTATTAGCGCAAAAGATTTCACATCGTAAAAGAAAACAGGTCATGCGTCACATACATTTTTCAAGCTAGCAGTTTTCCATATTGGCGTTATTGAGATGCTCTGGCTGCTTTTGTCGTCACGGCATTTGACTTGGACGCTGACTTGGACTCTAACTATGACTATGACTATGACTATGACTTTGCCTTATGCCATATGAGTCAAAAGTGTCATAAATTAGAGTTGTTTTTGGTTTTTTTTTTTCTGTTTTTGGAACTAACTAATTGAAGTCGACTACAGACAGACGGGAACATGAATTTGTTCATTCTGCTTGTTATCACTCCACTCACATAAACGGATACAAATAGTTTAAGGGCTAATAAAACGCTACGACTTTGTTATGGACCAGCGTTTCTTGGGTTTCAATACTCTATTGCTTTTTGGATGACCCGCATTCATTGATGCAAATCCCTAAAATCGACCGATTCCCTCCACTACCACCCCGAACAATGGCTATTATCCGCTTGGGATATAAGATTCATTGATTCCGTAGAAATGGAATTAAAATCAACCAGCACATACCACATATGGTTGTGAGAATTCATAAATCAATCTTTTGATCGCAATCTTGATCGGGGGATCGTTGAGAGAAAAAAAAAAATTTGTTAAGAAACTCCATACTCACACTGGAAGCGCGATATTCCGATGTCCTGCTGTTTTTATTGACAGAAATAAAAAACGATGATCGATGGGATTTGCTCGAGTTTGACAGTCGGTTTAGATTGGAAATGGAAATTGTTTTTATTTTTGGGTGCAGGTCTCTTTTGGGAAAAGAACAATATTGATTCTTTATGGATGTATAATTTTTTTCATTTTCAATTTTTCCAAAGATTTTATGGAGTTCCTCAAGGTTGCTGACCTAGGCCATAACTTTTAAGTGTTTGAAAATAATTGTTCATTTACACATGAATGGGAGTGGAATACGTGCAGTTTTGTTTGGATTTAGTATTTTGATTGTGGAATTGAATTGTGGATTGTACAATTTAAGGAAATATGTTTTAGAATTTTTTTTTCTAAAGATCTGTTCATACTCGTAGAGGGTCATATAAAATGCTGACCATATTTCTTGGCATATTTAAGTGGACCGCTGGGTTATATTGATTTTTATTGTAAACAGAGCTAACTGGAACTCTCTCGTGTGGTATGTTGTTCCTTTTTAGATGAATTTTAAAAGACCCGCACATAAAAGGATCTACAAAGAACAGCACGAAAGTCAATAAAAATTCATAAATGTCAAACTGGCAATTATAGTCTGACTTTAGGCGACCAACAAGAAATGGACTAGCATAAATGTCAGACGTTGACATATTTATATGATGTGCAGTCGCATGTAAGAAGGAAAGATTTAAGAGAACGGATGAAAGGGGGTCTTTGATTCTTGGAATCTTGTACTATATTCCAAGTAGAGGTTTTAAAGTTTGGCAAATCATTATGCTAGTAGGGAAATCGGAGAAAGGCTAAGCATAATATAGTCATATTGGACAGGATAATTTAATTACGCCCTTTTCATGTCAACATAGTCAAAAGTTGTCAATCGATGGAATCATCATGAAGCTTATTCCTTTCTTGGTGAAAGTAAATTCGTTATAGAGTCAGCGATTGCTCCAAGAAAACGCTAACCTACATGTTATTAGCTCAACAAAGACCATGATGAAACAGTTCAGTAGATAGATTCTTACAAAAGCATCTGTTCCATAACTAAGCCTAAGTCATCCTAATCTAATGTCCCAAAGGTAGTAAAAGCTTTTGGTAATTTTTCAAAAAGATTAGAAATTCTGCCTCATCCTCCATCCCAACGCTCATTTACAATGACATTCCAGCTGTCAGCTCTTTGGACAAGGTCAATCTGCTTGCTGCACACAGCGGCAAGTTCAACACTCCCGGATTGTGCTCTTTATCCGCCTACACTTGAGTGCGTCGGATCGTCAATGGTACGAATCCACTTTCGCACTCATGTAGTAGTAGCAAGAGTCCAAGCAGACGGAAAACAGCATTTGTCCAGCCCGTCCCTAGAAAAGGCGAATCTTCTCCTCTCTCCTCCTACAGACCCATTGCACTTACGTCCCTTCTTCCCAAGGTCATGGAAACGCTGATAAACCGTCAGCTCATGAAATATCTCGAAACACTAAAACTTCTTACTGACCGGCAGTATGGTTTTCGTAGCAACAGGTTCACTGGTGATTTGATGGCATGTCTCACCGAAAAGTGGAACCAAAGCGTACATCAATTTGGCGAAAGCAAGATAGTTGCATTTGATATTTCTAATGCATTTTACAGAGTTTGGCATCAGGCTCTTTTGTCGAAAATGCATGCTTTTAGGGTCGATGACTCTCTTCTTCAATGGATTTGAAATTATCTTTCGGAACGTTTAATTCAAGTTGTCTTCTCATATTCACAAAATAATTGCTGGTGTGCCCCAGGGCTCCGTTCTGTCTTCGACACTCTTTTTAATTTTCATTAATGATTTCTTGTCTGCTACTTCTAATTCAATGTATTCCTTTGTTGACGACAATACTCACTGCTTTTCATATTCGTTCCCGGTCTCACGTCCCTGCTCTTCGGCTGTAGAACGGGAACGGCAGCGTATATTAAGCTCATTGAATTCCGATATCAAGAGCATAACCAATTGGGGAACTATCAACAGAGTGGAATTTAATGATGTCTGTTGTCGTTAAAGCGAGATTTAAACTGCCAGCCATTATCCATGAATGGCACTTACATCGTCGAAACTGAAAAGCTTTCCATTCTCGGTATGTGTGTCAATAACAACTTACGTTGGAATGACCACATATTCGATGTCGCCAAAAATGCCGCGAAATGTCTAGGTTTCCTCAAACGATGTAAGAAATACTTTTCCCCTTCTGAGCTGGCCTCAATATATAAGGCATTCATCCGCCCAAAATTGGAGTACAATGCTCACATCTGGTCAGGTGCGCCTAAAACATCTTTGTATCTGCTAGACCGGATTCAAAACCGTGCGATAAAACTCATAGCTGATAACAAAATCACTCAAGCAATGGACACCCTCGAACACCGACGAAATGTCTCGTGTCTCAATTTTTTTTTTCATTAATTCTACCACCAGTGCTCCATAGAAATCGCCAGTAGCATTCCGCCCCTTCAAACCTTTAACCGTAACACACGTCTCGCTATGAATGCTCGTCAGTATACCCTCAAGCCCACTTTCGGACGTACTCTCAAATATCGTGATTCGTTCCTAAGCCCAACAACTCGCTTGTGGAATGCCTTGCCGAGCTCTCTATTTCCTAGTCATTATAACGTTCAGACGTATAAAACCAACGTACATCGGTACCTATCCTTCTTTCCTCCCTAAATTTCCTACGCCCGCGCTGTGTGCAAACATTTTAAGGGTACCTTAACCCCTTGAGCGAGCGCTTATTTATAAAAAAAAAGCATCTGACGTGGAGCCAATGCAATGTATTTTGTCTTTAAATCGCATATCTAACGCTTTTTTTCGACGGAATCAGAAACCCTTATAAATGGTGTTGAACTCAAAGAAAATGACTTCCGGCTATCTGCATTCAATGAATATCCCTCTAGCGCGGATGACACCTTTGATTCTTGTGGTATTCGCGACTATTTCCGACAAATGGCCGACTTCAATGTTTCCACACTTTGGCATTATTTTGCTGACGTTTTAGCTTTAAAAAAGGAGCATCGGATTCAAGTCTGGCGAGTAGAAAGCCCACTGCTTCCTTCACTGGGCACTGTTCTAAACGAACTTTGCGAGACGGTGCCGAGTCTTTTTGGAATATCCAGATGTTGGCACTGAATTGATTGCGTGTCCAAGAGACAAAGGACATTATGTCGGCAGAGTTCTTCATTTCATTTTTAACCCCATGGTCGATAAAAAACGAGTGAAGAGCGTCCGTTTGTAGTTGCGAACAACAACTCGACTTTTAAATTGTCGTTGGACTTGTTCTACAGCTATACACTGTAATTTTGCTTGCTTACATATTCCTGAGCAGTTAAAAGTTTTCTTTATCTTGAAATACTAATCTTTCGATGCTTGCGATTTTTGATATCTGTACTTTTGTACCTTACAGATCTTCAGTTTAAGTTCATTTTTGAGTTTGGGCCTTATGCCTGAGTCGGATATGTTCAGATCTTTAGAGAATTTTGCTCCTCTCTGAGGTGGATTGCGGATGGATGCGTTTTTCTTCTCAAGTATTGTCCAATGCAATCACACTACCATTAAAAAGTCTTATTTCAAATAAGAAAAGCCGCTACTCTAACTTCGTTACAACTTCATTACCAGTTATCGACCGTCTCGGTGGAAAGTAAATTATACACTCACTAGAGTAGAGTTTGGAAATTAATTACATGATTGTATGTAATAGATATATATAATACGTAGATTAAATGTAAGTGCAATAATATGTACATATAAGCTTTAAAGCTAGGCCCCGGCATGTAAGAGAAATAATATTTCCAACGAGAATTATCTGTTTGTTCGGCAGACGAACCTGAATGCATCGTGTGCCCTGGTCTCGATATTGATGTATTGAACGCAATCGCTTTCAGTAGCGTTTCAGTGCATTTTGCCGAAATATCCAAGAACTCGATATCGAAAATCTGCGAATAAAATAATAGAATTGGAATGATTAAGGAAATGGGAAGGAGTTAGAGGTTGTAGGTCGTTAGGATCATTGCTTATATATGTAAGTGGCCTTGAATTAATAGCGGCTTCCACTTCAGATAGCAAGGTCTTTAGTTCCTCAAAACCAAGATCGGCTTTTCCTACCACGGATTTCAATGACTCCCTTACACTCCGAACTAATCGCTCCCAGAATCCAACCCACCATGCCGCTCGTTCTGGAATATACATATATTCCACGTAATTCCTTTATGGGCTGCTAAACATTGAACATCAGTAGATATTAGGAGATTCTCCAGTTTACAAAATTCTAAATCTCCTCGCTTAAACGTTTTTGCATTATCGGATATAGAGGGCGGGTCAATAAGTCCGTGAATTTCTGACCTCTTTACTGAAACAGCAACACTGCTCCTGTCAACAGGCATTTGTCAGTTGACTCCTGTCAAAATTTAAACTTGCTGCGTCAGTTAGTTTGTGTTTGACAGCTATTTTTATCAGACTACTCACTAATTTGAGGAGAAAATGGAAAAAAGTGAATTTCGTGTGCTTATTAAGCATTATTTCTTGCGAAAAAAAACCATTACCGAGACTAAGGCTAAGCTTGATAAATACTATGGGGACTCTGCACCATCGATTTCAATGGTAAAAAAGTGGTTTACTGAATTTCGTTGTGGCCGTACAAGCACTGAAGATGCCGAACCTCCTGGACGCCCAGTTGAGGTCTCTACACCCGAAACAATCGAAAAAATTCACGATATGGTGTTGGCCGACCGAAGATTGAAAGTGCGAGAGATTGTGGAAGCCGTAGGGATCTCGCATGGCTCAGTGGTTTCAATTTTGAATGATCACTTGGGCATGAGAAAGCTTTCCGCAAGATGGGTGCCGCGTTTGCTCACAGTCGACCACAAACGCAATCGTGTAACAACTTCACAGGAAGGTTTGGCGTTGTTTAATCGCAATATGGAGGAGTTTTTGCGCCGTTTTGTAACCGTGGACGAAACATGGATCCATCACAACACACCAGAGAACAAACAACAGTCAAAACAGTGGGTTTCTAAGGGTGAATCGGCGCCAAAGGAGGCCAAGGTGGGTTTGTCAGCCAATAAAGTTATGGCGACTGTTTTTTGGGATGCACGCGGGATAATCCACATTGACTACCTTCAAAAGGGAAGAACAATCAATGGGGAATATTATGCCAACTTATTGGACCGATTCAATGACGATTTGAAAAAAAAACGACCTCATTTGGCCAAGAAAAAAGTTCTTTTCCACCAAGACAATGCAAGGGTGCACACATGTGCAGTTGCCATGGCAAAAATCCATGAATTGGGCTATAAATTGCTCCCTCATCCACCCTACTCTCCGAGCGACTACTTCTTGTTCCCAAACCTGAAGAAATGGCTTGGTGGAAAAAGATTTGACTCCAATGATGAAGTCATCTCGCAAACAAAGGCCTATTTTGAGGACCTCGACAAATCATTTTTTTTGGAAGGGATAAAAAAATTGGAGAAGCGTTGGACAAAGTGTATAGAGCTCAAGGGAGACTACGTTGAAAAATAAAATTATTTTTTTATCAAAAAATCTGTGTTTTAATCCAAAAGTCACGGACTTATTGACCCGCCGTCGTATGTTATTATATCTGGTACTCCCCTTCTTGCAAAGAATCCCCACAACGCATTAATGCAACTTCCTACCGTCATATCTGGTACCAACTCGAAGTGTACGGCTCTAATTGCTGCACAAGTAAGTAGCAAAGCATAGGTTTTTTTGTCCCGCAAAATTGACGCCTGTTGTTTCCAATGGCCTTCATGACATTACCCGTTCCTTTGGCAAGACAGCCTGGCACTTTTGTCATGCAATTTTTTACAAACCACACGATGACGGAGCACTGATTTAATTAGATGACGACCCTGTACAATCCACAATCTTTGCGGTAAATTTGGTAAAACCATGTTAGTTCCTCCATGCATAGTATGCTGATGCGCATCCAATACTAGAAGCCTGCTGAGCCAAGAATTTTTTTGTAGTATTATTGGATGACAAACGTTAAATTCGAATTCGGATTTTGGCCGACGACCTCTGACTCTCAAAATACCAGTAATCAATATGGAGTTTAGTGTTGAAATTGAAGAACCAGCTGGCACTTTCTTCTTTTTTAAAACAAACCAAAAATTCGGGTGCGTAATAGGCTTGCTGAAAATATTTTATTCAATATTTTTCCGCTTCCTTAAGTCCTAACGCATTATGTTGTAGCTCACTAGTAAAAATTTTCTTCGCACGCTTTATGAATCAAATTTATCTAAAATTTTCGATATCAAATATTAGTATTCTTCTTATGACTTCCCTTTCTGAATTATCTTTATAATCGCTTGACTCTTTTTCGACGTACGCGAACTCACCACTTTGTTGCCGTATAAATGAACTTGAGCTAGGCGCTATTTTGCCCCAAGAAGATGGACCGTTCTTTCAAGGCTCTGTATTCGCTAGTTGTCTGGCACTTATGCCTCTAGTGATCAAATCAACTGGATTTTCCTTTCCGTTGCAATGACCCTACTATTGAACTCGGTAACCCTATTTGTAATTGTCCTCGAATGAGCAAGAATTCAATTTAGAGTTATCGTAGAATCTCTCCACAAATGAGTTGATGCAACTTCAAAGTCAGGGCTCTTTAACAGAAATTTACTTAATCTGGCCGCTATAACAGCAATAGTAAGCTCCAACTTAGGAAGACTCAACTCGCCTCCAATTGGACTAGCATCTGCAAAAACATGAAGTTGCCTTTCGACTATATTATTCCCTTCCACATTAGCAGAAATACAGCGCTTAATTTAAAACGTTTCCAGATGGCCTAGCTCCTCTCGCCAGCATTGCCAAGCCGTTAAATGTTCCCCCTTTAAGTTTTCGTCCCATTCTGGGTTAGATTTCCATATATCCTGTATAAGTACTTTTATCCTAACAGTAAACGGTCCTAACATCCGCAGAGGACCAAATATTCTAACTATAGCCCTCAAGGCATTACGTTTGTTCCCTCTTAAAGACTATAAAAACTGTAAGTTACTAGGAACATCTACTCGAATTTCGTCGCTAACCGTATTCCAAATTAAGCCTAAAACCTCTTGTTCAACAGGAAAATCCAGACCTTCAAATATAAATCATCGATTTAGGTACGACGTACAACGATAGGCTTCTTTACGTTTGGTTTGTATCCATTTCTTTTACAAGTTCTTTCATAGGAAAAAGGAGCAATTGCAGCCTTTGGACTCGAAGCTGCACAATGAGATGCCGTCCACTTATTTCACAGACACTTTCAAGAGCTAAAATAGTTAGAACCTAGAGATATGCCAAAAATTTTGATTTTCAAGACCAAGATAGAAAATTTACCTTCCCTCTCTTAAACACAATACGTATTCCTTCTGGGATTGTTGGCCAACTCAAGGGTCAATTAGCCAGTCGCCAAATGTAGTTCCTAGAAATTGTCTATACTATATTGTACCAGTACTTAATTTTTTATTACTTCCTAAAACACATATCTTTAGACCTCAACAAGTTGAAGGTTCGTTGTGCAATTTTAATCGCAACTACACTAGCACCTTGGGATGTAAACTCTTGGACACTGTTTCTTGATTGATCTTTGAACGTCAAAAACTGGATTCCATCAAGAGCTTGGGCTTCATGGTGAACACATTTTCGATGTGTTGAGTGAGTGATGACGTGAAATCGGTGGTGAAGTCTTTTGCACTAGACACGACCACTTGAGACAAGCCAACAAGGATACTAGTTCTTCAAAAGCTTCTGCGGGACATAAGTAGGTATTCATATGTCTTCTTGTATTTAGTTGGAGACTCATTTGATTATTTCCTATTTTGTCCAGAATGTCCATAGATAGCTGTTCGGTTAGTGACTCAAAAGCCACTAGTTCACGTCATTGCATGACCACCTGTTGACCTTAAATAATATCTTGAAACATCTGTTTTGACACCGTTGAAGACATCTTAAGCATTGTGTGGCTATAGATTTCTATAGAACTTATTGAAAAGTGCACTGCTGGACGAGTGGAAACCGATTTCCTTTTGAGATACGCATTTTAGGGCTTTGAAAGGAGACTATTTTTTAAATTAGAACGCATTTAAAGCACTCTTATCTTTCGAATATGTCCTAAAGTCTTTTGAAGCTGAAAAAACGGACAAAGAAACTTCGGGAAATGAGAGTGGATCCCATGAGAAAACATCGCTGGTATCACACAATTAGTCCAGAAAATTTTACTCCATTGAGGATTGTCCATTCTAATTTTTGGTGCGTGATACCATATTCTGGTTCCTCCGTCTAGAAAACGGATTAACAGGAGAACGATGGAGGATGAATAACAAAGCTGCGAATACTCGGAAGTTTTGAAAACAAATTTTATTTTTGATTTCTTGATAACCAATTTCCTTGCCTGAGATACTGCTCTTATAGATATCCGAAACATGTTGGCCTATTCAACGGGATAGAAATATCTCACAAGTTTTGCAAGTCTTAAACATTATATTAGGCGATTTATATAGAACATGCGCAAATACAGGGTGCGGCAGGACGAGTTGCCTTCCGCTTATGTGAAAATGTGCCTCGTCGCTGCTGAAGAATGCTGCCTCAGGAGCGGTCGCCGCAAGCATTTCCTCACATAGATTTTGGCGGTTGGCGTAGTCTGCTGGGTTCAATTCTTGGACCATCATTATTTTGAAGGGATGGAAATTCAAATCTAAATGCAGAATCCTCCTCAAACTGCGGTCTGAAAACCCCTTTGCAATAGCGTGCCTTCGAGCAGAACGTCTTGGCGATTGCTCGAGTGCTGCTCTCACTAGCTGCACATTTGCTGGTGTTTTGATGGATCTTCGTCGGCCATGTATATCTATTCTTAGTGTGCTACCAGTTTCCTCAAACTGCCGAATCCAGGACCGAATTCTGTTCGCAGTAGGAACAGCATTATTGCTCGGAATGTTAAAGCGTCGCCGAAAAGCTCTTTGCTATGCAATCACAGATCGGCCACAATGTACTCCGGTAGCAAACCATGTCTACTGCTAAATGGGGATGCCGACAACAGAACCATTTTGTATATACATATAATTGTTGATTGTTCCACTGGGCAGGTATTTTTAAAGAGTGGACTTAAATCTATCATTGTAGAGTAGAGCAAACAACAACTGGCGTTCGGAGGTTAAGCATGCAAAAGTAGTGTGTATAAGCATATACGATCTAGTCGACTGAAGGAAACGTAGCTTCTTATATAGACTTTCTGGCTGCTTGGTTTGTATCATGTAGCAGCCATAATATTCTATATTTGAGCAAGTTGTCTTCTGAGATTGAATACGAAACGGGCTAACGTTTAGTTTTCTTCTGTAATTGCAATCTTGACAGCAGAAAATCTCACAGCAGTATAAGAGGATTGACAGAAGGAGTGTTTTCGCCACTAGAAGTTTTGTTTGCGTAGGGATAAAATATTGTGTGCCCCAAACAGCTCGTAGTCCACCATAAACCTTTCCAATGGAGGCGTTTAAATGGGTAGTCCAAGTTAGGGTACGATTAAATATTAGATTTTTGGCGGAATCTACGTAGTCTGTTAGGCCTTTGGCTTTGGGATAAGTCCTGTTATCTCCTTTGAATTAAAAAGGCTTTAGACTTTTCGGAATTTAAAAGCAGCTCATTCTTAGATGACCTATTTACTCGTAATATGCGCTAAAAATCTTCGTTCATCCACATAGTGGGCTCCTTAAACAAAATCAAGGGGCAGCTTAAGTGGATCTGAGTGCCATCAGCGAACATGTGTATTGCACTGTGCTTGGCAGTCTTGGGCAGTTTATTCACGTAGAGGGAGAACAGCAATGGACCAAGAATCGAGCCTTGTGGTACGTCACGATTCACTGGCAAAGAATAGGAATACCGTTCACCCACTACAACTTGTTGATGGCTCCCTTGTAGATAGGAGAAGATAAGCCTTGTTGAGGGCAACTTAAACTCGTTCTTAAGTTTTGTGTACAAAATAGAGTGGTTAACTCTAGCAGGTATTAGCACCGGTTTTTTTTTTTTGGGATTTGTATTACCTTGTTGTTAGAATGGAGTTGAAAATATGTGTCACGAATGGCAGGAGTTTTACAAATTTAGGCTGGATATTGTCGAACCCCATGGCATTTAATTGAATGGTCAGTAGAGCTTCCACAACATCTTCTTCACGTAACCGTGTTGGTCACAGTCGATGTTGATAGGAGTTTTCAGCTTCTAGCTAGCCCTACTTCTTAAATTTCATACCACACCTCATTACCAGATGAACCACTACTAAATATTCTCGGTATGAACGCTCATCAGTATAACCTCAAGCCCATTTCCGGACGTACTCTAAAATATGGTAATTCGTTCCAAAGACGTACGACTCGCTTATTGAATGCTCCGTCTAGCTCTTTATTTCCTAGTCATTATAACCTTCAAACATTTAAAACCAACGTTCATCGGTCCCTCTCTTTCAGGGAGAAACGATGTTCGTAAGCTTGCGCTGTGTGCCAGCATTTTAAGCGTACTTAAATCCCTTCTTCTATTATACAATACAATAGAATGTACGCTTTGCGTTTCTAACTTTAGATACGATTCCATTCCATATTGAGCGATGTCTGTGAGGAAACTCATGAATTCTATATTTTCCTCAGCATCTGTATGCATCATCACGCTCTGTCATTAGCTCCTTGATGTTTGGAGTTAGCCACTGAGGTGACGAAAGTCTGAAAGTTTTAGTTTTTAGCGGTATGTGTACGAGTATGTTGAACAGTGAGATGACTTTTTCTTGCAAGAAGTTCATTTGCGCATTAACTGAAGGTGTTTGATACGAGTAGATACAATCCTAGTTAATATTTACAACACCTTAGTGCAATGCAGGGTAGGTAACAATATTTGACTCAGTGTGATTATGTTTGACATGGTAAGTTAGAAGAAGTGAGTCGTGTTTTGAGAAGCCAGGCGCTTGGAGCTGGCTGTATAATAGAACTTTCTCCCTGTTCGATACAAGAATTATATCGATAAGAGTCGAGACTGTATTTGTACAGTGGATTGGGTTGGTCATATTCACAGAACTTAGGTCAAGCGAATTCATGCACTCCAATTACGAGAAAAGACTTGAGATACTTATATTAAAAATATTTTTAACTCCTTTTTCGTTACTATAATGTACTCCTGTACCGTGAAATAAATTTTAATTTGAAAGTCAAAAGGAGCTTTAACAATATTGAATATTGTGTCGTAGTAGAAGTTACTTGTTATTAAAAAGTGTATTCACCGAGGCAACGCCGTATCAAAAGTGATGCTAAAATTATGAATCATTTACCAATAGATTGAAACTTCCTTATAGCAGTTTGTAGTATCACGAAATTATCCTGCAAATCTATAATGGTTAATGTGCTCATCTTTAGTTCATATGCAGGGCAAAGCCAACCCAAATCTACTCCTATCGTCATGGTTTTGAATTTTAAACCTTCCTTTGTTGGTCAGAATATGATTCAAAGCCGAACTTACTCTCCATTGCATGTCCAGGCAAAGCTTTAAGTCCTTCATTTCAACCGTTTCCACTATTTCCCGTAACAAACACACAATTTAAAATAAAGAATTCATGGAAATTTTCCTGGAAACTTTTCAGCTTCATCTAAAAAGATTACACGATACAATCCTCCCTAACAGTTTCTTGTGGTTAGAAGAAAATTACGAACGGATACACCTAATCCCAGTCGTTGTTGTATACCCCATTTTAAAGAAGAACTCCATTCACACATGGTTGTAGTAAATTCTGCGGTAAACTCTAAAAAGAAAACAAAACAGAATCCAAAGTAAAAATGTATCTGCAGCACATGAAGTGTATCCATAACCTAGCTAGAGATTAAAATAATATTCCAGCTCCACCCGTGCTTGGGTCCATGGCAAATTGATTAAGTTATTTCGCGTATCTGTGATGATCCTGGTAATGGTACTCGTACTGGTACTGGTACAAATGCTGATGCCTCCTTCATTCTCCACAAAAAGAACGCACCTTCTGCGAAACCCAACAGCAACGGATGGCTGTTGGGTTTCGGTCTCGGTTCCTTTTTTTTTTTTTTTTTATTACTTTTGTGGGGATTGCCTTTTCTCCGTCGCTCATATCTCTATTCATTCGTGCAATTCAATTTAAAATATTTCCATTCCATTGTAAATAATTACTTAGTACTGAAAGATATTCTGACACCATACATCGTTTTTATTTCAATTCGTTCATTCTCATCCTGCGTTGGTTTTTCGGTTTTTTTTTTTCTGGTTGAATTTTTTTTCGTCGACGTCGACTAGAGGACTCCTGGTTTCAGCTTTAAATGTTCTTCCTTCTTGTACTGGATGCACGAAGAAACAAGTATTTTGTGTTTCGATACATCTTCAGCTCCTTTATGTTGTTCAAGTCTTTGTTCCCACCTCTATTTAAATGGATGGTGGATTCGCTGTTTTGTATCTAGATGATAAATTATATTTTGGCTCGCATCCTTCTAACATCCTTCTTCTTTTCGACGGTGTGTGTATGGTTTTCTTCTTTTATTTTTTTTATTCGTGGCTTTCTTCAATGCAAACGGCTAAGATGAGAAGAGAAATTGTTTTTGTTTCTCTGACTTCCTTATTTTTATTTTTTTTTTCTGCTCAATTCGGGAAGGAGAAAAACGAATATTTTACGTACTTGTGGCCAGTCTCAGGTCTACACTGTCTTCTTAGTTTGAGAAGGCACTGCTCGTGTCTTCGTCCTTGTCCTCTCATCATCATCTTCATCTGTTTGTTCAAATACTTAGTTTCTGGGTGGTCCTTAAGATAATGTACAGGGTGTACAGAGAATAAAAGTGAGTGGGAAAAAAGAAAGAAAAATTCATAACGAGAGTAATAATAATAACAATAAAGCACATACCTAGCAGCATTTGCTTTGTCCAAGAGTTTCTTTTGTCTGTTTTCTTCCTTCCACAATTCTCCATCTACCATCGTTCTCCGTTTTCGTTAATTGTTTTGTGTTAAAAATTTATTTAAAAATGTTTTCTACTGAGAAAAAGTATAAAATAGCTACATTCATAGAATGACAGAGAGGGGGGGAGGAAAGGAAAGAAAGAAAGAATTTTATTACATCTCAATTGTGTGAGAGAGGTATTCCTACTAAATGCAGCAGCTGACTGAAGCTCGAAAATTTACACAAAAATTTATTTCTGCACAAAAGCGAAGGACGAAATGTAATTAACAAAATCCACCCAGGACAGCCAGGAAAACCAAGAACATCCAGGGAATGCAACAGAGGAAGAGAACACAGCAAAAAAGAAAAAAAAAACATTGGCATCCCTAAAGGTAGTCAAGCGGCAACCAATCTAGGGATAATCGCGTAATGAAACATTGTGCGACGACGAGTATCTGTAAACTGTAACTATTCCATACCGCCTACCTCTATACAATTCCTACTAAAAACGTATAGGTATATCCTTCGTCGTTCTGTACCTACTACCTAACCTACCTAACATTTATTTATGTGGAAAATCCTGTTGCAACGGAAGAAAGAAGTACGAGAAAAATTACAAAAAAAAAAAGTGAAAAATGAAAAAAAACGAGAAGAAAGCTAGAGAATACAGTGAATAGGTAGTGAACAACTGCATGAGGATTTTACCTACCCGGGGTGCAGCACTTTTATATGCCACTGTAAACATAAATCGTCCTTTTGTCCATTGTCAGATAGTAGTAGTTGTATTTTCTACATACAGAAAATTTCCCTTCCTTTGATGGGGGTTTTTTTTATTCTAGTTCTCATTGCTCTTTGGCCTTTTTTGTTTGTTGCTATTGCTGTTGCTGTTGTTATGATGTTGCTTGATTTCTTTTTGTTTTGATATTTTTATTTTTGTCACCGTTAAAAGAACAATAGAAACGAAACTAAGCCAGCGTGAGAGAGAGAGAAGGGGGTGGTGAATGATGACGACAACACTGGTGAAGGAAGTACGTTATATCACCTTATTTTAAGGACACCAGATGAAGGGGATGAATAGCCAGCAATACATAATTACTCCATGGTATTTTAATCTTTCCCGTAAGCATTGTGAGATCATTTATCTTTCAAGAAAATTAAGAAAGCACGGAGGACTTCATTATTAGATACATCCTTGGACCCAATCATATGTCATGGACCGTAGAAACTGAGTAAAGTTCTTAGAGACTATCTATTCTGTGTAAGTTTTATCATATACGGATATCAATGAAAATTAAGCTTTGCAACGATATGGTCCCAAAATGCATACAATCCTTCGACAATCTCAAGTTACTTCCCTCCTTGCTACATATGTTACCTTGAGCAGTTAGTCAGATGAGAGATGCTGATTTTTTGGCAAATTTTGAAAATCTGCAGTTCTCCATTCGAAATTTACGTTCAAGGCTGAACGTTACTTGGAGGACTTCGAGACAGTAGAGAAATCTAGCTGCCAGCCCTGGTATATTTGACGAATATCAACAACTCCGATGAATATTTAACCAGCCAGTGAAATGTATCCAGTTCTTTAGCTAGCATTAGACATCTGATGGCACTTCAGTGTCGGTCTTCGTCGAAAGTAGTTGCAAGGTACATTGAAGTACAATGCACACATCTGGTCAGGTGCTCCTAAAACAACTTTGCACCTTCTGGATAGGATTCAAAACCGTGCGATATAACTCATATATTATTATCAGTCAGTCAATTACCAACATCATGTGTCCCTTTGTTTTATCGCTATTTCCACCACCACCGCTTCATTCCACCCATTCAAACTTTCAATCGTAACACGGGTCTCGCTATGAATGCTTAGATATCAGTATACCCTCAAGCCCATTTTCGGACGTACTCTAAAATATCGTGATTCGTTCTTACGCCGTACAACTCGCTTATGGAATGCCCTGTTGAGCTCTCTATTCCCTGATCGTTATAACTTGCAAACATTTAAAAACAATGTGCATCGGTACCTGTCTTTTCTTCCTCCCTAAATTTTCTTCACCCGCACTATGTACAAACATTTTAAGGGTACACAAATTCCTTGAGCGCACGCTCATTATTTAAAAAAAAGGCAAAATACAAAGTCACTTCTTATGTTCTTCTCCTTGAGCCTGCAATGTAGTGTAGTATACACTACTTCAAAATTGTTGCAAGAATGCAATACTTCTCTAGACAGTTGAGTGTACCCACTAGGTCTTAAGTTACAAAGTGATGGTAAAAAATAAGATCTCCTATGAGCTTGTTCACAGTGCTCCAAGGAGTACTATGTTAGAACCCCAATCTAACGGCTGGAACTGTTGGGTTTCTGGTCCTCTTGTCCAATGAGTTAACTAGGAACTATGCTTCCCGTAGACACCTTTGTCTACTCCTAAAGCGCTTGTTGTGATGGCAGACTGGTACATGATTGTTTGGTGACCAAAAGCCTTAATCCCCTAAAACCAACTAAATTGGCTTTTCTCATTTTCACAACTACGGGTGTGATGATAACTATGACTACTGTGTGGTTTAGCTCCTTCGCCTTCTTATTCGTGTCATTTTAAGAAAACAGGGCCCAAGGTAGACAATCACCACAGTGCAGTGGTTAGATTCTTCAACAGCAGATTATTGTCAGCAAATATCAAATATGTTAAGCCGGATTCATTTCATTGGTTCCTATATCACCTTGTGGGTCCTAGGGCCGCTAATATGCCTACGCGCCATCGAGTAGAATGTGCCTCAGCTCTCCCCAACTTCTTCCCAGTTGCCGTGCTTCTTTCTCAACTGTTCTGCGCCACGTCATACTCCTAGGACCGCCGCGCATCCTGCCGTCCTGAGTAAGTGGGTTCCATTGCATCACTTGGTTAGCTATGGACCTGTCACCCTTTCGGAGAGTGTGACCAATCCACTGCCACTTTCGTCGTCATATGCCTGTGCCTATAGGTTCATGGTCCGTTCTCTGGTAGAGCTGGTCGTTAGAGGTACGGCTTGACCACAATATACTTAAGATGAAGCGTAGGCACCTATTGACAAACGTTTGCAGCTTCCTCGTGATAGTGCTGGTCACCCTCCAGGTACCACAACCATATTGTAGCACGGTTTCAACGTTGGAACGGAACAGTCGTAGCTTGGTGTTTAAGCTAATTGCATTACTTCGCCAAACTGTTGATAGCATCCCAAACGCAGATTTTGCTTTGCCTATGCGGTTGGCTATATCCAGTTTGGTTCCGCCATCGGTTGAGACAATACTCCCAAGGTATGGGAAACTCTCTACTCTCTCAACCGTCTGTCCAGCAATACATATATGAGTTGATGAGTTTAGTCTTAGGCTGATCATTTTTGTTTTTGCCGAGTTGATTTTCAGCCCAACGACGTCGGCTTCCCTCTCCACATTTGTTGTCATTTGGTGAAGGTCCATTATAATGTGAGACAGAAGGCATACATCGTCGGCGTAGTCAAGGTGTTTGAGTCCAGATGTAAGAGTCCATCGAATTCCTCTATTTCCTTTTAACAAGGCCGCATTCAGCACATCGCTAATCACCAATAGAAACAGTATTGGTGAAAGTATGCCGCCTTGCCTAACCCCGCTTTGGACTTCGAATTCCTCAGACAGTCTTCCTTTGTATAAGACGTGACATGTGGACCCATCAGGAATGCCTCTCTTGCGCAAGCACGCCAGATAAATTCCCGATTGACACTATCAAACGCCTTTTCAAAATTGATGAACAGCAGTTGAAGTGGTGATCGGTACTCAACACATTGCTCGATGATGATCCGCAAAGTGTTGATGTGGTCGACACAGGAGGATCCAGAGCGGAAACGTGTTTGTTCGGCGTCGAGTGTGTCTTCGAGGTGTTCTTTGATTCGCTCTAGGATAATTTTATCTATTATCTTGGCCACATTAGATTGCCTTTTTTAGGGAGCTTGACGGTCATTCCCTTCTTCCACTCGTCCGGAAAACTCTCGGCTTCCCATGTTCTCCCGACAAGTGGGAACAGTATCTTAGCAGATGCCGTAAAGTCCTACCGCCTTACTGGTTTTCAGTGCCTTTAATCGCGGTAATAGTCTCTTCCTTACTGGGGGTTGTGTTGCGAATTCGGGAATTTCTTTCTACGGACACTTCAGTCTGACTTGGGTGCATATTGCTGGCGAATACTCGGTTTAGAACCGAAGCAAAGTGCTCCTTCCATCTCTTCAGTTGATCCTCATCCGATATTAGCAACGAACCGTCTAAGCCTTTCACTGGGTGTTGAGTAGATCTTCGAAAGTTGAGGCGGATGGATTGCCATGATTAATGTCGAAAGATCTTGCGAGTAGCGAGGTATATAATAATTTTTTTTTGATGGGCTTACTACTACTACTACTACTACTGGTACTTACTTAAGGTGACGTACAGTCCGAGTTGGACCTGGACCTCAACCAACAAGCTCAATCTCCAGCCAGCTGCCTCCAGTTTCGCACGCTAACTTGGTTAAGATCCCCTTGCGTTTGCGTGCGCCAAACGAGCCGCGATCTTCCTCTACTACGCTGACCCTCGGGGGTGAATTCGAAAATTGTTTGGGCCGGAGCATCCCCTCTATATGACCCAGCCATCTCAATCGTTGGACATTCACATTTCAATCCGTAGAGTTCGTTGTTGTGTCTCCTTCTCCACTCACCGTTTATGCAGACGGGACCGAAAATTAGTCGAATTTTCCTCCCAAAGCAGCCCCAAGTGCCCTCATCCATTATCTTATGGGTCACATTTGTTGTTCGAAAGAGCGCCTTGCCTTCTTAGGCCAAAGAAGCAACTATTGGCAATAGTTATTGCACCGTTTGATCCCAGCGCTGGTGCCATTGTGTGGATTAATAGCGAAGCCTAGGTAGACAAAGTCCTTAACTAACTTATGGTTGGGCGTTGTAGAAATAGGGTAGGAACTGAGACATATCAACTTGGCGATGCCAAGTGTTGTAACTGTGTCTACACATCAATTGTGCTTATTTTACCTGCACGTGGTAACTAAACTTATAAGCGCGAGTCCTGACCGACAGACAAAAATAGCAGCACTATAAACGGCACAGCGGCTGAATTTCCTAGATGGGATTAACGGAACAAAAAAAAACAAATAAAACCTAATTCGGTCTACTCCGGCGAATTTTGAGCTCAGGTCGGTAAGAATGTCCGAGACTAAGTTAGAGTCTTGGAAAAAAGATGGTGACGGATGAGCCCTTAATGGACCAACGGCAGCATTCACATCCCCCAACGAGTTACTGGCTTCGGTCTAACTGACCCCTTTGATGGAACTGGCCCTCCATGTTGAGGGTTGTGCCGTCGAGGTAGCTGCCGGACATGGAAAAAAATATGTGGTTACAAAGTAACAACATTCGTCGGATACAGTTGACAACCCCTACAAACGGGACAAGAACAGCGAACTTGGAATCTGCGCGTGGAATGTCAGATCTCTTAATAGGCCTGGTGTAGCCGAATAACTAGCGAACCCCCTGGACGGCTGTAAAACAGATGTTACCGCCATCCAGGAAATGCGATGGGATGGGCCGGACAAAAAGGAGATGATAAACTGCGAAATCTACTACGGCGATTGTTATCGACGGCAAAAGCAGCGCCGATTTGGATGCGGATTTATTGTTAGAGGCAGACCTAAGCAAGAAATGTTGAGTTTCCGGCATGTTAACGAGGGCCTCGTAACAATCCGTGTTAGTCTTATATGTGCGCACGCTTCCATAGAAGAGAAACATGACGACATCAAAGATGGCTTCTACGAGTTCTTGGACAAGAATTACAAGTAGTGCACCTGCTAGTGCAGAGTTGGAAGAGGGAGCATCTTTGATAGTACTGCCGGGGGCATAGCCTACAAAACGCCACCTCCGACAACGAATTCAAACTAATCGACTCTGCTGCGGCATGAAACATTGTCGTAGCTAGCATACGATTTCAGCATATCGATATTCATAAGGGAGCTTGGGGACCTCCTGATCAATCAACCGTCAGCCAGATTGACCACATTAGACATTGCGATCGAAGTAAGGTACACCTCCAGTGTAATGGATGTCCGAACCTTCTAAGAGGCCAACATCGACTCGGACCATCACCTTGTTATATCCAAGGTACGGTTGTGGATATCCCGAACATCGCAAAGACAAGCTAATACTGTGAAGAAATTTGATGTCGGATGGTTACAATCGCAAGAGATCGTCAAATCCTTTTTCGATCGAGTTATCAGCGTTGTCATGGAAGAAAATAGATTTGGAAGCACAAACTGTTTCAGGTACCTCGCCTTAGTGCACATTTGCTGACAGAAAAAATCAAATCCTTTTTCATATTTCGGAGTCTTTTAAAGCGGTAGATATTCTGAGTGCATTTGACAACAGTTGCATAAAAGTCCCGATCCCGATCTTCCTATTTCATTGCATTCTCTCATGTGTCCCTCAAGTACTCCTTACATTCATTATACTCGTACATCAGTTTCAGTTAGGATCTCTTTGTCTTCCTTCTTCGCATTGTGTCGGTCATCTATGGAATCATTCTTTAGAGATCCATCTTCTCATAGATCACATTATTCGTCAGTAAATGCGTCCAATATATAGAAATTTGTTTCTGTAGCACTGGAGATTGATTGCTTTCCTGACGGTGATTACTTTTTAAAGAATGCTTCTGATTCCCTCGACAATAAGCATTTGATTTTGTTCAGTCATGAACACGGAATAGTCATGCTTCGTCTTTGAAATCTTTCTTGATGATCCTGTGGGCTTAGTTTTTTTTTTTTTATAAATTATCGCGCGCTCAAGGGGTTAAGGTACCCTTAAAATATTTGCACATATCGCGGGCGACGGAAATTTAGAGAGGAAAGAAGGATAGATACGTCTGAATGTTATAATGACTAGGAAATAGAGAGCTCGATAGGGCATTCCGCAAGCGAGTTTGTTCGGCTTACGAACGAATCACGATATTTCAGAGTACGCCCGAAAGTGGGCTTGAGGGTATACTGATGAGCATTCATAGCGAGACGTGTGTTACGGTTAAAGGTTTGAAGGGACGGAATGCTACTGGCGATTTCTATGGAGCACTGGTGGTGGAAATAGCGATAAAACAAAGTGAAACGCGAGGGTATCCATTGCCTGAGTGATATTGGTATCAGCTATGAGTTTTATCGCACGGTTTTGAACCCGGTCTAGCAGATGCAGAGATGTTTTAGGCAGACCAGATGTGAGCATTGTACTCCAATTTTGTGCGGATGAATGCCTAATACGAGACTGAAAAGTTTCCGACCGCAACGTAAAGACAGCGGCACTCGTCAATAAAAGCTAGTGAATGCTAGTTGTGCATTTCATGACAGTTACTTACCGAAGTCTCAGTCATTTTGGACGCGCAGTTTTTACTTGACAGTCGTTTGAGTGAGTCGATGTGAGTGTTTTTTGTGAAAATAGAAAAAATTGAATATCGAGCTGTTATTAAATTCTTGTTTTTGAAAGGCAATACGCCTACGCAAATCAAAAATGAGTTGGCCTCTGTGTATGGGGACTCTGCACCATCATTTACCACAGTGAAATTTTAGGCAGCTGGATTTAAACGTGGCCGTAAGAGCTTGGGAGATGATGAACGTTCGGGACGTCCAAAAACTGTAACCACTGACGATAACATTGCTAAAGTTCACCGATTGGTGTTAGGCGACCGCCGAATTAAAGTGAGAGAGATCGGAGATGGTAGAGGTTATGAAAATGTCCAAAGAACGTGTTTGTTACATATTAAATCAAGATTTAGGCATGAGAAAGCTGTCCGCGCGTTGGGTGCAGCGTTTGCTTACATTAGACCAAAAACGTGTTCGAATGAACATTTCCAACGCTCTGTTGGAGCAGTTTAGGCGCAATGAATCCGAGTTTTGGCGCCGATTAATTACTGTAGATGAAACTTGGATACACCATTATACGCCCGAAATAAAAATTCAGTCAAAACAGTGGACTGCAAAGGGCGAGCCGGCTCCAAAAAAAGCAAAAACTGTTTTTTCGGCTGGAAAAGTGATGGCGACTGTTTTTTGGGATAGCAAAGGAGTTATCCTAATCGGTTATCTTCAAAAAGGAAAAACCATTACAGGAGCATACTACACATCATTACTTGCCAAGCTGAAGGCAGAAATTTCGGAAAAACGGCCACATTTGCAGAAAAAGAAAATCTTGTTTCACCAAGATAACGCGCCGTCTCACACCTCAGCGGTTGCCATGGTGAAGTACCATGAATTACGGTTTGCACTGCTTGACCATCCGCCTTATTCACCAGAACTAGCCCCAAGCGATATCTTTTTGTTCCCTCATCTAAAAACTGCGCTCGGAGGACAGAGATTTTCGTCAAATGAGGAGGCAATCACCTTCGTGAATAATTATTTTGCAGAGAAAAACGCCAAGTACTATTTGGACGGGTTAGAGAGATGGGAGCATCGCTGAGAGAAGTGTGTGGAGTTACAAGGAGACTATGTAGCAAAATAAAAATAAAAATTTGAGTAAAAATGTTTTGTATCATTGTTCGGTCGGCAAATTTTCAGTCAACCCTCGTATATTGAGGCCAGATGAGAAGGGGAAAAGTAATTCTTACATCGTTTGAGGAAGCCTAGACATTTCGCAGCATTTTTGGCGACATCGAATATGTGGTCATTCCAACGTAAGTTGTCATTGACACACATACCGAGAATAGAAAGTTTTTCGGTTTCGACGATGCAAATGCCATCTATGGATAATGGCTGGGTGTCTAAATTTCGCTTTAACGACAGCAGACAGCATTGTGTTTTGGAAGCATTAAATTCCACTCTGTTGATAGTTCCCAATTGGTTATGCCGTTGATACCAGAATTTAATGAGCTTAACATACGCTGCCGTTCCCGTTCTACAGTCGAAGAGCAGGGGCGTGAGTCTGGAACAAATATAAAAATCAGAGAGTACTGTCCTCAGCAAAGGAATATATTGGATTAGAAGTGGCAGACAAGAGATCATTGATGAAAGTTAAAAAGAGTGACGGAGACAAAACGGAGCCCTGGGGCACACCAACATTTATTTTGTGAATATGAGAAGACAACTTGAATTGAACGTTCCGAAAGGTAATTTCAAATCCACTGAAGAAGAGAGTCATCGACCCTAAAAGCACACATTTTCGACAAAAGAGCCTGATGCCAAACTCTGTCAAATGCTTTAGAAATATCAGGTGCAACTATCTTGCTTTCGCCAGAATGATGTACGCTTTGGTTCCACTTTTCGGTGAGACATGCCATCAAATCACCAATGGACCTGTTGCTACGAAAACCATATTACCGGTCGTTGAGAAGTTTTCGTGTTTCGAGATATTTCATGAACTTACGGTTTATCAGCGTTTCCATAACTTTGGAAATAAGGGTCGTAAGTGCAATGGGTCTGTAGGAGGAGAGGGAAGAAGATTCGCCTTTTTTAGGGACGGGCTGGACAAATGTTGTTTTTCATCTGCTCTGAAAGAGTCCTAGAGACTAGGTTTTGCTAGCCTGGAAGAACACCTCTTCAGAAGACGGGGAGATATACCATCTGGACCAGCGGATTTATGTATGTTGAGATCTTTGCTACTAGGCTTAGTGGTAGATGATGTACCAGCTGACTTTGTTTTTTCGGTCCGATATTTTTGACAGTAAAGTCCGCCGATAAACTTTTCCTGTTTCTTCGTTTGGGTGACCTTCATTCGATCCATTACTGCGTTAGATTTTTGAGTTATTCTGAAGAGGAAAATCTCGATTGTTAGGCTTCTAAGAACTATGTAGTCTTCCCCTATGGACAGTAAATAATCCTTTCATGTTCCAAGAAAGAACATAAATTAAAAAGAGGAAATAATACTGATTACTCCTAATTTCCGAATGATCCCCATATTATCTTTGCAACCTCCAAATCAACAAAAATACTAAATTACTTTCGAAAGCATAAACTAAAAGCTAAACATCAGCAAAATGCCACTTCATTTGAATGACTAATCATTTCGTCAAGAAGTTTATATTGAAATCCAAGTGCAAATTGCTCCAACACTCTTTCAAGGAAACATGTGTATAAATAAATCAGCGGTGCGTTGTTCTCGACTTTTTCACACACTAAATCTGTATCTGCGTTGCCACATTCAATTGTTGTTTAGATAAATTCACTTTTATTTGGTTCGTTCTAAAATTACACTGCCTACAAATAAATTGCGAGTAATTTATGTGCTAACGCGCCGACTTCATCGACTTAAAAAACAATCTCCTCCCAGCAAAGTATAAAAGCGAAAGTACAGCAACAAAAAAAAAAAAGAAAAACATTTCTGAAGTACGAGTATCTCTACTTTGTATCTGTTTATGATATCGGGGTTAGAATATTGCAGATACGAAGAAAAAACAAAAAAAAAAATACAATTTATTGCGGTTGGATTGTTTTTTTCTAAATGCTTAACCAAAACAAAACACACATTTCAAATTGATTAACGCACTGGAAAAGAAAAATTTCAATTGAAAATAAACAACTAAACCATATCCGACTGTTTGGACAACTTCATGACCAGTATAATAGATACAGACAGATACCAGCTCCCAACTCAAATCCAAAGCACAATGAAAATCGTAATTATCGTCCATTGTAGGCGATTTTGACATTGGGTTCAGCTGTTTTTACCACAAACAATAATTTCCAACCCCTAGCCAGGATAACGGTCCAATTCAGGCAAGAAAAACTTGTAATTTCCTCTAAATCACTCCATGGAGGAAATCATTTTAGTTAACCAATGAATTGGAGGGTAATTCACAAAGAGGCTAACAAAAAACGACGAAGGCTAAGATGAAAACGATCGACAGAATCCTCGACCCCCAGAAAATAAGAAAAGAAAAACCAAAGTAGGTATTCGTATCTGTCAAAAAAAGGGAACAAATTCAATTGATTCGTCAGTTTGGGGTTGATTGAGGGAGATACACGTACATAGAATGGCATCGATGGGGGGTACTTGGTCGTAGTCTCCTGTAGTATTCACCAAAATTGCTGGTATTTTCAGAATACGAGTATATCAGTGCCTTTATCAGTGGCGAAACGTCGCCACCGCCGCCGCCGACGACGACAACGACGACACTGACAACAACAACCCAACTGAGATGAAAACGAAACCGATAGAACAGAGAAAGTCAAAGGCATATTTCAAGTGAAGCCATTAGCCCCCTATTACCAGCTGCTCGTAGTCATCGTTTTCATCGTCGTTGTTGGAAATAAAAAAGGAAAATTCTGAAAAAGCCACCGAAATTGTGTTTGTCATTTTCTGTTTGATTGGATACTCGTAGGATTAGATAATTTGCAAAGATACCCAATTTTGCCTTCAATTTAGCCCACAACTTGGCTCCGAATTTCCTGTTGTGCCTTGTAACCAACCACTCGTACTCATAGTATGTCTGTGTACAAACATTCTTACTCTACTGTTGACTATTCACAGTAGGAGTATACTCTTCGTATAAACTGTGATGACAAGCAAAGTTGCCTCCAAAGTATCTATCCAAGCGTATGAGAAGATACTTGTACTCTTGTAGTTCTTGTGCAACAACACAGTGATCTGTCATAAATTTTACAGCGATATATCCGTATGTCGTATGTTGGAATTTTTTCCTTGTTCCTTTCCTGTTGGCTTCCATTTCCCATGTCACGGCTCTGGATGAGCTTGGGGAATTCCCTTCAGAACTGAAGTCATATAGTCATACTGTCCCGTCCTCATATAAATTGTTCATAACAAAGAAAGAAACGAAAAATCAAGCAAATTGTATTCGTATGCCGGCTAAAGCAAACCATTAATCGTCCTTGACAGGACTTGGCTAAATCACTGTCGGATTAGTGTAGAGTATGAGTACTCTTGCCCAATGCAAGACCAGACCAAACAATGACACAGAGAATACAGATAAAAAAGGGGCAAAACTGTCTTCGCTTGCCAAGAATTGGCATGCAAGCGCCAACAATTGTCATAATTTGATAATGCAATAATGGAATTGCGCTGCACACATTGCTTTTGGAGCAAGAAAATACGAATAGAACGCCATGAAAGGACACAGATTAAGTGGGTAAATGTGACTTTTGTTTGGACAGCAGAATGCTCCATCGTTTAAGATAGTTAAAGAAAATTGTTTTGACAATTCAAGTTAATAGGGTTGATCGTTAAAATGATGACAGCATTGTCATTCGAGATATGAAGGCAATTTTTAAGTTTTACAATACTTTGAAGCATTGTTTAGTGTTAGAGAAATTTTACACATGTTCATACATATTTGCATATGTACTTGAATATGGCACAGCTAAGCTTGTTCTATGATTTTCTAAGGAGTAGCAAATCGGTTGTCGAAACATATCTCACATTTTATCTGCAATCTTAAGGTCAACATTGCACAGATTCAGGTGACAGGTGAAAGCTATTAAAGGGAATGACCTCTTGAATACTGGCCTTCTTAAGAATTTCTTCGATATTTACGAGAATTTTCGTAAAAATGCAAAAAAAAGGAGTTTCGTGTGCTCATAAAACACTTTTTTTGCGCAGAAATATCACCAGACAAACCAAACAAAAGCTTGAAAATTATTATGGGGACTCTTCACAATCGATTGGAACCATCCATCACCTGGTTTACTCAATTTCGTTGCGGTCGTACCAGCACACGTGACACCGACCATTCTGGTCGACCAGTTAAGCTCGCCGCGGTATGCTACTGGATGATCGGCAAGTGAAGGTGCACGAACTTGAAGAGGTTTATCACATGGATCAGTGATTTTAAGCTATCCGCCAGGTGGGTGCCGCGTTTGTGCACAATTGATAACAAATATAATCTTTTGCCAACATAAGAGGAGTGTTTGGCGATGTTCAGTCACAATTCGAACGAGTTTTTGTGCCGTCGATACAGTGGCGGATCAAAGCCGAAGAAGGCCAAGGTGCGTCTGTCAGCCAACAAGGTCAGGGAGACAGCTTTCTGGGATGCGCTCGGTGTCATTCACATCAATTGCCCTGAAAAGGGTAAAACAATCACCGGCACCTATTGTACAGAGCTGTTGGGTTGATTCGACTCCGATTTGAAGCAAAGATGACCGCATTTGGCGAGGAAAAAATTTCTATTCCACTAGGACAACGCACCGACACACCAGTCCATAGTTGCAATGGCAAAACCCCATAAATTAGGTTAGGAATTGCTCCCTCATCCTGCACATTTTCCAGATTTAGTGTCCTCCGACTATTCCTGTTTTCAAACATGAAGAAATGGCTCAGAGGTATGAAATTTGCTTCGAATGAAGAGGTTATCGATGAAATAAACGCCTATTTTGAGATCCTTGAAAAATCGTATTATTTAGAGGGCATCAACAAATTTGAGAGACATAGGGCGAAGTGTATCGAGCTACACACAAAAGCAGATTATGTTGGAAAATAAATTTTTTTTGCCTAAAAGCGTGTTCCTTATTTATTGACCCACCCTCGTATATACGAGGGCTATTCCAAAATCAACCTCCAAAGTGAAAAATATTTTTTTTAAAAAAAACCAAAAACATTAATTTAGTTTTCTACATAGTCTCCGTTTAAATCTATACGTTTTTGGTAACGTGGGACGACCTTTTGTATACCCTCCTTAAAAAATGGCACCGCCAGTGCGTTGAGGCATTGACTCACACCGTTCATAAGTTCTTCATTACTTCCAAAATGTTGAGATGCAATGGATGATTTCAATTTTGGGAAAAGGTGATAATCACTTGGTGCCAAATCAGGACTGTAGGGAGGGTGATCAAAAATATCCCAATTGAACTCCTCCACTAAAGTTTTTGTGCGGGCAGCAGTGTGTGGTCGTGCGTTGTCATGCAGAAGCACCACACCTTTTGTTCTGGATTGATCTTCTCAACTTACGTAGAGTTTAAGAGTAAACCGCTGCATTTATTGTGTTTCCAGGTTCCATAAACTCGGTCAACAATATGCCTTTACTGTCCCAAAAAACTGTGGCCATCATTTTTCGATAGGAAAAAGTTTGTTTGAATTTTTTTGGCTTGTTTGGAGAATGAGTGTGCATCCATTGCTTTGACTGTTCTTTGCTTTCTAAGTTTACATACTGGACCCAAGTCTCATCTAAAATCACAATTTGCTGTAAAAATTCTTCACCTTCCATTTGTGTTTTGGGACCCAACGGGCACAGAACTTGTGGTAACCCAAGTTTTCAGGCACAATTCTGTATAGAGTAGTTCGAAAAATTTCGGAAAATCTTGTCGCAAGATCTGAAATCGTAAAACGCCTGTTTTCTCCAACAAATTGGTCAACTTGGTGAACCACGTCTTGATTCATGATCGATTTGCGCCCTTGGCCTCCTTCATTATGCACATCTGTGCGTCCGTTTTTAAATTGTTTACACCAATCACGTATTGCCGTAAACAGCACATAACCGACGATGAATTTGAGCTGCGCCATTTCCTTCGGCTTGTAAAAAACGAATTACACTTCGTATCTCACAGGCGCACAGTGTGACAATTCGCTCATTTAGCGGGATTAAATTAATAGCGCTTAGATTTAAATGTTTTTGTGATATGTTTTTTACTTAGTTTTATGAGAATTATTTATAGAATGAAATGTAATAAATTTTGTAAACATATCTATAACAGTTGTGATGCAAAAAAAAAACATACAACAGCCAATAATTTGCATTTTATTACTCAATTGGTGTATTTAACAATTGTAGAACTTCGTGTTCAATTATTGTTTTTTTTTTGTTTTTGGAATGCATCGAAGACTTACCAAAAATGGATCTGAGAATACTAGCAACCTATTAAGAAGGTCAGTATTCGTATCCACTCGCGAGGTTTTCCTGGTAAACAGCTCAATTAATTTTCGACTTTCCTTGTTTCTAACTTCTTGAGCTTCCTCGGAAAGCTGTCCAATTGGAAGTATACAAGTAGAAATTATTTGTTTCTCATGAAATAATACCTTATGTACACTTACTGGCATACAAAACCAGCCATACTTTCTGATATATAGCGCTCTCGTTTCTCTTGCAAATGTTTCGAAGGCATTTATGTCAATTGGAAACCCAGACCCAATCGCATCTAAAATTATATGAAATTTTTGGATAATTTCTTTATCTACTCGTATCCCTGTTATTTCAGCAGTTTTTTCCTCATCTCTGAAAAATCTTCTGGCCGTGTTCCCATCATTCGTATTGCCTGACTGTTGAGTTGGCATATCAAAAAATAACCCAGTTTCCGCTCTAAATCTATCCTGAATCAACTTTTTTCTTGCTTTAACCTTTTCTTTACTCTCTTGGTCTCTAACCTGCCAAACTTTAACATCCAGTCTATAAGCGATATGTAGGATACATTCCATAAATCGGATCCAAGAGTAAAGCTGACTTAGCCCATAGGACATTGCTTGTTGGTCCACTTGCTTTTCTGAAAGTTTGGTTGAATTGTTCATTTCAGATGGTTTTGTGACGAAGAAGTTATAGGTGATAAAGCAGTATATATTTTGCCGTCGATCATGGTAAGTAAGAAAATTGGTTTTATTTGGATATGAAAGCTGTCATTATTTATCTCAACTGGCTGTAACATTTTAATTTGTTCTTGTATTGCATCTACTTCCAACTTGATCAATTCTGTTGTTTCTTTTGCAAAGTTCAATTTAATAGGCCGGCAGTATCTTGTGGATGATGGAGCTGGATTTTGCCAAACCACTTTTCTATTTTCTTCCTGTAAGAAATATAGCTGAATTGTCACCATGGAAATAATAAAGAGGCTTTCATCGAAATGATGACCTGGTGAAAATTTTTGCTGGTATTGTTTTCGTTGAGCACCATCGCAACCCCATTTTTTGAGCAGGAACAATTCTTTAAGTCTAGTTTTAAAATCCGAAACAGAATCTAAAACATCTTTGTGAGCTAAGAATAAACGTTCAATGCTATGATTTACCAAGCTTTGTAAGCCGCATTCAGCAGAAGACTCACTCACAGTTCTGCTAGCGGGATAGCATTTTGCATTTATATCGTACTGTTGAGTGGATAGCTGTGCGTCTGTTATCATTGCTAATGCATCATCTGCAAATATTGGCAAAAAGTCAGATGTATGTGTTTCCAGTGTTTTCTTTACAATTGTATAAATAAAGCAAAAAACTAATCTCTTTTTGGAGAACATATTGATAAATGCTTATAGCAGTATTTCTCTTTCCAGCTTTCCTAAGGTTTATTTCATTCGCAGTTCTGATTTCTTCAGAAGTGTTTGTACTTTTCTCTTCTTGGTCTTCTCACAGCCCTCTTCGAAGCTTTTTCTTTGTCTTCCTAATACCATGTTGCCATGAGATGAAGAGGGAATTTCATCTAAAACAGTTTGTGACACTGTTAAAGTTTCATTTAACCAGGCACAATTATTGCTTTCGAAGCGTTCTCTATGGCGACCATTTTTGGCCATTTTTTCGTCAAACCTCAAACATAAATTTTTCAAGGTTGCCTTTAATGACTTAATTGCCTCTTCAGAAACTGAAAAATTATTAAAACAATCCATTACGAAAGCAAATACAGCATCGAAGCGCTTAATTCTGTTTTTGGAAATCCAAACATCAAAAATTTGTTTTTTCGTAATTTCGGCTGCCATCCTAAAGTACGAAAAATTTAGTATGGGTGTCGCACCTCAAGCACCCCTAATTTTTACGAAAACACTAGTTATCCCAAAACAACTTACCTTAATATTCAGCAATATTATATTTATTAAAAAAATTAAAACTTTTACTTAAAGCCACGCGAACCACTTGAAAAAAAAAACTTTACCGCTTGCTCTTAAAGCTGACCTTCTTATGAATAATTGTACACAACTTGATCTTTGATGTCATTTTTTGTTGTTGCACAGCATTAACATAAATTTTTATTGTTAAACCGTTTTTGTTTACATTTGTGCATGTCGATTTTTGAATTAAATCCCGCTAAATGTGCGAATTGCCACACTGTGAGGCGGCGGGAGATAAAATTGTATTCTCCATGTTAAAACGGCAACTATTGGAAAAATACTGAACGAAAACGGTCGAAACTTGGCATATTATTTGAGAATAATGTACTGGTTGCGATATGCAGAAACACGTCACCGAAGTGCACGCATGTAATGAATTGTAACACATCGGAAGTTGATTATGGAATAGCCCTCGTACATCCAGCGATTTGATTTGTGAAAGCTGGTAGGTGGTCATACCGTCTAAAATTAAATATCTATAGATATTTTCCATAGTTGTTAAATGTAACATTTAGTTTTTTTGAGGACGAAGAATTTAAATTTCCAAAAATTTCACATCCGTACAGTATGATGGGTAATACGAAAGCCTTTGATTAGTTTCATCTTCGCTTTGCTGGGCAAATATGGTTTTGTTGGTTTAGTCCCCTAAGAATGCCATATATCTTAGAGACAATGCTGTTTATGTGATCGATCCAGTTCAGATGTTAGTTGAAGTGGATTCCTAGATTTTTGGTTTTAGTTAGAAATTCAACAGGATCATCATTAACATAAAGCGGCAAATTCAAGATGTTCTTGTTATTACATATCAACATCACCTTGACCAAATGAATATACAACGATGGCCTGAGTTGAAGTCGATTACACTGGAGGACACGAAAGACTTGAATACTTTTTTATATAGCTGAACATCATCCGCATAAATATGATAATCGCAGTACATTATTCTGCTGAATTTAAAAGCAACGTAAACAAAATAGGGCCTAGAACAGATCCTTGGGGCACACCGTAAGCTACTAGCAGATTCAACGATTTTTAGTCACCGTGATATACAGCTTGGTTCCGGTTGTTATGCCACAAGTTGACACGTATGACCATCGAACGTAATTTGATTTCTTAATTTATTCAAAAAAATTTGGTGATTTACAGAATCAAATGCTTTTGAGGAATCAAGAAAACCCACAAGTGACATCATACCTTTATCAACAGTACACCGTATATTTTCAACGAGGCCGTGGTGCAGTTGTGCTTAGATCTGAAACCAGCTTGGTGCATCGTTATTAAATTAGTTTCAGCGAGGAACATCTCCACTTGTTTGCTAACGCTTTTCTGAAACACTTTGGTGAGGAAAGGCAGGATAGCAATTGGCTTATAATCGTATTTATTTGGCGAGCTGGATTTGGGAACAGGGAGTATTTTTGCTTGTTTGTTTCCTTCCTGTCATTACAATTGTATTAAACAAATGTATTTCGGGTGTATATTATCCAAACCTTTAGGTTTTACAGAGCTCATAGCCTCACTTACGATTGTCTTAGTAGTCAGCTTATATAAAAATGTTCACCATGAATTCAATTCGAAAATCCATCTCAACCCCATTACTGGAATTGATGTAGAACGAGCCAGTAATTCAAGAGCATTTGAGTATAGGAACATTCATAATTACTTCAATATTGACCAACATATTGTCAGCTAAATATTTTCACCAAAAAACACAAGACTTCCATTTTCGTCCGCTCTAAAAATAGAATCATTTTAATCGTTTCCAAATGCCATTTTACGACTTCCCGGAGTTGCTTTTAATGAGTCACACCCTAACAGAGAGCCGCATTAAATCGACACTTAGAGAGCTATATGTTCGTAGGATAGCTACGTATCCGAACTTTAATCCCCTCTAACGATGTGACACAACTTTACCTTAGGGATTATCAAATTTCAACTCAAACCAAGTGGCCCACGTTTAATTGATTTTTAATCTTACCCACCAAATGCATAGTCGGAAATATTATACAATTTCTTGAGATTGTATTTTATGAATAAAATATTTCGCCTCGTTAAGAAAATTCTGAAGAAAATCGTCTTCAAGACAATCATCAATGAAAAATTTGATAATTCAACAGATTTTACTGTCAAAGTCAAAGTTTATCAGTGGACACAATCCATTATGGGAGTCGTAAGGGTTTGTTGTTATCTCTTGGGGAAGACACTGCTGATACTTACAGTGTAGCCTTTGTGAGTATGACACGAGACCCTGTTGTATAATCAAATTCTCGTAAAATGGAAAATTATGAATTTTACCCGGAAAATTGTCTATCATATCTGTCAAAAGATATCGGGGAAATGGAATTTTGAATCAAAAAAAAAAAAAAAAACATTCAAGATACACAGATAGTATGTATGGGCACACTTACTCGTACAAGGGGTCAAGGGTTGAAATTGGCTGTAGAGTGTGTAGATATACATTAGTCATACACTGTAATAGCATACGAAATGCAATAGCAAAGGTCAGATACCGTTATTACTAGTTAGACAGAAGTGAAAATATATTTACATATAAACAGAAAATTTTTATCTTCTCTTCGGAGGTCCTGCTATACTCGAATTTCTTCATCGTCCGAGCGCCAAGGAGTCTTCTACATGCAGAGTTCTTGCAACGAAAATAGTAAGACGGAGTCAGTCCAGTCAAAGATACGAGTACGAGTACAAGAAAGTTTCTCTGCAGCAGAAGACCGAATAAGAGGACGATAGTATGAGAGCAAAGTAACTCCTTTCTTCTAAAATTCAAGAGTGAAAAAAAAAATTACCATTTTCTTGGCGCTTTTCTTGGTATAAATGTGTGTTTATATGAAGGTCTTGTTGGTCCTTAAGAAATCAACCGTTCTGTATCTGTATCCAGCCAAACGGGGTGGGAAATTTACCGCTGACAGTTAAATGTGCAACGCAAAAGGTATTCCGTACAAGTATACTACGAACGAATGTGGCACAAGTGAAAATGGAATTAATGAAATTTTCATCCTGTCAGTGAATTTGGATGAATCTCATCTTTGCTGCACCAGCTGCAGCACCCGTTTCCACCTTTACTACATTCTAAGCTCATGAGGTGAGAGATTCTATTAAAGCTAACGAAGCGTTGTTCCATGTTAGGGAGAAGGTGGATGGAGGACCATGTCCTACAACATAGCCACGGGGGATGGTGGAATTTCAAGTTAAACTAACTGAGCACAAAAATTTGCGAAATATACGTAAAACAGAAAAAGAAGAAAAATCAACGTTTACCCTAAATTGGTGGGTGGCTGATGATGATTCAACCCCATTTTCCACCCAAACAAGATGCGATTTTTGATCCAGCGAAGCGTACGTACATGTGTAACGACATTATCCCTTCAGTTTGTCCAGGGATAACATACATACATACATACATACATACATATACTCGTACTATCGAATGAGATAAAAGTTTTTCCGACTACCTTCTTGCCTGATACAGAGTACAGACTCACTTAACATATACTGAGGGTGGCAGGATTGAGTGTGAGTTAGTGCGGAAATATTGTAATTTCTTTGGCATTCTTCTCTTAATTTCGTTTCCTGGATTGCAGAGAATTGCAGGATGCATGGCAGGAACAATTTCACTGTTCTATCTCACTATTCGGCTTTGCCTTGAGGCGCTTATTGATCTTGGAGAATTAATTGACGTATCGCATTTTCTCTCAGTGGATTTGTGTTCTGGGTGAAATTATGATTCGAGAGGGTTGCATTGCATTTCTATTCCACACACTTCCCGACACCGGGGGGTGGATTTTTATTTCCAAGTCATCTACATTTATTGCAGGATGTACGAGTATGTATCTGTAGTGCTGCTGCTGTTGTTGTTCTTAGGGAAAATGATTGATTTCACGGTAAAATGATTTCAATCATCTTTTCTTCGTGTTCGTCTTTATTTTGTTAGTGTTGCTCATTCGTGCAGTCTGTCATCAGTTTCGTAATTTAGTGCAAGCACTCACTAATGCTTAGGGGGTTGTTTCATTTTCTTGGTGGAATCATTTCAAGTGTATGCAGCTTTCTTTTGATCCCCTTTTTAAGATTCACCCTCGTGTATTAGTGGAAGAGCAGTCAGGGAATAAATCATTTGCAGATAGTATACCGATAGATGTTCGTGGTACTTCAAAATCGTCAATTGTGTGCATTTTGTATTCGTCACCGTCTTTAGCATCTCATCGAAGGTGTTGGGGGTGTTTGCAATTACAAAAGACTTGAAGAGGCAATAAATTTGTGAGACGTTCAACGTAGAAGTTAAACTTAATTTTGAAAAGAGAAATGAGTGCCAACATTTTGACTTTGGTTTAAGTACACAAAAAATCCAGTGACATCTATGTCTGTGAAGTGAATTGTGGAGGCATGTCTCCACAAACAGGATCAGCACCAGAATCTGAGTTGCTTTGTCTGATCCTAACTAATACTTTGTCTTAACCTAACTCCAGCGGACATACTTCAGATGGACAGACGGTAAGCAATCAGTAGGCCATTCATTATTAGATACATGCATGCAGACCGTAGGTACCTCGTAACAGGTAAATGCAGTGGAATCGCTTATGTCTGGCAAGTCAAGGCACTGAGCAAGAGAGTAGTGGCATATTAAGTTGCCAGCTGAAAATCTGAAAAGATTTCTGTTGAGAGGAAGAATACTACCACTCTTTCAAAGAAGCCAGTTAGCATTGATTTAGTCTGTCACTTTCTTCTGTAGAGTTAATGTATTCAAAAGAAACCTTGCTCTTAACCACTAATCGGAATCATGGGCTATCCTCATGGGTTTACTAACTTTTGCTAGAGTGTATTACGTTGCACGACAAGAATGAAGATGTTCCTTTTTTGAAGTAAAATACCAGATTTTACCGTGTCTGCATTTAAACTAGAATCCTGATCTGTTCTCTAGCTGACCTCCGTATAAGAAAAATCAATCGGACACATCCAATAATGACCTAGGCAGGCAATCTATAAGCAAGTGGAAGGTGGGCTTCATATCGAGAAGGTTGAAAGGTTCAAAGCAACTTCGATGGAACAAAGTAATGCAAGAGACATTACGTCGGTATTAGAGAGTGTCAATTGACTAACAATACTGGCATCATCATTGAATGTTTTTGTTTTTGTATGGTTTTGAGTCCTACCTTGTAAGTGCAGAGGGGTCTTAAAGGCACCTGTCTAGATGTGGACATTGTCAATCTTGCCTTACATAGTGGGGCCAGTTCAGAGAGGAAAAGTCATCCTTACATCGCTTCAGGAAACCTAAAATTTTGAAGCCACTTTGAGTTCTAATCAGTTATTCCAACATAAGTTTTCACTGACACTTATACCGAGAATCCTTCATTCTCAGTTTCAATCCTTCACTTCTGAGTGTCATTTTTTCTCACATTTTTTTTTTATTTTTCTACATAGTTTCCTTGTAACTCTACACACTTCTCCCAGCGATGCTCCCGTCCAAATAGTACTTGGCGTTTTTCTCTGCAAAATACGAGTAATTGTTCACGAAGGTGATTGCCTCCTCATTTGACGAAAATCTCTGTCCTCCGATGAGATGAGGCAAGAAAAAGAAGTCGCTTGGGGCTAGATCTGGTGAATAAGGCGGATGGTCAAGCAGTTCAAACCGTAATTCATTCATTTTCGCCATGGCAACCGCTGAGGTGTGTGACGGTGCGTTGTCTTGGTGAAACAGGATTTTCTTTTTTTGCAAATGTGGCCGTTTTCCCCCAATTTCTGCCTTCAGCTTGGCAAGTAACGATGCGTCGTAGCTCCTGTATTGGTTTTTCCTTTTTGAAGATAATCGATTAAGATAACTCCTTTACTATCCCAAAAAACAGTCGCCATCACTTTCCCAGCCGAAAAAACAGTTTTTGCTTTTTTGGAGCCGGCTCGCCCTTTGCAGTCCACTATTTTGACTGAGTTTTTGTTTCGGGCATATAGCGGTGTATCCAAGTTTCATCTACAGTAATTAATCTGGGCCAAAACTCGGATTTATTGCACCTAAACTGCGCCAATAGAGCGTTGGAAGTGTTCATTCGAACACGTTTTTGGTCTAACGTAAGCAAACGCGGCACCCAACGCGCGGACAGCTTTCTCATGCCTAAATTTTGATTTACAATAATATGTAACAAACACGTTCTTTGGACATTTTCATAATCTCTACTATCTCTCTCACTTTAATTCTGCAGTCGCCTAACACAATTTGGTGAACTTTAGCAATGTTATCGTCAGTGGTTGCAGTTTTTGGACGTCCCGAACGTTCATCATCTCCCAAGCTCTTACGGCCACGTTTAAATTCAGCTGCCCAAAATTTCACTGTGGTAAATGATGGTGCAGAGTCCCCATACACAGAGTCCACCTCATTTTTGATTTGCGTAGGCGTATTGCCTTTCAAAAACAAGAATTTAATACTCGTAACAGTTCGATACTCAATTTTTTTCATTTTCATAAAAAACACTCACATCGACTCACTTAAATGACTGTCAACTAAAAACTGCGCTTCCAAAATGACTGAAACTGTGCGGTAAAGATGCACAACTAGCATTAACCAGCTTTTATTGACGAGTGCCGCTATTTTTACGTTACGATCGGAAACTTTTCAGACAACCCTCGTATGTACATTGCGGTTCTAGTTTTACAGCCGAAAAGCAGTGACGTGAGTCCGGGAACGGATATGATAAACAGAGAATACTATCGTAATCAAAGCATCTACTGGATTCTCAATGGCCTTGCCACGCTGAAAGCATCGGCTCCCACTAAATAATACACCAAATACTAGAGGGAACCTACTATTCAATTGGTGTGGTCAGCACATATTAATGTATCAATGTATCAGCTACGATTAGTCCATCGTTTCCTAGACACGGGTCCCATTTGAATCTCCTGCTGTTCGACACACGATTAGAATTGACCGGCACTAAGCAACATACTTCAAACTGTCTACGCACTTTCGTGTATAACAGTGACCATTATGGTCTCAACAGCCGAATTAACTTTTCCCGATGAAACTGCGGAATTGGAAGAATTTGTTCGAAGGCATGCCTTCAATTATAGTTCTACCCACCTTCAAACAGAAATCTGGCAAACTATTGACAGGGATCTAAAACTAATGGACGAGATAATTAAACAAACAACGAACAGTTTTCTCCAGCTCAGTATCAACATACTGACAACGAAGACTTATTCCGCAACGCAACTATTGACGCACTGCACTGACATAAAAGCAGACTGCTTACTTAACTTACTTACTTAAGATGTCGCAACAGTCCATGGTGGATCTGGGCCTCAACGAACAAGCATCTCCAGCCAGCTCGATCTTTAGCCAGCTCCCTCCAGTTTCAAACTCTAAGTTGGCTGAGGTAACTTTCCACTTGCGTGCGCCACCTGAGTCGCGGTCTTCCTCCACTGTGCTGTCCCTCGGTGGCGAATTCGAAGATTTTTCGGAGCGGAGCATTGATGTTAAACCCCTCTATCTAACCCAGCCATCTCAGTCGTTAAATCTTCACTCTTCTGGCTTAGTGGATGTCAATCTACAGCCTCTCCACTCACCGTTTATACCAACACCCGAAGAATTTCCCTCTCAAAGCAGTAAAGTCCATAGAGGAGGACTAGGATTTCTAAGTAGACTGCTGTCAGGACTAAAAACCAAAATGAGGTCGTTGATGATGACAATTTCTGTGCAATCGAGAATCCGCAGAAGAAGATAGAGGCCATAGAAGTGACTTTCCCGGAAGTGTACAAGGCGAATGAAATCATTGGCCTGAACCGCGAGCTGGAGAATCGAGTCCTTGTGCACAATTTCAACCTTTGAAATGAAATAATGAATTAGCGAGTCGAGAGCTCGATTTTCACACAGTTCAGTGACGAGAATATGACAAATAATGTTATAGAGGGTACTACTTCCGTTCATTTCGAAGGTAGAGCTCCAAAAGACCTTCGAATCACTCAGAAGTAAGAAACAAGTGGGAACCGATGGAATACCGAACGTTGTGCTTCGACATTTCCCTCTAGAAGCGGTGGAGATTTATACCACCCAGTTTAATAATGCAATGAATAATGCACATTATCCAGCGCATTGGAAACCAGCGGTGGTACATCCCATCCTCAAATGGGATAAAGATATTTCCAATCCAGGGAATCTCCGCTCGATCAGTTTTCTTCCAAACATCAGAAAGGTTTTCGAGGAGTAGTCAGTGGAGTCCTGAATAAGTGGGTTGAGGACAAACATATATGTAGTTCCGGATAATCAATTCGGGGCATGATGTCATTCATGCCGTTTCTAAACTAGTTCCTGATATCCAATGGAACCAGTGCACTTTTGCTTGCCTGATTGACTTGGAAAAAGCCTTCGATATCGTATGGTTAGAGGAACTCTTCTTCAAGTTGAACAGGATGAGAATTAGTAAACCACTGCTGTATATTTTTTTCAATACGCTCATAGATAGACCGTTCATCGTGAAAAACTGCAACGTGACTTCTGCTGGAACATTTCACATTCAAAACAACAAGGTTCGGTAAATTCCTATTCAACATTTACAACAAGACTCTGATTGAAAAAAATTTTACCATGCGGTCTTAGGAACCTAAAAGAATGCACAATTTCGTCATTAAGTTGATACGAAGGCACATTGCAAGAGTAATGAACTGATTTCTGGGGCTTACTATCCCAATTATATGTATCATGAGAGAGTACGCTTCCAACGGCTTCGTTCCTCCAGAAGCGTTCTTCTACCTCGACTTATCGAGAAGATTTTCATTTCATTTGTAGATTTTGGTTCCACTTTTCAGTGAGACATGCCTTCAAATCACCAGTGGACCTGTTGCTACGAAAACCATACTGCCGGTCATTGAGAAGCTTTCGTGTTTCGAGATATTTCATGAGCTGATGGTTTACGAGTTTCAGTGTTTCCATAACCATGGAAAGAAAGTGTCTATAGGCGGACAAAGAAATAATTCACCCCTTTAGAGACAGGCTAGGTAAATGCTACTCGGAAATAGTTGTGGAGAATAGAATAGAAACACCTCTTCAGTAGAAGGGGAGATATACCATCTGGAGCAGCGGATTTGTGAATTTTAAAATCTTTAAGTACTCTCGCTACTACACGAGTCCGAAAGTGGATTCGTCCCATTGAAAATTCGACGCATTCAAGTGTAGGCGGAGACAATCTGGGAGTGTTGAGCTGGCCACAAAGTGTGCAGCAAGCAGATTGACCTTGTCCAAAGAGCTGGCAGCTGGAATGTCATTGTAAATGAGCGTTGGGATGGAGGATGAGGCAGAATTTTTAATATTTTTGACGAACGACCAACAATTTTTACTACCTTTGGGACATTGCAGAATCTTTTGCATTTTACACGTTTAAGAAAGGCGGTGCAGTCATTTCTGGCTCGTTTGACCTTTTTTGGATTTTTCTCAGTTCGGCTGGTCGTGAAGGACCGAAAAAACATTTCTCTAACCCTGACAGCCTCTTTACAGCTCGAGTCGTACCAGGCCTTTTCTTTTGGTTTGATACTCTTCATCCGATGAGGGATAAAGTTTCTCATTCCAAAGAGAATGGTGTCTGTGATTATATTAGCAGTGGTATCCACGTCGTTATCGAGGAAACATAACGACCAGTTAAAATTCCTAAAGAAGCTGTTAAAACTGCTCCAGTTGGCTTTCTCGTACTGCAATGGTTCGACGAGCCTAGAGGGTAGAGCACATAAACGGTGTACTTATCAGGGTGAGAAGTTAGAAACATGTCCAGGGTGTTGGTGGTATGACTGGCAACGTCTGGTATTCGTGTGGGCTCATTTACAAGCTGGGTCAAGTTATTTTCCGCAGCGGAAAGGTGGAGCAAAAGTAATGTCTTAATGTGAATTGGATGCCATTTAGTTAAAAATGAAAGAAATTAGGCGCTCTTGTGATATCGGTCAAATGACCACCTCCTGAGTTGATGCACTTCTTCAATGTTGGCTTTCAAGACTTTCAAGTTTGTTGTGGTAAACGCGAGATTTCAAAAAGCCCCAAAGGAAGAAGTCTGGCGCCGTCAGATCTAGCGATCAGGCCGCCAGTTCAAATCTCCAAAACAGGCCGAAGATCACACGGCCTGGAATTTGATGATTCCAAATCTCCATTATTGCTCGAGCTGTGTGAGTGGTTGCTCCGTACTGCTGGAACCAACAACAACAACGGTTGTGCCGTCGGCGTCCTCAACAAAATAAGGGCCAATCACTTTTTCCCTGCAAATGCCGCACTAAACAGTCACTTTGAGGCGATGCCCATTGCATCTTCGCGCATTACATGTGGATTCCCCGGGCCGCAGAAATGCAAATTTTGTTTGTTCACATAACTACTTAAGTGGAAATAGGCTTCGTCGCTCTTTATGTTTTGAATTGAAGTTACAGCCGTTTCGGAGCTAGCGATATTAGCTATCAGTTCTTCATTCAGCTTTTGGGGTCACTGCTAACAACGTGCCATTCTCAACTTTATTCGATACAAAAACAGCAATACTCGTACATGCCTCTGAATTACAGCGATTACTACAAATAGGGCTAACTTTCTTAAATTCACCTGAACGGCTTTCTTTGTCATTTCCTTTCAGGTGAGAACGCTTCTACTTTTTGAGAGAGATTATTCCCTAATTACTGACACTCTAGTAGCGAGCTTCTTAAAGGATGACTATGCGCCAAACGACTATACTTCGTAACAAGGTTTATACTTGAACATGAAAAGGTCACCGGCATTGCATACATACAACCATTTTCATAATCTTATTTTATTTAATCACAAATTAGTCCTTGTATGCCAATCTTTGAATCCGATCTGTTGGCCAATCTGAAATCGAGAGCTGTCCAAATAAAGTCACCTGGATAAGCTGAGAAACTGGATTTAAAATTCCCTTGACTTTCAGTGGCTTTTCTTGTGGGGCTTCGACCTGGCATCAGTTTATAATAACATAATCATATGACAATGACTCCTTACCAACATTCAAGAAGATAATTGCAATTTTGTGTCAAATAGGCATGAAACCCCCGATAAATGCCCACATAGGTTAAAGATGATAAACGTTACAATGACTCTGTCGTGTGTGTTCCATGGTCGTTCTCTCCTTCATAGATAATCTGTGGCTTTGTGGTATGTAGTCTTCAGCTCCCAGCTCCTTTTGCATTTTGAAAACTCATCTATCATGTTCAAGAGTAATTGAAAACTCAAGAAATAATATTAATTACTGCGACGAACCCCCATCCTATTCGCATATATCATCTCTCTTTACAAATTAATTACTTCTAGGCTGAGCATTTAGTATCCACCCATCGGCAATAAACAACTTGATTAAATTGGTGCGCCCAGGATGATTCGGATGGGTTTTCTTCGTCTTTTTCTATAGGAATACAACAAAACCACAGGAGCTCTCAGATTGTTGCAGTACGGTGAGATATACATAGAAATAACAATGTGGACTACTTTGCAATGCTCATAACCTTTAAGATACTCGTTAAATTGGTCTGAGATACTTGAAGTTAAAGCCGCCAATCGGCCGTTCGTACGGTTGGCTTAGTTGAATTGGAATAATTTCGCTTTAATTGAATTGCAGCATCCACATCCTAGATACATCGTACTGATACTCGTACTTGTATCTCTCCAACATCATATTTACATCCAAACTCTAGGCACTGCACTTGAAAAGGGTATACCATCCAAGAAAGGTGATTTATTTGAACATGACTATGATCTTAGAGCAGAAGATCTGAACAACATTCAGGCGCTGCCGGGTAAAGTCTTCATCTTATAACTGGTGCTTGTTAGGCTTTGAATGTACGAGCACATACATATGTATGTGCATATGTGAACTTCTTGGTCAGTTGTTATCTATGATAATGCATTTTTCCAATTCCTCTTCAATGTATCTAGAATGGAATATTTTTTTTTGTTTCTTTTACGAGTAGTTCTCGATCGACATGGCTCCTCCGAAATAGACAAGAACGATGGAGACTATCGAATGAGATTTCAGTTTACCACAAGTTCCGGGATCGATGGTTGAAATTGTTAGAAAAAGATTCATCTTTTCTAAGTGCTGCCTGCGCATGGTATTCATTCATTCAACCATAGATATTAGTATATTGGGGAATAAACAAGCGACAAAAATGACGACGACTGCTATGACTGACTCCATCATGGTGGACCACCTCTGCGTTGCCGGTGATTGTTCTCGTTTGTTCTTTTTCTCGATATACCTACTGTCGAAAGAAGGGGGGTAAAAAACGTAAAAATTGAATGTGAAGAAGATTCCGGTGATTGACGAAAGTCGGTGGAGGAGTAGACGATGATGTAGGAAGTCTGAATATCTGCGGTGAGAGAAATCTTAAAAATACAAATAAATACAGCCGACGGTGGATATTCATTTTTTTCTTATTTTTTTTCTACACCAATATATCTTTCAATTCTGCTCCATTCCATGTTTAACATTAATGAATCGGAGTCTATTGAGATGTCAATATTTGATTAAGTCAAACATTTTTCTCTCCTTTATAATTTTTTTATTTTTCATTTTCGGTTGTACTCGTACAGCAGTTGTATGGGTAGGCCCGCGGATATACGGACAGACGGACGGTTTTGTTGGGAGATTTTTGGTTTTTTTTCTTCGCTTGAAGGGATCAGTTTGATGGTAAATTAATTGGTACGGTCTTATTGAAGCATTCATGGATTCTCCCCATAGTGCTGGCTGTTAATCAACATTACAATGAGATGACGTGTAGTACGTGTGTTTTTTTTATTTTTTTTTCCTTCAATCACTTTTTGTGTAAATCACTTTTATCGTCTGGCACAAAAATGACGGTAATTTATATGTACTATGAAGGGTCTGAAGGTTGATGGCTTTTAATGGTTTGACCTTTTAGTGTGCCATGATATGCAGGGGAGAAGGAGATGAAGGCGACAATATGGGGGAAAGTAGTTGTCCTTAAAAGTGAATAGGTACGTGAAAACTATGATTACTATGTAACTTTCATATCCTCTTCATGCTAAAACTCTGACCTCTCTTTAGTTGACAATAATGTACAACCTTTCACATAAGCTATTCCAATGAATACCTCGGTGATCTAGTTGTTGATCTTTCAGGAGCAGGCTACATTCTCAATTAAGAAAGTGTCTCCTCTTAAAAATAAAATGATTCATTCCACACGATGTAAAACAATCTGCGACTGTATTACTACGTTCCTTGAATGTGCGTCTGTGGCTGTTGGCTTCGCGTAAGTCCTTGCTGAACCCTCTATCGACTTCCGAGAATGCAAGACTTCTCCAGAATTTACTGAGTTTTGTTTGGGTCCCAGGTAAAAATGCGGTCACGACAAATGAAATGACTGACAAACGATGAATCTTACAGGACCCGAACCTATGTTAGGTTTGCCTGCGTCCTCGCTAGGTCTTCCATTGACAGTCGGGCCTCATACGAGCAAAACTGTAGATGGCATGACTCTGCAGATTGCCAGCATACCAAATGAATACATTCCGACGTCTCTAAGAGGTCAGCGAATTTGCTGCTGTCCCTTAGAATATTCACTGTCATCAACACAGAGTACTACACTTTTGCTAAGGACCGTAGTGTAATGGGTATAAATGACAAAACATTCTGCTTATTGTGAGGGTAGTGGTGACATCGCTGAGCAGTATGTGTGAACCTGTGAACCTCCGACTCACGCTTCTAAAAGTCTATTTCTCTACGGTAGGTCAAGAAATTAAAGTAAAAAGGGCATACAAGGTGTATACAATGGACTACTTCCTTGTCTGAATGCTCTGTTCCACAGAAAAATAACTTTCCCGCCCTCAACCTAGAAGACTTCTTTTCAGGCTTTGTGTCATCGTATCTTTCACTTTCTGATAAATTTGAAGAACACCAAATCTATACATAGTGCCGCCTCTGTATATGGCTTCTACCAAGTGCTTTTCTATTCATTTCCTATTCTTTCGGAAAATGACATTATTCCACCTGCTTCGTTGAGAGTTAGCAGCTGTTTGACTACATGGACCACCAGCTGCTTCGTTAAGAAGGTGAGGTGAAACCCAATGCATTAGATGCTGCTTCGCTAATATTCTGTTGAAACTATTCAATTAAATCGTGGGATTCATGGGACTTCTCAAGAACTTTTCGGGATGAAGATTAGAAGAGACTCCAGCAATCTGTTTTGACTATTCAACATCAAATTTTGCCCACAGTCATTTTTGATGGATATTCGCGCTCATACGTACAAAAGAAATTATAATTCAAGCCAGTGTTGGCTTCTGGGACGTTCAGGTGTCCATTTGTCAATCTAACTGACGGCTGTTTTTTTTTTATCATTTCCTTGGATTGTTAGGGTATGGTAAACACATGCTAGTTATATTAAGGCGCAACGAAGTTGCCTGGCCTGAGTCCGTTGTCGGTGGCGATATCCCGCAAACTATGCCGCTGGAGATATCCTTATTTCCTTATTGAGATTTTAAATCACTTAAGGAGATCTTAAGTTTATGTTCAATTAAAGTCCGGAAGCTCGTCGAAGCAACTTTTAACAAAGTCGTCCTTATCCTTATAGGCTTGCATATATTGACTAGTATGGTATGTTGGGCTGATGCAGACTGGCTCTCACTTGCTTGGAGCTTGAAACTTCTTTAGTAAGTCTTCTTTTGACAATAAAACTGAATCCGAATACGCCCTTCTTTGTAGTACTTAGTGTGGCTGTATTTGGTCTGCTAACCGAAGATCGTTATCCCTTTTCGTTGCTTGGAAACTGCCCCATAACAATCTCTGTTGCGGTATTCTTGTTAAATTTAAGTACTCTGACATCAGCGCTAACTACATTCAGAAATTTTTTTCGCTGGAATTTTAATGTCAACCCGAGTAAGCATTCTTTAAAACAGACGATGATGCTGCATTCTGCGGTTTCGGTTTTCTTTTCGCAACTAGGCATGGGACCGGCCATGACGAAGTGCAAACCGTCGGTCTTGTAAATAATCCAACGCGACATGAACTCATTTCAGCTTGCTAGAGTAAGTGCGGCAAATATGGCCTGCACTTAACATTTTTTGAAATAAAAGCATTAAATGAAGTCGAGTTAATTTATTTGTTGTTTAAACAGTCTTAAAAATCATTAAGCTTTCAGTCTTTAGTATTTCGAATAGTAAAGAAAAAACACAACAAAAAGATATAAATGAAAAATGAAGGTAACTTCATATTTTAGTTTGTTAAAAATTGCGGCTAATATGGCCTACCTGGTGTTAAATATGGCCTAGGCTGGGCCATATCTAACACAATGGATTTTGAGAAAAGTGGGTTTAGCTACAGCAAAATTCACCTATGAAATATTTTTTCCCGCTGCCAGTACAATTCTCATGAGCCCAGATTCTGCATACAACACATTGTACCCAAACTTCATCTTGCTTTTCGTCAGAGAACAGACTAGTGCAATAGATGCATCTAGAAATCGTCTGGTTACTTCTATCAGGACTTGCATCTGAACGGTCGTCTGGAATGAAGTCCTCCTCACTTTCTGATGATGAGGGCTGGGTTTTGCGATAGCTTCTATTTTTCCTTACCATGCTTGGTTCATTATTTTCGTTAAACCTTAAATTTTTAGGAACCATCTGAAATTAAAAATAGAGCAAAAAGACGTTAACATTGTAGCTTGTAGGGAGATGATGAAATCAGCTCCGGTTTTCCTCGTTTCCTCCCACGAGTTGAAGGTTTTTTTACTCGAACAGGGATAGGAGAAATTTGATGTGGAGCTACCAAAGTTATTGATTCCGAAATACATTTTATCCCAGTAGATGTCGAAGGTTGTGAATGTTTATTCGACTCATCTTGCTTAGACTGCGTCATCTCTCCATTATCTTCACGTCCATCAGCAAGAGCAGCATTTTCCATGTAGTTAAAGGTATTTCATCTTCCTCTGCTGCTAAAAAATCGTGATCTTGGAACACATTCCTATCAAAAGGACATATCCCTGTGGACGAAAAGCCTTTCAGAGCAATTTCTGCAGTTTGAGATTTTAAAAAGGCTCGACGGAATAGCTCCTTTGTTTATGGTCCAGCGTCTAATATCTTCAGTCAAATATTTTTTGAGAGGTCCCATGAAAGTCTTATCTAAGGGTTGAATTTTGTGACTTGAATGCGGAGTCTATAAGTTCTATATCCCTGGTGTGGCTTGAATGCCCGTCCATTATAAGTAATACAGGTGAAGATGCCGTTGGTTTCATTGTTGTTAAAAAGTGTTTGAACCACTTTGTGAACAAATTTGTCTGCACCCATCCTGATGGATGATTAGCATATATTGAACCCGGCGGGGCATCTTTCATGAGGTGTGGATTGTCTCTCTTTCGCGGAAAAATGAACATAGGAGACACAAATTACCCTCCTGCACTCATGCACAAAATCGACGTAATAAGTGATCCCCTTTCAGCAGATGTTAATGCTTCCAACTTTTTTCGACCTTTCCAAGCCAATACCTTTGGCATTTCGACTGGAACTACTGAAATCCACGTCTCATCCACATTAAAAATAGTGTTGGGGGTAAAGTGGTACTTGATCATGAGCATTTCTAAATTGTCAAAAAAAATAGCCACGTTTTGTTTTGAAAATCCAGAAGTCCCTTCCCGAAATTTCCTTTATAACAGAAAATGGATTCGGTATTTGCTTCTTTATAGCTAGCTGAAATACTAACGATCTTATGTCATTCCTGGTTAGACAAAATAGTTTCCCTTCCATTTACAGGCAATAGTCTACTAGAGACTGCTCGAGTTCTAGAGGAAAAATGGTTTTCCGGCTTAGTTTGACACTTACAACTTTCTCCAAAGGCTTATACGTGTTAAATATGCCCGGTCACATGTTAAATATGGCCTATTAGGCCATATTGATTGCAATGCATGGGTTTTTAACTGTGTGCGCTTGTGTATTGAGGAAATATTATTGTAGGCCATATTATTTACGTGGGCCATATTTGCCGACCTGACTCCGTGGTTAATAGTTGTGGCATTCCGGACTATTTCACTTTTAAACCACTGTTTAGGTTGTCTTTGATTTTCTACCAATACACCTGTGGGCGCAAGACAGCAAGACAGCAAGACTGGCAGGATCCTAGTGACAGAACAAATTATATACCACCAAAAAGTTCCCGCAATTTATTCAGAAAATTAAAAATACAAGTTTATTCATCTAAAGTAAATCTATATTGTCCCCTTCAAGGTAATCCTCGTCGACTGCAACACACTTATACCAGCGCTTGATCCAATCCTCGAAACATTTTTTATATTCGGTTTTCGGTATGTCCATCAGTGCTTCCTGCGATTTTTCCATTACTTCCTCTCGGCTGCTGAAACGCGTTCCCCGTAGTGGTTTTTTAACTCGTTTGAACAGAAAGAAGTCACAGGGAGCCAAATCAGGTGAATTCGGTGACTGTTGGATGGTATTTGTTGCATTTTTCGTCAAAAAATTACGAATAATGATGGCACTGTGCGACGGTGCGTTATCATGGTGCAAAGCCCACAATTCTGGTCCAGTACACAAAGACTGTCTGGCCTTCTGGCAAAAATTCATGATGCACTACACCGTTGTAATCGATGAAAACCGTGAGCATTGCCTTCTTTTTTGATTGAAAACGACGTGGTTTTTTTGGTCTCGGCTCATTTGGTGAACGCCATTTACTTGCCTGATGTCTGGATTGCGTGTCGTACTCATAAATCCACGTCTCGTCTCCAGTAGTGATCATTTTGATGAATGTGAGATCGGATTCAGGTTCGCAAATCATCTCTTTTGCGACGTGAACACGGTCTCTTTTTTGCATGAAAATGAGGTCGTTTTGCCAAAATGTCTTGGACGGATCAATAGGCAATACTCACGTCCTCCGCTATCTCTCTGATGGTTAATTTGCGGTTATTGACCAACATTGCTTTTACCTCATCAATGTTTTCGTCGGCTTCCGATGTCGATGGTCTGCCACTGCGTTCATCATCTTCGATTGTCTCACGACCACTTTTGAACCGCTCGTGCCACTGGTTAACGACCGTTTTCTTTAGAGGATCGTTGCCGAAACACTTTTCCAACATTTCCAACATTCGCGCACCATTAAATCCGTTTTTTACGCAAAATTTAAAACTCGTACAAGTTCGTTGTTGCAAATTTAAATCCATTTCCAAAATTGTAAAAAATCGCCAACACACACTGAAATAGATGTACTCTTGGCTACGTAACTTTTGCAAATGTCAAACTATGACGCTAAGATTTAGAGGGAATGTCAATAACAGATTTACCACCTTAACAAAAAAACAGAACTCAAATCTGAACAATGGAAGCGCCACGCGGTGGATTTTTTGATCAAGCTGGTATGTACATATGTATTGTTCGTGGAATTAATGTATACTCAATCGTCTTCTCTTTCATCTACGCGATTACTCTTTGCTTAGCACTAAACTATTGTAAGTTACATAACTAATCAACTCGACGACCTATTTCTATGACAATATGTTGCAAATGCTTGAGCTCTTCCTAAGATCACTTCACTGTCATACGACACACTGGCTTCAGGCACGGTCTTCTATGAATACCTAGCGTCATATCCGGCTTAAAAGTCCGATTTATTTAAGAGTAAGGATTTTGATGCCTATATTGCGGTATATATTTGTCCCTATATGCCCCTCTCGGATTTTTTTCCATGGTATTGCCATAATATTTACCAGAACCATTTCAGAGAAGTAGTGTAATCCTATGCACTTCTTTGACATACTCCTCTGGTTATGGACCTCAAATTGTATTCTTCTGAAAGCGATTCCGACATCTGTAGACTTGCTCAGTTTTTTGGAGATCCTTTTATCCTGTTGTCTTACTTATAATTCCTATCCGATTACAAATTCTCTGCTCCAATAAATTGAAAAAAAATAAATAAAAATTGAGTGTCTCACATCTGAACCCTGTGGTACTCCAACTATGTTTTAATTACTCTGATGGATAAAACTCACTTTCCTATGTGCCTACCTACGTCTGTCTGTCAATTGAATCAACACATCAGCTCTACCGATTCAACCCATCAAATACCTCAGTCTAAACCTAACTCCTGCATCAAAACACCATTTCATGTCAGTTGGTTTAAGGACATACACAAATAAGAAAACACTTCAATACAAACTCTCCCCTGCAAATTAAAAGGCTATACAGAAAAATCGAGTTGGAATCACTTCCATTAGTACAGTGGAACTTGCAAATATCTAAACTTAAGCCATGTTCCATTCAAAACACTGCTCCTGAACGGCAGCAGATAGGTACATCTATCTACGGGTACATTGGCCGACAAAAAACAAACCTCACAAGATCGATGGTGTACGAGTATTTCAAAACCCACTTAGGACCTTCACTACCCCGATACAGGATATTTTTTTTTTCTTCACACAATTCTCCCTTTAAGCAAATGAACAAAATATAAAACCCTGTCCACGGTAGGTACATACTCGTAGTATGGCGATGACGATGAGGATGACAAAAATAAAGAAACATCGAAAGAAAACACCGACCGGCGACTGCGTCGGATGAATCGTTGGTGTTTGGTATTCTGACACCAACCAGTGGACTGCAGTGTTTACCAATCCCACGCCAGGAACAACAAAAATATCTCCATCAAAAATTGAAAATGCGAACGAGAGGTAACAAATAATAAAAAAACAAAACAAAAATACAAAAAAACACAAAAAGAGCAAAAGAGCACCTTCAAAAAGCATCGGAGCTTCCTGTGAAAAATGAAATAAAAGCAAACATCTACCAGCAACGAAAAGTGATTCAATGCACGAGGTATCCAAGGATGCTAGAATTTTTTTTAAATGTTTTATTTTTTTTTTTTGATTTTTTAGAGCGAGTTCGATGTGATGAATGTACATATGTACGTGTATCCGTATTTGCCCTGGGTCCTTTTTTACGTTCTCCCATTCGATTACTGATATACTGAAACTGAACTGTGTGTTGTGCGTGTGTTTATTTTTTTTTACAACACAATTCCCATGATTAAAAGCAATCAGTCCTCAGTGAGACGGGGACAGAAGCCAGCAAGGATCGTCAGTCGAGTCCTTTGGGAGATTTTCACCAAGTATTCGTGCTCAGTTCAGTTCAGTTAAGTGGTGCACCTGCTCTGTAGCACTTGGATTTATACCATCAAAGCTTAAATACAGCTGACATATTTTAAGCCTTAACCATTATTACAAACATAGTAAGGACGCCTTTGCTCTTTATTTTATGTTCTACCCAAGTCATTTATAGAGGCGAAATGTTAAAGAAAATAACCCAAGTCCCACGGAGAGGGCCAGTCGGAATTTATCACTCTGGGACATTTTCATTTTTGTAGATCTAAATTTAATCGATTAGAAAATGTTTCCATTACAAAGTAATCCATTCTTTGTGGTTCCGTTCAGTTGTAATTAAAACCTCTGATTGTCCAAAATCTGAAATGAAATACTTATAACAGCTTCGCGATGATTACTGGTATTCGTTGCCCACAACGTCTATAAGTTAGATATTTTAATTAGATTCACGATGAACTAGTCTTACAGAAAGTCCAGGCGTATCCTTCCACATGGCACAGCAGTATAACAGAACTAATTTTACGTTGTAGTAAAACTTCAGAATTCTGACGAAGAAGAACGTATATTCTGTCCTCTTGATATTGCTATCCGCTCCGAATTCTATGTTATCAGTGAAGCCGATCCACGGGAAAAGCCTTTGAATTTGACGTTTTTATGCGTAAGGACGTTAATAATGTCAACTAGCTCCACGTGATATGGTTAGGATGTTATTATTCCAATGCTTTCTTCTAGGTACGAGGTGCAGTAAACATGGCTTATTTTCACCAAGGAAAGAAGCGGTTATAAAACGTAGCCCTGCGGTATGCCGTTCTGAGTTTTGAAAGCATCTAACAAACTACTGGTGCGTTAAACTTAACATTTTGCGTAGCCTTAATGGCAGAGATGATCTTGTCAGGAAATGCCTCTCTGGTGGAAGATTGTCCATGTGAATTCACGACTCAAGTCGAAAGGCGATAAAATGTAAGAGACTTATGCTCGTACAGAGGACACTGTTCCTTAATGATCTGCAAGGTGTTTATGAAGTAGAACTGGAGTGTCATCAAAGTATTTTGGCTTGAGGCCATTGTACGAGTATTTTCGTATTTTCAAGCTTTTCATTACAATTGTTTTTTGGAGCCATGTTGCAATGTGAAGTAGCCTAATAGGTCTTACTGTTGGCTTCATCTTTAAATTGTGCAACTAGGTATACACTCGTCGCATAATAAATCACGCTGCACGTCTTTCACTTTTTTAAGCTTCGAACCAAGATCTATATACAGCTGAAGCTGGTGGAGTTCGAACTTTGAACATCACCGGCTGGTATGCCACCTGAATTCTTGGCGTACTCCGAATTCCAAAGTCGATGTACATATATCTGGTAGCAATATGAAGGTGCGTTCGATTCCGATGTCGACTCCATATCTATTTCAGATTCGAAACCCAACTATCCCACCTTGGCCCTTGACATTGAAATGACACATCGAGTTTGAATGGACTTGGGCTGTCATCCTAAATCGATGTTTCCATCACAGCGCAAGTCTACTGTAGGAAAGTAGGTGGGTAGGTAAGAGTGGCTGTTGGAAATACCAACCCACTTAGACCTATTGGCCCATTGTGATGCCACGTGGATCTATGATCCTCTTACTGATGGAACCAGATTGAGCTTCTGACTGAGCGTAGGAGGCTGTTTGTGTCTATATTTTTTAGATCGTTTAGGTCGTTGTAGAGGAAAGCTCCTAAGTGAAGTTTTCTTCTCCTCGTCCATGCAGCTTCTGCAGAAATCGTTTGTAAAGGCGTCAAGAATTCTTGCGTGCTTGTCTATAAGGCAGTGTCCAGTGATGACACCTATTATGGCGCTGAGATGTTTCTTATTTAGAAGGATCAGGCACTTAGAGCGATTCCGATCTGTTTGGTCGCTAGACATGTTTGTCCAACAGTCCACCTAAGGTCTGTTCTTTTATTGGCATCCAGCTTTAAAGTTAGTTTGCACGTAGCGATTGGCATCCCTATGCTACTCTTTTCCGGTAGAATAAGTAGAGTGGTTCCAATTTTGGCAAGTTCCCTGGTGTGTATCTGCGGCCCGGCACCCAACAAAGGTTAAAGTTGAACTGCTCTGCCATCTCCATAAAAGATGATCTGCATTCAAGGGCGGTTTTAGAATTTAGTGAGACTAAGTCCAGGGATTTGATAGCGGCCTGACTATCCGAAAAGATCCGGATATCCTTTGCAGATATCACATTTTTGTTCCGCCTGGAACACGCTATAGTGATTTGGAAAACGGAAAGAGAAGTTTAGATTTAGCTTTTCTGAGAAAACGCCGCCACCAACTCCGCTATCGGTTTTACATCCATCTGTGTAGAGATGGATTGACTTGTCCTCCATAAAAGGGTCTTACTTCCAGAAGATCTAGAGGGGAAGCTTACATATAATTTTTCGTCAAACCAAAGTTCAGGTGTGGTGTAATCGATGTTCTCTGTGAGGATTCCTAATGTATTAAGAATACTGGCGTGGCCAAATGGATTATTTGTCCACTGTTTAGTAGCTTTAGTCGCTGCAGTCGCAGCTATTTGCTGCTGAAAATATCGAGGGGTGTCAAATGAAACAGAATGTCTAATGCCGCAGAAGGGGTAGACCGCAATGTTCCGCGTATGCATAGACATGGTGTTCTTTGGACTCAGCTTAGTTTAATCCAGTTGAGTGCATTTTCTAAGGCCGTCCACCAGACGACCACCCCGTAAGTGAGTATCGGGCTTGTGACCGAGATGTGACTCTTTCTGAGTTTCCAGTTTAGTTTCCTGTCAAAAATGAGACCCAGATATTTTGCTGTATCGGAAAACATTAAACTGGTACCGTTTATTGAAAGAGGGTCTATAGTTGAAATTTTGTGTTTCCTGGAAAAGAGGACAAGATCAGTTTTATGGGGGTTCATTCCCAATCCACAGCGATCTGCCCAACAGGTTAATCTATCGAGATTTACTTAAAGGAGTTCTTTAATGGTATTAAGATGCTTACCTGAGACGGCTATAGCAACGTCATCCGCATAGGCAATCGCCCTGCTACCACCCGCTTCCAGGTATATCAGCAGTTCATTTACTACTAAGTTCCAGAGAAGGGGAGAGAGGACACCGCCTTCCTGCGTACCTCTGCTGACACATCTTTTAGCAGAAGTCTCACCCAGTTTATCCTGCTGTTTAGCGTAAGATTGATCAACTCCCCAAGTGAGTCGTCCACCTGCAGAGTTGACAGCGCAGTCGTGATTGCGAATGTGTTGATTGTTGAAGGCACCCTCTATGTCCAGGAAAGCAACCATTGTGTACTCTCTGTATTATAGGGATCGTTCGATGTGGCTAGTCAGTGGATACAGAGCCGTTTCCACCGACTTTCCTTTACAGTAGGCATGTTGAGCCGTTGACAGAAGTCTAGGATCAATTTTAGCTCGAATATGGATATCAGTCAGTCGTTCTAGAGTTTTCAGAAGGAAAGATGATGACTTATAGCTCTGAGGTCCTTTGGGACAACATGAGAACATTTTCCGGCTTCGGAAATGAAAACTACATTGACTTCTCTCCATGACAGTGGAATGTGGATAAGTTCTACACAGCTCCTCAAAATATTTTCTGGCGCAGGCAGAATAATATCTGAGGACCTCTGTAGCTCGGCATGTATTATACCATCTGGACCAGCAGACTTGTATGGTTTCAAGCTATGTAGCGCGCAGAGTAGTTTGTCTCTTGTGATCAGACTATCAATTTTAGTCCCGGTTGTAGGAGGCCTCTTTAGGTTGCTACTGACCGCGAATTGAGAGCTACCTGGAAAGTGGGTGTCCAGTAGCAGGTTGAGTGATTCATCACTTAAGGTTGTCCAAGAGCCATCGGGTTTTTTCAAACAGCTTGGCATCATAGGATTTGTAGAGAGGATTTTTCTTAGCCGTGATGCCTCAGAGGTTTCCGTGATTTTGTCACAGAAGGACCTCCAGGATTGTCGCTTTGTCTTCCTCAGTTCTTTTTTGTATAACTGTATATGATGGTAATTTTCCTTACTGATTCTGGACGCCAATTTTCGGTTACCGGTGTTAGCATTAGCTCTACGCCGAACTACGACACGCTCTCAGATGATATGATGAAGTAGAGTATGGCGGTGTTATATGGGATATAGAGCTTACCAGCATCACATAATCTGGATTTACTCATCCTCAAAATATCTATTTGCACAGCATGGGCTCTTTTTAAAGTTGGAAGAATCTGGACTCCAGGGAATCTTCTTTTCTTGAATCGAAGAGGGTGTAACATGTCAAAAGCCGGCCGTTGTTCAGCAGAAGTGTCGGAATTTTCTCTTTGACAATTTAGATTTGTAAAAGAATTTTTCAAACTTATGATGCAATCTTTAGAGCGAAGTCATCCTAAAATCGGTAAGCAAACAACCGGAACTGAAAGGTTTTTGTTTTAGGCTTAGATCTGGCTATTTGCGCTATAATATTGATCAGTGTCGAATATGTCTTTAAATCACAATTCTACTGGACAGCGAATTAAAAGCACACGTTTCCTTTCATTTTAAGAGAATTCGACGCTCAAAAATGTCCACCGACTTTTTCTGATCACTATGCAATGAAGGAAGTTTAGTTGCTTTTCATGTTTAGGCACTTTATTGGCACTGGCCCCCGTAGGTGAAAGCACTACTGCTAAACGGTATTAGGATATTCGGCTTCAGAGAGGCCTTCTTTCCTTTTTTCCTACCCAGGTGACAAGGTGACCTTCACCCACGCTATTTGGATACATTTTAATGGTACCTCAACCCTTTATTTATTCGTGAAGTTATTTTAAGTGGTTGCAGCGTCAATTCGAAGTATCCGGATGGAAGTCGGCTTGACAAGATGGAGACTCCTTTGTAAGGGAAGACTCCTTTCTACTAGGCTTACAGGTCTCACAGTCAGGTCTAAAACAGCAAAACTCTTAAAAATGTAGGTCTGAAAGGGTACATCTTTTCAATTTCAAAGCCATCACTAAGATTCTTGTCATCTTCGCTGTGAAACTTGTCCATCTACGTCACTTCTTGATAAAGAGAGTTAAGAGAAGAAAAACCCGCTTAGTAAGTTGGAGGAACGTGTATTTATTTATCCAAAATGGAAGGACAAAAAAAGCTGTAACTACGATGCAAACGAATGAATAAATATGTCGTTGGTTCTTTTGAGAAAAAAAAAGGCTTCTCCGATGATCTAAGTCATGAAAGATACAGCGAGCAAGTGCCCATGTTAGTTTGCGAGATAGACCAATCGATCGAAGTCGACTCTAACTGCAAAGGTATCTCTCGGTAACAAATAAACAGAGAGAATTCCAGATTCATACCAGAAGGGCAACAAAAAGAGCTCAAGTCCACCTCGGGTAGACAGAAATCGCTTATAAATTCCTATGTTCTGTCCCACAGTTTTATTACACCTGTCATACCATAATACCCGGTTTGCACACTGAATTCTGGTTACGATCTTTATGTTGCTTGTATTAAGATAAAAAAGCCCACAAACATACGAGAGACAATTTTTATAAATTCTGGATGTTATATCAAAGTACGCTACTCAAAAATGCAGATCCTTAGTGACGTGACAAATAAAAGAGAATAGATCCCACATCACCGAGTTGGGACATGAGAACTGGTATATGGTTCCTGAAATTGGTTTCGATTTCCCACATGCCCCCAGAGAGAGAGCATCATTTACCTCAAATAAAATCCTTAAAATGTTTTCCATTAGCTTATCATAGCCTTTTCTTTGCTCCTTTGCATATGAATACCAGCTACGACCAACCGATATGACTACAAATAGCTGAAATACTCATGCTGCATGCGTACGAATATACCATACATATATCATTATCCAGGCATATCCTTATATCCTTACACCAACTTCATATTGTGGGCTCTTCGTTACATCATCGTTTACTACTAAATGTTAAATATTTTATTAAGTGCTTATGAGATACTTTTCTCTGCCTATATCTGCTGCGATTTGTTCTTCTGCCACAGCCGCCCGTCATCCCTTTATATTGTATATTCTCTCAAGGGGACACGAGTGAATACTACCTACTCGTCCTTGTAGTATCTGCTTTTGATAACAAGATTGCTTTTTATGGGATTTTCTCATATTAGATACGATCAAATGGGATGCAGAGAGAGACAGAGAGTAAAAATAAAAAAAAAAAATAGGATAAGAGGAGGTTGAGTGAGCAAAGAGGTAGTGTAGTAGGTTGGTTTAGGTTTAAAACCTAGATACTCCATATAGATACATAGTCGTACAGCAGTCTAAATGCCTTGCTGTTTTTCTAAGTTAATTTGACTTTCAAACGACTTCGCTCTATTCGCGTGCTGGTTCTCCACCTCTGCGTTTGCTTTGTCTACAAGTCTATGCCTCAATGGATTTTAGTAACCAAAGCACAAGGATGCAGTACGTGCTAGGATTAAATTGAAAATCAGTTTTTTTTTTTTTCCTCTCTATTCTCTTTTATTTTTATTTTGATTTTTGCAACGCCTGTGAAGGCTGCAGATTGTCTGTGTTGTTGTTTGGCATAAAGTGGTGGCAGGATGACGATGATGATGATGATAATGATGGAGATTTACCCAATTTACTAAATGTAGGGCATTCGTGGGTAGAGCGGGTGGTCGTATCTTTCTATCCACCATCTGCCATTTTCCTATCAACATCTATCTCCTCATCACCATCCATCTCTCCAGCAACTCAAACGATGTGTTCGGATTTGAATAACTGCGTGAATGGATGCAACAAAACCACAACTCACAAGGGAGTTTCTGTATTTGTTTCTCTACTCGTTTCATCGAGTTTCATCATTTCAAAATCCTTGCTTTCAGGATTCGTCAAAAAATAAAGAAAAAAACCAAGTCGAGTTTTTACTGGGAGAATAAATGCGCGTTGCCACAACTTATGACTAAAGACGGGGAGAAAAGAGACAGGTCTAAGTAATTTTCTATGTTCCTGTACTGGTAGGGAATTTTTGATGGGACAAAGAGGTAGGAAAGTAGCTCGACTTAAGCTGTCAGAGGCTTTCAGTAGTTGTCAGGAGTTTTTCTTAATTAACGAATGCGCGTTAAATATTCCAAAAAGGGACGTCAGCTAATTTTGCTTGCATTCAAAATAGAGTAGCAAATGAAAGGTCTACTTGAATTAAGTGCACTATACAAATTCTGAAAATAAAAAAAAACAGAACAGGGAAAAGGTAAATGACGGCAGAATTTAAAAAAAAAAAAATCTAAAGAATTAGTGAGGAAAGTTACGGCAGTGGTGTTCGTTTTTGTAAGCGCTTTTAGTTAACGATGGCGAAGCATTTTGATGGTGATGTTTAACGTTCTTAAGAAGAGACTAATTGGAGTATGAGTGAACTAAAAGGACCATCATAAAGATTTTAAGATCTCTTCAGTGCTGGGATTCGAACTTTGAACATACCCGGCTGTGTACTGTCTGCTGTGACTGATTGTTTCCGCTTGTAGATCGAGTTGGTTGGTACACTACAGATTCCGGAGTCTATGCATACTAAATGTGGGAACAGTTGGTAGTAATACGAAGGCGTACTTGAACCAGTATATGATCATGTTAAGGGTCGATGTCGACTCCATGCCCCCATTTTAGACTCGAAAGGACAAGTATTCTCCTTTGACGTTGAATTACACATCGAGTTAAGTTTTAGGGTCTACAATTTGGGCTGTCATCCTGGTTTTCATCAGTACATAGGATTAAGGAGTTCCCTATAACATGACAAATGCGCTTCTAGATAAAGTAATCACTTTGATTCAATGTAAGCGGGAATTTATACACGGTGGGGCATAAGTAATGTTATAATGCGAATGGTCTTCCATTTTGTCAGAAATGATAAAAAATTAGGCTAGGTCCTTACGAAAAGTTAACTTTTAAGGCGTAAAATTGATGACATTAAATTGAAAAGATGATATCGGTCATATGACCACCTCCTGAGTTGATGCACATTTGTGCTTGGGAGATCACACGGCCTGGAAATTGGTGATTCAAAATTTCAACCATTGCCCTAGTTGTGTGAGCGGTTGCTCCGTCCTGCTGGAACCAACAATGGTCGAGACACAATTTGCAACTTGCTGCAAAAAAAAACTCGTTTAACATCTGTCTGTAGCGCTAACCAATTACGGTTACGGTTGTGCCGTCTACGTCCTCAAAAAAATGAGGACCAATCACTCGGCCCTTGATGCCGCACCAAACAGTCACTGTGAGGTGATGCAATGGCTCTTCGTGCATTTCATGTGGGCTCTCCATGCCCCGGAAGTGAAAAGTTTGTTTATTCACCTAACCATTTAAGTGGAAATGGGCTTCGTCGCTTGTTATGATTTTGGATACGAGATCATCCTGTACTTGCACCAGGTTTAACAGAGCATGGGAGTTTGTTAACCTCATTTCGCGTTGGGCTGACAGCAATTGGTGCACGGTTTACACTTTATAAGGGAACATCATCAGGTCTTCCACCCAAATTCGATGCAACGATCGTTCGCTGAGGCCAAATTGTGTGCATTGTTGTCGCATCAATTTTTGTGGACTCTCTCAAGCGCCCTCAGCCACAGCATTGATATTCTCGGTCGAAGGAGCACATGGCCGCCCACATCTTTCGATATCTCTAGTGGAGTCAGTTTGCATGAGATGCTCAGCCAAACGCCTAATTGTTCACGCACATGATGCAGGACAACGGGGAAAACCACGACGAAATTCACGCTGCGATAAAACGACATGCGGGAAATTTGTGAAATAAGCAGTAACAATAATTCCGCGTTCTTCTGGAGTGTATCTCTCCTACAATATAAATGTCCAAGCACACTTGACGCCACTTGCAAAAATTATGCCACATTCACTTTATGGCATGGCTTTTGCCCCACCTTGTAGAATACGAGTAGTTCTTGGGCTGACGTTGAATTTGCATGAAATTTTCAACAGTTGTAACTTCTTCTGCGGCAAGATCTACAGCCAGATATCTCAAACCGATTTCGCCGATTATATCTGCTCTGCTGTCCAATTAATGTAAGCTTACCGAATTTTACCGCCACGCTAGAGCATGCCGTTCCTGATAGAACCTTTCGCAAAGTGGAGATTTTATCGATGGCACTCCACCACCACTAAAGCATATAAAGCTACGCTGCATCGAAGGACGACAGCTGCTTGTAAACTACTATGATTAGATAAGAATGAACGAGCACAGGCTTCTCGGAAGGAAAAAGAAAGAGCACGAGAAGCGCACTATCAAGGAAATGGGTATACGTTACTGTTTTATCAAGGAATAAGACGAAGATGACAGGGCTACAAATCCGGAACGAACGCCTGCAAATATGAACATGGACAACTAGTAGTAGAGTCCCAGATGGTGCTAAGAATGTAGAAAGACTACTTCTGGCAGAATGAACCATTCACCGTGAACGAAGACGATCGAGAATTCAGTACTCCTGACTTAGACGAAGTTAAGGTAAGTAGATCGAAGCCTAACAAATCTGCTGGGACCTCCTGCTCGGCTATTTAAGACAGCTGGAGCAGAACTGGGTTGGAAATATGCTCATCTGTAAAGTATGGTCAAAAGAAAGCCTGTCCAATCCATGAACATGGGCATCCATAGACTCTTTTAAATGCGCCAACTCTATGTTAGAACAATAAGTTACCTGGTTGGTCCATATTAGTGCAGTTTCATGCAACGAAAGTTCATCGTCAATCAAATATTCACACTACGGCAGATATACTCGTAGTATTGGAAAAAACCCGCGAATTTCAGATTGACACTCACCGTCTATTTGTCGACTTTAAAGCCGCATGAGGCAGCGTGCATAGAGATGAGCTGTGCAACGGCATGTCCAGTTTTGGCATCCCTGATAAAGTCACAGGGTGACTATGGATAAATCTTGCAGCTCCATCAAGATTGGTAATGATAGTATGATGACAACCTGTCAGCGACGTTTTCGTGTGTATTACGGGAGTGGCCAAAATGGGTCTGAAGGAAAACAAGGGCAAACAAATTACATGCTATCATGGGAAAAGGGCGCACATGACTGACGGCTTGGCCAGAAAGTCATCATTATCAGTTTTCTTCGAGGTAGTTACGTGAGTCGTCCCAGAAGTTCCCGACCTAACAAGGAAAACAAAAAAATTGGGGAAAAATATGTTCATTTCTCGTCGAGCTCCTTAAAATAGCCATCAACCTCAGACTTCACCTCTTTACTTTTGGCAAATCTTTTACCACCGAGACATTATTTTAAATTCGGAAATAGAAAATAATCCGTGGGGGCTCCATCTGGGGAATAGGATGCATGGGGAAACAATTCGAACTTTAACTCATTGATTTTGGCCATCGTGATGACGGATGTGTGAACTGGTGCATTGTCTTGATGAAACAAAACTTTTTTCCTCACCAAATGCGGCATTTTTTTCTTGATTTCATCTTTCAAACGCTGCAATAAATAAGTTCACATAAAACACGCCGTTGATTGTTTTTCCTTTCTGAAGATAATAATTGAACATTATCCTGAAAAACTGACGCCATGACCTTGCCTGCAGATGGAACTGCCTTCGCCTTCTTTGGAGCCGATTCTGCCGTTTAAGTCCATTGTTTTGACTGTTCCTTCGTCTCGGGTGTAAAATGATGGACTCATGTTTCATCCGTGGTTATGAATCGACACAAAAAGTTGGCGTTATTGCTGTGAAACTTCGCCAAACACTCGATTGAAACATCCTCACGACGCCGTTTTTGTTCATTACGATGTACACCGCTTTCTGAAATGCCTATCATATCTGCTAGTTCACGCACTTTCAATCGACGGTCATCCAATATAATTTTGTGGATTTTTTTCAACATTTCTGGTGAAGTTTCCTCACTCGGTCGACAGCTGCGATATTCGTCTTGACAACTCGTACGGCCTCGCTCAAACTCTGTCACCCAATATTTTATTGTTGTAAACGAAGGAGCAGACTACCCCAGAGTATTGTAGAATCCAGTACCGTTTGGATGTTGGTTGGATTGAAGCCTTTCAAATGAAAGTATTGTATCACAAAATGATGACCAATTTGGGACCGCCCTGGTAAGTTCTTTGTATACCTTGGCACCGCAGTTACCAGCTGCAACGACGTCGGCGTGGAAATCAGACGCAGAATCACTCCTGCCAATCGCTGTTGATTTGGGCTCAGGAAGCAACCTAGTAACAGGGCCCTCTTTCATAGGGCCAAAGTACAATAGCCCTATCATTCTGGAGCTACGCTATGGCGCAGAGGCTTAGACCTTATCGGATGAAAAACCAAATTCTACAGATGAGTTCAGGCAAATTCCTAATCAAGTCTTCCTCCCCACACTAGCTTTGCAATTTTGGGATTTGCATCATTTGTCTATGGAGGGAATAGTTAGCTTTCATATACCAAGTTAAGTGGAACCGTTTGGCTATAAGCAGAACGTGAATTGTCTCAGAAACCCAACTAGAAGTTTTGGTGTAGGTTTGAATGAAACATATCGCATCAGAAGCAGCCTTTGTAAAAACACTCTGGCAGTGGTGCTACTGATTTTAATTATTTTATGCCAGTGGCATATGACTTCTCTAGAAGTTAAATACATAATACACGATCGGTACAGTTTTTGGGAAGGCTTGGGACTGCCTATATCTAATGTCAGATTTCCAAATCATATTTGTGGCCGATGTTGTTATGTGGGATATCTGCAACTGAAGCACAGGAGGCATCGAGTTGCATCGATTGCCTGCAACGGGGTCTATCTAACTGCTAGTTAGGTGGTATAGCCATCATCATATCTCCTTGTAAATACTGAGAACTAGAAACCAAGTGCTAGCTATGGAAGTCATTCTCCTCTTAATTACCGATAACCCTACCAAAGGTGTCATCTTCTATAATTTCATACATATGTAGAATTTCTTGCTCATGAACCTCCCTAGGCTATATCCAGAGATGCGTTCTGTCACTGTGGTGAGGAAATTTTGACGAAACTCGTAACTGCGATTTAAGCCTTCATGTACGGGAGTGGACTGGGATCACAACTAAAAGGTACGGCAAGCACTTGATCATGATCATGACGATTATATTTTGAACATGCAGCGACTTCACAGTCACTCACAATCCAGCTCAATAGTTGGCACTGTACGCGTTGTCCTTATAGCTAAATACCTAATCACTTGCCACTTAAGCACCTTTTGTCTGAGAGATCTATGTATACGTATTTCCTCATAAACTATCGCAATAGATTATGAAAGTCTCTCTACGAACCTCTGCATTTTTTTGTCGGCCGATTTCTATATACGCAATTGAACAAAGTGTTTTTACTTATAAAAGTCGGCCGACTAAATATTTTATCAAAGCCTTTGCGTTTATTGACACAATGGGCTTGTACTAGAAAGTGCCGCCTCACAGAGATAATCCGTCAACCGTTCTCGACGAACTTGACATGGACATATTTACAGATTTTATTCTGTAACATCAGCATCCGCAAAATATCAGAACAAGGACATGCAGCTCATCGTAACTGAAAGGAATGTAAACTTAAAATATACAGTAGCTGCTGAGAAATAATGGAAATCCACATGGAAAGGATGAACATTTGTATGCCTATGTACGAGTATATGTATGAGAAGAAAAGCAAGCAGCAAATATGACTGTTCCTAAACTACCCCGACGACACTTGATTCTCAAAATCTCATTGCAGCCAATTCAACCAGAATAAAGTTGTTTATACCGAAACACAGCAACAAACAAATCCACAGATACTCAGAATACTACTCAAACTATTCCTTCACCTATTGCAAAACTTTCGCACTCTACAAAATCTTCAGAGTAGGTACTAGGTATTCAGAATCTAGATAAACCAAAGTTTATCTGCATTTTGCTTCAAATTTAATGGCAAAGATACACTCCGTATATCTGGGGCTATTAGTTGCAAAACAATTTGCCATCTAATCCACCCACCCTCTGATGTTGAAATAAAAGTACGAGTATAAAGCACTTGATGCTAGAAGTACGAGTACTATATACGATGAGTATGATGAAGTCTTTGCACCGCTTTTAAACCAACTTAGAGGTACGAGTACATTTGTTTGAATGAATATGCGCCGGTGAAGCCAGCAAAATACACGTCCAAGAGTCAACAACAATACGCCACTCCAACAATTGGAATGTGAACGCGGGAAGGATTTATACGTGCATTGTAGTACGGGATACGAGTATGAATACGAGTATCTGTATGTATGCCTACTACGTGTCTGAGAAGGTGTCCTATTCTAGCACTTCACCATATTGCTCTGCATAAATAAATAAGCTCAATACTCTCTACAACTGCAAGTGCATAAAGGGACATAAACAAAAAAAAAAATAAATAGAAGAATAGGAAAAAAAAAAAAAAAACAATAAAGATAAAGGAGGATACGGGAGGAAACAAAACAAAAATCAGAAATGCAAGGATTCCGACATGACACGACCAAATGAAGATGACAACATTTGCTCAGGGGTTTTCTATTTTTACCCATGTCAGAGACAAAAGCTTCTACCGAGTACAAATCCGAATAGAGGAGTACAAGCTCCAATTGAAGACGAAGGCTCTAAACCTATAGATAAGGGAGTACCTAACAAGGATTGTTTGCACTTTCATGAAGACAGGTACCTAACATAAACCTAACATCACGAAGACAGTTACCCCAAACATGCATACATACCCCGAGCATAGATATCAGCTTCCTTAGTTCATTCTACCTACTACATATATCCAAGTCACCACTAAACATAAAGTACAGAGCAGTAGTAGAGTTTCGTGCGGCCATTACAATGATGATGACGATGATAACTGGAATAAAGAGATGACTCTTCTTCATCTCAACTGCATCCCAACTACCTCAGTTTGCATCAACTGCACAGGTGATCCACAGAATTAGTTGACGTTTTCCACCATCACCGGAACAGGCTACCATGGCACCGACTACTCGTATCTACATCAGGGTGGTCCTTTTGCAAATATCCTTAAAGATGACGAACGAACAAAACGAAAGGACTTTATTTATCTAGGTTGTTAGAGCAAAGAGTTTACGTTGGTAGTTAGCCAGGTGCAAAGAAAGAAAAACATATAACATATAAAAGGACTTTACTTTACGACCAGTTACCGGTTCGCTTTGTGTTGTTTACCTTTCGACCACCATGCACACGTCAGAGGGACAAAATGAAAGTCAAGTGGAATTTTCTCCTTTTTTTTTTTGTGCCTTCTGGTTCGTTTTCTGGTTTTTATTTGAGGTGGGATTTACTCTTTTTTTATTTTGTTCTGTCACCAGGATGTTTGGTTGATTAAGGTTTGACAGACGAGAGATAGGTAGTAGGTGAATGAAATGAAAGTAAACCGAGGAGCGGTGGCTAGTAAATAGTATTTTATTATGTATGGTATTCCCCGTGGTGGGGAATTCTTTTAGTCATGTCATCACCAAAAATATTTAAATATGGAGATGTCGTAGTTAGGGTTAGTACTTTTGAAACAGGAGCGCTTTTTTATTACTCTGGAGTAATCGAAAATATTGGTCCTTCGAACCGGATATTAGAGAAAGGTCGGAGAAATCGAAAGAAAACTCTGAGGAGGTGTTCAGTCAAATGACTCAGCATTGTTTAGGGTTTTTTCTGGCAGCCGATGAACTATCGATAGGTTAGGTTTGGTAAGAGTGGCCCAACCTACTTAGGCTTCTTCACCCATTGTGATGCAACGTGGATCTGGGATCCTCCTACTCTTGGAACCGATATGAACTTCTGACGAAGCGTAGGCCACTGTCTACGTTTATATTGTTTACATCCCTTAAGTCATTGTAGAAGAAGAGCTGGGCATGTGCAGAGTAGATAGAGGATTGTCTCATCTGTTTGTAAACACGCCAAGCCTTCTTGCATGCTTGCCTATAAGTAAGTGTCCAGAGATGACACCTATGATAGAGAGATGTTTCCTGTTTTGAAGGATCAAACTCTTAGGGCGATTCAGATCCTGCCTTGGACCAATTGTTTTGATTGCTAGACATGTGGACCCAACAGTCCACCTAAGATTTGTTCTTCCATTATCATCCAGTTTTAATATTGGTTTGCACGTAGCGATTGTTATACCTATGATACCCTTTTCCGGTAGAATAGGTAGAGTGGTTCCAATTTTGGCAAGATATTTGACCGCGGCCTGACTATCCGAAAAGATGTCTAGTTTTGGCATCCCCACCAAACTCGTCCGCTTTACAGGATGACGATGGAGAATGCACGCTGCTCCATCAAGGTCGGTAAAGCACTGATGGAGACCCTTGATGTCAAAAAAGGATTTAGATGAGGCAATATACTGTCATGTGACATTCTTTAAAGGATGCACAATCTTTGAAAAGTCCGCCCAATTACTCTCATTCGTCGACGATGTTGACATACTTAATCGAAAGAAAGCAGCGTGATGTCAGTGGACTTTTCGCGAGTATTGAGACGGAAGCGGCGAAGATCGGTTAAATGGTCAACGACCGTAATACCTAGTATATTTTGTCAACCAGAAAGGACACCCAACACCGACGTCTCGGGTAAAAAGTCACCCTCGACAAAATTGAGGTAGTTAAGGACTTTGTCTACTTAGGCTCTGCTATAAATTCAGACAACGACACAAGCGCTGAGATCAAACGAGGAATGTCTCTTGCCAATCGCTGCTTTTTTGGGCTAAGAATTAGCAAAGCCCTCTCTCGAACAGTAGAGGGCTTTAATAATCCCTCTCTTGCTCTATGATGCAGAGGCACTAACTTTATCAAAAATGGATGAGGGTACTCTTGGCTACTTTGAGAGTAGAATTTTTCGGATGATTTTCGGTCCCGTTTGCATAGATGGTGAGTGGAGAAGGCGACACAACGACGAACTGTACGGGCTGTACAGCGACATCGACTTAATAAGAAGAGTGAAGGTCAAACGACTGAGGTATCTGGGTCATATGGAGAGGATGAACATCAATTCTCTGGTCTTCGAATCCGCCTCCGAGAGACATCACAGTAGAGGAAGACCTTGGCTCAGGTGACGTAAGTAAGTGGAAGGTAACCTCAGCCAACTCAGCATGCGAAAGTGGTCTAAAGATCGAGATAGCTAGAGACGCTTGTTGTTTGAGACCCAGGTCCACCCCGAACTGTAGCGCTACCTTAACTAAGTTAATAACATAGCCGTTTAACTGACAGTTACGGTGCTCATATCCTTTTATGGTAATTTATTAAATTTCAACGTTTTATTTCCTAGCTCATTGTATTTTTGTTCCCGCAAAACACACCTTTTCTCTGGAAACAGAACATAAAATAAGTTTTTTCTATGAGAATTTAGGCTTTCACAGAATGAATGTTTCATTGATTTAGTGCCTACAACCAGCACCCGTCATATTAGCGTCTAATACCTACAGCATGACGTGAGCATAGTCCCATAAGGCCAGAAACTCATGACTTATGCCTAGCGCACGTTAGTGGCCTGTTTAGACTCCGGTAAGAAATATAAAGCTAAAAGGCCGCTGACATTTTAAAGGTGTCTGGAAGCATTTTACTTTGAGATTCGTACCAGCTATGCTCATAAAAGACCCAACCATCAATGGAAGCCCTAGTCGAGTACGCACGCATTCCCAAAGCGGGATCAACTTCTCAGAAGTCCCCTTACGTCGACCGTATTTCCATTTCTCTCCGATATGGGAATATCGTGAATTTAGCTATCCGCTGTGATGTTTCTTATTATGAAAGTCCAAACTCTTAGAACGATTCAGATCCAGTCTTGGCCAGATTTGTTTGACCTAACCGTCCGCCTAAGGTTTTTTCTTCCATTAGCATCCAGCTTTAGTATTAATTTACATGTAGCGATAGGTATACCGGTGCTACCTTTTTAAGGTAGGGTAGGTAAAGTGGTTCCAATTTTGGCAAGTTCACCGGCCCTACAATTTCCTGGAATCTTTGAGTGCCCCGGCACCCAACATAGGTGAAGATTGATCTGCTCTGGTCCTTAAGAGATGATCGGCGGTCAAGGGAGGTTTTAGAATTTAATGTTGTAAGATTTAGTGCAGGGATTTGATAGCAGTCTGACTATACGAAAATATGCGGATATCCCTTGCAGATATCACGTTTCCCTTCAAGCACGGACTTCTTGACAGCGATTTGGAAGACGATAAGATAGGCTTGGATTAAGCTCATCTGAGGAAGCACCGCCGCTATCTCCGCTATCAGTCTTGGATCCATCTGTGTAGAAATGGATTAACCTGTCGTTCATGAAAGCATCTTCCTCCCATATAGATCGATAGATGATGCTTACATGAAAGTCATTGTTAAAGCAATGTTGGGGCATAATGTAGCCGATGGTCTCTGGAAGTATTCCAAATGCTTTAAGAATATTAGCGTGGCCAAATAATTTATTTGTCTTGCCTTCTGAAGATATTGAGGTGACAAGTGAAACTGAATATCCAATACCGCTGGGGGAGTAGTACGTAGGGCTCCGCTTATGCACAGACATGCTGCTCTTTAATCTCTGCTTAGTTTGCTGCAATTGACTGCATTGTCTAGGCCCCTCCACCAGACAACAACCCCGTAGGTGAGTGTCGGTCTTATGACCGAGATGTATAGCTAGCGGATTACCCGAGGTTGAAGGCCTCATTTGCCCCCAATGGTTTTTTTTGCAAGAGAATAAAGCTACTGTAGCTTCCCTTAATCTTTCTTGTATATTTGGTTTCCAGTTTAGTTTCCTGTCAGAAATAAGACCCATATATTTCCCTGAATCGGAAAAGTCTAAGCTGGTACCATTGATTGAAGGAGGGTCTATGACTGGGATTTCATATTTCCTGGAAAAAAGGACAAGATCAGTTTTATGGGGGTTTATTCCCAATCCACTACGATCCGCACAACCGGTTAATCTGTTAAAATTTAGCTGAAAGGGTTCTTTAATAGATGCTTCCATGAGATGGCTATAGCAGCGTCATCTGCATAGTTAATCACCCGGATACCACCTGCTTCCATTTATATCTGCAGTTCATTAACCACTAATCCCCAGCGTAAAGAAGAAAGGACACCGCTTTGCTGCCTACCTCTGCTGACACATCTTTTAGCAGAAGCCCTCCCAGGATAAATCCTGCTATTTATCATAAGACTGTTCAACTCCTCATGTGAGTCATTCACCTTCAGAGTTGGTAACGCCGTTATGATGGCGCATTTGTTGACGTTGTTAAAGGCACCCTCTATGTCCACGAACGCTACCATTGTGTACTCTCTGTAATGCAGGGACCGTTTCATGTGGCTAGCCAGTGAATGTGGAGCCGTTTCCACTGACTTTCCTTAACAGTAGGAATATTGAGCCGTAGACAAAATCATGGATCAATTCTGGGTTGTATATGGATATTAATCAGTTGTTCTGAAGTTTTCGGAAAGAAAGATGACTGACTTATACCATATTTCCGAGCTCCTTTGTGTCAAAATGAGAACATTTTTCTTTCCATAATAAGCGAATGTGGATCATTCTACACAGCTCCTCATGATATTCACTAGCGTCGCCCGGATAATATCGGAGAACTTTTGTAGCTTGGCAGGTATTATACCGTCCTTGCAGACTTGTATGCAGCGAAACTATGCAGCTTATCTCTTGTGATCAGACCGTGAAATTTAGTCGCTGCAGCACGTTGTTAGTGGTCGTGAATAGTGAGCTACCTGGAAAGTGGGTGTCCAGTAGCAGATTGGATGAATCATCACTTGAGGTCGCCCAAGAGCTATCGGGTTTTTTCAAACAGCTAGGCATCATAGGATTTGTAGAGAAGATTTTTCTTAGCCGCGATACTTAAAGGTTTCTGTTATTTAGTCATAGAATCACCTCCAGGATTGTTGTTTTGCCTTCCTCAACTCTTTTTTTAAATGTTTTGAGGGATGCCTTATATGAGTCCCAGTCCTTTAATTTTCATGTACTTTCTACTTGGTTGAAAAATTTTCTGCAAATATTTCTAAACGGCCCCTGTGCTGATGTACACCAGTGCGGCTTTTGTATGCCTCTAGGTTGAATAAGAGCTAGGATGAACTCCTTGATGTCAAGGCTCGTTGGTGTTACATGGGGGACTGAAGTGTTCAGAGGAGAGTAGTTTTTAAAGGGTTTCTCTGTATTTTCGCCAATTGGATTTCCGATAATTCCCGAATGCTAATTGACGGGGAGTAGCATCATTCAGACTGAATTGGATGTATCTGTGATCTGAAAAAGAGTGTTCAGATGACACCAGCCAGTTCGTTATCATTTGAGCGATGTTGTCGGGGGCAAAGAGTGATATCTACCAGTTTTTGTCAGTTTCTAGTTATGAAGGTAGGCTCATTGCCAACATTCCAAACAATAGGGTTAGTACTTATAGTATAATCAAAAGGTGGCTCACATCTATCGTTAGTGTCGGTATTGCCCCATACCGTGTGTTTTGTGTTAGCATCGCATCCGATGATGATGCCAGTTCTTTGCTTCAAGCTTCCAAGATTACCCTTTCTAAGTTGTCACCAGGGAGAGCAACCACATAGTTGTGGGATGCCGATGCCAGTTGTAGGTACCTTTCTTCGGCAGTCTCCAGTCTAGCAACGGTTTTGTCGGGGTCGCTGAGGTTAGGAAGTAAGAGTACATCATGGCTATGTTTCACTAATATTCAAGTTCTTATTTTATCTTTGTCTTTTGTAAAGAGTGGAACGTATTCAAGTGTTCCAAGTCCGCGAACAAACCACACCTTCTACAATCCAACGTCCCTGGATTAAGTTGGTATCATTTGCGTTTTTGGGTAGCCGCAGAATGAATGCGGCCGAGGCCTTTTTGGAGAGATGGGCGGTTATTCTGAAAAAAACCGTAGCATCGTTACAGCAATCAACCAGAGAAGCCTCCACTACTGTGTCATTTGAGTCGTCCGATTCGAGAAATGTACACGAAAATTCATCACCATCCTCTGATCGTAAAAGATCTCTTTTAAATTCGTCGTCAGTTTCCCTTCCCGACAGGTTTGTCAGAGGTATAAACTGTCGGTTTGATTAGAGTTGTCGCTATCCATTTCAGGAAATGATATCGACACTCCGAGATCTGAGGGTGTATTTCCTATTTTGACTAACGGAGGAGGAGGTTGCTTATCAGCATCCAACTCATTCTTTTTGTAAATCTTTAGTGTTATACGAGTAGACTCGAATCCCTACCGAAACATGCCTTTAGACTGTGCTAAATCGCAATTAACGCGCATCAATAAGGTCTCCATAATTCCTCCCAGTTTTGCTACATTTCAGTTATGAGTCGGAAGGGTCGAGTTACTTAGTCTAATGATCTCCAGAATGTCTTTTAGGGAGCAGTGTTCAGCTGGAATACAGTTGCGGCTTTTTGGTATAGAAAACTTGTTCTAGCCTAGCCTCTTTCATTGAAGAGCCTAAAGAATTTCTTTGATTAATCCAACTAATTAAGTTAGGGTGTTTTTATGTATTACAAAGTCAATGGCGGCTGCGGATGTACTTCAGACATTTGTCCCTATTCTCGCCTTTGAACCTCAAGATGCAGAAGATGGATATTTTACTATTGATATTCTATGTAATGTGATGCTAGGCTAGGGCAGACTTGTATAACCAGAAAACTTTTCTCATGCCACATACTCTCTGTTAATTAGAAGACATTCCGAGTCGTAGCAAGTCTAAGATGGCTTAGTCACTAGAGGCTGATGTTACGGGGGAAATGGTAGAATATCTGAGTCTTATTCACTTCTCATGACACTACGATCCCGGATGGACTTGAATTTGTACTGTACGTCCGATGGAGGGCACGTCTTTTCTATGCCGCAGGAGTATGGGGGTAGAGCAATAATTGATCTTATTAGACCTTTGACTGTTGTGCAACGTATTTGACTACCTACATTTTGAACGCTTTTCTGTGACGAGTAGAGACATGTGTATGGGTCTTACTGGTAGCCCGACCAGAGTCTTAATTCTGGGACGATGGTAGTCAGGAGCCCCTGGAACTTTGGTTCCAGCCTGATTTCTTCGATGTAGGACCCCTTTCGGGAGCCTCATGGTGGCTATGATTTGAACCTAAATCGCAGGAAAGGTTTTCCAACTTTCGTTGGATTACTTCATAATGTATTAAATATAAATACTACAGGGCACCGTGACCATTAGATTGGCCGAGGTTTTAAATTGCCCTCATCCTTGACCAAAGGAGACGTTCGTGCCTATATTTGGTACTGATCTGAACAGGGTTTTCCCAGGATAATCTAAAGATCGAGAGTAGAGATTATTATTCAGATCAAGGCCATGATTGATGCTATAATTAATCCCATGGATCATGGCCGTTGGCTGATGACTGTCTCCATTGTATGGCGATTGTTCTTCAGGCAGAGTATCTGGCAATAAGTGGGTACGAAGGCTAAGAAATTTACAAGTAACATATGCCCGTTGTGATTAAAGAGAAAGTAATGGTCTAGCGTTGCCGTTTTTTTTGTAGACAGTTCTTTAATGTTCAGGAAGAAATATCATCTCAATGAAGACATTGACATCGACTTGAATTTCAAGACATTAGGACACTCAGGTTCATAATTCCTCTGATTGGTCTCAGCAAATAATTTGACGAAACGTCTAAGGACCTATGACTACTAGTAAACTCGGACATTAAATACAAGATAATTAAATTGAAATTTAGTTTACGTCTCTCTTGAAACCTAATTGAACCTACCTATGTACCTACACATTGTATTTTTTTACCAAGATAACATGCATTTTCGTCATTATATGTATTATTGCCTCACCTTCACCTTCAATTACCGTTCTGAGGACTTCCTTCTCTATAGTTGAAGAGACCTTCCTTCACAGTCCATATCCAAGGAATTTGTTTCTGAGGGTTATAGAGCAGTTGCTAAAGGTTTTTAAGTGCAGTTCGCTGGACCCCAGCCAATCTATCCTTCTTTTCGGTGCAGGCGGTGTATCATTTCTTCTTTCCACTTCGCAGTCTCAAACGCATAGGGTTTCAAAATTAAATTGACCCTCTTTAGGATTCGACCTAGGCGTTTTCCAAAAGCTTTACAGCAAAGCGCAGGGCTAAGTCTGATTGACGGTATTCCATTACAACTCAAATTCAAGAATCCTCTGTGTTTTTCAAAGAGGAGGTAAAATGTTAAGTAGGCGAATTCCATCGACCAAAAGTATGATTAAATGTTCTTCATGGGAATGACTTGGGTCTGGAAAGGTCCCAAGGATAGATGAGTTTATTAGAAGACCGGAAATATTGTACATACGTATGTACTCGTATATTAGCCATAACCACATCGCTGCGTCTGTGGCCGTGCCCTCTAATTCAGTTCGCGTTCAAGTACAAGAAAGAGAAATGCCAACCCATGACAGCCTTCTAAAAGTGGTGCCACTGACTTCCAGCTGGCGGCCATTCTCACATATTTAAAGAAATTTATGACATTGCCCTTATGGTAGAGAGAGGTTCGACTCTGTTTTCGAATGAATGTCACGTATTGTCATCATCTCGCCGAGCATATTGTCAGTGCCTGCAGCAGACTCAAATAAATAGGTGTAAATAATCTCGAAGAAAAAAAGCAAGCAAACATGAAAATTCCACCCACAAATGTTGTGTTTAAAAGGACTTGGCCAACACATATGTACGTACACTCGCAAATTGTTCCAGGGAAACTTCATTAGAGACTCTGGCATATGACTTTGACTTAATTACAAGATGTTTCCACAAGCTCACCACCACCATAGTCATCGTCACCAAAAATATGAAGCGTCGTCATCGTTGTCGTCGTTGTCGTCGTCGTCATCGTCCTCGTCATAGTCCTAGCTCTAGTCCTCATCATCCCAGCATGCCCAAAGTAAAAGCATAGTTAGAGAAGAGAAAGAGAAAAACTACCCTCCGGGGGCTTCTTAGTACGCAAACACAAGGTTCGTTTGTGCGAATTTCGTTTTGGGGAAATTTCATTTGATTTGCCCTGAGGGCCATCCAAATATTTGTGCGTTTCCCTCTTATTCGTCTCTTTTTCTCTCTGTTTCACAGTTCACATCGTGTGCTGTTTTTTTTTTTTTTTTCTGAGGAGGGAGGAAATGAACCACCTCCACTACCACCTCAGTTGGCACCACTGCACATCACCCTTAACTAAGGAGTCGTCTTAGCTTACAAATATTTCCCCACTGAGCACACATATTAGCATAATTTACTTTAGGCTTATCCTTCCCTACGGCTACAATTATTCATAAGCGCAAAAATCAAAGAGGTCCTCACTGCCTTATCCGTATCCTTTTCCGACTCCCTTTATACAAACGTACCCCTGTGTGTGGCCCGTTGTGTGGATGTGTTGTTTTTTCTCACACACAATAAACACAAACTCAATTGTGTGCGGTTAAAGTTGAAACAGAAGGACAAGAATGCTATCTAACATACGAGTACTATGAGAACGACTACGAATATATGAGTATGGGACCATAGAAAAAGTTAATTCAGGACTTAAGCCAAGGCACTTACCAAACCAGTAGGAATCTCCATTGTGCAAAGATCCTAAAACCCGGCCTGAAATCCACTGCAAGTATGGCGATAACATATGTACGAGTAGATATGTTACTTCACTCGTGCATATCCATGTCGCTACTTTACCACAACAATGTGCGTGTTTGTGTGTGTGTTTACTACATGGCATACGTTCGAGTATATCTTATGTATCCGGGCCTTCCTGGCCCGGAAAAGTAGCCCTTTAAAGCTGTTTACACAGCTGAGTTAATTTCATTCCATTTTCGGTGCGACTTTGGAATTTAGTTTACCGTTGAAATAGTCGTATGCATGTATCTAAACTCTCTCCCCCTTCTCCAGATCCAGCTAACATCCAACTACCGCTAAAGTGGTATTCGTAAAAAGTTTTTCATTTTCATGTCGCTACTTTTATGCACATGGAAAGTATTTGACTACGAATATCTTCATCAGGCGGGTTCAGGTTGGATGCATTTGGCATCGTAAAATCTTCAAAATGATGCAGAGATGCCATCATAGAAACTTCGTCTCCATCCATAAACTTCGGCCGAAAATGTATTCAAAAAGTCTCAAAAGTTTAACACGACGACTGGGGAAGTACCTTAGAGTAGCTGTCAATTTGAAAATCATCATTTAACGGAGAGAATAATGTGTTTAGATACTTTAGATACTCGTCCATACACAGAGATAGGAAAGGGTTAAGTGGCTTTTAATACTTCCTCTTAAATAGTGATTCTGTGATTCTGTAGCTCTGAGGCTATGTTAAGCAGACGAGTACATGATGAAAAGGTGTATGCAGTCGTAGAGCACTCAAAGTCACTCACGGAGCTTCTGATGGAGCTCGTCAAGGCGAATAGTGTTTAAGTTATTAACAAGCTGACAACTCTGTTGATAGAGAATTTTTAAAGAAGACCCATTTCCAGTGGGCGATTAGATAAGCCCAGTAGACAAGAAATGAAAACGAAGTACAAGCAGAGAGTGACGATAACGTAGGAAAAGACCCGAAGACGTAAAGTATAATCGGATTGGGGGAATTACCCTTTACTGACTTAAAATAGTAACGTTATTATTTTGTCATAACTTATGCTTGTTTTATGATCGTGATTTACCTAAGTATGAGAGAGTGGGTTTTATGCCATTAAAGAACAGTTTTTGGATATTTTTTTTTGAACAAAATTTTGACCTGGACTAGGGATGAAGTGAAAAAGGTTTTCCGAATATTTGTATTAAAGGAGTTGATAAGTTTTGATGGCTTTGACGATGCTGATGGTGATGGTGATTTGTGTTTGAGAGAAAGATGGGATTATGTCAGTGCACCTGAAGTCGTAAAGTATTGTTGCTTTTGTGGTAGTAAAAGTCTTCGGAGAATGTGTTTGTTTAAAAGCTAGACGAAACGTAATTCGGTAAGTAGGTAGATGTTAGACAATGTTAACAGGTTTCCATGGAAGTTAAGCTGTTACGTCTATGGATAATTGTCTTGAATGACCAGTGTTTGAGGTTACAGTGTGTTACTTTATGGAAACTACGTTCCTTTAGCTTTTGTTTATTAGCTTAAAGAGTAAGTGGATAAGATATTCGTAAATTCATCTTTAGGACCACAATGGGATTTCAACAATAGAAAAAACTGAAGAATATAGGAGCAAGTATGGATACCTGAGGTCCTCCAGCTTCATGAGCTATTCTATTGGGTTTCATGTTTAGGACCACAATGGGATTTAAACTAAACAAAAACTTAATGTAAGAGCCAGTATGAATACTTGGGATCCTCCAGCTTCATGAGTTACCCTATGAGCACTTAATTCTTTTCGGTTTCATCTTTGGTACTACAATGGGATTTAAACTAAACAAAAACTTAAGAATGCAGGAGCAAATATGGATATCTGACGTCCTCCAGTTCCTTGAGTTACCCTATGAACACCAAATTTTTTTGACTTTGTTTTAATTTCAAATTTAAATGAAAGAGTATGGGAGAAAGTATGGATACCTGAGGTTCTTCAACCTTAACTAAATTCGATTTATATTTAGAATACAAGCTTGTGCTCGTAGGTATCTCTCACAAGTAAGATGAATGTTGGATATGTGTATGTTATGTCCACCTCAAATCTAAGACGATGGTTGACAATAGTTGATTTGAAGCGCATGCAAATTAACGTAATCAAGGAGAATAAGGAAAATTGAGTCAGAGAAGATATCGGGCAACACCTACATATACTGGAGACTATAATCAGTAATTCGTCTACGATCTTCATTATGTGCTTTCATAGATGAGCGCTTTATAAAACAATTATATACAATTATTAAGCGGAAAATCTGCGTCCAGCTAGTAAACCCTTCAAAATCTAAAGGCTGACCAGATAGCTATGATAGTTTTTCCAATTGTTATGTTTCAAAAGCTGTCAAAGTCACCAATGACATCCAGGTGTCAGTAAGGTTTGCCATTTCATCATGCATCGTTCTACGCTTGCCGAACGTGCGGAAAACGTTAAAAAAATATTATCGAAATTCCGGCTCAAATGTAAATACCCAGCATGAATTTCGTAGTGAGGTCGGTCGTCATCATGGCTTCAGTGTGCAGGCAATTCGTCGCACAGTGGAAAAGTTTGAGTGCGAGAACATTGTTTTGGATCTTGAGCCACCAACCAGATAGATATTGGTGCCAAATGAAGAAAGCACAGCCGCCGTAGCAGCCAGTATCGAAGAAGACCCAGAAATGTCGATTCGATTCGCCGATCAGCTGGGTTGGGCATCGATAGAGGGCTTATTTTGCCATTGGATTGTGCTGAAGCAAAAATTTAAGCCGGATGTCCATATACAACGCCATGAGTTTGGTAATTGGGCGATGGAAATGTTGGCCGGAGACCCGGATTTTGGCCAAAAAATCTTCTTATCGGACGAGGCCCATTTTTAGCTCAGCGGTTATGTCAACAAGCAAATCCACAAGTGTCCGGCCAAGTATCAATGCATAAACAAAGATTGACCGTTTGGCGCGGTTTATGCATGGCGGAATCATCGGACCTTATTCCTTTCGAAATGAGGAAGGGGATACCGTTACCGTCAATGGCCTCAGGTATAGAGCAATGTCAACCGACTTTCTGTGGTCACAGCTCGATAAGATCGATATATCCGAGCTACATGCCATTTAAGCTACGCAATGCTCGAAATTGTGAAGGAGAAATTAAGACATTAAGGGCCTCTTTGACGATGCAGCAAAGCAATGCAGAAGATGTATATATATGTACAAGGTTTATATTTACTCTTTGATGGATCATCATCAGCATCTACCCGTCGTGACTCTGCTATTGATGAATGGTGCTGTGTTTGTTTTCCTAGACAGGTTTCTTAGATCGGAGAGTTTTCTTGCTAAATTTCACTGGACACGAGGTATTGAATGTTACAATACTTCCATTGCTTTTTTGAGGGTCCACACCTTTGCTTCCAGTCCTTCCACCCATTCCATGCTCCTAAGTTTGGAGTTTTTTCTTCCAATCAGTTCGTTTGTGGTTTCTAAAAGAGGCAGGGGGTTTTCTTCCGAGAGACTTATATTGAGGAGTATCCATCTATGATTTGCATAGGATTTAAAAGGGGATACTCTTCAGTTACTTACCCAATATTCGAAGTTATTGGTTGTTAGTGTAATGTCGAGTACTTCCTCCTCCCCGCAAAAAGCTGCCGTACTTGGAAACACGAAGGTTGGAGTGTTGCCCACATTGCACTTATGTACGTATTAAGATTAGAGGTCATGAGGAAATCAAAAGAAATAAAGACTCACCTCGATCGTTGATTTCAACGCTCCACCATGATGGGGGGAGAGTCTTCCGTTGGCATTACATCCCAAAAGCAGAAAGTCCTTCTTGGCTTGAAGTTGCGATACCATAAGCTAAGTGGGAATGAGGCTATGTAGAGCTGTTGTTTGCCTATATCCATCACTTGAACGACTGTTCAGTCATTTGTACTGATATGGGGACATAAAAAGGCTGTGATATGACTCGTAATTAGTAAACAGGTTCTGGGGTTACCGGTATCCTTTTAGTAGAAACGGCTGTATTTGTTGTTGTGGCGTTCTCGAATGGTCGATCCACTGACCCAGTGTAATAGTTTTTCTCTCTACGGAAAATTAGCAAATTCTCCAATGCACACTTCGAGTGCTGGAGATTGGATTGAATGACACTGAGCATAGTATTAGTGTTGTTTTTGCTAAGTGGGATCAACCGGATCCCCGCCCAGCTTGTCGTCGTCGACGATCATGTCGAGATTGTCGTTGTCGGGGCTCGTTGGTCTGAAGATTTTTAGCTTTGCGAACCATATGCCGAACCTGAGCCTGAAATTGGTTTCCTCCAGTTGGGCGAGGTACTGCTCATTTACTGACAGCGGAAGAGTTTGGCTATTTTTTGGGGCTCCTCTACTTTGATTACCGACCGGCTAATCTTCCATAGTGATGCCAGGGTTCTGAAGCTTCAAACAGTGGAGAGTCTTTCCGATGTAATATATCAGATGCAGGCTCTGGTTTAATTGTAGGCCCTCCAAGGAAATCTTTGAAAACTGATCCACGCACTCGACTACCCGGTAATCTTTGACGACCTCCTTAGAGCCATAGCCGGGCATAGGTTTACTCTGGTGGTTCAGAATATGACTCATCGTTAACTCGGAGAGCTATTGTCGATACTATCTTAGCCAGCATTGGTTTGCCGTGAGATGAGAGTTCGTCCATTAGTGCGACCTGAAGCTGATCTCTCGCTACGTTTGCGAAGGACGGTGGTTTGCTGTGGTTTTTTAGGCTTTGGGGTAACGGAGTGACTGGTTACTGAGGCTAAGGCTGAGGCAACCTTTCCTCTTTTAGAGCAATGTGTGGTCACATCTTGGGAACTGTTTCCCTTCCCATCCCTTCCACCTGCTTATATGGCTTTTTTGGTGTTTGATATATGCTTGGTATATTCGTCAACCAGGGGTTCCTATTTAAGCATGTCCTCAGAATCTTTATCACGCACCGCCGCTTCATTCATAGCAATCTTTCTAAAAATGACGACGACCTTACTGTACCTGATCTTCAAGATGGTGCCAAGGGACTTAACCTTTTTTGATGGCTTTACGTCGCTGGTAGCAGAATTGTTGTCCGTTTCTTGAATTAAGGTATTGAGACTGGTACTCATACCTTGGACTTTGGAGGAATAGGCTATGATTTCTTGACACAAAGCCAGTAGTTCGTCACTTGGATAACGTGCTTGGATACAGCACCACCGCGGCTATATTCTATGCAGCTACATCTGCACTATTTGTGCTGTCCTTTTTATCATTGTATGGCTGGTTAGTTTTATTTTTTATGTAAAAATGGGCCAGTCCCAGCAGAGGCGACATACTGGGATAAGGCACTGATACAAGTGACTTTACCCCCCGATTGAGGCGTGCGTGTAAATCCTTAGCTGAAACTGATTGCCCGAGACGAAAAGTAATTACCAGCAGGAACCCATATGGACGACAGAAGAAGGTGATTTTCGCCCGCCTAACTAGCTAGAGTAGGTAGCAAACCTCATATCTACCGGGATAACTAATCTTAATTGTTATTACTGATAAGATCGGCATAATTAAGACATTCAATCGATTGTTCAGGCTTTTAAAATGGGCTTAGTAGCATTCACTTTAAAAGGAAAAACACGCCTTACCCACCATTATCGTGTTGAGATAGCTCAAGTCAATGATCAACAACATTGGGAGGCAACAAGATGTTCTTTAATGTTTTGGAATTCACATTCAGGTCAAACAAGGTCAAGGTTTTACTATTGCGCATCCTTCTTGTTGATTCTCAAAAGTTGAACGGCGTCTTTTGTTAATCTAAAACTTTCTTGATAGAGTTCCCTTAATCAAATTAAATAGCGTATTTCACTGTAACATTAAAGCCGTCTAAAGCACCACATTGCCAGTTTTATCATTGGAAATTAAAATTCCATTTTGCCTAGTTAAACTTTACTTTGTAATAAAATAAATTTGCAAACAAAAATCCCTCCATCCGTTGACTCAGTGTACATATTTCCATTGCACTTGCAGTACAACTTTGACTCTCATTCTAACCCAAAATTAGTAACACAAACTGGTTCGTTGTCGGTTCTGTTAGGTTTAGGTTGGCTTTTTCGGGTAAAATTACTGTTTCATTCCACTCTTGAAATGTGTAATGAAGGTAAACTTAAATGCGAACACTCGTACTTTCGACAATATGGAACAATCCGTATCCCCTATACACCATCACCCCATCTAAATGGTTTGCCTTAAAAATTGCCCGAATTATTTGAATTTTATGCAAACTTGTCCTCACCCATTAGGGTAACCCTTTTTTACTTACCGCCCTCATTTTTGGTCCGGTCACCATTAGCCTAACTGAGCAGAATACAATAGCATCCAATTTGAGATTCCTTAACTTGCCCACAAGGATCGTCCTGGAGGATGGTACGAATATACGAGTACATACATATGAATCTATGTAGGTATACCTAATCGTTTCGTTCTCGTATCAAGGACGTAGGGATAGAGTCACACTCACAGTTACAGTCACATGACTATGTGTAAGATAGAAAATCTATACATATATCCGTAAGTATGTAATATTTTTATAATTGCAATTCTCAGAGATTTTGCATTCCTATAGTTAGTTTTTGTTCTCCAGTATCTAGTTCACTATAGCAATCATCTTGTCCTACATAAAAAAAAAAGGATTCCTAGGGAGCAAAGACAGAGTAAAAAAAAAAAGAAAGAAAAACAAAAATATTCGTAGACATTTCGTTTGCCTCGCTTATCCTTAAAATAACCAGAACGAGGAACGGTAACCAGAAAATTTGCATACCCCAGCAGGAGGTACAGTATATTAAGTGCTACAAAGACGAAGGAAAATATCCGTACCTTGTGGAATTTTAAATATCCCAGATACAGTAGGGTAGGTACGAGTAGATCTTCTTCTATACCAGTACATCTGTACAGTTCAGGTGGAATTTGCTATTTCCACCCAAGCTCTTCCTCTCACATTGTAGCGAAAGGACATCTAATTGAACAAGAAACTAAGGTCAGATTGAATTTATCGGAAGAAATTGCAAATTGACATCAGCAATTATCATGAATTCTCCTTGTGCGCGCGTTTTTTTTTCTTCTCTCCCTTTATCTTCTTTTTTTTTCGTATATTTCGACCTCCTAACCAGAATTCATTGTCCTTTGCTGTTATATTTGTTTTTGTTTTTTTTTTTTTTTTTTTTGCTACTGACGAACGATGAGAAGGAACAGGAAGAGGATATGGACTTTGACTTGAGCCTGTTGCCCCCAACTACCATCTACCTTTCGTAAATCTGGCATTAAATTCGCTTCAAATCCAATTATGCGGCAAAAATACGCTTCGTCTCGGCGTTCCTTTTTTTTTTTTTTTTTATTCAGTACTTCCTCTACTCCATCTATTGTATTTAGAATGTCCTCAAGATGAAACGCGCACGGTAAACAGGGCCAGTACTGATGAAATTAAAATGCCTTCAGCGGATATTTATGAAAAAAAAAATTCCTTTTCAGTATTTTCATGGAATTTAAACAAAAAAAAAAAACAAAAAAAAACAAGAAAAACTAAAAGGGATTGCGAGTTCGATCGAGGACATTGAAAATGAGAGGGCTTACGAGGTTGTAAAAAAATTGAAGTAGACAGTTTTGATGGAAATTACTGCAACAGATGAGAGTCGATGTTTCCACTTCTTTAAATGTCCCAATCGTCCCTCTGGCTAACGTTTCACAGGGATTTACTTAGATTTTGAATTCGGAGAAAGCTGTCCAAGGTTGTGCTGGAAATCTGGAGCTTAATTTTTTGGATTAATATCTCTAAGGAATCTACGAAGAAATGCTTGTTATTTCAACTAAGACACTACCACCTTAGGAGCAAAGTCGTTGCCTACTGTGTACTAAGCTACTCATTCTTCTGGAATAGAGAGTGAGGGGAGTCATCAACAGGACGCGTATAGTGACGCGTACGGTAGTGTAAGACCAATCCACAGCCACAAGCTTGCAAAAACATATATTATACTCCGCTTCAGTAGATGTACGAGTAGAAGTGTGAGTTTCGCTGGTGCTTTTGTTATATCACGTCGATATTTAGAAATATCAAATCCAATGAGGATCCGACAAGTTATTCCTTCTAAAAACTCATTTAAATCCGGTTACAGAACGCTATGATCCAAGGAATTTAAGACTGTCCATTTTCTCCAACAAAATACAATTAAAGCAAGTTTTCAGATGTTGGATTGAACATTTACTGCTTATCAGTACTTGAGTGTCATGTCGTATTTCTTATCTACTTTTGTGGTTAGACAGTGGACATTATTTCATTCAATACAGTCGAGGATTGGTCTTAACTAACTCCTCTAGCACTAGTAGTGCTAGAAGTGTCACATCTGGCTGGATTCTTCTTATGAACTTGGTTCTTCACCTTACATTTATTTTTTTTCTGGGGGAGGAGGAAAAGTAACCTCCTTGACCGCCAGAATGTGCCGCTGGTGCAAAAAAGGTTATGGTGCCTTGAAGCCCGTTCATATTTAGGCAGACATGCCAAATTTCAGTGCGATACTGTCTTTAGTTTTGTTTTGACAGCTAATTGTTGTTGACGTGTTTGGCATCATGTTGAGTATGCACAAAAACGATTTTCGTTCTCTCCTAAAACATTATTTTTTGAGAGGCAAAACGGCGAAGGAAACAAAAGAAAAGTTGGATAAATATTATGGGGTTAATGATCCATCAGATTACACCGTCAAATATTGGTTTCGAGAATTTCGTGGTGGCCGCAACTCCACTACCGATCAAGTCCGCAGCGGAAGGCCCTCCGATGCGGTTACAGAGGACAATGTCAAAAAAATACATGAAATGGTGTTGGCTGACCGGAAAGTGAAGGTGCGCGAGCTGGCAGATACCACGAATATTAGTACTGAACGCGCACGCCATATTTTGGGCAATATTCTGCATATGAAAAAGTTATCCTGCCGCTGGGTGCCGCACATGACCAAAAACACGAAGGCGAGAGCACTTCGAAAGAGTGTTTGGATTTGCTGATGCGGAATCGGGCGGACTTTTGGCGTCGATTGGTAACTGGATTTGGATCTCTTGGACTATTATCTCTTCGCAAACCACAAAAGATGGCTCATCAATAAAAAATTCAGCTCACGCGAGGAAATCATCGACGCCACGGAGGAGTATTTTGCAGACCTTCCGGAAAATTACTTTTCGGACGGCATCAAGAAGTTGGAAAATCGCTGGAATAAGTGTATCAAACTAGAAGGGGACTATATCGAATAATATAAAAAAAACATTTAAAAAAAAAAATTTGTTTAATTCCCAAGGAGGTCACTTTTCACTCCACCTAGTATTCCGAACATAACTTCTTGGCCGGGCCTTTATTGATCATTTGCCTAGCGTGACTTCCGATTCTTACACTTTGCTATGTCAATATCAACATATATGTCTAGCTTCCGATGCATGTGGTACCCATCGTTCACATAGATTAAAACGTTTTATAGATTAAAGCATTCAGCCCGAAGTAACACCCTTTGGTGAGCGTTATTCTTCGGATCTCCAGTCTGACCTTATTGTTGGTGTAGTTATCAATATTAATACAGTGTCTAGACGCTGGTACTTAGATCGGTAAGACAAGCTTATTTTGCCCACCTTTTCTCATTAACTGTCTAATTTACTCGATGCATTACCTTCTCTAATTTCTAGTCTGGAATATATTGTGCTGATTACAGGTATACTCGTGCTGTCAATACTGATGTCATCGACGAGCAACGTTATAATATATGTAGAAAATAGAGCTAGGGGTATCGCCATCTACAGAGCCAGTGTCTTCAAAATCCAAAATTCAGAATGTCATATTCGAATGCACACGTGATTCCTTATGACACTGCACTCGTATAAGTAGACCGTAATGGATATCGATACGATTTGTTACATCCTTCCTAGAGTTAGGAGCGATAACTAGGCAATTGCGTCTACAGCTGACGAGGTCCAATCAATTATTTGCGATAAGGATTAACCCTGTCGATAAGTCATTCACAACTGTTGCTTATTTTTCAGCCGAGCTATTCAAATTTTGTGTCACAATAGCACAGCAGAACATCTGTGCCGTCATCAGTGCCTGGTTTGTAAGAATCACCTTCTGCAGAGGCAGAATTGTTTCCCTCATCGCTGTTTAACCGTTTTGAGATTTTTTCCCTCCAAATAAGCAGTAAGCTATGAACTGATGAAGAGGCTTTGGTTCTCAAACCATGCTCTTATGGTTTGTGAATTGTCCGTATGAAGAAATGTTGGCTCTCATTCCTATTAGCATACATAACTGATGCTTCTCCATCAACAATCAACAGCAAATTGGCTCGGAATTCTGTGTTTCTGGCTACAGAAGCGTTCCAGTATTCTCATCTGTGCCACTGGTTTTTCTGATGGCACTGGAAGTCAATCAACTCTTCGTTAGTTGTCCGCATATACGAGTAGCTGTAGATGTGGTTTCACTGACCGGAGATAGAACCGAGTAGCGAAGATTTGAGCCCTTTGTTTTCATTCCAGATTTTCAACGTCAAGTTTCCTTTTTGTTGAGTTCATATTGCAATTATTGGCTTCTTGGATCATGCGTATGTCTGGAAGACTACTAAATGCAAACAGTTTGGTTGGCTGCTTCGCATAGGAGACACCAGGTGACTTTTATAATCTGCGCGGGCTTAATTGTTTTGAGTACCCTTAAATTGTTTTGTACATACCGCTCGCCCGCAAAATTAGGGAGGAAGAGAAGAGAGGTACCGATGGCCGTTGGTTTTAAATGTTTGTTGGTTATAATGACTGCGAAATAAAGAGCTTCGCAGGAATCACGATGTTTCAGAGAATGTCCAAATGTGGGCTTAAGGGTAAACTGATGGGAATTTCTAGCGAGACGTGTATTACAGCTGAAAGTATGAAGGGGCGGAATGCTACTGACAATTTCAATGGTGGTGAAAATGGCGGTAGGATAAGGTAAGGCAGGAGACATTACATCGGCGTTCAATCAATTGATTGTGTGACATTAGTCTTGAATCCTATCTACTGAATACAACGAGGTTTTAAGAGTACCTGGTCCGATGTGAGCATTGTGCATTATACTCCAATTTTGGGCGGATGAATGCCTTATACAATATGTTGAAGCCTGATCAGAGGGAGAAAGTATTTCCTACATCGTTTGAGGAAACCTAGACATTTCGTAGCATTTTTGGCGACATCAAATATGTGGTCATCCCAACGTAGGTTGTCATTGACACACATAGCGAGAATGCTAAGTTTTTCGGTTTCGACGTGCAAGTGCCATTCGTGGATATTGGGTGGGTGTTTAAATTTCGTCGCTGTAACGACAGCGAACGGTGGATGTTTTGGAAGCACTAAATTTACCTCCGTTAGTGGTTCACCAATTACTTAATTATGCTGTTAATTTCAGAATTTAATGAGCTTAACATACGCTGCCGTTCCCGTTCTACAGCCGAAGAGCAGGGAAGTGAGTCTGGGAACGAATATGAAAAGCAGAGAGTACGGTCGCCAGCAAAGGAATATATTGGATTAGAGGTAGCAGACAAGAGATCGTTGATGAAAATAAAAAAGAGTATCGGAGATAAAACGTAGCCCTGGGCCACACCAGCATTTATTTTGTGAATATCAGACTTGAAACCATCCAACATAACTTGAATTGAACGTTCCAAAAGGTAATTTCTAATCCATTGAAGAAGATGTTCATCGATCCTAAATTCACGCATTTTCGACAAAAGAGCCTGATGCCAAATGCAACTATCTTGCTTTCGCCAGATTGGTGTAACTGGCGGTGTCACTTTTCGGTGAGACATGCCATCGGATCACTAGTGAATCTGTTGCTACGAAAACCATTCTGCTGGTCATTGAGAAGTTTTCATGTTTCGAGATATTTCATAACCTGTCGGTATATCAGCGTCTCCATGACCTTGGAAAAAAGGGACGTAAGTGCAATAGGCCTTGTCTGTGCTGAGCTGCTGAGCCTTAGTGCTACACTGTTTCATCGAGCTCTTTCAAAGAGAATCAATTTTGTTCTGTCGTCGGAAAATTGGTCATGTAACCTGTATTTTGATACTTCGAGCTAAAGATTGATTTATTTTTTGACGTTAACATTAAATGCATTAATCGCGATCGCTACATTATTATGGATGCGTCGACCACCTTGAAAGCGAATAGTAGGAGCTGCACTTATTTCAGATGCAGCTTTTGGAGTGCTAGGTTTGCTTCTAGACGGTATCTAACTCATACGCTCTATTTGGTTTGAAAGCGTACCTTTTTGTTGAAGAACTTTTCATAGTTACGGAAATATGAACAATTTTGTATATCAATCGCCCTCATCACTGCTTATGTCGTAACAGCATCAGTCCAAAGAAGATGAGGCCAAGAACGTACATCAATGAGACGGATATTCAAATAAAGCTGAGCGTTAGTACATTAAAACTGTGAAGTTTTATGCAAATCTTATATGGGAATTTTGAGATGTTCATGTGTGAAATTCGTATTGCGGGTTTCATCAGGAATTATTGTCCGTTTGTATGCTAATGTATATCGTATATCATAAGGAGTGTGAGCCAGTAGAGATACCCCGATTATGAGTATTGGGGAGTGTTATAGTCAGTTTAAAAAAGAGAACCAATATGCAAAAATAAGACAATCTAAATTTTATGACTTCCGCGCAGATAATATTGCTACAATAACGTTTGTATTTATCACGCGAACTTTAATTTTCTCATTGAAGCTGGAAATAGCCTCTTTCATTCCTTGCCATCATCTGCAAAAAAAGTGTTAAGTAAAGCGTGTAGTGATATCGAGGCTGACTAATGTTTGTCAAGCTTGTTTTTTAATCACGGATCGTGTTTTGGAAACAGTGGTCAGATGCTGATGGCCGTTTACAAGTTCATTAACAGCAGGCAAGTGTCACTGAATTTCTTTATATCCAAACGCAGTGTTTCAAATGTCTAAAGGAGCAGATATCTGAAAACGAAATAGATTTCGCAGAGAGCTTTATTATTATCTCACAAAATGAGGTAGAGAGCGCCCATTGGAAGAATCCGCAGAGCAGTGTATTTACACCATGTGCTTGGCAAAGAAACAAGGACATTGTAACTTCGCACTCGTACGCTATAATAAATGGCGATTTGAGTCCCTGCAAAACTGTTTTCATACTTTGTTACGCCTGTAACATTAGCTTGCCATACCCGTAGCAATTTCAAACAAAAATTTTGGACAGTTTCTCACAGACTTATTTCTCATTCTTACGCTGGATATTAAAGATCAACTTTGTGGTAAATATTTGAAAAAGAATGGGACATAGTTCCCATGCAAAATTGTGTACCACAGTTTTCTATGGTCACACCCGTAACGCAGGTCTTATAACTAAACCAAAGAGTTTTTCAATTAATTACACATCTTAGTTTCAAGGACACGTGCGTTTTATTAATGATCCAATTTTTATTTTATTAATTTAGAATATTGAGCAAACAGTTTATGAAATCCTGCGTATCAATGGAAACACCCAATAACATTACTAAATTCATTTTGGAAAAGGATTTCATAATGAAGTTCTGCAATACAATAAATAAACTAATCAACGACGCGATAAAGGTACAAAGCGGGTCGAGAACTGATGTGGAATCATTTGGTCTGCTTTTTTCAGTCCGAAGTATGTGTCCAGCTGTGGGTTGGATGTTTTAGGAGTTTCACACCATTTTATGACGAGCGATCGACAAGGCTGAGAGCTTGTCTTTATGTGCCGAACTGACTCCCACCGTCTAAACTTGTGCAATTTTGTAACCAAGATTTAGTTGCTGCAGACATAAGCTATGAAACGAATGAAGAATGGCACAAATTCGTCATTGTGTTTACTTATTTTCACTATGATTCGTGACTGCCGCCACCACCTGTGGCGGTAGCAGAACTCATTGAATATTGTGACTCCAGGAAGATGGGACTTCTCATATGCTGCGATGCTAATGCAGAGACTCTCCGTCTCATGCTTGAGTCTCACTTCCCAAGTTACCTAGTCGGAACCAGCTCACAACTAGCTCGTATCAACGAAGCTGGTAGTGAGCTGAAAAACACAATTCGCCGTAGGAAGCTATTGCTTCCTTTCGTGGCTACAAGTCGCTGGCATCGTTGATATTTACCCAGTTATGTTACAAAAAGGTATAGGCCACCTGCTGGCAACTCTGGAGAAAATTTTCATTGCTAACCTGGCACTGGCGTACATACCGAATCCCTGGCAAACAGTAAGAGTGGTCTTTATATCGAAAATCGAAAAGGAGGAGGACTACTCGCTCGTTAATACGATGGCGGGTCAATAAGTACATGACTTTTTGAATTTCTGACCTCTTTACTGAAACAGCAACACTGCTCCTGTCAACAGGCATCTGTCAGTTGACTCCTGTCAAAATTTAAACTTGCTGCGTCAGTTAGTTTGTGTTTGACAGCTATTTTTATCAGACTACTCACTAATTTGAGGAGAAAATGGAAAAAAGTGAATTTCGTGTGCTTATTAAGCATTATTTCTTGCGAAAAAAACCATTACCGAGACCAAGGCTAAGCTTGATACTCGTAAATACTATGGGGACTCTGCACCATCGATTTCAATGGTAAAAAAGTGGTTTACTGAATTTCGTTGTGGCCGTACAAGCACTGAAGATGCCGAACGTCCTGGACGCCCAGTTGAGGTCTCTACACCCGAAACAATCGAAAAAATTCACGATATGGTGTTGGCCGACCGAAGATTGAAAGTGCGAGAGATTGTGGAAGCCGTAGGGATCTCGCATGGCTCAGTGGTTTCAATTTTGAATGATCACTTGGGCATGAGAAAGCTTTCCGCAAGATGGGTGCCGCGTTTGCTCACAGTCGACCACAAACGCAATCGTGTAACAACTTCACAGGAAGGTTTGGCGTTGTGTAATCGCAATATGGAGGAGTTTTTACGCCGTTTTGTAACCGTGGACGAAACATGGATCCATCACAACACACCAGAGAACAAACAACAGTCAAAACAGTGGGTTTCTAAGGGTGAATCGGCGCCAAAGAAGGCCAAGGTGGGTTTGTCAGCCAATAAAGTTATGGCGACTGTTTTTTGGGATGCACGCGGGATAATCCACATTGACTACCTTCAAAAGGGAAGAACAATCAATGGGGAATATTATGCCAACTTATTGGACCGATTCAATGACGATTTGAAAAAAAAACGACCTCATTTGGCCAAGAAAAAAGTTCTTTTCCACCAAGACAATGCAAGGGTGCACACATGTGCAGTTGCCATGGCAAAAATCCATGAATTGGGCTATGAATTGCTCCCCCATCCACCCTATTCTCCAGATTTGGCTCCGAGCGACTACTTCTTGTTCCCAAACCTGAAGAAATGGCTTGGTGGAAAAAGATTTGACTCCAATGATGAAGTCATCTCGCAAACAAAGGCCTATTTTGAGGACCTCGACAAATCCTTTTTTTGGAAGGGATTAAAAAATTGGAGGAGCGTTGGACAAAGTGTATAGAGCTCAAGGGAGACTACGTTGAAAAATAAAATTATTTTTTTATCAAAAAATTTGTGTTTTAATCCAAAAGTCACGGACTTATTGACCCGCCCTCGTACGTGACTGCTGCTTTTACCAGACTCCAAAGAACGGTTTGTAGGGGATGCGTGGAGGCTTTCGTCAGCACTCCTGGCTCCACTCTAGACGCATTGATTAATCTTCCTCCCCGTGATATTCATTGGGGCTGCACTCTCAAAGCTATATTCCGTTTAAAAAGAAGTGGCCTTTGGTACAACAGGCACTGGAGCTTTGATGACCCTGCGCGTCGGCTCTCTTATGACTCTGGTCTTATTGACATGTCGTCCAACGCAATGACACAAGAATTCCTTTTGCGGAAAAAATACGAAATCGACTTTCCCTATGCCAGGGACTGGTTTCGGCCAGAATCCGAGCCAGGAAAGGAATGCAGTCGCGTCTTCACGGACGGCTCCAACACTAATATAGGATGTGGCGCGGGTTTCTTTCTGGAGGACGACAACGTTAGATCTCACTTGACGTTGGGAAAGCTCGCATCTGTCTTCCAAGCGAATTACCGGTGGAAGGGGCGAAGCTATTGCATCTGTAGCGACAGCCAAGCTGCACTTAGAGCCTTGCTAAACACTCTTGCGACTTCCAAGCTAGTTCAAGAACGCAAGAGATCACTGAACGTCGAAAGGTTAAATACAGTGAATCTTATCCGATAAACTTGTCAGGCAAGGTTAACAGGAGAGTTTTTCTGGACCCGAACCTACGTTTGATCTGCCTGCGTCCTCGGCTAAGGCTTGCATTGACAGTTGGGTCTCATATGAGCACAACTGCAGATGGCATAGTTCCTTGGGATGCCGGCAGTCCAAAGGAATGGTTCACGACGTCTCTAGGAGGTCAGCGGCCTTTCTGCTGTCCCTCAGCAGGACGGGCTGCAGGTTGGTTATTGGCGTCGTGCCAGGGCACTAAATTTTGCAAAGCACTTAAATGCGTTGGGCATAAGTGACACAACATCCTGCGATGTTTGCTGTGAAAGTGATGACGACACTGTGGAGCACTATCTCTGAGAATGTCCGGTTTACGCTCGCAAACTAACTTAGAAAGAGTAAAATACACTACTTCTTTGTCTGAGTACTTAGTTCTGACAGAAAAAAAAAAAAATAAATGTGCCATAGACAAATTCGTCGGATCAATCTGAATTACAAGAACTAATCACAGAAATCATGATACGAGTATAGCAATAACGTCAGGTGGACACTAAGGCACTAGACATTTATGTCATTAAGTCTTGGCTTGTGTCACTTGCAAACAAGACAAGAATATATGTAACAGAGGAACGATACTACTGGATACTTGACCACGTAGGCAATATGCGAAACAACGGCACAGTAAACTCTCTTCTAGGACAATGATGAGCGGAATCTTTATGGGTCGTGAATCATTAGGAAAAGCTACACGAAACTGGAGAAAGAAAGCTCAACAACTCCAGGGTCTGGTATGATCTAGAAATCTAAAAAAAAATTCAAAACATGCTTCAGTCTAGTAAGAATAACCCTCGAACCCTAACGAAGTCATAAAAAAAGAAGTATCATATAACAAACAACAGTAAAGATACTGCAGCGAGACCGCCGAAAATTCAGAGCACATTCTGGAGTCATATGGTCCACAGAAGAATTCGGTATCTGGGACCTAGAAAAAACTTAACAAAGCTATGCCAACCATGGACCTATCACTCATTCATATTTCCATTGATATAAAAGAGACAGGCTTGAAGGATATGGAGGTGGATATCTACGTCAGAATATATGCTCTAAATCATAGTTCGCAGATGAACAATAATGCGAGAAGGTCTTTTAAAAGAGTGTATAAACCTCCTCAAGACTAAACAATAATACAGAAGTTGTGCATGTCAAAGACTGTTATCTGTTTTCGAATATCTGTAGGAATATGTACTCGTAGTTTTGATCAAATTGGTGGAATTACGAAAAAAAATATAGGTGTCCACGAGTTGAATTTTCCAATTAACTGAGACACTTCTTTCCAATTCAATTAAAAATGTATCGTAATGGAAACCCTTAAGAGTCCCTGTCCGCACTTATAATATCAAATACACAGAGTTTAAGAAAGTTTATGTTAATTGTCAGTTGGCTGGGTGCAGTCATAAATATTCATTCTTGTTCGAATATTTATTGCCAGTTCACTCAACAATATAATGTCCTTTCCCTTTTAATTTCAATTCTATTTCTATTTCTCCTTTTTTTTTCTATGTTTTTAAGTGTTAATGTCCTTTCTTTATTATAAGGGTAGATGAAATTAATTTTATTGAGAGCATTTGTTTTCGGCCTTTTCTATTTGCTATTTCATTATCTTCTTCGTTTCTCATTATTTCCTTTGTATTATCCTTCTTTTGTTTTCCACTCAAGCGACTAATTGATGAACAAAACAATTTTTCTCTTTTTTTTTTTAATTTTAATGTATCGGCATGCATCTGCTACTGGGTGTGGAATTTAAAACTTTTTTCGACATAAGAATCCCAGTAATTTTCAAATCTTTATCCTTGCATCACATTACATACATATGTATATATTGTAATATATTTTCATTTTTTATTCTTCTTTTTAGGCGAAAATCCTCGCATCGTCGAACATCCAATGGACGTGACAGTGCCAAAAAATGATCCCTTAACGTTAAATTGCAAAGCCGAGGGTGATCCGATGCCCTCGATACAATGGTACAAGGATGGGCAGGAATTAAAGGTAGATACGGGATCACATCGGATTTTATTACCAGCTGGCGGTTTATTTTTTCTAAAGGTAAGAGCGTTAACTACATATGGAAACCATTAAAAAAAAAGGAACGTGTTATCTAGATATTTTTTGTTTCTCTAATCGAATTACGATCAATACGTGAATGTTTTGGATAAAAGTCATTTGGATTTGGCGGTCAGAGAAACATGTGCCGGTATGAGAGATTTAAAAGGCATTCAACTTGCGTTCTCTGCCTAGATATTCGGCGGACTTTAACATATTGCGTGACAAGCCAAGTTTGGAAGATATCTAAGAGTGGAAAAAAAAACAAATGTACTCGTAGAGTGTATTTCTTTTGCTGTAGGTACTTACTTACATTGCACTCCACTCATGTTTCCGTGGGAGCCACGTCAATCGTATTTGTAAGACAGGTACGCACCACCGTAAAGCCTTGGCATTCAAAACTGAATCACAATTCGAATAAAATGGATTACTTGATTCTTAGTTTGAAAGCTTAGCGTCTAGTGTTCAGTAAGGTACGAGCATACTTGTTTCGATTCGCAATTACAATACAAAAACGAATTAACTATTTCTGGTTCGTGTTGAAGCACGGCAGGCACAATTTTGGCTTTACCGCACAATCATTGTGAACGTCCACATCATTTTGGAATGTTTTCTGGCTTTTTCACGGCCTCTTCTTCCTTAATTTTACCATCGCAAATGCACTGGCAAAGATGATGTGTGGTTTCTAATGACCTAGGTCGGTTTTATTGCTGTTGGCCTTGTAAAGGGTGTTTTGTTTTAGAGGTATACAAATTCAATATAAAATAAAACACTTGAACCTAAAGTCAATGTCTATGATGTTAGCTTTATTTAATAGATAATTCTATGGCATTAGTGTTTAAATATGATGTCGGGCATATGTGGGGGCCCCGGCTAGTTCGATTGAAGCGCAATCGTGAAGTCCAATTTTCGACAACTTTATCGAGCAACTGGGGCCGTATATTAGCAATAACACTTCCAGATCGTGCAACGTCTCTGGTTTATCGGCATAGACTACTGACTTCACATACCCCCAAAGAAAGTCATCTAAAAGTGTAAGATCACAGGATCGTGGAGGCCAGTTGACAGGTCAATTACGCGGAATTATGCGCTTAGTAAATGTTTCCCACTATAAATTGATGGTGTCGCACGGCGTGTGGAATATTGCGCCATCTTGTTGAAACCAAAGCTCTGTCATGTCAATGCCATTCAAATGAGGAACGAAGAAGTCAGAAGTCATATTTCTATAGCGCTCTCAATTGACGGTAACATTCTGGCTGGCAGAAATATGGGCCGATGATTCCACCAGCCCATAAAGCACACCAAACAGTGAGTTTTAATGGTTGTAAGGACGTCCCTGGGTTTTCTCCACTCCAAATTCGGCTATTTTGCTTGTTTACATATCAATTTAACCAAAAGTGGGCCTCATCGAAGAACAAAATTTTGCGTTGAAAATGGGGATGGAGCTGTGAATCATGTTTTCTGCCCATTCGCCGAACCTACGACGCGTATAATGGTCACGCGGTTTCAACTCTTGCACAAGCTGGATCTTATAGCTTTTAAGCCAAGATCTTTCCATAAAGTCTTCTAAAAAGTGGATGTGCATATCTCCAATTGCTGTGCACGATGGCGAATCGACTCATTCGGACTCTCCTCAACACTGCGCTCCACAACGGCAATACCTTCTCCTGTTCGCACTGTTTGTCGTCTTTGGGGATGCGTATGATCCACTAGAGTGTACGTGGTGTGAAAACGATTCATCGTGTTCCGAATAACTTGCACAGATGGACGATTATGTCGACCGTAAAATGGGCGTAGCGCACGTTAAATTTGGCGAACCGGACCATGATTTTCAAAATAAATTTGCACAATTTGCAAACGTTGTTCTGGCGTTAATATATTCGTCGTAAAATGACAAAACATACTAACAATAAATCAACTTTCAACTATCAAATTGACAGTCTGTGGAAACAGTGCTGTCAGTTTAAAAATCAAACCTCTAAAAAAAACACCCTCTGTATCCAATATAATTCGTAACTAAGGACTCCCTAGGAGCACGTATTTGATTTTTATTTTGTTGCATGCTTGTACACAACCCATGCGTTCACAACTGCAATATCAAGTATTTTTATATTTCCTCTCCAAGCTTTCTATACCATTCTAAGCCTTACCGGAGAGTCTTGGCGTACGAGCCCATCTGATCAGACAGATCAATGCCAACTTTGCCTACGTTGTATGAAAGTCTTTTGCGTCTTTTTGATATTTCCTGGGGTTGGCTGGTAGGAGGCTACCGATGGCAATGTTGGCATGTTATGAGTTTTCGTTGTAGGTACCAATATCGGAGCATGTTTGATCGAAAAGACCCTCACATCGAGGGCGTACTTTTCTTTTAAGATTATAACCCCGTTTCTATCCTCTTTTGACACTATTTCACGTTGCTTAAGTTTTGCAAGGAGGATTTCTTTGGGGACATTTTTTTTTTGTATCCTCGCAAAGTGCCAACGCAGTGTTGTTTTCCAACAGGTAGTTTGCAAGTTCGTAACTTGTGTAAAAGCTATCAACAAATAAACACTTTCCTTCATTTATAACACTTCTGAGTCGAAATCGGGCTCGCAACACGAACCCCTTCATTCTTATCAGTCAGCCTTCGTTGCTTCTTCAAATAAGACTAGGAAAATTGTTCCTTGAACACGTCTTAGATATACGTATGAATGGCATGGCCTACAGCGTTAAAATTTATCGAACATTCCATGCAACGCCGCGTCATTTATATATAAATTGCAGTCGTTCGTCAGTCTTATGGTTCAATTTAAAAACGAAAGATGACCAAAATATATTGCAAACATGTTCTTTTACTGCCACAGTTAAAGTACAACCAACAAATTTTTTTCACGTTCAATTGTTTTTTTTTTAATTGGCTTCGCACGCAACATTCTATCTAAGTGTCATTCACTTTTGAATGCTTTGGGCTGACAGTGGTCTATACATGTCTTACAAATATAAATGACGTGGCCCCACGAAAACAGGGATGTAATTCATATTTGGATGATGTGGCACGCAATGTGTTAAATATAAGTCAAAGTTACTATATTTCTAAATTGGACCGTTTTGTTCTTTTGTTGTTTTATGCTACGGTAGAATGTTGCATTTGGTTTGGTTAAGTGTTTCGTTGGGCGTTTCCTTACGATATGCCGACCGCTGTACTTTCGCACGGGAATAGTTACTGTCTGATTTCCGTCCACCAGAGCTAAGACTTCTTTGGCTTGTTTTCAACAAAACGAGGAAAGGAGTAGCATCCTTTTGGATGGCTCTGTTCGAGGCAGTAGGGAACGAGTCGGCTGGAGCTACGGGATATTGATCAACACCACACTTCAGCCTGCATACGGGCACATATTTCTTTTTATCTTCGGCGCAGAGATATAGCTCCTAGCACTTCAATGTGGTAATTTGTACATATGTACGCCGTGGACGCATCCACGACTCATTCCGCGATATGCCTGCCTTAGACCTTGTTTTTAGTTTCAACTAATTGTAAAGTGCTGCTTTTTTTCGTTCAGAGACGTCGTTCGGAGAAGACTATTTGGTAAACTTTTACTGTTGAGTCCAGTCAAGAGTACAGAAATCCTTTCGTTTGTGTCCTATACTTGTTAACTCGTTACATGTTTTGAACACGACTTCAGGTGTCATAGGGCTTCTTCATCTGGTTTTGAAGAAGCGCATTTTGTCGTATGGGGTGAGTAATTCTCCGTTTGTCACTATAAAGTGTGTTTCCAAGGCTTAGGATTTCCTTTTTGAATAAAACGAATAAGATACCTCTGCAACTTTTATTGCTCTGTAAAACATACACATGGAGATTATTTATGGAATACAATATCATCCAAACGACCCCTGCTTGGAGATCCTCATCTTTTATTCGAGATTTTCAATCACTCTTTTAAATAATTGCGACTCTATCTCGGCGATGACGGTTTCAATATTCGCTTTCAGGGTTGGAATTATTTGCTGATGGTTGGCGTAGACCTTCCTTTTAACATAGCACCAAAGAAAGAAGTCTAACGGTGTTAACTCACACGATCTTGGTGGTAAATGGGCGTCTGCGAAACGTGAAATTACGCGACCAGGAGCTTTATGTGCAAATAACTCGATTGTTTCGACATTTGTCGAAACATCCTTTGAAAGTAGAGATCGTCCGTGTCTATATCTTCTCATCTAGATATCTGAAGAACATTATAGCGTTCGTTTTAGGCCAGCCTTCTCAACCTCATTTTAGCTACTTCTGGTGTCCCACAAGGCAGTCATCTAGGTCCCCACTTTTTCAATTTAACTATAAACGATCTTAAGAGGATTATTAAACACTGCCCACTATCATTTACGCCGACGAAACTAAATTCTCCAAAACTATTTGTTCATCCCACGACTCTATTCTGCTTAAAGAAGACCTCGATAGGTTTTCCATATCGGGTCTAAAAAATTGCTTACAGCTTAATGTCTCCAAATGTCAATCTACGACTTTGTCACGTAAGTCCAATCAAGCTCTTCCTCGACTTTATTTTCTGCATGGTCAACCTATACCCCAAGTTCAATCCCTTCGCGACCTTATACGATAAAGAGTTAAACTTCCGTTCGTATATTGATGAGATAATCCTTAAAGACAACTCATCCCTTGGTTTTATCAAACGATTGTCTAAAGATTTTTGCAACACTTATGTAACAAGGGCACTTTACATTACCCTTGTTCGGCCCCTTCTGAAATATGCCAGCCAAGTATGGTCCTTCTTTCAGGGAGTTCATATATCCCGGATCGAGAACATTCAATGTCGTTTCCTTTAAATTGCCCTTCGAGGACTACCCTGGAAGAACCCTTTTATCCTAATAGTGACCGCCTCAAACATCTTAGCCTCTTCTTACCTCGAAAAACGCAGAGACGTAGCTGACATTATCTTCATTCATCGACTGTTCTGTGGTTCTGTGGACTGCGCCTCGTTTTACAATTCTATTTCCTTCAACACTAACCCTCGTAATTTACGTTGTCTTCATCCTTTCTATATTCCAACTTATCGCACCTCTTATGGTTCCAACAAAGCAATCTACCGCATGCTCCGTAAGGTCAACTCAAACCTTCCCTTTTTTGATTTTAACCTGAGCAATTCTCGTCTCCACCATTTCCTCATTTCCTAACCCTTACCTTTTGTTAGTTCTGAAATTCTAGTTTTTAAGTTAGTTTAAGCTTGGATTAAGCCTAATAAATGGGGGCGTCTACCCCCACCAAATTAAACCAAATTATCATGTCTCGGTAGCGTGCTTCATTGACCGTAATGGCTTTCCAGCCTCATTTTCGAAAAAGTACGGCTCTATGGCACATTCAGTCCATGAACCGCACAAATCAGTTACTCGGTCTGGCTGCATTAACCTCTCTTGAATCACTCGTAGATTTTCGGTGCCCCAGATGCGGAAATTTTGCTCATTAACGTTTCCACCAATGTGAAAATGGGCCTCATCTGAAAAAACGATTTGCTTGCAAAAATCAGTGTCAGCATGCACGTTTTCCAGTTCTTGAGTTAGTTGGACCTTGTACGCATGGAGAGCTAGATCTTTCGTAAAAATTCGGTGCAGTGTGGCTGTGGAGAGGTCAAGCTCGTGAGAAAGGTAACGACTGGAGGTGTGTGAATCGTTTTCGACATTTTCCTTTACTGCGGCGATATTTTCCATTAGACGTCCGAGGCGAACACATTTCGGTGTCTTCACGTCTCTGTGAATTGTTTGATTATATTGCGTACACATGTCTCGGAAAGCACTTTATTATGTGAAAAATTGGAACGAATGTTTCGTATCGTAGCCCCGATTGAATGTGAATTTGCGTAATAAAATTCAACGATTTGGATTTTTTCTTTCTACACAGTGAAATTTCCCAAATTCAGAAATAACATCTATCACCACATGCCAACCCTGCGTGCATCGGCTGTAAATCTATAGAGTTTTCAAATCCTATACCTCTTGTTGTGACACCCTTTACATATAGTACATCCATATGTAAAGGATGCAAAACCTCAAAAGATGTATTCGAGTGACGTCAAATGGCAGGATCTCAGTGCTCAATTCAGTGGTCTTCTTCGTGATAAACATTTTTGTTGAATCGAGTCCTCATCCGGATGAATTTCGTCCATATTTTCGAAGAAATAATCACTGAGCATCGTTCGGTTATTCCGTTGCCATGGCCGATGACTGTAACAAGAGTTTCGGCCTCATTTTTGAAAACCTTAAAACCGACTGCTACTCTTGTGGGTGTAATAAAGCCTCATGACTCTCTTCTGAATTTGCCTAACTTCAAAAACGCCAATTTTGCTTGTTCACAAAATCTTTGGGCATCGTCACTAAACACGATCCTTCGATAATAGAAGAGTCAACTTCAGGCTGTTAGGAGCCCAATCCGCGAACTACCGCGAACCAGTTTAGTGTCGTGGCTTTAGTTACTGCATGAGCTTGATCTTTTACGGGGTTCTTTTTGCAAAATGTTCCATATACTCGTAGTGGACGCTTTGTTCGTATTGTTATGATAGACGGCAGCTTGACAATTCAGGATCTTTCGCCAGACTTTCACTCAGTGTGTTGGCTTCGCGTCATATAGAGTGTGTGTTATACAAAATTCATCCGCAACATGACGTTGGTGGATTCTATATGTTTCCAAGTAACTTTAAATGATACGCAAACCTTCTTCTGATGGAAGTCTATTCATGGCGATTTGTTGAACCATCCTGAGCATATGTATGCCAAAGAACCAGTGGTTATGGGTAAAAACGGACTTATTTTGCTTCCAAGAATATGTGGAAGAGAGAGTGGATGTTTATATTTGGAAGCAGCTTAAGCCATGAAAGAGTCCATGTAGGTACCTTCGTTGGTAAGATCCATTGTACAGAGCTCGCTCAGACCATTAAAGAAGTAAGTAGTCGCCTACAGTTTTCCTCTTTAACGTTGCTACTACTGCACATATTTTTTACATTATGGGCGAGGGATGGTTTGAAGAGAACTTCTATCCCAATGGCGTGTATTTTTAGTGAGGGCTCTAACTTTGCTTATTAAGTACTTCCTGCAAGTTAAAAGGAGATTTTATTCTTTTCAATCTGTCCGACGGCAAGTAAGTCGTAACGTGTGACATTTAACTAAAAGTTTCGACTTGACTTAGTACTTGCTTATCGAAGCCGTTAATCTATTACCAGTTGCAGTAGCCCTTTGAGCCGATGTGACCTCAACCTTGAACAGAATAAATTTGCGTCTGAAATATGATTCAATTAGCAGACTGACTGCAACGGACCTGTTATACTTTATTGCGACTAGCCAGGACAATGTTTTCACCCGGTGAAATTGACGATGACATTGCATATCTCCAGCTTGCTCCATTCTCCTATTCATCTATGAATTGCTCATTTTGCCTTGGTCGTCGTATGACCAGTATTAAACTCCCTTTAAACATTGATTCGGAAGAATTGGGAGTTCCGTAACTATTCATTTACTCAATGGGGAACTCATTCGAATTGTGGACCGTCATGCTCTTACTGTCTTAGCCTTTCAGGGCATGTTGGTCCAGGTGTAGGATCTAGGTCTAAGTATCAAGCATGTATCTAGGTGGTGACACACTGCAGTTTAGTTTTGTTCACACGAGACTGGTGTGCTATTTGACTTGACTTACTGATGAGACCATTAGGGCTGTAGTAACATGCGCAACGATGGACCAGATGTTTGTCGGAAGCATTGCGTTTTAATTTTATCTCCAGAATCAGTTAACTGGGGGGTCCAATTATTAGCTAAACTTACAAATTCAGATTTAATTACACATGTCACATCACACTGTGTATGAACTTCGGCCGTGGCTAAAAGCCATCTTCCGACGCCTTTCCACATTGTTTATTCTAACCAGGATCTAAATCAGCTCGCCTTAAGACACCGTCCTGTTGTCTTTTTAGATTCTCTTTGGCAACACCGTTCAGGATACGCTTAATTGGATAAGGTGCCTTCTCGGGATTCACTTTGGTTGCATATTTTAGTTCAGAACAGATCCCTGCTTCACTTCTTAGATGGCCGTTTAGACCCCGTACTCGCCTGCTGTTATTTTGCCTGTCTTTGCTGCAGTCGAAGTAGTCGACGTTCTTTGGTACTAAAGGGTTTGCTCGTTGATAAGTAATACGTGACAGCCATTTCATACACTGAAGCGCCGTCTTAATTTTCGAATTTTGGAAAGTTTTGAGCCCGGAGGCCTCTTCTATACATTTCAAAAAAGCTCCGCCAAAAATTTTCCTGAGCATCTACTCACTTATTCAGAGCGTATCTTTTGGTCCTTCCTTTGAATATTTGTTGCAGCAAATTATACAGCCTTGACTGATTTTTTAAGCCTGTTTCAAGTTCACAAATCAAAAGAATCAAACGCCTCACCGCAGGTTTTATAACTCTCACTCTTCTGCATGTTTAGTGTTTCAGCCTCAAAGTGTTGTATGCGTGCATCTTGTCGGTGTAACTGATGCGAATGATTGTGGCGGTGATGGTACGTAATAAAAAAATGTCATAGACCGTCAGATACCAAGAGCCATCGTACTTGTATCTTCCACTTATTCAATTGCACACGCATTCTTCACGTTCGCGGTCGCATACTATTATGGAGGCTGCCGTGCCCTTCTCATGACAACCCCTAAAGAGGAGAGCATCTTATTTCATCTTAGTTCTCCTCTTACCCAAGAAAATGAATATTTATGCATTTCGCGCGACGGTGACCCACTTCAAAGAGCTCTCTTTCATGAAGTGGTGGTGGTTGAAGCTTCACTGAAGGTGAGGTCAGAGAGAAGTAGGAGCAAAGCAGCAAAGAGTGTAGAAGACACTTCCAACTGTGACTTCTAATTTCATACGTGAGCAGCTATATGAGTAAAGTGGCAGCACCAGCTGCTTATGAAAGATACTTTTTTGAAGTGCGTTTGTCTGGTTGCACTTGAAACGAAAAGTCGCCAGTATGTCAACTAATTGGAATCAAGGGAATTTCTTTTTTTTTTTTTGTTCGCCAACATCATAGTCAGAGTCATTTATGCCATGAGTGCGACTCGGTCTTCGCTAAGCATCGTCGTCGTCGTCGTCGTCGTCGGTACTCGTATAGTCGACTGTCGTCTGTCGGAATGATGGTGATGACGCTCGAGAACCGTGCACACTCATTCAGTTTCAGTTTGGCCTGCGCCATTTCTTTAACATCTCTATCCAGGCAGAACAGTTTTCTGTGTCATGTTCTTAATTTTAATTTTCTTCTTTTTTTTTCTCGCTCCTTTTTGTGTTCTTCCATCTTCATCATCATCATTTTGAACGTTTTTGCTAAATTATGAATTATACACCAACAAGGACCTAACTATGAGTTTAATTGAATTTCTGTATCCTTTTTAGGTAATCCATTCCCGGAGAGAGAGCGATGCTGGCGTCTATTGGTGTCAAGGGAAGAACGAGTTCGGAGTGGCGCGAAGTCGAAATGCAACCCTTCAAGTGGCATGTAAGTGCAGAATGATCGATTACAGTTTAGTGGCAGCAGCAGCAGCAATCTTTTTAGCCCATCCCCAGGCATAAAGTCCTCTGTTGTAGTTATAAGTCGTGTATTAATTTAATTCCATTAAAAGGGGATTGTCCTGTGTTTGTAGCTGTGTGAAGGATACGATTATTATCACCGTTGATGTTGTTGTTGTTGTTTAATTGTTTGAAATATGATACCAAGGCCAGATGTTACAGTGGGGTGATGACGCCTGCTGATGCTGTATACTCTGTGGACTCTGTACCACGAGTTCTACCTACATCTGGGGATCTTGTAATTAAAAAGGAATCAAGAAACAAAGATGAGGGTATGTCGCTGCATTCCATAGTACCAACCTAACTGTCGTTTTTCCGAAGGGAGTTGCTTAAGGTATCCAGACGTATCGAGTTGTTATTAATTTAACAATAATTGTTCACATGGAATCGGTGAACTTTTAATGAGTTTTTGAAAAGTCAAAAAAGGCTTATGGGTGCCTCGGCCTGGCGATGGGGTAGTAATTAGTCTCGTATTTTAGGGTTAATGAGGAAAGGAACAAAATTACAGCCAATGCGGTTTCTGTCCTAATTATTGGGAAAACGTTCGAAGATGAAATGTAAAATATGAGACTTGTATTAAATATAAAAGGTCGGTCCCGAACCTGACACATAGATGGCGACTCGAATAACAAATCCCTACGATTTTTAGTTAGTACCAACCTTCAAACGATACGTGTCGAAGTTTGACATCATCCCGATTATTAGTCATCGAGAGGTTGAAGCTTTAGTGATGCACCTTTAAATGTGTATGTACAATATCTCTTATTTTGAATGCGAACAGCGCCATCGATATTTGAGAACCAGAAGCCTCTTCCATTGGAGGAAACTTTTCAGCGAATATTCTGGCAATATGGAAAGATGTATGGAACGCTACAGAAAGTTCTCGAAAGATGGTGAAATCAGTTCTAAAGTAGAACATTGAGCAGTGATAACGTTAAAAGTGGCTTGAAAAAGGGGATTGCACTATAAATTGCAGTTGTTTTAAACAACCGTAAAGCGAAAATGAGTGAGATAGCTAACATCATAAAGATATCAACAGACCGTCTACATCATATTTACCACGAGTACTTGCGTAAGCGAAAGCTCTGTTCGAAGTGTTACCGCGTTTGCTCACAGTTGACCAATACCAACAACGTGTTGATGATTCAGAGCTGTTTGGAGCTTAATTTTTTCATGCGGTAGGTATGTGACAATAGCTGAAACATGGATGCTATTACCTGTTCGCAAACCTCAAAAAAATTCTCGAAGGAAAGAAATATGCCTCAAATGGAGAGGTGATCGCCGAAACTGAAGCGTATTTTGAGGGGTTGGTTAGGAGGTTGTTTTTTTATGTATGCTAGTCTCGGGACTTTTCGAACTACCTGTTATAGAGGAGGAAGACAGTTTAGTTCTAATTATTCCCAAAAATATTATTTTGTCATTAATTTTAGACGGAGGCGAGCAAAGTCGCAAGTCGTGGAGCTAAGGTTTTCTTCTTTTCAAACCCAGGGGTCTTTGTTCTAGTAAATCCTAAAGTTGAATCATCACCTAGATATTCGTAAGGCAGTTTAAATATTCAGCGTTCGCGATAGATGTCAGTTTTATACATTGCTTTCTGGAAACCCGCAATACATTCGTGCTTCGACTAGAGACTCTGTTTTATTTAACATCAAAGCAGGACACTGAAGCATGAAGACCCCCAGATGTTATTTCTTGGCAACTTGTATTCTACCCTTTAGGCTTCTACAATGATGGTTTGAGGGCAACCAATGATGATTATCAGCATAGTGCACTAGCTAGGCGGACCTTTTGAAGATAGTTCCTTTCGGAAGCTCCGATATGACTCCAACAGAGTCGAAGCTTTTATTGTTTTCAATCACTTTAGTAGCTGCCCTGTAAACATTTCTTGGCTATCGTAGGTAGGTAGATGGATAACTAGGTAAGAGTGGCTGTTGTAAATACCAACCCACTTAGGCCTATTGGCCCATTGTGATGCCACGTGGATCTATGGTCCTCTTCCTAATGGAACCAGTTTGAGCATATGATGAAGCGTAGGAGACTGTTTACGTCTATATTTTTTAGATCGTTTAGGTCGTTGTAGAAGAAAGCTCCTAAGTGAAGTTTTCTCTGGGAGAGAGCTGGACAGAGTTAGTGCAGGATTACTTCATCTTCCTCCTCGTCCATGCAGCTTCTACAGAAATCGTTTGTAAAGGCGCCAAGCCTTCCTGCATGCTTGCTTACAAGGCAGTGTCCAGTGATGATACGCTGTCGGTTTTAGATCCATCTGTGTAGAGATGGATTGACTTGGCCTCCATGAAAGCATCTTCCTCCCAGGATTATCTAGAGAGGAAGCTTACATGGAAGTTTTTGTCAAACCAAACTTCAGGTATGGTGCAATCGATGTTCTCTGTGAGGATTCTTTATGTATTAAGAATGCTGGCGTGGCCAAATGAATTATTTGTCCACTGTTTAAGGCGAATAGCTGCAATCGCAGCTACTTGCCAGCTGAAAATATCGAGGGGTGTCAAATGAAACGGAATGGCTAATGCCGCAGAGGGGTTAGACCGCTATGCTCTACTTATGCATAGACTTGCTGTTCTTTGGACTCTGCTTAGTATCGGTCTTATGACCTAGATGTATAGCCACTGGGTTATGCGAGGTTAAAAGCCCTATTTATTCCCAATGGCTTTCTTTGCAAGAAAATAAGGCTATTGTAGCTTTATTGACTCTTTCTTGAATGTTAGGTTTCCAGTTCAGTTTTCTGTCAAAAATGAGACCCAGATATTTTGCTGTATCGGAAAAGACTAACCTGGTACCCTTTATTGAGGGAGGGTCTACAGTTGGGATTTTGTATTTCCTGGGGAAGAGGACAAGATCAGTTTTGTGGGGGTTTATTCCTAATCCACAGCGATCTGCCCAACGGGTTTAATCTATCGAGATTTACTTGAAGGAGTTCTTTAATCGTATTAAGATGCTTACTGAGACGGCTATAGCAACGTCATCCGCATAGGCAATCACAATGCTACCACCTGCTTCCAAGTATATCAGCAGTTTATTTACTACAAAGTTCCAGAGAAGGGGAGAGGGGACACCGCCTTGCAGCGTACCTCTGCTGACACATGTTTTAGCAGAAGTCTCACACAGTTTGTTGTTGATTATCCTGCTATTTAGCATAAGACTAATCAACCTCTATAGCTTGGTAAGTATTATACCGTCCGGACCATCAGACTTGTATGGTTTGAAGCTATGCAGCGTTCAGAGCAGTTTGTCTCTCATGATCAGACCATGAATTTTAGTCCCGGTTGCAGTAGGCGCGTTTGGGTTGCTACTGGCCGCGAATTGGGAGCTACCTAGAAAGTGGGTGCCCAGTAGCAGGTTGAGGGATTCACCACTTCAGGTTGTCCAAGACCCATCGATTTTTTTCAAACAGCTAGGCATCATAGGATTTGTAGAGAGAATTTTTCTTATCCGCGATGTCTCAGAGGTTTCCGTGATTTTGTCAGAGAAAGACCTCTAGGATTGTCGCCTTGCCTTCCTCAGTTCTTTTCTGTATAATTTGAGGGATTCTTTGTATGAGACCCAGTCAGTCACTTTTGTTGTGCTTTTTGCTACGTTGAAAAGTTTTCTGCAAGGGTTTCTGAGCAGTCCCAGTGCTGATGTCCACCAATGTGGCACTTGGCTCTAGGTTGAATAAGCGGGCAGGAAGCAGCCTGTTGTCAAGCTGGGGACTTGATAGTTCAGAGGATAGCATTTCTGACAGTATTCCTCTGTATTTTGCCCAATCTGTTTTCCGATAATTCCGGAATGCTTGTTGCCGGGGGGAATCATCACTTGGCTAGCGTAATGAACTGCTTAATTGTTGACTTTTTCGTATTTCATCACGTCTTTCTAACGGGGTGGCCATAACGTATGACTCTTTTGACCTTTTGCTTTAAATTGTCTGTTGTGACTCGTGCTGTACTCGCCGTTGCTCCATCCTACTAGAACTACATGTCCTCCAGTCCAAATTCATGGCTCTTTAGCGCTCACTATCCACAGTGACCACTTGGTCCGCGTCGTTCTAAAAAAAAACAACTCCTACAGCTTAAACAGCACACCATGCATTGACTTTGAATGGATGTAATGGCTTTTCGTGCATTGCTCGCGGATTTTCAGTGCCTCACAACCGCAAAATGTTGTTTATCACGTATCCACATGGGTGGAAATGGGCCTCGTCAATGCGCTAAAATCACAGACGAATTGTACATCAAAAACATCGTGTCGATTATTTCGCGTTCTTCAGGAGTGTAGCGTTCCATTGCTTATTCACACAAATTCTAATTCTGTTTGCTTCACAAATGTCAAAACCGAATTCGACGCCATTTGCAAAATCCATAGCATTTTCCGTACAAGATGGCCCATCCGCTGCTTCATGTGTATTTATGAACCATTGGAAATGTTGTTAAGACACAACTACTTTTGCTAGTGAATTGGTGACAATATTCGTCTCGAATTCGGCTCTTTTCCTCCTTTGCTTTCATTCTTTTCACTCGCTGCCACACATTTTGTACGCATTGTTCAAAAATGATGATTGTACATACCGGACAGCCTTACTTACCTTCTTCTAATGACAGTTGGCAGACCGGGACGGTTCCACGCCTCCCCTGCCAGCTTAAGTCTCAGCTAGATGCCTCCTGTTACGTACACCGAGCTAGTTGAAGTCCCCATTCAACTGCGTGTGCCAACGTGGATAAGGTCTTCCTGTACTGTGGGTAGATATAAAGTTTCCTTGGGTTTCGGGCCACTACGATAACTCAGGCATCTTCTGACTAAATCTCGAGTTTTGATGTCTCAGTGCCCTATATCAGATCAGGGAAGATGTAGTATATAAGGCCCTATTCTTCGTTGCTGCTCGATTCCCTTCTCGGCCCATAGGAAGAGCGGTTGGCCAGTGTTGTTTCTTTTTCCTGATTTTCGTGATGATGTTGTTACTGGAATTCATCGCAGATGAATTATAATTAGATACAGTTGTTCATCGTTACTTTCCGCTTGGTTTTGCTTTGTTTTCTCAACCATTTGATCTGTTTCTGCCTCAATTCTAACAAATACTCTAGTGGCAGCCTACTGATTTCTCCTGATTATATGAACGTCGTCTTCATGTGTAATAACTTGCACAGATTGTGTCTTTGGCACGACGATACAAACGTCTTTTATTGACCTCAACACTTTTTGTGATGCTTTTTTTAAAATTGGGGCTTCTCCACCTACATCTTGCACAATTGGAGAAGAACCAAGCATGGCGATGTATAGCTCGTCTCTATAGACACTATCATAAGGAACAACTTTGAAATCGATGGAGAGGTGGTGGGTACCGATTTGGTACTCTTGGGTTTTTTCCAATTTGGCCCACGGTGGCTAGTAAATTCTTTTCAAAACTGGATGTCGTAATATTGCCGACTCTAGGTTAGAATCTAGTGTCAGAATCTTTCTAGTTTCTAGGGACCAATGCAGTAAAGCCATAAAACAGATCCTTTCTATCTTCATACAGGCTTTCGCATGCCTTAAAAATACTCGCAAGTACTCGGCTCAAATCCATTTTATGGTTTCTGATAAGTCAAACGCAGGGTCATCTTGATCTTTGTAAATCTGGGCATTGCAAACCGTGGAACCCGTTCTTATTAGCAAGGGAAATATAAAAAGACTATGCAGTGGTTCATGTGGGGCTCTTAAGTGCCATCGACTCATGTCACATAGCTGAGGCATTATCCCCTCAGCAATTGTCAATGAAATTCAGGAAACTTTTCTCATAATGATCATAACTCTGCGCAGCCAACGTGGTGGTACCTTAAAAGAGTTTCAGATTTAAAGATCTGTCTGTTTGGGTCAATTTAATTTACAATGCTGCTTTGAGAAATATTTTTCAAATAGGAACTGCTAGAGCTATAAGTTCGATAGTGCCCCAGAAATGAACGCAACACTTGTGGTTTTGTGATGACCGTGATGATTGTTACTACTCGTACTTCCTTGGAGAGATTTGCTGCCAACTCGGGCTAATTTCTTCGTTTATATATATGTCCCCCTAGACCCACGGGTGTATTGTTAAAACTTGTCGGTGCAAGCTATCAGTGAGGCAAGACGATCTCCGATGAATTCCATGTTTAGGTGTGTATTTGCAGGTAAAAAACAAATGTGATTTTGAAGGAACGTCTTATTAGAAACTTTTCATTTTGCAACCTCTACAGGATCTATCGTTTCTACCTCTATGACCCTCAAGCTGTTGTTAAAGACAGAAAAGCACAAGTAATGAATCCTGACTGTGCTAGGCGCAGTGATTTGACCTGTGAGCGTGGCCCGGTTTGGTCGACTCTTTGCTTAACTCTATCAAGAACACCAACTCTAGCTGTTCACACCCAATGCGCCACTTTTTGTTTCTCTAAATAACCTAAGTATTTGGGTGCCATCCTGGTACATCCTCTGACCAGACATGCCGCATCAATGACCTAAAAGACGCCATCGGCTTGCGGTAAAGCATGAAACTTGGCGCCGAGGAGCACCATACTGATCACATGCCTATCATCAATTCAGTATCACGATTGACGTCTGGTGGAATAAGCTGCCACGTAAATACATATGTCACTGCTGATTTCACCAGACTCCTAAGAGCGGTCGGTATGGTACGAGTCATTTGAGGATTTGTCCAGTATCTGAACCAGAATGGCTTCCAAATTGATCTAGCATGTTGCGCTTGTGGCTGGCAGAGGTCCTTAGATTTCAGTTCGTTAGACTAACCAGTGTCTGTCTTTCAGCTGGAAACACATGCAATGGCGGTGGAAATGAACTTTGCTATGAGGAAAAGGTAGAGAGAGGTGAAGTATCTGAGTAACTCCATTTAAGCAGTTGCTAAACCACCTCACTTAAAAGTTAGTTCGAGGATGCAATTCCTCTCTGAAAGCAATTGAAAGGCTTAATTCATTGAGTCTTGTCTTGCGTTTGGGTTTCAATAGGATTCCAACAAGCTATAATAGGAGGAGGAGGAGTGTCTAGGACCTGAACCAGCACTGAGACTGCCTTCTAATATGTACGTAGAACGGACTAGTTCTTTGTGTGAATCGTCCCATCGATATAATGATCTTCTGGGGTATACCAATGCCTCAAAGGGTTGAACATACATAGGAACAGCTAAAATGTTGGCTCATTAATGATCAACCACATTCAATTTTTTCAAGCAAAATTCCCTTCAACATATCAGAGAACCCTCTGTAAGGCCTTTCATAGCTCCTCTTTGACGAGGTATTTTTGATGACGCATAGGACTTTTTTAACAAAGTGAAACTACTGGCGCTGGCTTGTAAAGGTCACTTGCTGCTTTAAGTCCAGAGTGCCGATGAGTATCTCCGAAGACAACCACTTCATAATAATTGAGCACAAAAGAAACGCTACAGATTTCTACTACTAAATCTGCTGGATTGCCTTTTCCAAGACAATATTAAGCGCCATTTCACAGCTAGTCACCCTATTTATTTAGGATTCGTACGAATACCGCTAAGATAAACTTTGCTTAGTCGGATTAGTCATTCTGAGGTACATTATCGTAATAGTTTCATCATTTTTAGGTTGAAAGGAATGTGCAACAAATAGACTCTGATGAAATGATTTCTATCTACAAACCTACTCTCCGTAGCACATTCAAAGGACCAATTTTCTTCAATTATCTGTATCAAGACCCATTCGTCTTTTATCGCATCACCGATTCCCAATAGATACCTCATCGATTTCACCTAATTACTCATCCTTTTCAAAAGATGCACTCCTCTCTATGCTTTTTCCAGTTCGGAAAGGAATGCTCGTATCTCTTCAATGTTCATTCAATGCCAAGACAGAAAATTACTCACACTCCAAGAATTTGAAAAAGAAAAAAAAAAAAAAAAAAAATCATAAAAAAAAAAGTCTGTCTACCAGCGGTACTCAGTACAGATGAAAAGCATCTTGTATCTCAGAAGAAAGAAAGAAAACCCACATCATCACTCGTGTCGCTTCTGTGTCTATGGCTGCCTTGGTCGGTCTCTTTACCATATATACCATACCTCACTCGTACCGCTACCATATAAACGACCTTCTCGATGCCAGCAAGTAATTGAATTTAATTTATCCTGACTCCTTGATAAAGGAGCTCAAAAAGCCAAAAGAAAAGATAATAGGAAGCGATCTCAATTGAATATTGCATCCTTCGAAGTACGAATACCTGTGGAACGTAAAGTTTTTCCTCCTTTAGGCGTCTGTTTAGGATTGTTGAAGAAGGAATACATAAAAAAAGAAAAATTATTCTGCAACCAAGCAAAAAATTACGAAACCAATTTGATCGTAAATAATTTAGAAAATAAAAAGGACACGATAAACTATGATACATACTCGTACATAAGGCATCGAATATGAGTACTTACGGGGATGAAAGACATAATGTCCTTATGGGCGGCGGTGTAGCAAAAACTTGTACCACGGTTGGTTTATGTTTGAGATGAACGCACATCCAGATACTTGTACTTGTCCGTACATCTGATGAATGCGTCTCTCCATGAAGCGCACCTGGCCAATTACTGCGGATTTACGTTTATACCTATAATACGAATAAGAGAGGAGAGAGAGAATCCTGTCGGATTATGCCTCCAATAGGGATAAAATAAATTGCCATTCACGGTAATTGCTGTTTAACTGAAGCTTCGATTGCGCATCAAACTCCCCCTCGACTCGAAAATCAATGAGAATTTACGTGGTAGGTGGAAGTCCTTATCGTGTTGCATTTTTATATTACCAACCTACCCACGTTATCCCACCTACCCATTCACATTCAGGAGGACTTTATCTCTATAATACGCCGACAAATCTCGTAGCAAAATTGAGGATGAGTGGGCACATCAATGCCTCCCAATAAGAAGGGTGAAAGGACTCGTCCTGGTCGTATAACCAGGAAGTATCCCTGACAGAGAGATTTATGTTTAATTTCCTCCCTCCAACTTGGAGTAATTTTCCGATTCCAACTGACAATGCAATTTTGTAATTTTTTATTTTTTTTCTGTTTCTCTTTCTATTCTATTTCTAGTCCTTCGTGAGGAGTTCCGACTGGAACCGCAAAATACCCGCGTTGCACAAGGTGATGTGGCGATCATGGAATGCGGTGCACCGCGTGGTTCACCCGAGCCGACAATCACATGGCGGAAAAACGGACAAACTCTAAATTTGAGCGCATCGAAGAGAATACGCATCGTGGATGGTGGTAATTTAGCGATTCAGGATGCCCGTCAGTCAGACGATGGGCGATATCAGTGTGTGGTTAAGAATATTGTTGGTACGCGAGAATCTGCGGTTGCATTTCTAAAAGTCCATGGTGAGTACATACAATTCACCTACTCTCTCACAATTTCAAATTCTGAATTCTGACATTTTCTGTGTTTTTTTTTTTTTTTAATTTTTGATTTTCCTATAGTTAAGCCATTCCTCATTCGTGGACCGCAAAATCAAACCGCAGTGGTTGGTAACTCTGTGATATTTCAATGTCGCATCGGTGGTGATCCTTTGCCCGATGTCCTGTGGCGGCGTACTGCATCTGGTGGCAATATGCCATTACGTAAGTATTTTCTACCCAGTTAAAGGACGAAATTGTTTGTATCCTCAATGAGGACGACTACGGAAGAGACAGAGAGAGAGAGAGAGAGTGGAGAAAAGTAGCGGTGAACCCTCATCAGATTGTCAATTAGTGAAGTTAAATGGCGTGAGGTTTTGTTTTCGCCATCGAGTCATCGTCATCGTCATCGTCATCGTCATCGTCATCGTCGTTGTTGTCTTCATTGCCGTCAACATTGTCTTGTATTAGACTTGCTTCCTTCCTTCCTTCCTTATCCATCCTTTTAGATTTTTGTAATTTTTTCTGTTGGTTTGTTTTTATTGTGTCTTCGTAGTGTCTGGTCTGCGTGTTGCATTTTGCATTTAATCCCCGCTAATTGACAGCCGACATTAATCCTACATAGGATTAGGTTTCGGTTTCGTGTTTTTTTTTTTGTTTTTTTCTTCTTTTGTTAAGAGTAAATAATCTAAAAAGCGGTTTTTGTGAAGAGGACTCGTTGGCGAACAAAAGCAAATAGGAAACAGTTTCGAATGGACATTCATTCAGATTTTTGAAAGGTCTCGCTTTCTGGTGATGATGTCTAAAGAGATGTCACAAGGTTTCATGTTTGTTAGACTTTTGTATGCAGCGACAGGTTCTTTGCGTTTTTCAATCCAGTTGTCCGCAGCCATGCTAAATTGATGCATTTTCTTTTATTTCCTAAGTTGGCGCCCAATGTGGGGAATTTCATTTCCAGATAAATGTATCTATGTATGTATTTATATACTCAGACACTATCTGGTGCCACTACAGAGTTGAACTGAAATTCCTCTCCACTCCAAACAACGATAGTAAGAAATATGTGCATATGTATACAAGTAATAAAATTATGTGGCGCCCAACATGGACTCATAGTCAAACCGACAAGTAAAGCAGTGTTTTATTCAAATATTAACAAAATTAATCGTGTTAGTGAGGTCTGGGTCTTTGGTATACAGGTTATGGCAGTCCTGCAGATTCCCCAGAAGCTCTAAAGCATTCCTCAATGACTCTGTATTCTTTCTTCATCCATTATGGATCAGGAGAGCAACAGACTAGTCCCCGAATCATATCAGACTATTGGAACCTTTAATTGCCAATTGCTCAGTAGCAAGTGAAAGATCGCGTCGCTAAAGACGATAGATAATTTGGACCATCGTACAGTCGAATTTTGACCGAACAATGACCCAAATTTTGAAGCGGAAGCAGATAATTTTCATCTCGTACCTAGTTATACGCGAAGTCTAATGATTTGAGCCGCTTATGCCAGCACCTGCAAATCCTTTTTTTTTTCTCATGATGAGCATTTTTGTGTTGATACTTGAAATTAGTCGCTGGACAAACCTAATAGTGGAGTTTCTATAAAAAGGCATTGAATGGGACAAATACTCTTCCAGAGTTTCGCGAGATCATTTTCACCTTCAATGACGACCACAACTTCTGCCTGAAAAATACTGAAATGATCAGAAAGCCGGACTGCCGTGCTGGAAAATCCAGTCATTCTCTATCTACATACTCATATATACTCGTATGCACATCTCTATTGCAGATCTCTTCAGCTACGAATGCAAAAAGTTGATCCGGTAGTCAGAGTAAAAACTGGAACTAAGTAATCCGTCACCTGAGGAATAGTACTGCCACCTGCCAGGATCTGGCATAACTAATATGATCAACAATCAGGTGAGACTGTTAGCTAAACTGTTGCCCTTATTGTAAGGAAACTTTCTAGAATCCTTCCGGATTTCGGTAAGAGGACAATCATGGATTTTTATGAGAAAATAAAATGTTTTAAACAAGATGAAATTCTCGTCTCGATGCAGTGTGTGTATCAGAAACTTGCAGCCACGTGCAAAAAGAAGTCTGCTCCCTAAATGGCTATGAAATGTTTCAAGCCAACCGAGTTGGCCGCACTGGTGGGGGTGTTGCTATATACCTACGAAAACCACTCTGGGGTAAAGTCATGCATGAATCACCTTCTGGGTGTCCTATTGACTATTTGTTTATTGAAATTACACGTGAAGCTAAAAAGTTAATAATTGGTGTTATTTATAGGCCAAACAAACGGTTATGTTTCACTCCATTGCTAGATGTTCTTGAGGCTATTCCATGTATTTCCTCAAACATAGTTATCTGTGGTGACCTGAATTGCAATCTACTGAATAAGTCTGAATCAGCCTCGTTTATTGGAAATATGAATTCGATTCATTTAACCGCGTTTAACTCACGCATTCCCTCCCACTACTTGGAAGACTCATGTTCCCTTCTTGACGTTTTCTTTGTTGGTGACATTTCTAGCCCGCGTTTTTATGACCAAATCTGTGCCCCAGGGTTTTCCAGACTTGATATACTTATCACTTAACATAGAGCTATCTAGCAGTAGAACGATTTTACCGTGACTATAATAATATAGATTACACTAATCTGCTTTCTGACGTTAATCGAATATGTTGGGACTGCATCTACTACATGCCCTCTGTTGATGACCAAGTTATGTTCCTACAGCAACATGTGTTACAGCTACATGAGAACAACATCCCTCTAAAAGCAATAGTACGCACATCTAAGCCTCTCAATGGTTTAACTCTTACATCAAAAAACTCATAGTCCAACGTGACACTGCCTATCGAAAGTGGAGGAGGTTTCGCTTCGATGAATTCCGAAATGAAAATCGTTCATTGCGAACAAAGTTGTCTTAAAAATCAGATCTGTCAAAAAAGATTTTTATAATCACAATTTCAACCTGTCTACCCCGGGAATCTCTACGAACATGTGAAAGAATCTTCGCGATCTAGGCATCGGTAGGAAAAATATCGTAGTCCCCACAGATGTTAACTGTGACCAGTGGAACTTGAATTTCATCTCCTCACATGGCAATCCTTCTACCAGCCCTGCTTCCCCAGAGTATAACACTGCAAATGATACTGAAGGGGCTTTTTGCTTCAATAGAGTCACCGAAGTAGATATTGTTGAGGCACACCTCTCGGTAAAATCTAATGCTACTGGTCTAGACTGTCTTAGCCCAAAGTTTATAAAACTGCTTCTGCCTTATTTACTTCCTCACATTACTCACCTCCTTAATAATATATTCACTACTCCTACCTTTCCCTCTGTAAGAAGAAGAGTAAAAATAATCCCGGTCCCCAAGGAAGGAATGAGGAATACGGTTGAATACAGGCCAATCGCTATTCTCCCATACTTGTCGAAGGCCTTTGAAAAGTTAGCACTAAAACTAATTCGTTGCTACTTAAATAACGAAGATCTCCTAACTATACATCAGTCTGGGTTTCGGCCTAAAAGGAGCTGCAACATTGCCCTGATATTAATGGTAGAAGAGATTCGTAGCACAATGGATAGGAATCATCCGACGCTTTTATCATTGCTCGACTTTTCGAAGGCATTTGACACAGTCAACCACACGGTCATTTGTACTAAGCTTAAAGACGGTTTTGCTTTTTCTTCTTTGTCCGTAGCTCTTACCAAGTCTTATTTAAGGGAAAGAAAACAGTATGTTTGCATTGGTGAAAATACTTAGTTCGAGTTTCTTAAGTGAAAAGAATGGGATGCCACAAGGATCAATCCTTGGACCTACTATTTTCTCCTTATACGTGAACGATCTACCAAACATTGTTAAACAATGCAAAATCCATATGTACGCTGATGATGTACAACTTATGCCCTACTAATGAAACAAATTCTGCTATAGACCTCTTAAACGAAGATCTTGTCAGAATTTATGACTGGTCAATTAAACATGACCTTCGACTTAATGCTGACAGGTCTAAAGTAATTTTAATACACCGTAGAGCTTCTGAACTCTCAGGCCTTCAGCTTGTTCATATCAATTAAGTGTCCATAGAGTGGGCTGTTTCCGCTAACAACCTTGGTGTGATTTTTAATTCGAAACTCTCTTGGGATACTCACATTAATTCTATCATCAGCAAAGTTTATAGTGGGCTTCGTACTCTATGGGTTACTCAACATCTTCTACCAACGAAAACTAAATTAATTTTAGCAAAAACTCTTCTTTTACCAACTTTATCTTACGGAGGCGAGATCGTTTGCAAGCCTGACCACAATAATCTCAGAAAACTTAACATTGTCTTCAACAATATCGCGAGATACATTTTGAGCGCGCGCTCAAGGGGTTTTTGTACCCTTAAAATGTTCATACACAGCGCGGACGAAGGAAATTTAGGTAGGAAGAAAAGACAGGTACGGATGTACATTGTTTTTCAATATTTGTAAGTTACAACGGCCAGGAAACACAAAGATCGGCAGGGCATTCCATAAGCGAGTTGTACGGCTTAGGAAAGAATAACGATATTTTAGAGTACATCCGAAAATGGGCTTGAGGGTATACTGATGAGCATTCATAGCGAGACGGGAGTTACGGTTGAAAGTTTGAATGGGCGGAATGCTACTGGCGATTTCAATGGAGCACTGGTGGTGGAAATAGCGATAAAACAAAGCGAGACAGGGGACATTATGTCGGTGTTGGAGGGTGTCAATTGATTGACTGATATTAGCATCACCAATAAGTTTTATCGCACGGTTTTGAATCCTATCTAGCAGGTGCAGAGATGTTTTAGGAGCACCTGACCAGATGTGGACTTTGTACTCCAATTTAGGGCGGATGAATGCCTTATATATTGTAACCAGATCAGAGGGGGTAAAATAGTTCTTACATCGCTTGAGGAAACCTAGACATTTCGCAGCATTTTTGACGACATCGAATATGTGGTCATTCAAACGTAAGTTGTCACTGACACACGTACCGAGAATGGGAAGTTTATCGGTTTCGAGGATGTAAGTGCCATTCATGGATAATGGCTGGGTATTTGAATTTCGCTTTAACGATAGCAGAAAGCATTGCGTTTTGGAAGCATTAAATTCTACTCTGTTGATAGTCCCCCAACAGGTTATGCTGTTAATATCGGAATTTAATGAGCTTAAACAAACGCTGCCGTTCCCGTTCTACAGCCGAAGAGCATATATTGGATTAGAAGTAGCAGACAAGAAATCATTAATGAAAATTAAAAAGAGTGTCTGGGGCACACCAGCATTTATTTTGTGAAACCGTCCAAGACAACTTGAATTGAACGTTCCGAAAGGTAATTTGTAATCCATTGAAGAAAGAGAGTCGTCGATCCAAAAGGCACGCATTTTCCACAAAAGAATCTGATGCCAAACTCTATCAAATGCCTTAGAAATATCAAGTGCAACTATCTTGCTTTCTTGCTTTCACCAGATTGATGTGCGCTTTGGTTCCACTTTTCGGTGAGACCTGCCATCATATCACCAGTGGCCCTGTTGCTACGAAAACCATGTTGCCGGTCATTGAGAAGTTTTCCTGTTTCGAGATATTTCATGAGCTGACGGTTTATCAGCGTTTCCATGACCTTGGAAAGAAGGGACGTAATTGCAATGGGTCTGTAGGAGGATAGGGAAGAAGATTCGCCTTTTTTAGGGGCGGGCTGGACAAATGCTGTTTTCCATCTTCTCGGAAAGAGTCCTAAAGAGTAGGATTGATGAAAAAGCTTACGCAGTGATTTTGCCAGCGTGGAAGAACACCTCTTCAGAAGACGGGGAGATATACCATCTGGACCAGCGGATTTATGTATGTTGAAATTTTTAAGTACTCTTTGTACTACACGAGTGCGAAAGTGGATTCGTCCCAGTGAAGATGCGACGCACTCAAGTGTAGGCAGGGACAAAGCACAATCTGGGAGTGTTGAGCTAGCCGCAAAGTGTGCAGCAAGCAAATTGGCCTTGTCGAAAGAGCTGGCAGCTGGGATGTCATTGTAAATGAGCGTTGGGATGGAGGATGAGGCAGAATTTCTAATGTTTTTGACGAACGACCAACAATTTGTACTACATTTGGGACATTGCTGTATTTTTTGCCTCAGTTTTTGGCCGTATTGGAATTTTACACGCTTGGGAAAGACGTTACAGCAGAAATGACTGCTCGTTTAAACTTTTTTCGGTTTTCCTCTGTCGGCTTGGTCTTCTAGGACCGAAAAAACATTTCTCTAATCCTGAAAGCCTCTTTACAGCTCGAGTCGTACCATGCCTTTTCTTTTGATTTGATACTCTTCACCCGATGATGGATAAAGCATCTCATTCCAAGGAGAATAGTTTCTGTGATCATGACAGCAGCGGCATCCACGTCGTTATCGAGGAAACTTAACGACCAGTTATAATTCCTAAAGAAGTTGTTAAGTCCGCTCCAACTGGCTTTCTCGTATTGCCATACGGTTCTTTTAAGAAGCTTTTCTCTAACTGTGTGGTCGGTGTACGAGAACTTAGCTGATATGTCACAATGGTCCGACGAGCCTAGAGGGGAGAGCACATCAACGCAGTACTTGTCAGAGTGAGAAATTACAAACAAGTCCATTGTGTTGTTGATATGTCTATAAACGTCTGGTATTCGTGTGGGCTCATTTACAAGCTGGGTTAAGTTATTTTCCGAAGCGAAGATCTCAACACACCGTCCTTCGGGTATTGTCTGTCCAGAATGTCGAAGCCAACCAGAATTGTGTATATTGAAATCGCCCGTAATCACGATTTCAGTATGAGGAGACAGGGATAAAATTCTTTGAATGGAGTCAGACAGCGCATCAAACTCGTGAAAGGTCGAGTGGCTGTTCAGTTTGGGGCTTCTGTAAATAAAGCAGTAGTGGATAATTTGCTTACGGAGATGGAATTTTAACCACAAGAAATTGAATTCCGGGTTGGAACAGAGACTACATTGTGGTGGAATTTGGTAAGCTACATCATTACGCACGTAAATGGAGAGACCGCGATGGAAAAAAAATAGTGGCACTAGTTCGTAGCCAGGTAGCTTCAGATCAGTGTGATCTGAGAGGTGTGGGCGGGGATCTACCTCTGTTTCACTAAGTGCCAAAACAGCTAGTCTGTACTTACAGACGTGGACGTACGCAGAAAAGTGATTACTTTTTAGTCCGCGTATATTGGCTACGTCCACCCTGAATTCTCTGGTCATAATTAAAAACAAACACAAACACCGACGATACTAAGCATTTTCAACATCCAACAGCGCGATCATATTTCTCACTTTTCTAAACAAATAACTGGTTGCTCCTTCCCCAGCCTACTAAAATACAAATCGCTATGTCTTTTGCATAACCTTATAAAAACTCGAGAGCCGGATTACCTATTTAATAAACTTCAACCATGATACCTTTGTTTTGCTTCTGAGCGTCAATTCTTTGTTCAAGTTGTCCGGCTCTGGACCTCTCTTCGCATTGTCCTAAGACAAGCACGAATAAATGTAAGTCGTCCTTACTCCCACTACTAGCTACAATCTAATATGCACAAAATTCGATGAACATGTTTTTCAACTCTTTATGTATTCTCTATGGACTTATGAATTTACTCGTATCTTAAACTTCTACTTTTTCTGTTTTATAATATTTAATTCTTACTTTTCTCTGTTGTTTTTAATCATAACTTTGCCATCTCTCTCTGTAATTTTTTTCTTTTTATAACGTAAAGGCTTACAAATTATTGTATAAGATTATTTAGTCTTCCCTTGTAAGTTATATACAACCTGAATGACTCGAACTGCAACCAAATTCAGACTGCTATAATTTCCAAACCGTTCATGACAGTGAGCTCAAGTTTTGACACGTGACAGATAATTTTATCATTTACAAGCATTTTAAACGATTTGCGTCTCAGTTGTGTTGAAAAATTTTTATCCGAGATGGAATTCAAACGTGATAGTGTGATTGCATATTCTCGGTATTGGGGTGAAGCTGTAGTTGTATATATAAATTGACTTATTTATCAAGTAATACTATTATTTTAGTGCATTCATGTAAAATTTCATATAAATGTGATTATTAATTCGCGTTTTATCTCTAGTTAAACAGAATCATAATGGCAACTGAGACGATGATGGTGAAAATTGAGCATCGCGCTGTAATTAAATTTCTCACTAAGCAAGGAAAAAGTCAAAAAACTATTCATGAAGAGATGGTGGCTGTTTACCAGGGTTCCGCACCTTCATTATCAACTGTGCAAAAGTGGTCAAGTGAGTTCAAGAGAGGCAGAGAGAGCATTGAAGACGACCCCTGCTCCGGCTCCACGGCTACTGCTTGTACGGGAGAAAGCATCAAAGAAGTCGAAAAACTTGTTCTTGCGGATGCCCGAATAAGGGTGAAAATGATGGCAGAGATCACCAAGCTTTCAATTGGTACCATTCACACCATTCTTCATGACCATCTTAACCTTTCAAAGGTCAGTGCAAGGTGGGTGCCACGAATGCTCACAGCGCCTCAGAAAAAAGTGAGAATCGCATGCTGTAGAGAGCTTTTGGAGATGTGTAGTGAGAACGCGGACGGTGTTATGGATCGAATTGTTACTGGGGACGAAACATGGGTCCACCACTATGACCCTGAAAGCAAACAAGAGTCCATGCAGTGGCATAAAAAAGGAACAAACCCCCCGAAGAAGTTCAAAGTCACTTCGTCTGCCGGGAAGCTCATGGCCACAGTTTTTTGGGACTCAAAGGGAATCTTGCTCATTGAGTACAAAAAAAAAGGTGAAACCATCAACGCCACATCCTACGCTTCCACTTTGCATAATTTGCGGGAGGAAATTAAAAAGAAAAGACGGGGTAAACTCGCAGCGGGTGTGTTGCTTCTTCATGACAACGCTCCTGTTCACACGGGGCGAGTTTCCAAGGCTGCTGGGCGAGATTGTGGTTTCGAAGAAATCCAACACCCACCCTATAGTCCAGACCTTGCCCCTAGTGATTATTTCCTGTTTCCGGATTTGAAAAAATGTCTTCATGGAAAAAGATTTTCGAATGATGAAGAACTCAAGTCGGTATTTTGCAGAGAAAGAGGAAATTTATTTTTTTGAGGGTTTAAAAAGCTTATCTCAAGATGTAACAAATGCATTGATGTTAGGGGAGATTATATTGAAAAGCAAAAACAATTTAAATTGAATTCGCATTTTCCTTCATATCGATATCGAGAATATATTGAACGCCCCTCGTATATTTGGCTGGAAAACCACAAGTAGCTATCGTTAGAGCCCTCCAGCACCTCAACGTAAATAAATCATTTGTATATCCAACCATGATACTGGCAGCGTTGCAAAACGCCATGGAGGTGGTCATAAAAAAACAGCAACATCGGCCGAAATGGTTCGGAAAGTGAAGGCTCGAATTGAGCGAAATTCGCGTCGAAGTGGAAGAAAAATGGTTTGTGAGCTCGTTGGAACGGATGCAACACATACTGAAAAATGAGGTTAAGCTCAAGCCATTGAAGTTCCAAAAAGCACACGATCTTACACCGCAACAGAAAAAAGTTAGAGTCGAAAGAGCGAAGGAGTTGCTACGCTTGCACGGAAGTGGTGAGTTGTCGAATTTGGTTCTTTCCGATGATTCGCCATTTGTTATGGAGCAATATGTCAACAAAAAAAATGACCGAGTTTACTTGCCAGAGAGGTCCTTCGAAAACTTACACCTTCGGACGGCCACCAGAAAGAAGGCAGCACCGATGCTGATGGTTTGGGCCGTCACAACCGCCGATGGTCGCTCTCCGCTCGTATTTTTGGACCGTAGCGTCAAAATTAATGCGATCGTATACCGTGAAACTGTCTTAGAGGCAGTATTAAAGCCTTGGGCAAACAATCATTTCGGTCGGAGACCGTGGACTTTTCAACAAGACTCGGCACCGTCTCACAAAGCGCGCATCAACCAAGATTGGTTAAAAAACAATGTTCCACACTTCATTTCTTCGACACAATGGATTGCAAATTCTCCGGATGAAAATCCGTTGGATTTCTCTGTCTGGGGTATTTTGAAGGCGGAGGTTGGCACTAAAAAATACCAAAGTTGGGACCACCTCAAACAAAAACAAGCACTTCGGCGGGAATGGGCCAAAATACTGCAGAGCCAGTTGCGTGCAGCGTGCGATGCTTTCTTCGGCCGTCTCAAGGCCATTATTCGCGCCAAAGGTGGACATATTGAAAACTACTGATACAATTTCAAAATTCCAACATTTCTTGCTTTGGCACAATAAAATTTATCAAAAAATAAAAAAATTATAGCATTTTAAAAAGTTGGAGTTCGAGTCATTCACCCTGTACAAGTTGAATAAATGAAATGAAATTCTTAGACCTACCTCAACATCTAGCACCTCCGATAGAGTCATCCATTTGTATTCCACAGCGAAGTCGATTAAAGTCTTAATTATTACGGGTAATGCAAAATTCTAGAAGAAAATCTGATAGAAGGACTGCTAAGTTTTAATGGTACGCCGCTAGGTGATAAAAAGGATTAATTTGCTCTTTTAAAGAATCGTTTTGCCGTTATTGTTGAGTACAGGTATACGTAAGGTCAATCTCATATGAAAAATACCCTTTCGAACCGGCAGGAAAGAATGGCTTAGATAATTTATTTCCTTACTCTGTATGGTACGATCGAGCTGATTTGTAAAGGTCAATCGTATCTTCCACGTCAAGATGAAATTCTACCACCTGTTAGTACTAGCAAATCAGCTATTGTACTAATGGTGATGAAAATACGCTGAAAATTTTTTAAATAAAACGCTTGCTGGTGGGTCATAATGAGAGATTTATCTACATATAATGTCCCACTAAATCGAGGAGGATTTTCGTCTCTTTGGAAAATCTCCGTAAGATGAAACCAATTTTGCTTCTACCCACAATTGGTCTACCTAGAAATATCCAGAAAAGATTTCTTTGGAGAAGCAAGATAATGCATTAAAAGATGCCTAAAACAAAACGGTGTATCTTCTAGGTATTCCACTGAACTTAAAGGAGAAGCATGCTATTATCTTCCTATATACTCGTACCATGTTGCAGTTTTATGCCGATATTTTTCCACTTAGCACACGACATCCTCTTACCTTCAATGTAAACCATTCGACAGTTACCATCTCCTTGGTACTTGCCTGAACCAGAAGCAAGACAAACAGAAACAGGTAATTACAGGAACGTTTCTATAATATATAGTACTCAGAACAATCTTACAATTGAGCTACAGAAACGCATTGCCTGCTGAAGGTAAACCAATTTCATCTTGCATAAAGTGGCGCCCAACACAGGGCCAACTTATCTATTATAGACCCGCGTTTCGCAGGTCTACAATTTTAAACTTACAACTGACTCAATTTACTGTTTATGGGTCAATTTCTTTGTGCGGATAGGTAGTTGCTCCTCGATTTAAAGGAAGGAAACAAGCTTATTTATTTTCTTTTCTAAGAATGTTCCCTAAATTCTGTTTGCTTTGGGCATACTTTCACAGACATTTTAGCCTACATAGAAGGCTGTAAATGCCTTATATTCCATCCCCATTCACTATATTTGAAGTTGGAAGAATTTTCAATGCCGAGCAAAACCACTTTGGTTTCCCCAACTCAACCTGTGGTTCCCTGAGACATATCCCGGTGTATGTTTGTTTGTATCTCCATCTAAATGTCACGGGATGGGGGGAAACTTCCTACAAACATCCTCGCATCGGCATTTTGTAGCCGCAAATACATGAGAAAAAAAAAAAAAACTTTTCTCATTGAACCTTTTCGGCTGCGTAATTATTCCTCCTTCACGTTCTGCGATTTCATCTAAAATACAATCCACCGCAACCACTACTCCTTCGTCTATTTCGTTTATATGGTTTTATCTCACACCCATGTACAAATATCTTTATAAACTAAAACTTTTATTTACTTAGGACGTGTACACATCCTTGAAGATCGCAGCCTCAAATTAGACGACGTTACACTCGAAGACATGGGCGAATACAGTTGCGAAGCAGACAATGCTGTGGGTTCAATTACCGCTACTGGAACCCTTATAGTACATGGTAAGTTTTTCTCGACTTGTTAACTAGTTGTTGTCCCCACCATCTCCATTTCTAAGTCCATTCGTCAAAGCAATAAAATATTTAACCGACTGACATTCGTTTTCCATTAAGCTCCTCCAAAGTTCATTACTCGTCCGAAAAATCAACTTGTCGAAATTGGAGATGAAGTCCTGTTCGAGTGCCAGGCAACCGGATACCCTAAGCCAACACTTTACTGGTCGGTGGAAGGCAATAGCTCCTTGATGTTTCCCGGCTATCGAGATAGTCGTATGGAAGCAACCCTCACACCTGAAGGACGAAGTGTTTTGTCAATTATTCGTTTCGCTCGAGAGGATTCCGGCAAAGTAGTTGTTTGTAATGCACTTAACGCTGTTGGCAGTGTGAGCAGTCGTACTGTAGTGACAGTCGATACACAATTTGAACTACCACCGCCGATAATCGCTCAGGGTCCGGTAAATCAAACGTTACCGGTAAAATCGATAGTGACGTTACCATGTCGTACAGTTGGTACACCAGCCCCTACAGTATCCTGGTATCGAGATGGTATACCAATCGATGAAAGTACCGATGATGATCGTCGAAATATATCCGAAGCAGGAGCCTTAACAATTAGTGAATTGCAGAAAAGTGAAGATGAAGGATTGTATACATGTGTGGCTAGCAATCGGAATGGCAAATCCTCATGGAGTGGTTATTTGAAATTGGAAGCACCGACAAATCCGAATATTAAATTTTTTCGAGCTCCTGAACTGTCAACGTATCCTGGACCGCCGGGTAAACCACAGGTGATTGAGAAGACCGAAGATACGGTGACAATTTCATGGACAAGAAGTAACAAAGTTGGAGCATCTGCTCTAAAGGGATACGTGGTTGAGATGTTTGGAAAAAATGAAACAGATGGATGGATTGCTGTTGGAGCACGTATTCAAAATACGTCCTTTACTCAGGTGGGCCTGAATGTTGGGGTCAATTATTTTTTCGTTATACGTGCTGAAAATTCACATGGACTATCGTTGCCTAGTGCTTTGTCAGAACCGATAGCCGTTGGAATGGTAAGTTTAAAAAAATAACAAAGTGAGCTATCTAGCCTGCGGAGCACGTAAGTTTTAACACGATTTTTTTTTTGTTGTTTTTTTTTTTTGTAGAAGAACTTCAATAGCGGTTTGGACTTGAGTGAGGCTCGTGCTAGCCTTCTGTCGGGTGACGTTGTGGAACTGATCAATGCGACATCTCTGGAGTCGACAAGCATGAAATTAACGTGGCAGGTTAGTATACCTAGTACCCTATCGATATCTTTCCAAAAAAAAAAAAAAAAAAAACAAACACAGTCATAGTATCACATGTATCTACACTTCTCTCTCTCTCTTCGGGATAAATCGAAAATACAAATTCCTTGTGTATCGTATCGTTTCAGATAATCAACGGCAAGTACGTCGAAGGATTCTACATCTATGCACGACAATTACCCGATTCAACGGTCGTCAGTCTACGCTCGAATGCATTGGTGGCAGCAGCAGAACCAACTCCAGGATACCCCACCTCTGATAGTATTAGCAGTGGAAGCAGCGGCAATAGCCGAAATAGCATCCCTGGAACCGTTTACAAAATGCTAACGATACTGAATGGCGGTGGCGCATCTACATGCACAGTTACCGGTTTGATGAAGTACACACGGTATGAATTTTTTATCGTACCCTTCTATAAGTCTGTCGAAGGAAAACCATCCAATTCAAGGATATCTCGTACACTAGAGGATGGTAAGTTATCCTTTTGCGTCCTGTGTTTTAGACTATTCGTATTCGTATTTTAGTCTTTCAGTGTTTGTCTTTCTTTATAGTCTTCATCTCTCATCGCACATATGTACGAGTATATGCATATATAAGTATGGATATACGAGTATAACGTATGGGTGGTGGAAATGAGAGCGGGGTATTGTTGTTTTTGTTTTCCTTCTTCTGTTGATTCATTTCATTCGTTTTCATTGAATGCATTCTTTTATTTAAATTGAAGTCAGCTTCCTCCCAACAGTCTGAGACTTTCTTTCGCTACTCGTATCTGTCCTGGCTTAAGCATTGGCTTCGACTCTACTTCTGACTGACTCTGACTGTGGCCATATGAGGGAGAAGCTTTGTGAGGCTGATGGCTATGTGCCATGGCGCTGTAGCTGTGTGTATTTTTGGTGTTTTCATCCTTAAATGGAGTTCATTTAGTAAACATACGAGGAGAGCTACGAGTACCTTACTCCTTAAATGATTTCTTTTTTTTCGTTTGTTCGTTTTGTTTTCTTTTTTACTCGCCGTTCTTCATTCGGTGAGCTTTGTTTTGACTTCATTTCAGTTAGAAGGGAAATCCCCGAGGGGTTTCACATCCTGGCGTTGGATGTATTTTGTTCACTTTGAAACATCACCTAGACCATTCCTGCTTTGTCTATGATGAATCTATCTATCTATTTGTCTGTTTGCCTATCTATCTGTCTGTCTGTCTGTCTATGTCTTTGTTCAGTGGTTTATTTGTCGATTTAGTGTTTATTTTTTGGTTTGCTCCACACATGCGGATGCCATGACGCCCAAGATGGATACAAAAGTCGTTGCTTCAATGCTTACTTGCTTGCAGCGTCAGCGGGACTTCCTATTTGAATAGGTACCTGTCTGGTTAACAATGTCTGTTGTAAAGCAGAAATACCTACATATCTACATACATAGCATACGAGTAGGTGTATGGATACGAACCCTGCTTTGGTTTTGTTCCAGAGAGAAACAAGTGGTATTTTGATGAGGAAAAAATGAAGGAAAAGGATTCCCTATGTCAAGCGAGTACAATCAAATTTTTAAATAAGACTCCCCAACAGTGTTATATTTGCTTAATTTCTCTTCACTTTACACACGCTGTTGTCATAGGTGTGTGGCAAAAAAGGAAAGGATTTGTGCTTCCTGACAATTGCCGGAGTTTATTTCTAGTCGGAAGGTCGGAATGAGAGAGCGCAGGATGTGTGCATCATTGGGTCTTCTTATTCTTACAATTTGTTAAAGTTGATTAAAGTTAGTGTTTGCATTCATTTGCTGTGTATTTTACGTTGATGATGCTTTATAATCAGAATAAGAAAATAGCTGTTTGAATGGTTCCTTGGGATTCAATGTTCGACAAGAAGGATTTTTGATTATCTTCGATTGATGGCAACTAATTTCCTCGTATTTCATACACTGGTAGTATTTCGACCAGTATGGCAGTGGGATCTTCCTACACAGCACGTCCTGCCATCTAAGTGATTCAACAATGAATCGTCAATTTTTTTTAAATCTTGGCAGTCAAGTAAACCTCCTTCTGGAGACGTAAGCCACGCATCCATTTTGGGAATATGAATAAGAATCTGTTTTATGTACAAGCAGCCAGTGGGTATTCTCACGCCGGCTAAAACTTCTAGCTCCAGGCGATTTATCCCTGAAACTTTTGTTGCGAACTATTTTTTTGATGAGCGTTTCTTCATTTTCCTCAGCGTATTCGATTCCAGCATTATTCAGCCGAGCGGACTTCAGCTAATCAATGCCTACTTCTGCGCCATCTGAGGCCCCATAAGTATCTATAATTTGGGACGTCTTATGTCGGATCTGAGAACTTAAACAAAACGTTAGTCCACTGTATGTACCTTTAACTGAAATTTATCAGTGTTTCGATGAAAGATGAGTAAATGCTCCAGTGATAAGCGGTGCCATCATCACTCTCATAGCCAGCGATGCAGGATATGCTTTTCACACTGGGGTGCTTGGCAAAGGCATAGTGCCCAATTATGACGCCAGCGGACAGTATTACAGTCTTTCCCATTGAGCAACAATAGGAAAGTCGCTGACCTCTTAGAGGCGTCGAGAGGCATTCATTTGGTCAGCCGGTATTCCGAAGAATCATGCAGTTGTGCAGGTCGCAGGCAGCCCCGACGCAGGTTCGGATCCCGAAAAGATTTTTTTTTAATCTTGCCTAGGAAGTTCATTGGCATGCTCCTACTCACTAAATTCTGACTTTCGACTGAGTTAGAGAAGCTTTGTATTTTCAAGCTAGCCTCGAAGTGGTAAGATGGATCAGCAGACTTTCAACACACCTAGGATTGCTACAGATGTAGGTATTTCTCCCCCTCTTTGGATTCCTCACAGTATACTTCTATGGCTTCAGGATTTTTTTTTAAAAGAACTTAACATTTAAGTGGGTATGACTACACTTAAAGTACCTGAGCACGTGCTAGGTTTTTAGGAAAATGGGACAGAGAATTCTTTGGGCTCAGCGGAGAGACTAAATTATTATTAGTGTAATTGGACTTGTTCTTGTATTCTAGGCCATCACTCATCTACCGTGATTTTAGTTGCCTGAAGGAATATCTTTCGGCCGCGGTTGGTATTGAACCCCGAAATGCCTGATTTGGAAGCCAATGTGCAACCACTTTAGCCACGGCCACCCGTATATCTACGCTTGTAATGACGTCGTCCACCAAAAGAGACCAGCGTCACATCCTAAATCGGTTTTTGGAGCCATCCATGAAGATCCGACTACATTCCTTTTCTGGGCACAGGGAAAGTAGAAGTTCTACTGCGAAAGCATCAAACGGCATGTACATGAAAAGACAGTCGCATAGCAATGTCCCTTCGCTTTAAAATATTGTACAATGCGAATTCTACCAAAGACCATTAAAACGGAAGATGGCTTTGAGAACGCAGTCCGCTATAGGTTTATTAAGGAGATTCCTACAGGGCTTTGGACGTTTTTGAAGTGATGTCTTTAGTCCGAATAAGTTTGTTATCTAGAAGGACATTCAGATAACTATCTTCGTTGGAGAAACGAATGATGATACCTCTAAGCACTAGATGAGTCAGACAACTCAGTTTCCTCTTTTTTGTAAAGAAAACGATCTGAGTTTTGAAAGTCCATTTCTAGTGCATCGATCGTCAATCACGTCTACCGCTGCCTGCGCTTTTGAGCAGAAAGTCTCCAGGTCTAATCCAACAGACAGCGCAGTTACATTATCTGCATATGCCTAAGCGTAGTTGTAAGACCCATTGAGAGCATCGAGCAGTGAATTTAACAACCTGAATCATTTCAGTGGGAGCAGGACGTGGCGTTCCGGGCAACCCTTGATTACTCTCCTATGGCCGTAGTCGGCATTCGCATAAAACCAGTGATTCGTCTACGCCATGTTGTCTGACCGAGTTATATAGGCCGTCACAAGTTAAGTTATCGAAAGCACTCTCAATGTCGAAGAACATACGCAGCCCGTACTCAGTCTTCCCGAGTGCACCTTCCATTATGCCTACTAAATTTTAAATTGGACAGCGTATGCAATTACAAACTTGTAAGCAAGGTATTCCTTTATAGAAAATTTAGTGCTATTGCATAACAAACCTACTCAGTTATTATGATGGCTGAAACCTTTAAAGTTGTTCCATCCTAGGCGTTCATTCTGCTCAACTGCAAAGTGTAAACATCGACCCCTACCATCTTCGACCAAGATGACAACGCACTCCTTAAGGCTTTCCGATCTGTCAATCCGACTCTGCGAGAAGGCATTTAAATGATAGTCAGTGATGTTTTATCTTCTTAACTTTGATACATATTACTCGACTTTATGCTGCAATATCTACGGTCAGATCTATGCAAATAACGTAGAAAATACGTGCGGTCGTCTGAACATATCAAGACAAATCTAGATAGCCAGTCTTAGTCTTAGTGTATTCTCTTAAAATTAAATTTGTTTTCTAAACTACAATGAGGAAGCTGACCGTTCTGACTCCGTTTGCAATATAGGGTGCCGCTTTTATTTTGTCAAGCTAAGCAAAATATGTACCTGCACCCTGTATAGTTCTGCACAGGGAACTTTTGACAACGCAATTGGATTGCCCTTTAGCGCACGAATATATTGTACTAACATTCATTCTAATGGCTTCAACATTAACTTAGCCTAGTAGACTAAACTTCTAAGCACGATTTGTTTGTGCTACGTGGAGGTTTTTCGTATCACCCCTGAATGTGGTGGTCAAAATATTGTCTTTGTTACAACTTACACTGGAGTTTCATGATCTTGGGCTTGCCGTGAAGTCCACAACTAATAAAAGCTTAATACTCATTGAGCAAACATGCATCTTCAATAAAAGTTGAAATATACACAATTCCAATTGCCATGAAGTGTTTTGTGAACAAGTAGTTAGTTAGTTAAGACTTTTTATCCAAACAATGTTTTTTTCAATTATTTATAAGAGAATAAAATCAAAGCATTGCCGCCTGCCGATTACTTTACTTAATTTGTTTAATTTTAATATCTAAAAATCGTTTAAATAAATTTAAATGCTGTAATAATTCAGGCTTCTTTTTTAGTTTATTATAATAGCATTCCTTGAGTTTAATTTTATTAAAGAATTAAACATAAGTGTAGTTTCTTTAAAAATTTATTATTCTTGTTCCTCTGATAAATAATCAGCTCCCAGGATGTGTCTCCGTCTTTCCCACAGTGTTGGGCATCTTCCTATGGAATAGAAATCGTCCTTAGTTTCTCCTCTGTTAAATATGCCACAGAGGATGAGTGTATCATTCCAGTGCGGTATAAAATTTAAATGGCCAATTTCTCCCCGTACCTTCAACATCACTGAGATTTGATGTTTGATGATGTTTACTCGTCTCAAAAATAGGCATTTTAAGTGTTACAACTTAATTTACTATACAAGGTGTGCCCTAATTCGTCAACGATAATTAGGGAAAAGATTCCTGGGTCTATTCTATGAAAAAAATCGTTCTAAGTAAGGGCCTATCTCCTTGGTATAATCGTAGACTCCGTTCTCTACGAAACAAAAGAAACAAGTTATGGGCGGTATTCCTTCGCACCCACTCTTCTTCCGACTATTCAAATTATTTAAGTATAGATCTTCATTTCATTGAACTCTATAACTCTCTCTATCAACGCTACCTGAATAGTGCGCAAACCAATCTCAATAATAACCCCTTTTTTCAATTTGTCAATTGCAAAAGTAAGACTGATGGTTATCCTTCCTCCCTCGGATCACCAAATCTTCAAGTGATCCTCCTACCGTCGCCAATTTCTTTGCTACATTTTTCAAACAATCATTTGCCAAGAACTCCTTTGTACCAGATCCCTCTTACTTCAATGATCTACCTAATTTCTCCATTGGTCCCTTCCTCACTCAAAATTTCGATCCTGCAGTTATTAAAGAAAAGTTACTAAATCTTAAAGATGAATTTGTACATGGCCCAGACGGACTCCCCGCCGTGTTTCTTAAAAAATGCTCTTCCAACCTGTCTCTACCCCTTTCCTACCTTTTTCGTCTATCCCTTACACAGGGAGAATTTCCCCAGATTCGGAAGACCTCTTTTATAATCCCGATACACAAAAAGGGATCTAAGCATGAAGTTACCAATTATCGTCCCATTGCTAAACTCTCTCATATACCCAAACTCTTTGAAAGCATTTTATACGAAGCCTTAAGCTTCAAATGCAAGCCTTTTATTTCGCCCCGACAATATGGTTTTCTAAAAGGTAGATCAAGTACCACAAACCTAGTTGAATTCGTGTCGTTTGCTCTCTCAGTCTTAGAAAATGGCAAAGAAATCGATGGTATCGCAACTGTTTTCACTAAAGCGTTTGGTAAGATATCTCATCAATTGTCTGCTCTCGGCTTCGAGCCTCTTTTATTAAAGTGGATTTCTTCTTACCTGGTAAACCGATATTATAGTGTTCGGTTTAGATCCGCCCTTTCTGTTCCATTCTTGGCCTCATCTGGAGTTCCACAAGGCAGTTATCTTGGCCCTCTTCTCTTCATTTTTACTATTTATTAACGATGTTAAGAGGGTCATTGAACACTCCTCCCTCTCCCTTTACGCTGACGACACAAAATTTTTTAAAACTATTTCTTCTCCCCATGAATTCGTTTTACTATATATGCAGCTCCGGATCTCTCTCAAATCGTCTTTCCATAGACTTGAGCCTCTATTCCGCCATTCTCCGAGAATCGCCTTTCACTTCTGCTGAATCCTTGAAAGGGAGTCTTACAATAAAATGGCCTTGTTCATCCCTCCTGTAGTGAGTTTTAAAATGAGTCTGACATGTGTGGTCATCGTACAAACGATGTGATGTAGGCGAAGGCTCCTCCTCGTTGTAACAAACCTACGTGAAGGGCTCGCATTCTGGTACTTGCCGCTTCTCCGTCTTCACTGGCTAACACCCAGCCGAATTCAGTTTTCAGACCAATGTGATAACAATGCTTTCATTATCGTAGATCTTGCCTCACTTTAATGCTCTAGAATGTATACGGGCCTTCAACAAAATATCGATAGGTTCCGATTCATCATAGGAGGGATCCGTTAAAGCCCTCGGATTCAACTGAGAAGGGATGTTGAAATGAACCTTGCGCCGAGGTATTTGCTTGGTGATACTTTTCAGCACGATGGCGTGGGAAGAAACCCCGTATTCAGCTATCCTAAATTGTATGTCCGATGAAACCAATCACCGAGCCCTAGACTCCGCATAACCCACTGTGTCTATCGCCAATGTACATTTCTCCCGCCGAATCCCAAAAACTGCACACATGATTCGGTGATCAATGTAGCTTGCGAACCGGGATCTACAAGAGCTCTACAGGGCTTAAATACCCCCTCATTTTCCTCACCAAGACAAGTGCCTTATGTAATAAGTTTTATCGCTTGCTCCTTTGAATCGCTACATCACTCCTCGCTGACAGTGTTGCTAGAGAAGCTTCTTCCTGGATCTCTGACTTCGAAACTACGTTACCTACTGTCGCCTCGGTTGTCGAGCATGTTAGATATTAGAACAAGTGACCAGTTTAAGGCAATTGTAATATATACCTTTCTGTACTATAAACTTTCGCCTTCCACTCAGGTCAAGATTGCCTAAACGAGGGCAAGCAGATAAAAAGAGCTCTTCCTTACACATAGAGCATGAATGAGAGACTACCGTACAAACTGGACCTGAATCCAGAAGCATGAGGAACCTGGTTACTTGACACTGCCTTTAATTCAAACTGTCGGCTTGATAAAAATTCAAGGATTTCTTTAAAACCTGGTTTTTCATTTGATGCCGACGCTCGAGCCCATAACCTTTTTTATTCCGCATCTAATTTGGCTAAAACGACATAAATAAGCCACGCATCCCAATGGTCAACTGGTACAGCTACGGATTTCAACGCGGACACTAACTCCCTCGAAGTGCTGTAAATTCTCCTAATTCCAGCAGCTGTTGGTGGGGAACTCATCTCGGACTGTTCCATAATAGTCTTGATGCGATAATTTTCTTCTTATCATTAAACACTCCTCCCTCTTCCTTTACGCTGACGACACAAAATTTCTCCCCATGACTCTGACCTTCTTCAAAAAGACCTAGATCGGTTTTCAATCTGATGCCTCAAACACTACCTAGAACTTAGTATAGCCAATCTATAACCTTCTCACGTAAATGCAACCCGTCTCCTCCCCTACTTTATTTTCTCTAGGGTCAACCAATTCCCCTGGTTCAGTCTTTTCAAGACCTTGGCATATTATTCGATTGTGAGCTTAATATCCGTTCGCATATCTATAAGATGATCCTCAAAGCCAAGTCATCACTTGGCTTTATTAAACGGTGGTCCAAGCAATTTTCCAACCCGTATGTAACCAGATCTCTCTATGTTACCTTTATTCGCCCTCTGCTTTAGTATGCCAGTCAATCTTGGTCCCTCTTTTACCGAGTTCATGTTTCGCGAACTCCATTTTGAACTCTATTTCCTTCAATAACAAACCCCCGCAATCTACGTTGTCCTCGTCTCTTCTATCTATCGGTCCACCGCACAGTTGCAGAAACTTCATTGTTTGATTTCCAGTGTGGCATGGCGCACCGTCTTGTTGAAGTGAGTAACCGTCAGACCTTTTTCATAGATTTGTGGACGCACATATTGAGCCACCATCCACCGATATCGATTCCCATCGACTGTTTCGCCTTCTGTGAAGAAAAATGGCCCAATGATGGTTATGGCGCAAACGCCGACCCAAACAGGCACCAGTTGGTCATGCAATGGTGTTTCATGGATCTCGGTGTGGATTCAGCGTTCCCAAAAGGTCCATTTCACTAGAGAGTGTGAAATGGACCTCGTCGACCATTCGAGCGACTGTTTGGTCGTATTCTAAGCGACGTGGACGGTCTGTCGGCAATATTCTTTGAGTCAATGCACGGAAACAAATAAAAATCATCCTTCTAAGTGCGCCGCAAGGTGGTTCCACTGACGCCAAATTGCTGAGCGCTCTGACGATACGACACATGTGGGTTCTCTGAAACATTCTCTCGCGCCGCTTCAACCAGTGGAACGTTTTGGGCCTTGATGAACGGCATGTCGACGATCTCCCATAGTCCGGTGCTCAACAAAATTCAGGACCAAACAACGAGGTGTTGTCAGACGATGCTTGTTGGTCACGATATTTTCAACGATATGCACATTGAGTTAACACAACTGAACGACTATTTTCAATGTACAGCGTCACTATTTCGGCGCGTTGTTTCCGTGTGAAGCGACTCATGGTTAAAATTGTACTGAATATACGTTTCAAAAACATGTCTACTCAAGGCAATCGGTTGATAGATGGCGCACCCTGTATTTCACATCCATAAAAAATAAATGAGAACATTAACAAGGTTAAGCTTAACACTTGTTGGAAAATAAGATGTCGTGTGACTTATACCCCGTAGAACACCATCAACTTTTGATACAACTTTATTTAAGTGAATATTCCAATTCAAGTTATTACTGTAGTATACCCAAAGACTTTGTATATTATCAACGTACTCAACAGTTGTATCATTATAGGACTATTGGAGAGAACACGTCATTTTTCCTGCTTCTGTTAATGATCATAGCCTTAGTTTTCGCTGGATTGAAAAATCTGTAGCCTAAAAGAATAAAATGCCATCATCGACAGTGTGTGATATTCCTGTGTAGGACGTCCCAGAAAAAGTACACTCCGAACCGATCGGCAAATTAAGGAAATGATTCTTAGCGATCCTTTCTTGCCTTCAAGAAAGATTGTTAGTGAGCTCAATATTTCAATTGAAGCAAACACCGTACGCAGGCGTTTAAAAGAAGCAGATTTTTGTTCTTTTCGAGCAGCGAAAAAGCCTCTACTTACTGCTAAGCAAAGACAGAAAAGGTACCCTTTTATTCTTCTAGTAAGTCTTTGATTACTTTGGTAACGCTAATCGTTTCTTAGACTGGAATTCGCAAGAAACCATTTGAATTTTTCAGCAAGGAAGTGGACGAGAGTAGGTTCAACTCGATTGCTTCCAATGGAAGTATTCATGTTAGAAGAAAAAAGGGGGACACCTCTTCAGCCACGACATTGTCGTCCATCCGTGAAGCATGGATGAGGCTCAATTAAGGTGTGGGGATGATTTTCTGGTGCGGGATGGGGACCAATACATGAGATTAGTGGTATTATGGATCGTTTTCAGTATAGGAATATAATGGAATCCGTGATGCCACCATACGCTGAGGAAGAGATGCCACTGCGTTGGGTTTATCAACATGATAGTGACCCAAAACATTCATCAAAGTTGATTAAGAGTGGCGTGCGTAGAAAAATGTTGTTGTTTTGGAATGGCCCTATCAATCGCCCGATCTAAACCCTATCGAGGACTTGTGGCCCATTTTAAAAAGGCGGGTAGGGTCAAAGACGCATACACCCAAAAACGCACTTATGACGTCTCTAAAGAATGGATGGGACAACATTTCAAAATAAATTTTTGAGAATCTAGTGTCGTCCATATCTAGAAGATGCGAGGAGGTCTTTAAAAATAAGGGTTATGGGACAAAAGGTCTTAAAAAACAACGGTTACTGAACAAAATATTAAGTATAACGAAAATCCGATATGTTTTGCACAAGCCGTTACCGAGTTAAGTTAAGTTTTTTTTCTGTATAATAAAACATATTATCGTAAAACCTTTTTTTTCTTTTATTTGTAAACTTATGCACTAAGTTTTCTTAAATTGACAATAGATTTTACTTAGGTTCTTTCTGTTCCTTAAAATTCACCAAAGAAAAATGTTCGATAAAAGTCCGGTATGTTTTGCACAACACTGTATTTGGACAACATCAGCATATGGGGAATCTTGAGGGAAACTTAAAAAGACTTGAAGAAGCGAAGAACATTTATCACCGGCAAGTACATATTGAGAGCTGTCTGCTAAATATGGGAGATTTCAGGAGATTTAAAAGAGAAATTGCCTTTCCAGCTTTTTTAATAATAATGAGCGATTAGCGCTACCAAACGCCTTAGAGAAGTCAAGAAACACTATAAGACCCAACAAATCGCTGTCTAAGCCATCACGTATAGCTTCGCTACTTTGTAGTGGAACTATAATTTGGTGATAAGGTTTCATATATTTCAAAATAATTTATAGTTTGCTGTACTCAATGGAACATGTCAGATTCGTTTAATACAAGGTGTGTTCAAAAAATAACGGGAATTTTAGTTTTTTGAAAAAAATATTTATTTATTCGTCTACATTTGTTGTCGCCTTCTAATTAGACATTATGCACTTGTGCCAGCGCTTCTTCCAGTCCTCGAAACACTTCTGAAACTCGATCTTAGCTCTTTCAGCGATGTGCTTATAATATCATCTAGGCTTTTAAACGACGATCCTTTAAGGTTCTCCCTTTTTTTGGGAATACTTAGGAAAAAAGTCACACGGTGTCATGTCTGGCGATTGTGGGGGCTGAGGCTTCGTTACAGTATTGTTTTTGGCCAAAAACTCACGAGCAAACAATGAAGTGTGATCAACGATTTTGGAACAAATTTTGCTGCCACGCGTTTCATACCCAAAACATTCGAAAAAATTTCATGGCATGAGCCAATCGATATACCAACATCATCTACAACTTCTCTAATTGTGATTCGGCGATCGTTCATAACCATTTCTTTTATGATGAAAACGTGCTAATTTCATCGGTTGTTGATGTGGTGGGGCATACGGGGCATTCGTCATGTTCAATGTCTTCATGGCCGTATGGAAAACGCTCATACCACTCGTAAACTCTCTTGTTTTACCTGTAGCAGACTCACCATAGGCCTTTGTTAACATTTCATACACTTTGTTTCATTTTTGCTTTGATCCATTTCTTTTACCAAACGAAAACCGCGCGAGCTCATAAAAACTCGTCTAATCTTAGCGGCTGCCACAGACAAAGTAGGCAACGAATATAGTTGAAAATTTTACCATACTTCAGAGGCATGTATACCAACATAATAAACAAAAACTTTTGACTCTCTAAACCCGCGAAATTTAAAAATTCCCTTTATTTTCTGAACACACCTCGTATAGTACCTCAGGAGTTTCTCAACTGCTGCATACGATTTGTTACCCCACACTTGTGCTGCATAAAAACGAATGGACTTTGCGACAGCTTTGGAAATTTTGTATTTACCATTATTGGCTATATTTACATTCGCAAAACATTTGCGACATGTTGCATTTAGAGCAGTTTTTGCTTTTGTAAGTTTTGCCTACCATATTCATATTTTTCCTTAGCAGAACACCACTGTACTCCTTGACTATTTCTATTTGATCTCCATTAAAGTCCATCTCTCGTTATGGCATTTTCTTTCAGCTCCATTTTAGAAAATTGTCACCTTTGACTGTTCTAGATTGACAACGAGGCAGCAATATTCGGCAAGGCGATTACTCATCTTCGTCACGTCACGAAGAGAAGTGCTTCAATTAAAACACCAGCATATTGAACACCACCTGGTAAAATGTCGACAATATCCTCACTAAAGAGTGCAAATAAGACTGAGCTTACTCCTGTTTTCGTTTAAAACCACTCCGTGCCTCGTCATTCCATACATCTACCTAGGTATCCTCGTATACTACATATACATATTGGAGGACTCTAGTAAATTTGATCGAGATTCCCATATTGTGCAGTTTATAAAGAGTGCATTTCAGTCCACTGTATCAAGTGCCGCCTTGAAGTCCATGACCTGTTGGCATGAATGATTCTACAATGCCATTTAGTACGAAAATGTGGTCTACTGTTGAACAGCCAGGTTCATAGATGAACTAATATAGATGGCAAACTCTAGCAATACTTTTGGCGATCTAAGGGATTACAAATAGATACACTAAGTGAATTACCAACATTTCTCTGAGCTTGTAAACCGCTAGAATTTGCTAGAATGACAGCAATTTACACGTAAAGTTCATTATGTACTCGTATATCTAATATGGCTGTGTAAAGTTAGAGGGGAATTGACATTGTTGACAATTCACACGTATTCACAGATAGGGTCAAACGGATAGAGGCAATCAGAGAAAAGCAGTTTTAGTAACGGCCAAAATCTGGAGAGTTTTCCATCTATGTTAGTTCATCTGTAGCTAGGTCTAAATCCTGCCTTCAGGAAGCATATTGCTAGCATATTGAATGCTTTTTTTGTAGCACCGCCGTAAGGACTTTATACGAGGCGTACTTGTAAAGTTCTATGAGAATACGATCCAAATACAAGGTGGCGCAAAAGTTGTCACCCGAAGTACTGTGGCTGTAATCTTTTTTACGAATGAAAAACGTTGGTTATGCTTTTGGATTATGTCTGCATGATGTCTTGAATTATTTTCTATTAGGTCGAGAAAGTGACATCGGCTAAGTAGCCGCCGCCAGAATTGATGACCATTCGGGTCCGATTTGTGGAATTTTTAATCGCTCTTGCCAAAACTTCCGGCGATAGGTCCTCGCATTCTTGGCGGATATTCTCTGTGAGGGCTTCATGAGTCTGAGGCTTTTTGACATAGGCTCGTGGCTTCAAAAATACCGACAAAAAGAAGTCTGGAACGGTTAAATCAGGCGATCTCTCCCGCCAGTGCAAATCGCCAAAACGAGAGATTTGGCGACCCGGAAATGCAGCACTCAGAATTTCGGTTGTGGCCCGTGCAATATGCGCCGTTGGTCTATCCTGTTGGAACCACATGTTCTCTAGTCCCAATTCATTGAATTGAGGAAAGAGATAGTCGTTGAGCGTGGCTCTGTAGCGCTGGCCGTCCACAGTAGTCATAAGGCCCGATGACGCCTCCAACGTAAACAGCACACCATGCAGTAGCTTTGAGCGGGTATAATGGCACTTCGTGAGTTATATTCGGATTTTCAGTGCCCAAACAGCGATAATTTTGCTTATTCACGTATCCACACGGATGGAAGTGGGCTTCGTCGCTCATGATGATTTTCGCAGAAAACTTGTCTCCCTCTTGGTAGAGGTTCAGGGTGGCTTGAGCGTAGGTTACACGCGCTTGGCGGTCAAGAGCTAGCAGCTGATGTACTGTCTGCACTTTGTAAGGGAACATTTTACAGTCTTTCATCAAAATTCTCTGTAAAGACCGCCGATTGATGCCAAATTGCGTGGCACATCGTCTGGTTGATACTCCGGGGTGCTCTGTGACATCTCCAACCCTAGCTGCGATATTCTCAGCAGAACGGCTGCTCTGGGCGCGGCCGGACATGTCAGCATCTCGAGTTCTAGGCGAGCAGTTAAACGTCATAGTGTTTGCACATTTGGTGTCGTGCGATCGGGAAATGTGCGCCGAAATTCACGCTGCGCCAACACCGCCCACGAATTATTCCGCAAAAAAATCAGAACAATTATTCCGCGTTCTTTAGTCGTATAGCTATTCATGTCTTATTGACGTGTATTTTGTATCTGTTTACTTGACAAGTCTCAAATTATAACATCTTCCGATAGTGACTTTTGCACCACCTAGTAGAAATGGCAAAGCTTCTTCATCTGCCAAGATACGAGTAAGTATGGGTTTTTCGTACTGAATTGAACCCATACACAGTGGTAAGGCCGAATTCAATGAATCTTGTCAAGGTAATCTGAGGACCCAAGAAAGCCGATGAGCTTGCTCGTTTAAGTTAATAGAAGTTAATAGAATCACAATATGTAAACCTACGTTGGCCTGTCTGGGTTCTAGGTTTTGACTTTCATCGACTGTCGGGTTTGTTGCATAAATATCTGCAGTTGGCAAACTTCCAGTTCATTTTCCACCATGTGATAGACTTTGTAGATTCTGACTAAAGACTACTAAGTTATACTACCTCGTTATACTTACTGAGGTATCTATGTATCGGTTCTGCTAGGATTAAACAAAAACGTGGTATGTACTCGTTCCTATTTCGCCCTTTTCTTATGTCGACCGCATTGTACTTATCCTGAAAGGCCCGATTGGAATTTTTAAAGAGTTAGCTGATTGTAAGTGATTTTCCAAAATAGAGTAGGGGACGATCCCAGTGCTCCAAGAGTCACTCATTACCACATTATAACACCAACAAAATGTGCAAAGATCTGGTGCATAGGATCCTTCAGAAGCAACTAATCGTTCTATTAAAGTGATTTATAAAAATTTCAACAGATGCACTGCGATAAAACTCCCGAATCCATTCACCCTTCAAATCAATCATTTTCCCTAATCTCCCTTTCATGCAAACCCAACATAACAAAGGACATTACCCTGGTCAATTCTAGTTCAATAGAAATGGCATCTAAAATTTTTAGAGAAAAATTCTACAATACCAAGCGGTATCGCAGAACCAATTTCGCACATATGCATACGAAGAATTGTAAAATAAAAACTCACCACCAACCCAATGTGGACTACTGAAATTCGATATCCACACATGCGAATATACATACTCCGTCCATAGTCCTTTTTCAAAAGCCAAAAAATTAATCAATTTTCCAATTTTTGCTTCCTGCACCCATCGCCATCGTCATTGGTATGATCTCTGATTCGATCAAATAAATATGTATGAACACATCTAGGACTAACCAGGGACTACTCTGCATACTCGTACTACCCTTGATTGACATCCTTTTCTAGGTTGCCGTTTGAGGACACAAAAAAAAAAATAAAAATTTAAATCTCCTACTCCCGTGTTGGGTTGATTTGATGGCGGGTGGTGATATGGATAGCAATCAGCGGCAGTGTTGAGCTCTAGTTGATTTCATTGAAAATGCCGAAAACGACTACGGTACCCGGTATATTTTTGTTGTGGGGTTCTCTGTTTTAAAAGCGCATAAATATCTGACAAATCGATAGTAGAAGAATAAAATAAAAAAAAATAAATTTTTTTTTCTCCTTTGCAGTTCTCAGTGAATCCCCTTATGGAATGGAAGCGGTCCTTTTGAACTCGTCAGCAGTATTCTTGAAATGGAAGGCACCGACGCTTAAATCGTATCACGGTAAGTACTAAGAGTATCCTGAGTATGAATAAGAGTCTGGGCATGAGTGCAAGTACTCGGATGTTGATTCAATTATCCTTTATGCGTGGCCCATTTTCGAAGGTGTCCTCATTCGTTTTGTGATTCTATTTGCAGGAGCTCTTCTCAACTATCATGTAGTGGTACGTGGAGTCGATATGAAAATGAATTTATCTCGCATCTTAACGAATGTGACTATCGATGGTGGATCCCCAACTCTGGTGCTGGCAAATCTTACCGAGGGCGTTATGTACACGGTTAGTGTAGCTGGTGGTAATAATGCTGGCATCGGTCCATATTGTTCGCCGGCAACCCTTCGTCTAGATCCGATTACAAAGAGATTAGATCCGTTTATTAATCAAAGGTAGGTTTGATTAAAATCGACTTCTGCCTGGATATCTGGATTGGATGTCCTTTGTTCTATAACTGTTTTGTATTTCTGAATTTCGAATACAGTAGGTAATTTTTTTATTTTTTTATTTTTTTTTCTGTAGGTATCCCATCAATCAAGAGCACGTGGATGATGTCCTGACACAGCCATGGTTCATCATATTGTTGGGAACAATTTTGGCTGTGATGATGTTGTCATTTGGTGCCATGGTATTTGTCAAGAGGAAACACATGCTGATGAAGCAATCTGCACTCAGTACTATTCGAGGTTAGTTAGATCCCTCTGTACAGAGATGAACATCCATAGATACATCCACTTGCATGTACACATATAAACGTAAATTCGCGTTGTTTCTATTTCATTTGGGGTACCAAAACGGTTTGGCGACGGTGCATTTCCTACATACTATAAAGAGTTAATTGCTGGAGTGTAACGTTTGTATGTCTCATGACGTATCCAAACGCTATGGCGGGTGTATCTTTTTTTTTTTGGGATTTTTATTTTTGTTTTGTTAGTCTGAAGTGCAGTCAAATGAACACTGAATACATTTTCGGGCTTCGCGTGTTAAATTGACTGCGAAATGTGCATGCGTGATGTGGGAAATCTGTTTTTTATTTTTGATTTTATTTTTACATTTTGTTTTAATTTTTTTTTTTTTTGTGGAAATTTCGATTTCGTACGCAGTAATTCGTGTGAACGTATTAATGGCCATTTATCAATTTAATCAGATGAAAATTAAATCGTTATGGCTAGTGGAGCTTTTGCGGTAAATGGTAGACATCAGACAGCAGACAGTTGGTATGCGTGAAATCGATTAAAGAATTAAATTTTTGAAAATTAATTGTTGGCTTTTTGGTGTGGCTTTAATTGTAGAAAGATACAAGAAGATACTTAGAGATATCTTCGTCAACCTTTCAAACCGGATGTGTTTTAGGTTGGAAGAATGCTATCTAAGATCATTATTTAAGCTCGATAGTCGGGAGTATGAGCAGATGTTTGTACGGAAGTTTTTTTTTGCCAAATCGCCTAGTCCTTCTCTTCATAATTTATTTCCAGTATTTGCTTACAACTGTAAGATGACAATGGTATTGTTAAAAAGAAGAAGCTTTAATTAATGTTAGGGGTTTACATGTATAAGTGTGTTTATATACATAGTTTATTATTGATTCAATCAATTGCCAAGTAATTTAATTTAGAGGTTATAAAGGAAATTGTAGTTTCGTCGATATATTGAACGCCCATAACTCCCCGCGAGGTGTTAAAAAAAATCGAATTCCTGTGGTGCTGCTGGTACGAGTATTTCGAGTTTCACACTTAAAAAAAATGCATGTTTCATAGTGGATGTGTTGGTAAATATTTTTGATTGTTGCGTGTACGCAGGAGTCTTTCCAGAAGCTTTGCAATGTTCAGAGGTTTTGCCTTTGCCTTAAAAAGTGTATTGCAACTGGAATCGTATATTAAAGCCCATCTCACGTCTGTCAGTTTTGAGAAGATCTTTGAAAATCTGATGAAACAGAGAATAGTATTTTTTTTGAATAAAACGACGTTTTTTAATCCAATTCAATTTGGCTTCAAAAAAGGGAAATCGACTGAAGATACACTGCTCCAGTTTCGTGATGCTCAGATAATGCTAAGCCTTGATCGGAAAAAGTGCACGACCGCTCTATTCGTAGATACTATCAAAGCTTTTGATATGGTAAACCACAATATCCTGTTAAGAAAATTGGCAAGGATATCGTGGTTTCATACTAAATGGGTTTAGATCTTACCTTGAGAATAGCTGCCAAAGATGGAAGTTGGATGAATTCGGAAGCAAAATTCAGTTTTTCAACTTGGGGGTACCCCAAAGTTCTGTAATGGGACCAATACTATTTCTTGTCTACATAAACTCACTATTTTCACTTTTATCACGATATTTCTATGTACGTCCGAAAGCGGGCTTCAGGGTAAACTGATGTGCATTCTTAGCGAGTCGGGTGTTACGGTTAAAGATTTGAATGGGCGAAATGCTACTGGCAATTCCAGTGGAGCAAATGGTGATAGAGCAAGGTGAGACGGGAGACATTTCGTCGGTGTTTGAGGTTGTCCATTGACTGGGTGATATTAGTATCATCTATGAGTATTATCGTACGGTTTTGAATCTGATCTAGCAGATACAGAGAGGTTTTAAGAGCATCTGACCATTGTAATCCAATTTAGGGGGGATGAATGCCTTATACTAGGTGAATGCCATCACCCTGTCGGAAGATGCTATAATTTTTGCAAATGGCGGCAAATGTCAATTCTACTTTGGCAGTTTTGAAGTAAACACTTTGCGGAATAATTCTTCGGTGCTGTTGGCGCAGCGTGAATTTCGGTGCAGATTTCCCGGTCGTCCGACACCGACTGGGCAAACACTACGACGCTTAGCCGCTCGCCTAGAAGAGTATGGGATAACACGAGCTAGTCCTGCTGAGAATATCGCAGCTGTAGTTGATTACCAACCAGACGACGTACTACGCAATTTGGCATCAATCGGCCAGAGAATTTTGGTGAAAGACTGTAAGATATGCAGACAGTGCATCAGCTGTTAGCTGTTGACCGCCAAACGCGTGTAATCTACGCTCAAACCATCCTGCATCTCGACCACGAGGCAGACAAGTTTTCTGCGAAAATCATCATGAGCGACGAGGCCCATTTCCATCTCTGTGGATATGTAAATAAGCCAAATTTTCATGTGCTGTTCACGCTGGAGGTGTGATCGGGACTTATTTTTTTCGAAAACGCCGCCTGCCAAACAACTACTGTGGACGAGGAGCGCTCAATGACTTTCTCCTTCCTCAATTGGATGAATTAGGACTGGAGAGCCCGTGGTTCCAACAGGATGGACCTACGGCGCATATTGCACGAGCCGCAACCAAAATTCTGACGGCTTCATTTCCGGGTCGCCTAATCTCTTGTTTTGACGATTTACACTGGCCGGAAAGATCGCCAAATTTAACCCTTCCGGAGTTCTTTTTGAGGGGTTTTTTGAAGTCACGAGTCTGGTCAACAAGCCTCATACTCTTGAAAATGCCACAAATGGGACCGGAATGGTCATCAATTCTGGCGGCGGCCACTTAGACGATATCATTTTCTCGGCTCTATGGAAAAAAATTTAAGACATCAAGTAAACATTATCCAAAAGCAGAACCAAAGTTTTTCATTCATAAAAAAAATTTCAGCCAAAGACCATCGGGTGACAACTTTTGCGCGGACCTTGTATGTTGAGGCCAGCTCAGAGGGAGAAAGTATTCCTTACATCTCTTAAGGAAACCTAGACATTTCGCAGCCTTTTTAGCGACATGAAATATGTGGTTAAGTCGTCATTGACACACATACCGAGATAGGAAAGTTTTTCGGTCTCAGCGATGCAAGTGCCATTCGTGGATAGTGCCTTGGTCTCTGGATAACCGTTTCATGACTGCAGACAGCATTGTACTTTGGAAGCATTAAATTCCACGCTGTTGATTGTTCCTCAATTGGTGATGCTGTTCATGTCGGGATTTATTGTTCTTAACATACGATGCCGTTCCCATTCTATAGCCAAGAGCAGGGACGTGAGTTCGGAAAAATATGAGAAGCAGAGAGTATTATAGTCAGCAAAGGAATATATTGGATTAGAAGTAGCAGATAAGAGATTGTGGATGAAAATTAAAAAAGTGTAGGAGACAAAACGGAGCCTTGGAGCACACCAGCATTTATTTTGTAGATAGCAGACTTTAAGCCGTCTAAGACTACAAACTCTACCAAACGCCTTAGAAATATCAAGTGCAACTATCTTGCTTTCGCCAGATTGATGTACGCTTTGGTTCCACATTTCGGTGAGGCATGCCATCAAATTACTTGTTGCTACGACAACCACATTGAGAAGTTTTCGTGTTTCGAATACTTATTTCAAATATCTATCTATTTCAAATATTAATTGGGATTTGGACTTATTGAGGAATGGTTTTTAATTATGAGTTCAAAAACTACGAGTAAGTTAATGTTTTTCAGTCTTCCCACAATTTGGAAGCAAACGTCGTCTTTCATGTTCCAGAGTGCGAATGATATAATCTGTCAATTTGTAATTGTGATGATAATTGCTTCCAGGAATTCAAATACCTGGGACTCACCTTTCACATGAGCTTCTCGGATTATGCAGAAATTTTAACAAAATATCTCCGACGCACTCTCAGATTTTTTTTTAATTTACGCTTTTAAGAAGAATTTGTTACGGAATTATTCAGTCGAAGCTACAATATGGAATTGCTTGTTGGGGAGGCCTCTATTAGTTTTGCAAAAATATGTTTTAAGAAAAATATGCAAGAAGCCCGCTAGACATCATAGTTTTCCTTTATTCCGTGATCTGAAAATTTTTTTCAATTCATCATATTTACGAGTATGGTCTTAAAGTTTTTATGAGGTCTGGTAATAGGAATTTTCGTTTTATTACCAACTACGAGTATAATCTATGTACGTGTAAAGTTCCCGAATATGTTATCTGTACCATTTTTCGGCAGTCGTCGTCAAGACAGGGGTCTCGTTGTGATGACCGAGTGAATCCCAGCATACCAGAGGCGGCATCTCTGATGGATTTTTGGAAATGTTGCCACTGGTCTTCGGTATTTGCTGGTTGCGGCATAGGGCCTCCTAAGGGATTAAGGGAGACTCGATCGGAAAATGATTTGGCGATCTCTTGCGATTGTTGCCATCCGGCGTCAAATTTCCTCACAGTATTGCCCTTGCGATGTTCCGGATATTCGCAACCGTACGTCCGGTAAATGGTCCGAGTCGATGTTGGCCACTAGGAACGCTCGGAAATCTATAATACAAGAGAAGTGTCTTGCGTCGATCGCAGTGTGTTGATCAGCAGTTTTCCAAGCCCTCTTTTGAATAGCGAGATTCTGGAACCGCGTGCTAGCTACAATAAGGTTTCCCCCCACCGCAAAGTTGTTTAACCTGAATTCATTATCAGAGTTGGTGTCGTGCAGACTGTAGTCTCTGACAGTACTACCAAATATACCCTCTCTTCCTAGCTTTCATTGAAGCCGCCAAGGACAATTTTAATGTCATAGCTAGGGCACTGCTTGTATGTCTTGTCCAAGAGCTCGTAAAAGTTATCTTTGGTGTCATCATATTTCTCCTCTATTACAAGATGCTTGTTAACAAGCCGGAAACTTAAGACTCTTGCCTTAGTCTGCATCTAACAACAAATCCACAACCAAATAGGCGTTGCTTTTGCCATCGATAACACTTGCCTAGTAAATATCGCAGTTTTTCATCCACTTTTTGTCCGGCTCATTCCATTGCTTTTTGGATGGCGGTAACATCTACCTTGCTGCAGTCTTGGGCCTCCGTTAATTGCTCGGTTGTACGTAGCCTATTGAGGGACCTAACATTCCATGTGCAGATCCGAAGTTCGTTGTCCTTATTTCGTTTGCGGGGTTGTCAACAGTACATCCATCCGTATTCAAGGCTTGTTATTGTTTCGTAACTTAAGTCTTTTTTTTCTTACATGGCTGGGCACTTACGCCGGCGGTAGAACCCGCAGCCTGAAGGGCCAGTTCCATTATAGATACCCTGGTCAGTAACCCATGCACTGCCATTGATTCATTATAAGCTCGTCCGCCACCATCTCTTGTGCAAGACCCTGACATAGTCTAGGAAATTCTTACCGGCCTGAGTTCGAAATATGGTATGCCGGAGTAGGCCGGAGAAGGTCTTATTTGCTTTGTGCCGGTGTTTTACTTTACCGTTGATTCAATCGCTGTGCCTATGTTTGTCAATAGATGAACAAATTATGCCATATTTGGGCCGTCATTCAGCGAAAATGTTCCTAAAGGGAAAGCCGGTTCGCTTTCGGTTCAAGATGTGGTGCCTGATTTCAAGCGATGGATACTTGCATCAGTTCATACCGTACGGGGAAAAAAGTGTTATAAATGCCAAAAAGCGGGCAAGCTGTCATAGGTCGTTTAAAAGTTATAGAAAATAGAAATGCCCACAAGATATATTTTGAAAACTTTTTTACCAGCTTTAGTTTATGAGAAAGGAAGGATATTTTGCTACCGGAACTGCTCGCGAAAAAAGAATCTTGAAATACCCACTAGAGACGAAAAAATCAATTGGCAAAAACAGCGTAGTACATTGGATTCCTGCTTTCATCACGCGAATGAAATAAATGTGATACTTTAGAATGACAATTCCGTTGTTACAGTGGCAACCAATTGCGGGTCTGCTCAGCCAAACTTCATTGTAAAGCGATATAATCATAAAGGAGAAAGATCTCGATACCACAACCATAACATATATGATTGCAATATAATAGTGTTGGCCATTATACAAGGAGAAACTGATCTCGCAGCTGGACTTAGTTCGAAGTCTCATAAGTGCCAACTAGTGCAAAACATAATCTGTTGAAGGATGCGGTTCAACTTCATCTCGGTAGGTAGGTAGGTAAGTAGGTAAGAGTGGCTGTTGGAAACACCAACCCACTTAGGTCTATTCGCCCATTGTGATGCCACGTGGATCTATGATCCCCTTACTACTGGAACCAGTCTGAGCTTATGATGAAGCGTGTGGGACTGTTTACGTCTATATTTTCTTGGTCGCTTAAGTCATTATAGAAGAAAGCTCCAAAGTGAAGTTTTCTTCTCTGGGAGAGAGCTGGACATGTACAGAGAAGGTGGAGGATTGTCTTCTCTTCCTCCTCGTCCATGCAGCTTCTACAGAAGTCATTTGTAAAGGCGCCAAGCCGTCTTGCGTGCTTGCCTATGAGGCAGTGTCCAGTGATGACACCTATGATGGCGCTGAGATGCTTTCTATTTAGAAGGATCAAACTCTTAGAGAGATTCGATATCTAGCTTTGGCCAGATCTGTTTAGTCGCTAGACATGGTGGTCAAGCAGTCCGCCTAAGGCCTGTTTGGCATCCAGCTTTAATATTAATTTGCACGTAGCGATTGGTATAGCTACGGTAGAAGAGGTAGGATGGTTTCAATTTTGGCGAGTTCATCAGCCCTATAGTTCCCTGGAATTTCTCTGTGACCCGGCGGTGAAGGTTGAACTGCTCTGCCATCTCCATAAGAGATGATCGGTATTCAAGGGCAGTTTGAGAATTTAATGAGGCCGAGTCCAGGGACAGCCTGATAGTAGCCTGACTATCCGAAAAGATGCAGATATCCTTTGCAGATAACATGTTTTTCTTCAGCCAGGAACACGCTACAGTGATTTGAAAGACGAAAAGAGAGGCTTAGATTTAGCTTATCTGAAAAAAAACCGCCAGCAACTCCGCTATCTGTCTTAGATCCATCTGTGTAGAAATGGATTGGCCTGTGCTCCATTAAGGCATCTTCTTCCAGAAGGATCTTAAGGGGAAGCTTACATGAAAGTTTTTGTCAAACCAAAGTTCAGGTATATGGTGTAATCGATGTTCTCTGTGAGGATTCCTAATGTATTAACAATGTTAGTGTGGCGAAATGAATTATTTGTCCACTGTGTAGTCGCTTTATGGCGAATAGCTGCAGTCGCTTGCCTGCTGAAAATATCGAGAGGTGTCAAATGAAACAGAATGTCTAATGCTGCAGAGGGAGTATTCCGTAAGGCTCCGCTTATGCATAGACATGCTGGTCCTTGGACTCTGCTTAGTTTGCTGCAGTTGGCTGCATTGTCTAAGGCCGTCCACCAGACGACAACCCCTTAAGTGAGTATCGGTTTTATGACCGAGATGTATAGCCCACTGGCTGGGGTTGAAGATTCCAAATTTCCCAATGGCGTTTTTGCAAGAGAGTAAAGCTATTGTATCTTTCCTGACTCTTTCTTGAATGTTAGATTTCCATTTTAGTTTCCTGTCAAAAATACAGCTAAATTGTTGGGTCTTATTTAGCTGCTTCAAAAAATAATAAACTGGTGCCGTTTATTGAGCAGGGTCTATAATTGGAATTTTATATTTCCTGGAGAAAAAGACCAGGTCTGTTTTATGGGGGCTTACTGCCAATCCACAGCGATCTGCTCAACGGGTTAATCTGTTGATTATCCTGCTGTTTAGCATAAGACTGACCAACTACCTAAGTGAGTCGTCTACCTCCAGAGTTGAGAGCCCAGTTATGATTGTGAATGTGCTCCTCTATGTCCAGGAAACCAACCATTGTGCACTCTCTATGTTGTAGGGATCATTCGATATGGCTAGTCAGTAAATGCCGAGCCGTTTCCACCAACTTTCTTTTACAGTAGGCATGTTGAGCCGTTGACACTTCCATACACCATACACTTCCCGATTAGATAACGTTGGGCAAATTATTGAGAAGAATCCTGAAAGTTAGAGACGACGGTGCAGAGTTTGTAAAAGCACAACTGTATTTATATACAAATACAACTGTATTTGTTAAGATAATTTTCATATTCATGGATCGGGAAACTTGAATACAATAATGTGTGTAGAATTATTTGCACATTTCTAGAGAACTATTCTATGCTGCAACTCCAATACTAGTCATTGACTCCCAATATTTAGACAGAAATGGTACAACCACAGATCCCTGAGGGACCTCTCATTATATATGAGGTATTCGAACATGAAAAGGTTCTTCTAGTGGTTGGTTCTTCTTACAATAGAAACCAAGAGCATTGCCATTTAACTTTCAATGTAATGAACACATACCTACAGGCTGCAATTCAAGAATATTCCGACTATTACAAATATCCCCGAACTAAGAATCCAATTTTCCAGAACCCGCTTGTGTATTCTGTACCCCTTTTATTACCTCAGCATCTCTGCGGGATATGCATAATCAAACAGGAGTACTGCATTGCTGCTTATCCTTTGCATTTGCCCAAAAATGATATCAAACAAAATTCTCTTATTAAATTAATTACGTTCATTGTAGAACACCCACGTATCCGCATCCGCATACGAGTATTTTTTCCACCCCTCACATATTTACCTGTGATCTGGAATCTGGGATCTGGTATCTGGTATCTGGGAATATATTCGTCCTTCAAATAAAATGCAAAACTCCACAGGAAGCGGCGAAATGTAGAGAGAAAAAAAACGAAAAAAACGAAAAAAACGAAACACGACCACCGAAAATAAATGTCAGTGCTGCAAGCAAGCAGCGAAAATTATACTTACTTTGGGGAACTCTGTACCCCAACCGACTTAATATCCTTCCGCCTACCCCACCATGTGCATATTTATACTAACTGCTTCCGTTTTGTGCAGTTTTCTACTTTAATTCCTCCTTTATCTTCCACCCAGCCATCGGTGAACGAGTATCATGATGCTGTGTTTTCAGCCCGTTTATTCCGGGGGTCGACATTTACAGGTGATGTGAGTTGAAAAGGATACACATAACCGGACACAGAGGGTTTTTTTTTTGAAAATGTTCACACTAAGGGATAAATTGCAAAATAAAAAAAAATCTGAAAAATAAAATTGAAAATAATAAACGCTGCACCACACGCGCGGCATTCCCATGCTTATTATTCGTGTTGCTATTCGTATCTTTTATAAGCAAAAATATACACACGCACTGGTTGAGGGCATGTGAGCACTCCGGTGTCCAGAGGATAACACCGGCACTGTGTAAAATTAAATAAAGGTTCTACAGGACTCTACAAGGGCGCCAAAGCTTCCACAGTGGGTGGTGGTTTTTATAATTTTTGTTTTTTTTTTTAGGTTTTGCATATATCAGTGGCGCTTTGCTTAATTGCACTTTTGTCTGTTTGAACGCGTCTCACATTCGTTGCTATTCTATATGTCCATCTGTCTGCCTGTTTGTGTGTCATCGTCATCATCGTCATATTCATCGTCCTCATCATTGTCCCGCTGACGTATTTTATACTCTCTCATGTGCGCCACTCTAAAGCCAGATGAATGATGATGATGGTTCATTTTTATTTTCATTCAGACGGGCTATGTACAGATACATAGATGCATGTAGTCACACTCGTATTTTCGTTTTGTCTATAGGACATTCGGACAGACAGGACATTCTTGTTTATACATTTTCATCCAGTTGACAGTCGGACAAATTTTTAATTAAAAAAATATAGGCGACCAGTAAAACAAAAACAAAAACAAAGATGCAAACAAATACAAAACAACAGAAAACAGTTGAAAAATGATTTCGAAATCAGGAGCAGCAAAAATGTTGTCCTGTCATGAAATTTCGAAGGAGGCCACCCATAGCATAACTTCTCTGGGAAGAAATTTCCAGGACATCAACATCATCTATGTCAACCCATATTCATATAAATTTTTATTGTTTCTGCCTCTTTTCCTTTTTTTTTTTTGTTAATAATAATATTTTGGATGTATCTGTTTCTGTGTATTAATTGTGACATTTTTGCTCATTGGGGTGTTGTTTTTTTTTTTTGTCCTCCTGCAGGCTCACATCAACCAAACGATGTCCTAAAAATGCCGAGTCTATCTCGTGGTGGCAATGGTTTCTGGTTGGATGCTTCGGCTGGAGGGATGGTATGGCGTCCCTCAACCACTGATACAATGGACATGCAAAAGGACCAAATTGCAGACTATGCACCCGTTTGTCTAACAACGACAACGTTACCATCCGAACAGCATCGAAATCAAAGGTATGTTCAATATGATTCTGTGGCTATTGTAAGGAGGAATTTTGTTTTTTTTTTTTTCTTTTGTTATGGACGACTTATGGAGTGTCCTTTGGGGATGATGGTGATGGTGGGTGAAGTCTAACTGAAGTTGATAGATTGAAGTACTCTGATAGTTTTCTGTCATTTGATCAGGAGGTTGGAATATTTTTGAGAAATAATTTGTAGAATGTCGTGCACATCTGTAAGGTAATGTGACCGGAAAAATTACACTGCGGTACCCAATTGGTCTAACTTCATTGTATGTATGTAGCTGTAGAGTATACCATGAAGCGTTGGTGCATGTAGTCAAACTTTGACTGTCTATCATATTTTAGCAGATGTTATACCACTTAATCCTTCTATTGATTGACTAATATTGTCCAGGGAAGTCTGACTGTGTATTAATCGAATACTTCAAGGATCGTTTCTGTAGTCAGCCTTCACTTACTTAATAAAAGGTCTATGATCATGAGAACACTTTAAAAGGAAGACCGATATTAAAATCGATTTCTCCTTGGAGAAAAGAGTTCTTCAACTATTATACTATGTATATTTCTACTTTTCGAGTCGAATACAGTCGTGGAGGCATAGTTTCAGCCTTTCTCTCTGTTTCAAAGGGCTGAAACTCGAGAGTTCGAGGAGGAATTGGAGGGTGTTTGTCCATTTACTGAATGCTGCCGAACGTAGGCTTTGTATTCTAGCGTTTTAAGCCACATTCACATGTTGGTTCCATCGCAGTTGCATTGCCCATTTCATTCGCCCTTCTCATAGGATTGTTTAATACGATTCGAAGGAACCTTATATCAGATCGTTCTTTCTACAATTCTTATTCGTCCAAGGTTCGGGGTTTTAGAGAATAACTGACAGTGTCAGGGTTTACACGTTAGAAGTCGTTTCTTACTGCTTTACCATGGTTGGCGCTACAGTTTGTGATGAACCTAACTAACTAACTCAACTAACAAACCTCTCCAGTTAATTCGGTCGTTAGCTAACTGGGTTCAGTTGCGCAGTCCGAGTTGTTAGAGGTCCCCTTCTACAGATGTGGGCCATCTAAGCCAAGGTCTTCCTCTACTATATTATACCTCCGCCTTGGATTCAAAGAATTTGCGGGCCGGAGCATTGATATGCATTCGCTCTACGTGTCCTAGCCATCCCAGGTGGCTGATGTGAAATTTTCTGGCTAGGTCGATATCGCCGTACAGCTCTTATAGTTCGTCGTTGAATCTCCTCTTCCAAAGCCCGTCAACATGACCACAACCGCATATCTTGCGAAAAATTGTTTCCTGGAAACGACCGAGAATATCTTCATTCCCTTTTGATAGAGACCATGTTTCAGTAGGACTGGGATGTGGCCTTACCATTCAATTGCCTTTTTAGTCTGAAGAAACAGCGATTGCCAAAAGTGATTCTTCGTTTTATTTCTGCTGAAGTGTCGTTGGAATTTATAGAATTTATAGCAGGGCCGAGGTGGACAAAATCCCTTACTACCTCGGAATTATAGCTGTTGTAAATTCTACTATTTAGAATTTTTATATTTTTAATTCAATCGCCTAATGCAGCCTCACATTAGGTAGTTAAAAGGCTTGGTTCGATTAAATAACAAGACCGAACTGAGTAAACTTCAACAGTATGCACTTACGCGTTGAAGTTTTGAAAGCGATGAAAAATTGAGATAAATGTCGTCTTTGTGTGAAGGATTGCTCGGATGCATTGCCAGGCAAGCGTGAGATTTTCGGATCTCAGGCATATCTTGCATATCTTGCATTTCCATAGACTTGTCAGCTGGCCAATATTTTTGGTCTTCCTTTAACCACTCTGGACCATGCCACCAGGTTGAGTTTTCAGCTAGGGCATCTCCAAATGATGCTCTAGACGGAATGTCAGCAGGATTCTCTCTTCCGGGTGTGAACTTCCATTGTCCTTTAAAGTGTTGTTGCACATAGGATACCCGGTTGGCGATAAATATGTTCTATTTCACTGGATGTTATATCAACCAGTTCAATACTATGGTAGAATCTGATCATGCTAAAACCTTCGACTAATTCGTGTCCTTTTGCTCTCTGATATACTTCATTATCTTCGTAAGTAGTACTGCTGCGCATAGTTCCAACCTTGCCAATAAAACTTGCTTCACAGGCGCCACCTTAGTCTTGAACGCGATTAGGCTTATTGTAGTAGAGTCGCGATTAATGACTTTCTGATACACCACCGCTGCATACGCTAATTCTGATGCATCTGCGAATCCACGTAACTCTATTTGAGAGCCTTCCGTTTGCTGTGTCCATCGTGGAATTCTTATATTTTTCAAGTGTTGATAGTCTTGTCTTGAATTCATTACATTTGTTTTGATTTTTCATTGGAACATTTTCGTCCCATCCGATGCCCAAAAGCCAAAGCCTTTGAATAATGATCTTTGCCTTGATAGTAATTGGCGACAACCAACCGAAAGGATCGAACATTTTGCCAGCGTCACTTAATATTGCTCGTTTGGTACTCTTTGTGCTGAATGGTGAAAAATTGACTTTAAATTGGAAGTCGTCTGTTCCTGGGCACCATTTTATTCGCAAAATTTTAAATGTTGTGTCATTATTAAAGTCATGTTCTGGCTCCATGTCAATTGCTTTGGTTGGCAACGCTTTTATGAATGCTGCATTATTTGCTGTCCATTTGCGTAAGTTAAATCCACCATTCCAAGGTAGCTGCATCAATTCACTTTGAAGATCTTGGCATTCCCTTAGTGAATTTGCATCTCCTAGACAATCGTCTACATAGAATCCGTCAAGCAATGTTTGGCTTGTCCGTGGATACTTTTGTTTTTCATCTTCGGCTAGCTGGCATAGAGTTTTAATTGCTAAATACGGTGCGGATGATGTGCCGTATGGGACGATTTTGAGAACGGGTTCCTGGAGTTTTCTCTCCATAAAATACGATCCTGATCGACTAAAATCTGCCGATGCACTTTTTGTCGACGTCAGCTGTGAAGACGACTGGAAACGTCCTCCATCGAAGTAGCAAGAAAAACAAATCCTTTTGTACCGTGGGACCGGTCATCATAATGCTGTTTATCGATTCCCCAGATGTTGTTTTTGCCACAGCGTCGAATACCACTCTCAGTTTGGTAGTAGTGCTGTCTTCTTTTATCACTGCGTGGTGTGGAAGATAATATCTTTTTCCAGTATAACCGTCAGATACTTCCTCCATATGTCCAAGATTAATATGTTTTCGAATAAAATTGGAATATTCATCCCGAAGACTCTCATTTTTTGCGAATCTTTGTTCCAACACAAAGAATCGGTTTAATGCCATTTTGCGTGAATCTCCCAAAACCATGCGATCCGCATCAGCAGTGGCAATTTGATGATGTAACGCCCTGTTTCATCCCGGTTGTGCGTCATTTGGTAGTGATTCTCGCACATTTCGTCTTCTGTAGACTTGATCTTTGCACTTGGAACTTCTTCTAATTCCCAAAATTTCTTTAAGCCTTCATCCTTACTGCACACAGTGATGCATGATGTGAGTATATTAACTTGTGCTTTCTTCCTTGAGGTTAAGATGGTGCTGACTGGTCCCGATACTTGTGTTTTGTGCCATTGGAGTATTGGCTGGATCCTTAGTAGTCCATGCGTCAAAAGTAGCGGCAAAATGTCTGATCCAATTAGTAATTCAATCTCCTTCGGTTGTTCGTACCATGGACCAGCCAACTTCAACCCCTGCATGTGTAGCCACTGGTTGGGTGTAACTTGTTGTGCTGGAAGTCTTGATGTAATAACTGGCATTACTAGAGCATCGACCTCCAAGTTGACCTTTTCATCGTGAATTGATTGAATGATAAAGCGGCATGCTGCGATGATTTCTGTAGCATGACCGTTGATTCCATTGATCTTGGACTCATACTTGACCAATGGAACTTTTAACTGACGGGCTAATTTCGCTGTCACGAAGCATGATTGAGACCCTTGATCAATCAGAGCTCGTACGAGTCTAGGTCTAACTTTTCCTCCAACGCATATGTTCACCATGGCTGTGGCTAGTAATACCGTCCTATTACTATGACATGCGGTAGCGATTCGTGTTGTTGTTGAAGCTTCTTCACTGGATATTCTTCCTTTTACCGAAACTGCTGAACTCTCACCTCGAGGGAAATGAAGTAAGGAATTACGCTGTTGTGCGCATATTTTTCAACCCCTCTTGATCACACATTCCCTTGCGGTATGCCCATCTCGCAAGCAGTTGAAACACAGCTTCGACCTTTGGACTACGTCCAATCGGTTTTTCGTCTTCATACTTAAAAATCTTTTCCAATTATACAATTGATGAGACTAGCTGTACACAACGCACTTCGACTCTGTGACTGTAGTCAAATGGTTTTTTGTGGCTGTTACTCGTACTTGCTGGTGTTCACGGGTGAATTCACGAATGCTTTTTAATCCTCTGAATCTAGCCTCAATGAAGTCAAAAAGGTCGCTTAGTTTAGAAATTTCTGTTGAAGTTTCTCTGGATTGTTGATATAATTTCCTTGATTCTGGGTCAAGTTTCGGACATAACAACTGAATCACTAATGCATTCCAGGAGCTTAAGTCGACCCCTAAATTTTTGATACCGTACAAGATTTCCCTTGACATAATATCCATGATCGTTTTCAAATCGAACGCTTTTTCATTTCGAACTGATTTTAAAGCATGCAATTTGTAGATGTTGACCAATGCTGGTGAATTTTGAAACCGAACGTGATGTCGGTGCCAAATGGTTAACAATCCTTGCTGCTTCTCCTTTTAAATTGCCTTTTAAATATTGAATTCGTTCAACATCGCTTCAGGTTCCGCTCTGGTGAACTAATCGATCAAACAGTTCCCAAAATGATGTCCACTCTTCATACTTGCGCTGAATGATGGTATCCTTATTGGTGGAAGTTTGATTTCCCGATGTGTTGCAGCTTGTGGAGTTACTGCCTCTGGTTGGTGTTGTCGTTGTTCTGCTTCCTTAATTTGGATGTAAGCATCTTGATATATTTGCTCCAACTCAATGAATTCGGCTTCTTCCAATGAGGACATTATCTTCTTCCATGAGCTGGTCATTCATTGTCATCAGCTTTGTCCAGTATTCTCTAATCTGATCCAATTTGAATGCTAGGTAAACTGTATTCTAAGTTAACTGAAAGTTCTCAATAATGCGTATAAAGTTGTTCTTAATCACATTCAACTTTTTAAATTTTGCTGGGCACTTCTTGATGTTACTTGAAAAGTTTTGTCTGTGTCGGATGTTGATTCTTGACTTACTTCACTTCGATTTGAACTTCGATTTACAGGAGATAATCGTGAAGTCTGTATGCCTGCACCGCTTGGTAATGGCACTGGCGCTGGTTGCGTGTTTTTCCTGATTACCTCCAATTTAGCCTTGAAAGTACCCTTAATATCGAGATACCTCGATTCAAATCGGCTAAAATACATACTTCCTCACAAAGTGCTCATGCTGCGGATTTGTCTTTCGTAGATCTTCCAAATACCCGTTTTTTATTTGGAAATTGGTCCAATGCTGTTCTAACTGCTCGAGTCTCCTTACGAAATACTCCACTGAGTATCAGGATTCTCCATCTTTCTTGAAATTAATCCATAATCGATGCACTTCTTCCGTGATTCTCGTCTGGTTCAACGCAATGTCTTCGATTTCACTCATTTCTGTGTATTGGTCTAGTACCAATATTTACAAATCACTTTTCTCTGTTCCGGCTAATCCGGCTCAAGGGACCATGTAAATTCTACTATTTAGAATTTTTATATTTTTAATTCAACCGCCTAATGCAGCCTCACATTAGATAGTAAAAAGGCTTGGTCCGATTAAATAACAACACTGAACTATAGTACCTTTATTTCAACTTCATATCTACAAAAATTTTGCTAGCCTAAGCACGACAAAGTGCAAGTATAAAAAATAACAAAAAAAAATGTTGACACATGGAAATGCAAATATTGTTAACCTAAGTTATAAATGCGAATAATGAAGGAAAGTAACTATTTTATGTTGATATCATCAACAGCTTTTGACTGTGACGTTCTCTCCAATTCGCCAATGTTGTGTGCCCCTTCTTGTTGACAGCATATACATGATTTTGCCCTCATTTACGGCTAAATCCATTTTGTTGGCTTCCATTTCAATACTAACGGAAGCATCGGTGAAAACCATCCGAGTACGCCAGTAGTTACACATTACCTTTGAAAGATTTTGCCCCCAATGTTGGCTTGTAAGCTCCGCACAACTCCTTAAAGAAGTCACATGGCAGGGAACCGCCTGGTCTAAAACCTTTTTCGACATTAATGGTCTCGATTAAGTCGCTATCCACTTTGATGGAACTGCGAGCGTTCTCCATCATAATTTTGCCCAGGCTGACGAGTTTGTTAGGGATACCAAGTAGGACATGGGTCGGTACAGTTCGTCTGTATAAATGCTGCCACAATCGTCATATGCTGCCCGAAGATCGACGAAAAGATTGTCTGTATCGAGTTAGACTTCTTGTGTTTTTTTTTCAGGATCTGCCAGATTGTGAAATTTCATGGTCTGAAATCCCATTAGTCCATAATCAGGTTGTTGGCGAAGGGTTTCAGACATTCACGCAATATGACAAATAAGTTCTTGTATGCAATGTTGAGGAGACATACACCTATTCGTGCATACACTCTTCTGACCACGTCTTAGAAATGAGTTGGTGTATGCTCTTGACAAAGTCACTTCCAACAGTTTTGAATACCGCGACAGATAAGACATCAGAGCTATCAGTTTTATTAGTCGACTTCGTGTCCTGTAGGCTATGCTTACAAATTGTCCTACCAAAGATGTCCTCCTTTTCTATTTTGTAGTTAAAATACTTAAGATATTGCTCATATGGTATGTCCTGTGGGGGAGCTCGTAAAACATTGTTTTTGGTGGGATCGTACTTGTCTTGATCTCATATTCGCATATTAGACTTATGTTAGCTAATTTGGACTTGATTATGACATATATCATAAGCTCAAGACTGCCTCATCCATACCCGATGAAGTGCTGGTTCTGTTCCCTGTAGCAAACACTCCCTGTATGCATCACGTCATAGCTTTGGACTTCTAATTGCAGTCCAAACCTCTTCTCGGTCAGCTGGAGCTACTACGTTGTTGCTAAATGAATCTGGGTTATGTTAACATATTTGCACTCTCTATACCTTGTATTGGTTAAACAAGTCTGATTCTATCGGTGACAAGATTACCATCAAGGTTTGTATTCCGGGTCATTATGAAAATTCCAGATGTCTTTCGTTTCGCAGGACTCATCCATCTCCTTGCGCTAGAATACTGCCCTGGGTCTTTTCTTTTTCTCCGTTGACTTTCTACTCGCGAGTGGTTACGACGGCTCAGAGTTACGACGGCTGCATCCCTGATGCGACACTGGACACATTGTTCGTGATATTTATGTGCATTGAAGAAGATGAACGTTCGTAATCTTCTATTTGAGCCGAGTTTCTATGATTAGTAAAGCAATTAGTGCAGGCTATAGCTGCCATTCACTATAGAGATTAATCGAGCACTATTTCCATTCCAATATCATGAGGAAGTCTTCATTAATTTCTTATATTGGAGTTGAGAATATGTCTATGGTTGGGGTGTACTATTCTGACTTCAAATGTTGCCATAGAGGGATGGAGTAAATTCCTCATTCTGAGGGAACTCTAAACTAGACTTGTGAAGGAATTTTTCTGCCAGTCAGACCTTAACTTTTTTCGTGTGCTTAGTCTAATGGATGTTCTTCTGCAGATGGTCTTGTTTGTCTTAGCATCCACATCCAGAGATTAACTTCAATTCTTTACTACCAAATGTTACATGGCAAACATCACTATCCATACTGGCACCGCAAACGAATTTGACTTCCTACACGTGTAACCTAACTTTCGCATCACCTTATAGGAGTCTTTCTTTTAGACCGAATCCTAAAGTCTGGATTCAGTAGTTTAGGGTTTCTTAAGCAAAGCTACACTTTTTTATTCCCATTTATCTTTTAACCCATCGCAATCCCTATTAATTTAAAGTCCAATCCTCTATCCACACGTACTGGACGAAAGTCCTCATTAAAGTTGTTACTACTGCGTTGTCCATTTAATCGTCAGCGTATTAATGAAATACATTTTAAGCGGCTTACCGCTCTCGAATTGTCCGACCAGGTCCGATAAAACTTCTCCAACCTCATACAGTCCAGGATCACCATCTAAAGGTGTACCATGCGCTGATAACCCATCCTCAAAAATATCCCAATTAAATATTCATTTTAAACCGTCGCGTATGAGTACGAAGGACAAAGTACAGAGTACAGAATCCGAGTACATGTAGCGACACTCTAAATAGAGCTATCACGGCGAAACACAACGTGCGTTGCGAAACGAAAATCACGTTCGCTCCGTAAATCGTATTTAATCCATAGAAAATTATTTTCGCACTCCGATAATCTGGCAATTTATTAATCAAGGGTCGTTTCGATTTTTATTTTCAGATACGTGGGTGAATATTCCAATATTCCGACGGATTATGCTGAGGTGTCGAGCTTTGGGAAAGCGCCAAGCGAGTACGGAGGCAGTACAAATGGTAAACATTCACCAGCGCCCTATGCCACTTCCTCAATAGTTGGCACCACACGTTATCCAAATGAATATGGAAGCGGTTCGACGGGATACCACAGCCAATCGACGGCGCATCCTCAAAATTATCAACAGCAGCAACAAAGTTATCCGAATTCAATGCAACATCCACATCGATTTGGTTATCATCATTCGGCGGGTAATCATCAACATCAGCATTCGAACTCATCAAATGTCTACCAGACAGCTAATGACATGTATCCGGGTGGTGGCAGTGGTAGTGGTGGCGGATCCAACCGATCAACGTATTCTGAGCAGTATTACTATCCAAAAGAAAAGATTCATATAACCGAAAATAAGCTGAACAATATGACAAATTGCCTCACGTTTAACCCGCGAACTGTTGGATTGCAGCCAACGACAGCATCATCCCTCCTGCAACAGAGCAGCCCAATGGGAACAATAAGACGGAACAACAATCGTTTCAAAGTATCTCACCCACAACAGAACTTCTCTCATCATAGTGGTGGTGGCGGTGGCGGTGGCGGTGGCGGTGTTGTCGGTGACAATGGAAAACGTGTTGAGGCACTTCCACCACCACCTCCAGTACCACCAGTTCTGGTGATGCCACAGAAATACAATAGCCATGGGAACACTGGCAATGGTAATGGCAGTGGTAGTTCAGCAAATACCAATGCAAACGCGACATCCATATCGATGGCATCTTCTGCCAGCAAGAGTCTACTAGATTTCGATTCTACAGTCATGGTCGATTCAGGATTCGGTGGAGGAGGTGGTGGAGGTGGCAGCACTGGCATTGGCTGTGATAGCGGTTGCGGTTCCCCATCACTATTGCATGTTCACGACGAGCAACTTTATATAAAAGTCGGCGAAACCAATCCACCGGATAATACTTACCTCAATTGGCGTGGCCACCCGACTAGGGGTTCATGCAATCGCAGCATCGGCGGAACGAGTAGCAGCATCGGTGGTAGTAGCTCTCTAAGCTCCGAGAATAATGACAATGGAGGTATCGGTGATAATCTAACTGCAGGTGACAATAGACGGCGACAAGCAGCAGTGGCGGCGGCGTCTGCGGCTGCAATGGTTTCAGCGACAAACGATAACGATGTGATTTATGCACCGTCTAGCGATCGGAGTCTTATTAGTTATAATGCCCAGGTGGATAACGTGTGACCTACCACTGCCTGGCGGAAATCCTAAGAGCAAAGTCTTTCAATTCAACCGGAAACTACAGCTGGGGTGGAATGATTTATTCCCAAACGATATATCCGTTTTTGGGGTGGTTTGTTTCTACATCCAATATCCGATAAACGATTACGATTCCTACTTTGAGTGTGACTTTGACTTTGACTTTGAATTCGATTTCCTTCTACCTTGTTGCACAATATATAACTCCACATCGGATACGTACTTGAAGTTGTTGTTTTTTTTTATTTTTTTTTTTTGTTCGAAGACTGATGATGAGAGAGATGCTAATTTTTGGCATTCTTGGGAACCCATGGTTTTCCTAAATTTAGCCTCAAATAGTCATAGATGCCATTTCATGAACCTAAGTCTAAAATGTAAATCCCGCCATATAAATCTCTCAATCTCTACACCACAGATGCGAAAAAAAGAAACCTTATAAAAAATAAAATAAAAAATCTAGTACTAGTTCTAGTTAGGCTGATATTACACCATTTAATAGATATTTAAATTAAAAATTGAAATATGTTATTTGTAAATATGCATAGACTATAGAACGTACTGTTTAAGATTGAAGACACACACACATACACATATATATATATATATATAAAAAATTATCAATTGTGAATAATAAATAAGAATTATTGGACGAAATACAATAAATTCGTTGAATTATTTTATTGAATGTGCCCACTGCAAGAGGTTGACCTTGTAATTGTATTATAATATAGCTACTAAACTTATGACTACTGATTCACTGACCGACTGTGTAACTTTACTTAATAAAAAAAAAAAAACACTAAAACTAAAAACTTAAATTTAAATTAAAAAAAAAAAAAAAAACAAAGAAACTAGAGTTCTAATCGCATAGGAAGCCAAAGCCTGGTTTTTATTGTATTATGTAATTATTGTAAACTGTTTACAATGTTAAAATATATCGACACATAGACTTAACGATTTAAAATTTAATAAAACAAAAATAAAATTTAAAGAAAAAACTCGGAATTTTGTTTTATTTGAAGCAAGGTAGACCTAGACGATTTTCTTGGTTAGCAGTTTAAATTTTATTATTGTAGATATCAGCAAGAGGATCCAGCATTTTCCTCGCAACAGCGAAACTCCAATTTGTAAAATGATGCTTTGAGGGGCAGTAGATGAGTGGACACTAAAGTTGGCCAACTAATTTGGTCATAACTGAATCAGAAAGGAACTGAGATCTTCGATTAATCGAAAAAAAATGGGCGTATAGTTGTGCATTAATTAACTAATACTTCAGAAACCCCATCCATTGCAACACAAAACTCATTAACCACTCCCTCTTCCATTGACCCCCTTTCGCAACCCAGTGTTAAATTTACGCAGCAAACTAGCAATACCATCGAATGTCACTATGCGCACTCTAGGCTTAGGGATAAAAATCTTACTAATCTTATCCCAACATAAAAAACCAGGAGTTATTCCTTATTTCTTTTATTGTTTTCTGGGAAGATAATCGCACACCCCCCTTAATTGAATCCCCTTGTCGAGGTGTTCTACTGGCTATCTACAACAGCTTGAACTCCTCTCTCGTTGCAACTTCATCTTCTCCTAAGCTTGACTTTGTGTCAGATAAAATAACACTTACTCGTAGATGCCTGTATGCTATGTGTTATTACATTCTTCCGGCGCAACTTATCGAATCCTACCAACTTGCTATTGCAGCAATTGACAATTTTATCGACTTATCAGACTCGCTTGATGATATCATTATCTTCGGCGATTTTAATCTGCCTCAGCTGAAGTGGACTCCATCTGAAGACCTATCTTTTTTCATCGCTTCCAATCCCATTTCTACTAAGGAATGCCTCTTCTTAGATTGGCTAACAGACTCTAGTCTATACCAAGTCAGTGGCGTTTCCAACTATATGAAAAGGCAATTAGACCTTATCTTCACAACTCCTCAGTATGGTGTTGTCCCCTATCTCTTTCAGCTATTGATAACTTTCATCCTCCACTTCTTCTCTCATTTTTCCACAACTCTCCCCTTCAGTCGCCTCCCCCCGCAGTTCTACTTTCTTACAATTTTCACAAAGCTAATTTCCGTAAAATCAATACCTATCTACGCAGGGCTTCTTTTGAGTTTACCAATCTATCTCTGGTTGATGCCCTCTCCACTTTTTACAGAGAAATATTCAAATCCATCTCCTTTTATGTGCCTTACTCCCACCATAAAACTTCTACTACATCCCCTCCTTGGTATAATCGTAGACTTCGCTCTCTACGAAACAAAAAAAAACAAGTTATGGGCGGTATTCCTGCGCACCCACTCTTCTTCCGACTATTCGAATTATCTAGGTACAAATCTTCATTTCATTGAACTCTATAACTTTCTCTATCAGCGCTACCTGAATAGTGCGCAAACCAATCTCATAAATGACCCCAAGTCCTTTTTTCTATTTGTCAATTGCAAAAGTAAGACTGATGGTTATCCTTCCTCTCTCGCTTTCGAAACCAAATTTTCAAGTGATCCTCCTACCATCGCCAACTTTTTTGCTACATTTTTCAAATAATCATTTACCAAGAACTCCTTCGTACCACATTCCTCTTACTTCAATGATCTACCTAATTTCTCCATTGGTCCCTTCCTCACTCAAAATTTCGATCCTGCAGTTATTAAAGAAAAGTTACTAAATCTTAAAGATGAATTTGTACATGGCCCAGACGGACTCCCCGCCGTGTTTCTTAAAAAATGCTCTTCCAACCTGTCTCTACCCCTTTCCTACCTTTTTCGTCTATCCCTTACACAGGGAGAATTTCCCCAGATTCGGAAGACCTCTTTTATAATCCCGATACACAAAAAGGGATCTAAGCATGAAGTTACCAATTATCGTCCCATTGCTAAACTCTCTCATATACCCAAACTCTTTGAAAGCATTTTATACGAAGCGTTAAGCTTCAAATGCAAGCCTTTTATTTCTCCTCGACAACATGGTTTTCTAAAAGGCAGACCAACTACCACAAACCTAGTTGAATTCGTGTCTTTTGCTCTCTCAGTCTTAGAAAATGGCAAAGAAATCGATGTTATCGCACTGATTTCACTAAAGCGTTTGATAAGATATCTCATCAATTGATCCTCTTCAAATTGTCTGCTCTCGGCTTTGAGCCTCTTCTATTAAAATTTATTTCTTACCTGGTAAACCGATACTATAGTATTCGGTTTAGATCCGCCTTTCTGTTCCATTCCTGGCCTCATCTGGAGTTCCACAAGGCAGTCATCTTGGCCCTCTTCTCTTCATTTTTACTATTAACGATGTTGAGAGGGCCCTTTAAGCTGACGACACAATATTTTTTAAAACTATTTCCTCTCCCCATGACTCTGCCTTTCTTCAAGAAGACCTTGATCGGTTTTCGGTCTGATGCCTCGAAAACTGCCTAGAACTTACTATAGCCAAATGTCAATCTATAACCTTCTCACGTAAATGCAACCCGTCTCCTCCCCGACTTTATTTTCTCCATGGTCAACCAATTCCCCTGGTTCAATCTTTTCAAGACCTTGGCATATTATTCGACTGTGAGCTTAATTTCCGTTCACATATCGATAAGATGATCCTCAAAGCCAACTCATCACTTGGCTTTATTAAACGGTGGTCCAAGGAATTTTCCAACCCGTATGTAACCAGATCTCTCTATATTACCTTTGTTGGCCCCCTGCTTGAGTATGCCAATCAAGCTTGGTCCCCGTTTCACCGGGTTCTTGTTTCCCGAATCGAGGGTATTCAACGTCGATTCCTCCGATTTGCTCTCCCTGGTCTGCCGTGGAACGACCCTTTAATCTTACCTCCCCATCAGGATCGACTCAAACATCTCAATATGAATTTGTTAGAAGAACGTAGGAATACTGCTGACATTCTTTTCATTCATCGACTTCTCTCAGGTTCCATCGACTGCGCATCCATTTTGAACTTCATCTTCTTCAATACCAACCCCTACGTTGGTTGTCAATCTACTTTGTCCTCGTCTCTTCTATCTACCGATCCATCGCACCTCTTATAGCTCCAACGAACCAATCTTCCGAATGCTCCGAAAGGTCAACTCAAACCTCTCACTTTTTGATTTCCACCTGAGCACTCCTCGTCTCCAACAATATCTCCTCTATCGCTCCCTTGGTTCCTAGTTCTTAAGTCTTTCTGTTAGTTTTTAGTCCTAGTTTTGAAGTATTAAGCTTGTATTAAGCCAATAAATGGAGGCCTCAGCCCCTAAAAAAATTAAAAATTTAAATTAAAATTAAGATCCAAGTGAGTGTACTCACGCTCAAACTTTTCCACGCTGCGACGAATTGAATGCACACTGAAGCCATGATGACGACCCACCTCACGACGAGATTCACATTGCGTATCTACAACTTCGCTGGAATTTTGATATTTTTTAATAATTGCCGCACGTCCGGCAGTCCGGCAAGACTAAGACGATGCGTGATATAATGGCAAACCTTACTGAATATTTTGACAGCTGGTTGTCATTAGTAACTTTGACAGCTCCTGAAACATAATAATTGGAAAAACTATCCTTGGTTCTTGGTTATAAGAAAAATACAATCCAAGAAAAAATATTTTGCTTTACTAAGACATTTTGCAGGCGATTTTCCATTGAAAATTCCTACGAGTACTTTGAAAACTAAACGCTGCTGATCACGGCGCTAGATTGAGAGGCTTAGTCCTTTTCAGACGGAGCAACGGCCTCTAGTCGTCCACTAGCAGGTTGAGTGATTCATCACTTGAGGTTGCCCAAGACCCATCGTTTGTTTTTTTCAAACAACAGGATTTTTCTTAGCCGTGATGCCTTAGAGGTTTCCTCCAGGATTGTCGCTTTGCCTTCTTCAGTTGTTTTTTGTATAATTTGAGCGATTCTTTGTATGAGTCCCAGTCAGTCACTTTTCTTGTGCTTTTTGCTAGGTTGAAAAGTTTTCTGCAAGTGTTTCTAAGCAGTCCCAGTGCTGATGTCCACCGATGTGGTTTTTTTCTTGCCTCTAGATTGAATAAGAGGGCAGGAAGCGGCTTTAGCCTGATTGAGAGCCAGAGTAAATTTCCTGACTTTCATGTCAAGCTCATTGGTGTCACTTGATAGTTCAGAGGATAGCGTTTCTGACAGTATTCTTCTGTATCTTGGTCAATCAGTTTTCCGGTAGTTCCGGAATTGGATGTATCTGTGGTCTGAAAAAGAGTGTTCAGATGATACCATCCAGTTCGTTAGCATTTGAGTGATGCTCTCGGAGACAAGAGTGATATCTAGCACTCCATGTCGGTTTCTAGTTATAAAAGTGGACTCATTGCCGATGTTTGCAAATAAAGAGGTTAGTACTTTTAATACAGTCAAAAAGTGACTCACCTCTATCGTTGATGTCGGTACTGCCCCATACCATGTGATGAGCTTATAGTCGCATCCGATGATGAGGCCAGTTTTTTGCCTTCCAGCCTTCAGTACCACCCTTTCTAGGTTATCACCAGGGAGAGGGCCCACATGATCGGGGCCAAAGTATGCCGATGCCAGCCTGTAGGAGCCTTTGGCAGTCTCTAGTCTGGCATGCATGCATTGCTGGAAAAGATATCGACGTTCCAGGATCTGAGGTTGTGTTTGGTGTTGTCTCCGTTAAAGGAGGAGAAGGTTGCTTATCAGCATCCAGCTCATCCTTTTTGTAGACCCTTAAGTGTATAGACTCGAATCCGAACTGAATCACGCCTTTTGTCTGCGCTATAGGATTAAGGGATTGCTTATTGATCACTATCAACGCGCATCTATAAGAGCTCCTTAGATCCTCCAGTTTTGCGACTTTCCAGTCATGAGTCGAAAGGGTCGGGCTACTGAGCCTGGTGATTTCCAGAATGCTTTTTGGAGAGGAGGGTTCAGCTGGGATCTAGGTACGAGTTCAAAGTCTGCTAAGGATGTCCGCCTTAGATACGACCTTGAGTTTTGCACCTGGCCAAATCTCTCCTAAACCAGCTATGGGCTTAATGTTGAGATCGAGAGATCTCTGATTGGCACATGCGATGAGCTTGACGTGGCCTTGGTGCCAACCAGCGTCGCTTGTGATGGGAGCTGGTCCGGAGTTTTCCCGCATGATGGCTAAGAAGTTTTTCGAAAGCTTCAGCTTGACCAGCTGCCACCGTTCAGGTGTTATAGAACCGTCGGTATCGTTCCTATCGATTACCGCGATTATTATTGCGTCGTTTCAGACTTCGCCCAGGAGTTTTGGCGCTGTGGGTTTAGGGGCTCTTGGAAACCGGCACGGTTTCCTCCAACGATCTCTGGCACTTGGAGGAGTCTTTAGGTGTTTTGGGAGCAGTGGAAGCAATGGGTAATCCGTCTTTTAGGATGTTGTTAGCCCACTCAATCTTGCTCTTTATGTCCGCACTTCTTTCAAGCTCCGGAACGGATCCGAGGATTTTGATGACTGAGCTCCAGATTCCTCCTTGGAGAGAGGAGTTTTGGTAGCAGCGACAAGTCTGTGGCCTGTCACAAACTTGCTGCTGCTAGGGGTGGAGGAAGTGATGGGACGATGGCTTGCCCCAAGCTTAACACTCGCCACACTGAAAGCATCGGTTCCCACTTAGATTAAGATTTATTTTTAAGTAGTCTGTAAATTTAATTAAAAAACAGTCCATACGAGTATATTAAGTTTTTGATTAAAATTTATTTTCTTAGTTTTAGTTGTAGTGTAAATATAAAATTAAATGTAGACTGTAAGATCCGTCGAAAGACTTAGTTTAAGTGTTAGGTTTAACTTAGAGTGCCCTCATGGGGCCAGTATGTTAGAATAAGACTATTTGTAAGTTATTTACGCTAATTTTTAAGCATTTTTTTGTTTAGCATGTAAGAGCAAATTAAGTATATAAATAAAAATGCATTTAAATTGAAAAGTGAAAAATTGCATTGGTTCCCACTAGATCACCGAAATCAAGCAGTGTTGGGCGCGGTAAGTACGTATATGGATGACCACATGGGAATTCGGTACTCTGCGTGCTGTTGACAAAACGCCACATGGGCATAGTACCCCGGCGTTAAATCCCGGACCTTACAAATTAATTTGTATCGTTCCCTTGATAATAAAATAAAATAAGATTTCTTTTTAGGCTCGTTCCGCTTGCCTTTAGAGGATGGTACACCATGGCCTGCCACAGTTTTACCTCCTCTCGACAATGCAGGAGCTTAGCAGGCACCATTCTACCACCCGTTATTAAAGGAGTACCGTCCTCGAGATTTATTTTGTTTAGGTCTTAAATGATGTGTTCCCACTAGAAGTGGAGAAAGGGTGGTCCATCTGTACAGAGATCCGCCGTATACAGATACAGATAAGGCTAGCTAATCCGCTGGTCACCAGATATAAGGATACTTCGTTCGCGACTGAGCTATTTTTGTAGATGCTGGGCCCTCAGCCAGGTTGATCTTCGGCACGGGTCGTATGACACCTTGATCCATCTCAGTGGAAAAAGGAGTGGTTGGGTGGGAATGGGGCATCCTTTGGTTTCAGGACTCGTCTGGAGAATTTCTCGAGATTGATTGACCCTACTCAGCCTCTAAAACTCGACAAGTTCGATGCTCGCGATAGAGGGATTGTGTTTATAAGATTGTTGGTATTCCTTCTCCTAAAATTGGTTAGCACTCTTGATCATTTAGGATCGTTTAGTCCAGATGTCTCGTAGCACATGTAAGTGCGTAATTGGTTGGCGTAAGTCATTGATGGCCTGACACGACGGTGGTGTTGACCTTCGATGAGTGAGGTGGATCAAACTCCGAGAAGGTATCAGTGTTGATGAAACATCATTCGATATCAATGTAATCTTAAGAGAGGGTCGTAAAACAGACAGTACTGCGGTCGTTACAGATTTACTGCTTCGTTGGGTATCCTGACAGTTCGACAATCTCATGTGATTTAGACTGCACTCTATTTAAAAATAGACGGTTTTCTCACGAGTTTTTAGGAGAAAGAAGAAATATTGATAGGTCACAGATCCTTCGGACGCTTAGGTTTGAGATGGAATGCTGAAGTACAACCAGGGAAGTGAGCGTTCGTCAGCAGATTCAGGCTTCTTTCTCGGAGTCGGACGAGCTACGAGTACTATCCGGATGCTCAAAATTCGGGGTAGTCTGGCCGATTCACTTGTACTTGTGAGTCTTTCACAGAAAATTTTGCCAACACCTACTTTAGGCCTTCCCTACTTCTTGTTTGTAGATACTGAAGCATGCCCTCCTGTCATTCCCAGTCACTGTCTATCCTAGGTAGATACGAGTTATTTGGCAAAGTTAGCTACAAGCGCTTATTCTCTGCGCACTTTACGGTGCGACAGTATGAAGTCGTTGTCGAGTTCGTCAAGTCCGCCCTGGGATGTCAGAATGTAATTTTTGCATCCAGCCAGTTTGACATAAACGATCTTGATAAACCGATGATTACGATAGATGATAATGGGAGGCAATGGGTTGTTCCGCTCGCTGAAGTGTAAGCATCGATGTGTATCGAATTACATAGATTATCGGCGATTTCTTCCTGATTGTGGGCGACCTCATCAACAAGGTTCCTGAAGTGTTTGGGTGTTTTACAGATTCATGGTCATCAGAGGGTCGCGCTTATAGGTTTGTCAAGCCAAATCTAGTTAGACGAGAACAGTACCCAGTGGCTACCACGGAGGAATAAAATAGACATAGTTGATGTGCCGTCGTAGTGAAATCAGGATCATTTTTAAATCAGTCAAGGGACAAATCCTGATGTTTTCGTAGTGAATAACACTTTTGTGTTGTACGAGTATTGCGAAAAAAAGATAGAAGGAAAGGAGTATGTGCGCTTGGAACGACACTCAAGCTGAATTTTAGGCGTTCCTTTAACCTTTTCACATTCAAATTCCAAAGTAGTGTAATTCTCTAAATTTGGTAAGTATGATTTGTTCATTATGTCTAACATGGTCGTGGTCACTGGAGTCAAGGGAAATTAAATAAAAATGAATTAACTGACTAGAGGACCGTTAAAAAAAAAATATTTAACGGAAACTGTCTTCGGGAACATGACTTGGGTGCTTGAGTGTTTGTAGTCTCCAAGAAGACAATCGTCTTTGGGAAGGCACTGCTATTAGCAGCCATATAAATGGCCTGAACTTGCAAAAGGAATTCAAAGCTATCCGCCTGCTTCTCTATTAAATCGATCAGTAACATCTTGTGTAAACAGATGAATACATAAACTCATCTCTAAATTTTTTGCTAGAGTCAAAAATTGAATTGAAAATTTCGAATCGTTTCATAACATTTTGTTTTTATCATTTGCCATACTACATTCAATATACCCTTTAAGCCTGCACGAAATTTCCCAAAACTATTAGCTTAACTTCCACATATCCTAAGTAGCCTTAATCCATTTGGATATTGGCATTCCTACTGAAATCCAAACTATTTGACAAAGAATCCTTTACATTCTTGAAAACCCTTTCGATAAGACTTCTACTTTCGTTTCATTAAAATTCGGAACCAGACGTTTTGTGGTTACAAAATATATAATGACCTGCCGTTGTCCAACAAATTTCCATTTTTCCTGATGAATAGGACGAATTACTATAAGAAAATCCCTAACACGCCTTCATTTTGAAAATGTAGAACTTCTGCTTACCACTACGGAATGGACCACTTGTTTTTAATTAGCAACCCTTTTCTCCATTATCTCACCCCTCCCAATGGAAGGCATTTCCGTAAACAGAATTTGTGAAATGACCAAATACTCAAAAGTCATCTCCAACATAAGCTTCCCGTAAAAGTCCTTGCCAGGCCGCAAGTGTAACCAGTGACTAATTTCCATTCCCAAATCGATTATCTGACCCTGGGTTAACTTTAATCAAAGAAGTTATGTGCGGTCGAGAGCCAAGTGAGTGTAGTATTTTCTATGTCCTTATGTCCTATGGGCAAGTTGTTTTGATCCTTTGGCCATCGCGATGAATACTAATGGATTGATTAGCTTTCACAGAAAGGTCAAGTTCTACTCTCGTATCTTTTCAGCAGATTTTCAAAGGACTAACTTGTCCAGTCTCCCCCCTCGGTCCGGTTTTCACAACAACAGGTCATCGATTTGTGCATAATGTCTGGCCAAATAAATGTGACTACACCCGGCCCTTACTTAAAAGATCTGAGAGTTGTGTACTGGTTGGTCCTTGTACTGCCTAAAAATACCCAAGACAATCGAAGCGCACAAGCGTATACAAGTATACGAGTATTCATCGGAAGTATTAGCAACACCAAAACCAACAGAATTCCAATTTATGATTTATGAGGATTGCGATTCTACCGAAGGTGTTCCCTTTTTCTGTTTTTATTCTCAGACTGAACGTCCTTGTTAACGTAACCTTTAGAGCCTTCTCCTGTCCTTTTGTTAAAGATATTTGCGATTGCAAGCAAGCGGTCGCCATAGTGGCTTATCTCACTTACAATTCTTTTCCATTTCGAAAATATTTTCGTCCTCTTTCTGTCTTCAAAATGGATTTCTTCCTTGAAAACAGATAGAAAAAATAAAAAGGGACAAAAATGAAAAGAACTTAAAAATTTGTGTGCGCTTGGGGTGGGACGGCCACTGACAACGACAACGGCAACGATGATCTGACCTGGCTCTAAGGCACAAAAATCGTGTTAACTATCCATTAGGCAATATTTTCAGATGATTTAACACCTTCCACATGGATGCGTTTTTTCGGGGAATCCTTTTTTTTTTCTATTGCTTTCTTCTTTTTTTTTGTTGGTGTGTCATCTCAGTGGCCCTATACCTATCCGTACGGGATATCCGGGCAGAGGATGTTGAAGGATGTTTGCTAGTGAACCGAGTCAAGGCGACCGAATGCGAACACATATGCTAAACCGGGTGTAGCACCTATGGACCGAAAGGGTCTTTCAATGGCTTTAGCCCTGATGCCGGCATTCGTTTCGTATCTATCTATTTGAACAATTTCTATACAGTATCGGGGAGAAGGGAGAAACATTGGGTTATCTATAAATTATGGCATCGACGGTGTAATGACGCTAGAATTTGAGTTGAGCACATCTCTTTGGGGGTGCGGAATTTGGATTCTATTGTAGATTCTGGGTTGGGTTTGCTCTTGCAATGATTAAAATGTACGACAGGACAAACAGCCTTAGAGGCATGCCAACTTAAATACATACATACGAATCTATGTAGAGATGTCTGTGGATATGTCAGTTTGTGCGAATTATGTCAAAATCAATGAGAGTAATTGGGGTGCTCGAGTGAGATAAATGTCCATGTGGAATGGGTTGCTGAAACACATACATATAAGTCGATGTCAGGAACACTCATTTGGGTGAGAGCTAGCTGTGGTGTTTCTGTCACCGTGAAAGTGACTTAATAAAGATTTGTTGGACAGAGTAGAAATTGTATTTCGAAAAGTAATTATCTAATCAATGATTCGGAAGGAAGTTAGGATGTGAATGAGTACGAGTATTGGAATTGTTGCTGACCCATTATGAAGTGGTAATTTATAAGTCAAATCGTGTTTAAGGACATTTGAACGTTTAAAGCAGAACATGACGGGGATCGTGAAAGTGATTTATTTGGCGAATGTTAGCGCAATCAAAGGGGATGAAACATTGGGGTGTGTATTTTCGTAATTGGGTCCAAAGTGCTGCCATAAGGATACATTAAAAGCTGCACCGGACTTTCTGGACCTACACTCAAAGTCATGTACGAGTATGCTAGACAATCAATGGTGTTCGTATATTAGAGAAATGTAAAGCAGATAATTTAAAACACAAAATAATGAAGATTCAACTGAATCTTATTCAATTATTTGGCTGCCTTCAGCGGGATTCAAATATCCCAAATACTCAAATGAACTAAAGTTTCGAAACGAACTGAGGTAAGACGTCGCACTAAGTGTCAAAGAAGTTAAATAGTTAAACAGTAAAGCGATGACCTTAGAAGATAATACTTCACCCCTGGTGTTTTCGACAGGTCGTGGGGTACGGATTCTGCAATTATCAACTAACATACTAAGTATGCCCCTCGAACTATTTAAGCGCTGACCCAGGAGTTAGAGATTTTGATTCCGATGGAATCAAAGGACAAAAAAAAACTTAGCTTGATACGGTTAAACACCATCACAAGAGATAGGTTTCTGTCAGGGTGTTGTTTTTAATGTTTTTTTTTTATGTAATTAGCCCGCGATCCAGGGGTTATTGGTACCCTTAAAATGTTTGCACACAGCTTGTTCCGGTAAACTGTACAGTTCGAACAAGCCTCACAAAAGGTACACTGTGCAGGACTACCATTTAAGCGACAATTAAAAAGGAGAAGAAGGCAAGATTGCGTAATCCAGTCTTACTTCTCTATCGGCAACAGGAGAAGGAATCAGATCGAAGGACAGGGCTCAAGCTCTCGGAACTCGAACATGGCCAACAGGATGAAGGTTTCCGGCACTTTACCGATGAGTTTTCCCGCTTACGATGTCAGGCTGAAATCGGTGTGGGAAAATCCGCCTGCGAGAAAATTTCAAAACGTCAAAGTGATGATACCAGCCTGCCTAACGGATGGGATACTGACGTTTTAAATTGGGAAGGTTGCCAATGACAACATTCCGAATGACGCAGAGTGCAAAGTTTATTACCCGCGATATAAAGGATTAAGGGCTCCACTGGGAAGATTTTGAGTAGCCAAGCAAGTCTATTACAAAAACCCTCTTACACCATCCCAGGGAACTAAAACTTTTGAAATTTTGAGCCTAGCAAGGCTAATGCGCCCAATCTTCTAGACTCCCAGGCAAATCAGAGAAATTACTATGTGGTAAAGCCTTTTCATATCCAGAACGCTGGACTCGACACTGAAAAGTGGAAGATCTATTCTCATAGGGAGAGCAAGGATTGAAAAGACAACTCCTGTTGTGATGCCATTATATCTATGTTTGACCCACGTCACTATCACTTTGGAGGAGTGCATTTTCACTTTATTTCCAAAGGAGTTTAGCCAAGAAATGGCGTATGGTGCGATGCTAACGCTCACTAAACTCTTCTGGGCAGTAGTAAATACAATATGAAAGGCAATCATCCCATGGGCTTCATACTATTGTCACATTTAGTTGGTAATGAAACAATTATTTCGAAGGCAAGAGAGCAAGTAATCCATCAGGTATTGCAAGAAGATTACCACCTGGAAGGTACTATCGGAAGCCTTCGTGACAGACCATGGATACATTGAACTCAGGTTCAGATGCGGAATGTTGGCTTTGTTGAAGAGAACGAATGTGCGAAAAATAAACTGAGCGCGATTTATGGTGAAACTCAATACATCAGTCAATTGTTTGCCCAAACAAAGGCATCAAATATTTACTAACTGCGAATTCTTGACTACCTCGAAGTTGTACCTTTCCATTGTGAAATTTTGTCCGAGTCGTCGATGTTATATGTCCTTTCTTGATGACAGAATGTACCTTAGTTTCCGCCAGACACATCTTTTTTGGCTTCTGCTTCAATTCCCGCGAATTCCTTACAAACGGTTCGTTGTGTTCTATCGTTAATGACTATATCGCCCTGATAGTTTAGTAGCTGTACAGACTTTTCAAAGACTGTGTCTCTGAATTTGGTATGTTGAAGCAATAACATGGCAGTAGATCGCCTTGTCAAAAAGCGATCGATCTGGGTAATGTAGAGGTGTTTCTGCAGACCTACTACCGAAATCTAAAGAGTACAAATACCGAGAATAGTAGGTACAGGCGGTGCTGAAAATCAGACAGAATGAACAATTTAATTTTCCCAAAGCGACCGAGTTAAGGTTGGGACAGCGATATCCAAACTAAAGGCCAATAAGGCTGCAGGAACAGATGGACTACATCCCTAAATCAGCTATGATAAAGTTGGTTAGAAGCAAACATATCGGTGAATGGAGTCTCAGAATTTTTTGCTCAATGCTCAAAAAGGAAAACCCTCTTAACTGTGTCCACTATAGAAAGGTGTTGTTTAGAACCTAAACAGTGTCCTCACTAAGTGCTTTGAACTGACTGAGTTGGATGATGGAACGCAGATCTGCAGCAATTACGTAAGGAAACCAGAAAACTTCTAAGTAAGTCATTCAAGACTAATTCGGAGGAAAACTGGAATCTTTAAAGGTCAAAGTAAAAAGAAGTAGCTACGTAATTCAGAATCCGCAAAGTATCTCTCATAAGGATCGAAACAGTTATTGACATTACCGTACTTTTCCAAGTCCTTACAAAGTGGAATTAGCAAGAAAGGAATTGCTCAGAATAATTTGACTGCAACTACATACACTGAGCTTAAAGTAGTCAGTCTTATGCTTGAGATCCATTTCCTAGGAAACCCAATCAGAACCAGCTCACAACCAGCTCATATTAACGAAGCTGCTGGTAAGGTGGTTAGCACAACACGCCGTATTCCTAGTATCTCTCTTTGGTTGTTCCTTCTGTAGTGCGATTATGCCTACACAGCTAGATTAAGTTAATTCCGATGAAAATAGCAAATAAGCTCGTGTCTTCCACAGAACCAGAACTTTCCCACCGTTTGGTAATCAGATACCACGCACAGACGAGTGGCACATTCCCACCGTCTGCTTATCGAATACCACTCGTGGGAATGCAAAAGTTAAGCTAGCTACTGTCGCATAAGAATCAAAAATTTATTAATAAAGTAAGCTTCGTCCAATAAAGACGCCTTTTGTATAAAAAATAGTTAAGTCAGAACATTACACTTCCTTTGATGGCTTCAAGTCGCCTGACACCGATGGCATATATCCAATCATGCCATAAAACCGGGGTTGTCAGCAAGGCGGCGTTCTGTCTCAATTGCTATGATGGATATTGGTCTATTCATCGCTTAACGCTCTCGATAGTCCTGACGTCTATGGTAAAGCATATGCAGGTAATGTAGCTCTACGGTCTGTTGGATCATGTATAGCGACTGTCTGCTCTAAAGCGCCGGCAGCCCTAGAAGTGGGTGCACTTGAAGTGGGTCGATCCTCTCAAAACAGAGGTTGTTTTCTTTACAAAAAGGAGGAACCTCACTGGTCTAACTCATCTAATATTTAAAGGTATCGTTATTTCTACACCGAAGCTATTGTAGTATCCTGGAGAACAAGTTTCTTTGGATCAAATATGTTACGTCGAAAGTTTCCAAGGCGCAAAGGAGTTGTCGCTAGGACATGAGGCCTGTCACCGAGGAGAGTCTTTTGGACCTAAAGGAAAGTTCTTTACGATGTGACGCTGGTGTCTTCCCGGAGGATGACAATATAAAATTTCACTAATCGTTAGGAAAACTTGAGTCTTCCAGGCAAGTGGAAGCTTCTGTTGAAGAGGATCCCAATTTATCAATTCATTATCCTTCGCAGCAAATTGGACCTTGTCCATAACCTATCAGAAAAATTCTGCGTAAAGGCCTTGTTCTCAAGGCTTATAAGATCGAATTCTCACAGGAGGTAAAGGTGCTTGATTAGACATATGCAACCCTGATGGCAACGAAGTATATTGTGAATCAGCGAAGGGGCGAAACATTTGCATCTGTAGAGAGAGCCAAGCTGTGCTTAAAGCCTTGGAGAGTTCTGTCACAACTTCCAAGTCAGTTCGAGAATGCAAAACTTTACTGAACCCAGTCGTGAAGCTGAATTCACTGAGTCTTAGCTGGGTCTCAGGTTATGGCAATGTAACCGTCAATGAACTTGCTAGCTGAACATGACTTGGAGGAAAGTCTTTCAGAATGAACTCGAGTTAGATCTGCCTGAATCCACTCTTTGGGTTTCCATTGACTGTTCGGACTCATATCAGCGTACTCCTATATGGCATAACTTTTCAGATTACAGGCAAAACAACCGAATGTTTCCCGACATCTCTAAGTGGTCAGCTTCTGCTGTTCCTCAATATTTTTACTGAGACTGCATGCTGCTTACTGTCGTCGTGACGGGGGCCCCCGTCAAATTATCAAGGCTTCGCCCATCAATCACGTTATCTACAATAATAAAAATCGGGCGCAGAGCATATTACTTATAGAAAACATCTTCAGATGACGCCACCGAAGGTTGCCACGATTTGATCAGTTACAAGTTGCTGGTCATAGGTCTTGTTGGCGGCAGGACCACCGGTAGTCCCTACCAGGACTTAAATTGCGGTACCATGGGAGTCAGGAGTCCCCCGGATTTCGGTCCGGGCCTGACTTGTTCAAGTAGGCCCCCTTGTGGCAGCGTCATGGTGGTTGTGGTTTAAACCCAAAGTCGCGGGAAGGGTCTTTCTGTTGGTTTGATCCAATGTAGAGTAGCAATACTGGGTGCTGTGACCCTAAGAACAGTAAGAGGTTTTAGGTCGGCCTCGATTCATACCAAGGGTGGGACTTCTGAATCCAACACAGTTCCGAATTGGTATCAAATGATTGACGGAAAGCGAGGGCAAGGCGTATCCTTGCTACCATGGATGTACGGGCATCCCGTAAACTTAAGTCTACACGACAGGTGTTTACGTTAAAAACCTTTAAGTTTGCTGGGCTTAAGTGATGCAAAATTCTACGACACTGGTTGTTACAGTGGGTACTCGTCACTGATGTAATGTGTGCTGGTAGAGTAAGCAGTTTGTCACTAAAGCGCTTACTCATCTTTTTTTTTTTGAAAGACTGAGAAATTTCAGTAGAAGGAACATACACGCACTACAAAGAGCTAGTTCTTTGTCTGAGTGCTCTGTTCCGACAGAAAAACAAATAAAATCCCAATAAAAAGTACTACGAAAGTGCGCTCCGATGCGGCTCTATCCCACCGGAAGAACTTCTCTATCATTGATGGTTAGTTTAGGCCGTAGGGAAGAGATAGAGTTTCTGTATAATACTACCCCCAACGCAGTGCGAGGGACAAACAGCTCATTGAAATGGATCGGGCCGATGTCGAGAAGCAATATACCGAATTTCGATGGCCTCATAATACTTTCCTAGTTCGATACGCTACTTAGTTAATATACTCCTACTAGTTACAAGTTAGGTTAAACTTAGCTAAGGAGTTTTTGAGGAAAGGCCGAGCTTTCCAATTTCTCTTTAAGCCGGGCACCCAAAAATGCAGGTCAAGATGCAACGAGTGCTTGCTAGTGAGAGCCAGTGAACTCGTTTAAGCAAGCTGCTAACTGAGTTGAAAGTTATAAAAAAAGTTAAAAGATATATCGTGGCTTACATGCGGTTTCCCTTACCTCAAAATACACCGCAGTATTTTGAAATAAATCAGATCATGCTCAGTTCAACATTTTCGATTTCCATTATATACAACAACCACAAGGGGTGAATCCGAATCGCCAGGGAAGGGAAGAAGTCATAAAGAAAACTCCAACTGTGAGCTTACAGTGATTTCATTTGCTGATTCACGGTTTTTGTTGAAATTATGGACGAAAAGAGTGTTTTCTAAATGACGAAGTTGTGCGAAATGCCGTCCGAAATCACTCTCTTACATGAATTCTATTTTTTTTTATAGCCAAATCTTTTAATTAGAAAAGAAACGTAACTTCAGCTGGTACACAGACGAATCTCTAAAACATTATAGTCATAACTTTGTACAGACAGCTTTTTATGAAATATTAACATTTTCAAAAAAATATTTGAAGGAAGGACTACAAAACAAATTACTTCCACAGCTTTTCGATTAACTCGACAAATGGGAACTTCAAAATGTATAGTAGATCGTAGCTGGCTCTCTTTAATAAATCATACAGATCATTGTTGATGATTTATTCTTTTACATTTTCTTCTGACAAAAAAAGAACACCCTCACCCTCATGTCATCCATGAAGCATTTATTTCAACTCAATATACAATTTCCTACCTAAAAACTTCATAAATATCTGTCACCGCATGGTTTTCAGTTCCGAAACTAGGCCAAAGTTCCACATATCCGTAGTGAAGTACAACTTTCCATTTCACACCACATAACCCACCATGTGGTCCTAACTACTTATCCCAACAAGAAGACAAACGAGAACCGTAAGCGAAAAAAAAAGCAGAAATTCACCGGATGTCAAACCATTCAAAAGAAGAAAAAGGAAACTCCTTAAAGATACTTTACAACAAATTTACATCCATCAGATACATCCAGACGAACGGGAATGGCCTCCATTATTAATATGATTACTCGCATTATGAACTTGAACGTAAAATGCCGAATAACATAAATCTTGTCGAAACTTACAATTCAACTCACAACAATACCCAACGTAATCACAAGTTGGAAAAGCGAGGAGAGTGCAAAATAAAGAAAAAAAAAAATAAAAATTGGCAAATGTACCTCCACATCTATGGGGACTCACCTAGAAGGCGTTAACACCCCAACATCAAGAGGACCCCCTTCCTATGTACGCACCACCTCCAACTGCGTTTGTAACAACATCATTCTTTCTGCCTCGAAAACATTACCTTCTATAAGAAACCCATTCACCCCAGGAGGAAAGCTCACCACCTCAGCCTTCGATTTAACCATTCAGCCCAGCTGTGCCCACAACTAGAACCCGAATCCGAACCCGAACCACATAGAATACAAGGTGCTGAAATATGAAGTAGAGGGTAGTACAGTGTACCGAATAACAGAGAGGCCATAACCGAGTAGAGAGCAAGTCCTTCAGGAGGAGGAGAATTTTTTGAAGATGATTTTCATTACGGCAATAAAGTATCATAACCAAAAGTGGATATGAATTTATCTTAGGGGTCGTTCACTCAACCAGTTATGACTGAGTAAAATGCCAGAGTGAAATCCTCTTTGGAATTCCACACTAAGGCAGATCCCACTCCCATTAGCCTATAATTCAGATTTTGAACCAGTGTTGTCGCGGGCGTATGCTTTATAGTAGCACAACGGTCTCCATACAAGTACGAGTAGTACTCTACAAAACAAAAAAAAAAAAACAAATATAAGCGTCTTTCTCTTCTTTTTTTGTTAATCGTTCAAATAAAATATGTAGCGATTCAAGCCTGCATTGCTTCTCCGCCGCTTGTGGGATTGGATAAATTTGGAGGACTCTAAGACCGCTCTTTCATCACCTCGTTACCAAGGCTAAGACCTTGCTAATGGCTTTGCATTTCAGTGGTTAAATTATTTTTCATTCGGCCTCTTCTTCAAATCTCAGCTGGAACGTGAGCGTCTACTACTTTCTGGACCGAATATTTCGACAACCTTCGTTGAACATGGCAAAACAAGCTGACTCAGCCTGAAGTTTGTTCACTTTCCGCTTCTTGATGTTGTAACTTCAGCGAATGGGCATACTTCTGATTAGATCAGATTTTGACGCATCATTTTCCCTTATATATAGCTTACAATTGCAGCACGCATTTGAAATAGAACGAACGCCTGCCGTGTATAACCAACGTCTTCTATGTCCCAAAATACGGCGAAGTTTTCGAGCTATTTAGACCACCTCACGCTACCTACTTATGGGATATCGGTGTAGCAATTTACTTAGTGATTAACGACAGATCCGAAGCATTTGAATCTTCCATCCTTCAACATGATGACTACTTCTAAGTATACCACCTTGATCAAAAAAGTTCCTGCACCACACCACCGTGTGGCGCTTGCATTATTCCGATTTGAGATCTGTTTTTTTTTGTTAAGTTGGTAAATCTGTTGTTGACATACTCGTACCCTCTAAATCTTAGCGTCATAGCTTGAGATTTGCAAAAGTTACGTAACCAAGAGAACATCTAATTCCGTGTGCCTTGGCGATTTTTTCGAAATGGAAAGAAAACGGTCGTTAACCAGTGTCACGAGCGGTTCAAAAGTGGTCGTGAGACAATCGAAGATGATGAACGCAGTGGCAGACCATCGACATAGAAAACCGACGAAAAATGTTGGTCAATAACCGCAAATTAACCATCAGAGAGATAGCGGAGGACTTGAACATTGCCTATGGATCCGTCCAAGACATTTTGTTTAATGATTTGGATTTCCGTCGTGTAGCAGCAAAGTTGGTGCCAAAAGACCTCAGCTTCATGCAAAAAAGACACCGTGTTGACGTCGCAAAAGAGATGATTTGCGAGCCTGAATCCGATCCCACATTCATCAAAAGGATCATTACTGGAGACGAGACGTGGGTTTATGAGTACGACATGCAATCCAGACATCAGGCAAGTGAATGGCGTTCACCAAATGAGCCGAGATCAAAAAAACCACGTCGTTTTCAGTCAAAAAAGAAGGCAATGCTCACGGTTTTCGTGGATTACAACGGTGTAGTGCATCATGAATTTTTGCCAGAAGGCCAGACAGTAAACAAAGAGTATTATTTGGGCGTTATGAGACGTTTGCGTAAAGCAATTCGCCCAAAGAGACCAGAATTGTGAGCAGAAAACTCTTGGATTTTACACGATGATAACGCACCGTCGCACAGTGCCATCATTATTCGTAATTTTTTGACGAGAAATGCAACAAATACCATGCAACAGTCACCGAATTCACCTGATTTGGCTCCCTGTAACTTCTGGATGTTCAATCGATTTAAAAAAACTACTACGGGGAACGCGTCTCAGCAGAGGAAGTGATGGAAAAATCGCAGGAAGAACTGATGGACATACCGAAAACCGAATATAAAAAATATTTCGAGGATTGCATCAAGCGCTGCCATAAGTGTGTTGCGGTCAATGGGGATTACTTTGAATTTTCTGAATACATTCCGGGAACTTTTTGATAAAACTGGTAGTATATAAACCGGGGCAAAAAATACTAATGTCCCAAAGCCAGTAAATATTTTTGGTCCTTCGTCAAAAACATCAGAAATTCGTCTTCATTTTCCATCTCAACGCCCATTTATAATGACATTCTTGCTATCAGCTAGGCGAATATGCATGCTGCATACTTTGCAGCCAGCTCACACCTGCCAGACTGTGCTTTGTCTCTGCCTACACCTGAGTGTGTTCAATCTTCAATGGGCCGAATCCACTTTCGCACTCGTGTAGTAGCAAGAGTACTTAAAGATCTGAAGATACATAAATCCGGTGGTAGAGATGGTATATCTTACTTTCCTATGAAGAGGTGTTCTTCTTCGCTTGCAAAATCACTACGTAAGCTTTTCCATCGATCCTACTTTTTAAGACTCTTTCCGAGCAAATGGAAAACAGTATTTGTCCAGCCCATCCCATCCCGTCTATAGACCCATTAACCTTACGCGCCTTCCTTCCAAGCTCATGAAATATCTCGAAACAGGAAAAATTCCCAATGATTGGCAGTACGGTCTGGTACCAGATCCAGAGTCTACACCAATCTGGTGAAGGCAAAATAATTCCACTTGATATTTCAAAAGCATTTGACAGAGTTTGGCATCAGGCTCTTTTATCGAAAACATGTACATTTTGGATCGTTTAATCTCTTCTTCAATGGATTAGAAATAAACTTACCGAACGTCCAATTCAAGTTTTCTTGGACGGTTTCAAGTCTGATTTTAACTGACTAAATGCAAGGATGCCCCAGGGCTCCGTTCTATCTCCGACACTCTTTTCAGTTTTCATCAAAGTTCTCTATCTGTTTGTCTGCTTCTTCTAATCCAATATATTTCTTTAATGATGGCAGCACTCTCTGCTTTTTGTGTTCATTCGAGGACTCACTTCACCGCTCTTCGGCTGTAGAACGGGAACCACAGTGTATGTTAAGAACAAAATTGAGGTCCAATGTCCATATCTGCCCAAATGATCCTACGGCTTCTCTGCATCTGCATCATTCAAAGCTGTGCGTTAAAATTCCTAGGTGACGTCAATATTATACTCTTGCCTCACCATAATTTGTCGCTATTTTCAACACCAGTGCTCCATCGAAACTGGCAGTAGCATTCCACCACTTCAAACCTTCAACCGTAACAGCTATCTCGCTATGAATGCTCATCAGTACACCCTCTAGGCCACTTTCGGATGTACTCTGAAATATCGTGATTCTTTCGTCAAACAACTTACTTACAAAATGTCCTGCCGAAATCCTTTGAGCGCGAGCTTATTATAACAAAAAAATTCACTAGTTGGGCTTACCTGTAAAACGGCAATGCAGATATTTGGTCTTTCTTAGTACGATTGACTCGTCAACCCATGCCCTTATAGGGCTTTTATCCAATTACTAATAGTTGCCTGAAAGGCAGCCCCGACAGGGCTTATAATACCATGTTCATCATTGGCAAAATCCTGCATGACATTAAAAAAGCAGACCTTGCGCACTGCCTCGATATATTCCAGTTTAAATTCTCCGCTGTGCATTTAACATTCATTTTAGCGCCATCGCTTATATGCATCCCGGATTCATTCTGAGATTTAAGCGCCTTGCATACGTATATAAGATCACTTGGAACTCTATCCAAAGTTTTCTCCAAATCAATGCAACTATATGCAGATCTTTCGAAACGTCGCGGTATCTCTGCATCATTACCCGTAATCTTTGAATTGCATCATATGTGGAGCTGTCTCCAACAAGGCCTCATTGACTGCTAAAGAGCTTAGTAATATTGCGTTTCAAATGTCTAGAGCTGCCACATTAGTTTCGCTAATCGGTGGATGTTGCAATTTCTCGTATCGCTTTTGCCTTTATACAGTGGGACAAGACAGATCCCCTTCCACTAGTTAGACGTGATGAGATCGCCTCTCATAATTTTATTGAACAAAATTGTGAGTCATTTAGACCCAAGATCTTCGATTCTCGCCTATGATTCGGAGTGCATGAGGTCTGACTGGACTACATGCCTCCGGTTCAACCTATTTACTGACTGACTCCGGTTTCCGTAAAATCTGCCGCTCCTTCTTCTTGTGGTGGGAGAGCCGAAGGAATGCTACAGCGGGCCAATCTTTCGACATGTGATGCGTTAAAGCTCTCTTTGTATTGCAATTTTCGATGTTCTCCATTAGCAGGTGTAGGTACAAGCTCATCTTCAGTATGCTCCGGAGATTCCACCTTTGAGAGTTGTTTCTTCGGTGTGTCGCAATCTTGAAAATATTTGTCCTGGGTTTCGACATAGTTGCACTCCTACTGTTGCTTGTCGCCTGATTATAGGTTACAAAGGAACCTCTTTTAAATCTCGATACAATACCTTCTACTGCTATTACACGTGCTCTACCGATTTTTTGAGTCCTTTACCACTACCAGGCAGGAATGACAAAAGGCAGTAAAAGAACTCAACCGAGGCCAACGGAAGCTTCCGGCTTGCAATAGTCGACTTTGGTAATCCAGAACAGAAGCTCTCTGAAGCGCCATTGATGAACAGAGAATTCTAGACTGTGTCAATGGCGCTATTATGAAAAGAACTGGGAATATACCGCTCTTCGGACAGGTAACCACCCAAAAGGGATTCAAGATCATGCAGTGCAATAATACAACCACCCTGGAATGGCTGAGAGAGTTTGTCGGCAACACGAAGGCTCCGTGGCTAAAAGCCGAACTGCGTATTGTCAAAAAGAAAGAACTCCTGGATCTTACCAGACCTAAAGGACGGTTGAACATTCTGGGTTCCTGCATACCGAAGAACGTAGTAAAACGCGACCTCCGACACCCCAATCCACAGCTGCTGGTAAGGAGTGGGAGGTTATTGAAATGGGAAACTACACCATAGATGTCATAAATGTTATGAAAAAACTAAGCCACAAATCTACGCCACTACTACGCAAAGCCAACTATAAAGTGTCGTTATAACCCGATGCCAGTCGCCTTGCGTAGGAAGCCGAAGGGGAACGTAGACCGCCATGCTGAAGATAATACAAATAAATCTTAACGACAGTAAGGCGGCTTTCTGACTAAGGAAGACATCGACATCGCCCCCATCTAGGAACTTTGGATAACCGGAGGCAAAATAAGAGGCCTGAAATCAGCCGAACAGGTCACCTACAAGGCTGAATCAGGTAACAAAAGTAGAGTTAGGGCCGGTATAGCAGCAAAATCTGATATCACATTATCTGTCTCCCGTCTTCTAAGCAAAGATAATCAGGCAATAGTCAGCTATAAGCGGCCGAATAAAGCGCTGCTTAAGCTTACCTCGACTACATGCCGAATGAATCGACTGACAAACCCACTTAATATTTAACTCGCTTATCAACACAGTAGAGCAGGAAAGGTCCGATATGATCATGACACAAACTCTCAAGGTGACTCTTTATTCCAATACCATAATCTTGTAATCGCTAGCCGCAGTAATGAACTAAAGTTTGTTTTAAAAATTAGACAGCCGGTGTTAGACATCACCTTACTGAGTACCTTTGAAACCCTTATCGTAACCAACTGAAAGATATCTTAAGACATATCGTTGTCTGATCATAGAATGATTAAGTTCAAAAATACTAAATACAGCAGAGATAGATCAAAAACTTTATGTCCTCAATAGACCTAAAATGGAAGCCCCCGCTGAAAAAACTGAAGAAGATCTTCAACCAAGCATGCCCTACGAAGATCAAGGAATCCAAGAACTTCCCACATTGGTGGACTAAAGAACTACAATAGATTAGGAAAGAAGCAAAAAAACTTGTCAATGCATCCGAATGCTCAAATCTATGCTCCGACTGGGACGAATATAAGGCCAGTCTGAGGAAATACAAGAGCGCAAACTGCAGCGCTAAAAAAAGAATCATGGATAAGGTTTTGCTCCAATATTGAAAGCACAACATGTTGTGCAAGGCTAAGCAAATTCATATCTAAGGAGCCTACAGTATGTAGTTGGAGATCTAAAACTACCAGATGGTAATTACTCGAAATCCAACACTGAAGCTGTAGGGCTCTGGTTAGAAATCCACTTTCCTGGATACACTCTTATTCAGTTTTAGTTTTAAATGCATTTCTATTTTCTAAATCATTAACTCTTACATACTAACAAAAAATGCTTAAATACTAGCTTAAAATTACTTAACAAACTTATACTAACTTACTGGCCCCACACAGGCACTCTAAGCTACTCTAAATTCTTATATCTATGTCTTTCGACTTTGTTTACATTTTATTTATTAATACTTATTTTCTATGCTTAAGGCTAAGAATGATACACTCTTATTCCAACACTAGTTGTGAATGTAGACACATTTTTCCCTAGCCAAAATGAAATTCCAGAGGGGATACTAGAAGAAAAATACTAATCTGGGATATAGACTCTGTTTCGGCTAACAAATCCCCTGAACTGGACATAGTCACACCAATCATGCTTCATAAAACAAAGCAGGCTGTGATATCGTTCCTGAGAAAACTATTCAGAAGTAGTATCAAATATGTAACCGACTTCAGACTGCTATAATTTCCAAACCGTTCATGACAGTGAGCTGAAATTTTGACACATGACAGATAATTTTATTATTTACAAGCCTTTTAAACGATTTGCGTCTCAGTTGTGTTGAAAAATCCGCGATGGAATTCAAACGTGATGGTGTGATTGCTTTATATTTGGCTGGAAAACCAAAAGTAGCTATAGTTAGAGCCCTCCAGCACCTCAACGTGAATAAATCATTTATGTCTCGAACCATAGCTCGTTACCGTGATACTGGCAGCGTTGCAAAACGCCATGGAGGTGGTCATAAAAAAACACCAACATCGGCAGAAATGGTTCGGAAAATGAAGGCTCGAATTGAGCGAAATCCGCGTCGAAGTGGAAGAAAAGTGGCTCGTGAGCTCAACTTATCGTTGGAACGGATGCAACACATACTGAAAAATGAGCTTGGGCTCAAGCCATTGAAGTTGCAAAAAGCACACGATCTTACACCGCAACAGAAAAAAGTTAGAGTCGAAAGAGCGAAGGAGTTGCTACGTTTGCACGAAAGTGGTGAGGTGCCGAATTTGGTTTTTCCGATTAGTCGCCATTTGTTATCGAGCAATATAGTATGTGAACAAACAAAATGGCCGAGTTTACTTGCCAAAGAGGTCTTTCGAAAATTTACACCTTCGGACGGCCACCAGAAAGCAGGCAGCACCGATGGTGATGGTTTGGGCCATCATAACCGCCGATGGTCGCTCTCCGCTCGTATTTTTGGACCGTGGCGTCAAAATTAATGCGATTGTATACCGTGAAACTCTCTTAGAGGCAGTAGTGAAGCCTTAGGCAAACAATCATTTCGGTCGGAGACCGTGGACATTTCAACAAGACTCGGCACCGTCTCACAAAGCACGCGTCAACCAAGATTGGTTAAAAAACAATTTTCCACACTTTATTTCTTCGACACAATGGATTGCAAATTCTCCGGATGCAAATCCGTTGGATTTTTCTGTCTGGGGTATTTTGAAGGCGAAGGTTGGCACTAAAAAATACCAAAGTTTGGACCACCTCAAACAGGCACTTCGCCGGGAATGGGCCAAAATACCGCAGAGCCAGTTGCGTGCAGCGTGCGATGCTTTCTTCGGCCGTCTCAAGGCCATTATTCGCGCCAAAGGTGGACGTATTGAAAACTACTGATACAATTTGAAAATTGATGTATTTTCCAACATTTTTTGCTGTGACACAATAAAATTTATCAAAAAATAAAAAAAATTATAGCATTTTAAAAAGTTGGAGTTCGAGTCATTCACCCTGCAGTACGTGCCAAAATGCTGGTGAGAGGTTAAGGCAGTATTCATTTTCAAAGCAGGTAAGTCCAGCCACACCCACCTAAGAGACTTCAGGCCCAAAAGCCTAACATCATTCATTTTAAAAATTGTGGAAAAAACTGTTTGACACTCACATTTGAAGTAATCTGCACCCAAAACACTCAAGCCTCAACCCAGGATGCCTTTACAAATGTTAATGGCCCTACATGAAGTTGTCAGCACGATTGAAAAAGTCTTTACCACATACATTAGCAGTCTTCCTTAACATTGAAGGAGTCTTCAATAATATCAACATTTCCGGTTCATCCTGCGTTAACGAACTTGACAACGTGTATGATCTGCAACTGGAACATCAATGCAATACTAGGTAATACCGTATTGAAGGTCACGACCTCAAGGAGCAGTGATATCACCTCTTCTATGGACCCAAGCGGTTAATGAAATGGATTTCTAAGCTATACCCATACAATCCATAGAGACTGGGCCAAACTCTGTGGGCTGGGAATCAACCTGCATACAACAAGGCTTGTTCTATTCACACATAAAAGGATAATGCCACAATTTGACCTTCCATCCATAGATGGGACAATCCTCCGACTATCCAACAGTGCTAGATATCTAGGAATTGTACTAGATGCTAAACTGAGCTGGAAGCTAAATGTCGAAGAACGTATAAAGAAAGCAACGATCGCCTTCTACACTTGCAGACGTATATTTGGGAGAAATTGGGGACCTAACTCGAAGACTACCCTTTGGATATACATGGCTATCAGACTCATCTTAAAGTACGGCAGCTTAGTATAGCGGCAATCCACAAATAAAACTTGCAATCTTAAGTTAATGACAAAAATACAGAAGATTGCATGTATAGTCACGCTCATGCCATGAGAACGACGCCAATGGGAGTACTGGAAACATATGGTACTTGGCCTCTTACCCCTAGATCTACTATACATATGCAAGAATATTCTGCGAAAAGCGCTTGATTCAAACACGAGAGCCCACGCTTCGAACATTACAAGTGAATTGATAAACCCAATTAACTTGTAAGGATCGAAGACTCAATACGAAATACATATTGTAATACCCCACCACGACTTTGAAACACCATTTTAACAGCAAAAAGGAATGAGACAGGAACCAAATGGTACAAGACTCGATATCCATCTACACGGATGGATCAAAGATCGAGATAAGAAGCGGCGCCGGGATCATCTCCCATCAATTGAACTTACGATGTTCACGACGCCTCTTACGACGAACAGCAGTAATGACTAGCAGCTGTAGCAGAAGAAGCCAGACTTGGGGCAATAAATGCAATATCCTACGAGAATATTACCGCACTTATTGATAGCCATGCTGCCATTAAGGTCATCGAGGCTTTTGAAGCGCTTCAACCGTCTGTTCAGAAAAAAGATACGCTCTGCTGGGTCTGGGTACAAATGAGTGGCAGGCAATGAACATGCAAACAAGCTAGGTCGAAAAGGATCGTCCTTAGAAATGGAACTGACAGATCAAAGTATCAAACCTCCACTCTGCACTCTGAGCAGCCAACGGTATAAATAAAATCCAATGAAAGGTGAAAAAACCTTCCAACCTGCCAGATCTCAAGACAATTATGGCCGGAACTTAACAAATCCAGAACAAACAAGATTCTCTTGAAAACCAGGGGTTAACCATCTACGCTTGTTGGATTACACACAGGCCATACACTGCTGGGGGAGCACGCAATTAAGCTGCGCCTTACCGACGAAGACCCCTGCAGAGGCTGTAGCTAGGATCACGGGAGGATACCCCCAACCTTATGTACCAGTGTCCCAGCCTCAGTAATTGGAGACAAATAACTTTAAGAAGTTACGACTTTCACGACCTCATTTATATCTCTTTTTATTGGGTCTATAACTTAATACGTGCGGTTTGCTAAGAGATGGCGTAACTTGTATTATTCCATTGGAACAAGCGTTGGAAAGCTACTGTCAGTATATGTCATTCATGTGAAGCGTAAACAACAATAATTTTTTTCACTCAAATATGTCGAACTTTGTGCCTGAAAAAGAGTTTTTGCGGGGAGTTCTTCTTTCATGAAGAAAACTGCTGCCGAAGATCATCGTATTTTGGTGGAAGTTTATGGTGAACATGCGCTAGCTGAGCGAACGTGCCAAAAGTGGTTTGCACGATTTAAAAGTGGTGATTTTGGCTTGGAAGACGATGAACGTCCTGAGCAGCCAAAAAAGTTTGAAGATGAAGAACTGGAAGCATTACTCTATGAAGATTGTTGCCAAACACAAGAAGAGCTCGCAGACTAATACTTTGAATAATACTATTGTACATGCTTTTCTTAAATAAACGTTCAAATTTTGAAAAAAAAAACCGCCGGGGCCTCACAATGGGTCTGCACAGACTTAAGTGTGATGAGGTATAGAAGGGCTCGGCTTCATCAACCCGCCTACCTAACCTAACCTAACGTGTAATGACTTCTTCTGGGCCAAAACATGAAAACAGTCCTTCATGGCTGTTGGGCAGATGATTCACTACCATCTTCAATATTTCGAGCTCTATGGCTCTCCAAACGTCAGCCGACCTATGAATCATCTCTGGCGACCTCATTCAAAGCGTTTAAAGCCTGTGGATCGGTTTGGTTGCTTATGATCGGGCTGAGTACTTTGGGAAGTGTGCTCTGTTAGGAATCTGGTACGATCCCTTTGCATTGAAGTTTTGTTTTTTCTTTTGCCGTGTGTTCCAGGAATCATCAACCACTCGTTGGTATTTGACTTTGTCAGCCTATAGAAAGCATTGTCAACTTTATCATTCTTAGCAATTCTCCCAAAGAATAAGTCGAGTATCGTACGCTCCAGATAGACTGGTTATAGCTATTTTAGAGGGCGTAAATATTTTTGGCCTCAAGTCTTGTCAAATTCCTCGCTTCCCTTTAGGATTTCTTGACTGGAGACGAGTAGTATCTTCTGATAAAGTTTTCGCGATGTCCATGGTGAACAGATAGCAATGAAAGTTTTTCCAATTATTATGTTTCAGAAGCTGTCAAAGCTACCAATGATATCCAGCTGCCAAAATATTTGCCATTGCATCATGCGTCGTTTTACGCTTGCTTATTCAAAAATATTTTCGAAATTCCGGCTCAGTTGTAAATACGCAACGTGAATTTCGTCGTAAAGTGGGTCGGCATCATGGCTTCAGTGTGCAGGTAGTTCGCGCACCATGAAAATGTTTGAGCATGAGTATACTTTTTCGACACCAAATGTCGATTTGGTGCAGATCAGCTGAATTGGGCATCGGCAGAGAGTCAAACCAGCTTATTTTGCGGTTGGATTTGAGCCTATTTCCGTATAAGATTGTGCTGACGTCAGAATTAAAGCCGAAGGACAACGCCGTGAGTTCGCTAATTACGCGCTGGAAATGTTGGCCGGAGATCCGGATTTTGGCAAAAACCCATCTTCTCGGACGATGCCCATTTTTGGCTCAGCGGCTATGTCAACATGGAAAATTTCCATTATTAGAGCGAACACAATTCACAAATACTCGGCCAAGCATCAATGCATCCACAAAGTTTGACTGTTTGGTGCAGTTTATGGCATGGCGGCATCATCGAACCTTATACATTTCGAAATGAGGAAGTAGTTATCACTGCCGTCAATGGTCTCAGGTGTAGAGCGATGTTAACCGGCTTTCTATGGTCAGAGCTCAGCAACATCGATATATCGGAGCTGTGGTTCCAACAAGATCGCGCTACATGCCATGCAAGCGACGCAACGCACGAAGTTGTGAAGAAGAAGTTTGGCGACTGGGTCACCTCACGGCGAGAGTTCATCAATTGGCCGCCGCGATCATGCGATTTGACATCACTCGATTATTTTCTCTGGGGCTACGTCAAGTTCTTAGTCTACGCTAATAAGACAACTACTTCGGACGAGCTCGAGGCCAACATTCGACAGGTTATTGCCCCACATATTGGACCGAGTCATCAAAAATTGGACCGACCGCTTGAAGCACTGCCAGCGAAGCCGATGCTTGCTTGCTTACAATGGTCAACTCGGCGATATCCAGAGAGATCTGGACAACAAAACAAGGCAAGCCCTCCATTCGTATTTGGTGGCCTGAACTGGCACTGGCACTGGCACTTGATTTTGACCACTCGGAAGATAAAAATATCAGAAAGATTGGGAAGGCTCAGTATGTGTCTCACGTGGATCTCATGCCAATTTAAGCAACTGTGTATAAATTCGGGGACAACTTCATCGCCTTTAAGGTACTCCAGTAATAATACCGCATGTGACTAATTCTGGCTCTGACAGGACTCCGTTTATTTATAGATATGATGACAAGTAGGCTGTAAAACTGTCCTACCAAAGATGTTAGGCATTCGTATCGTGGTGTCGAATTAAGCACATAATTTAGAAGTCATGTGATAGTCCTCCAGATCAAAACCTTTCATTAACGATGTTGTCTTTTCCTACTGTGAAGCAAACCTTAAGCATTTGCTAGTTTGCTGAGATTGTAAACTGGTAAGCAAAGATTGGGAGGAAATTTTTCAAGAGTATCGGGTCTTTAACATTACTAAGATGGTACCGTACACTGGATATACTACGCTAGAAATAGTGCTACTATTCGTACTACTATCGAATTATAATCGACAACGCGACAAGAGTCAACCCAATCCAAAAAAACTAAGCCCAATCCAACTAAGCCTCTGTGTATCCTTTTTGTTATTACTTTTGCCAACGATTTACGAAAAGAAGGAACAAAAAAAAAAATCCAATTCCTCACTCGTAAATACGCGTAAACATGGTTTAAGGAATAAAGATGAGTGAATGGAAGGACATTCCTCTGCTTCATTCAGAGTTGAGTTCACAAATACTCAAAGGATGAAAAGACCAGTCTTTTGCCGTTGCGTTTGCCTTTGCCTTTGCTTTTGCCTATGCTATCCCCTTTTCATCCTTTATTGCTTGGAAACACCAAAATTGCTGGCCAAAATTAATTCAGAGCATGAACAAGATATTACTGCAAGGACAATAAGGGTCCTGCTCACGTTTGCTTTGGTCTTGCTAAGTTCTTCCTTCTTTTGGATTTTCATTCAGAGTTCTCTCTTCCCATTCCAATTCACCGTATGATGGATTCGATGTAATTAAAAGAATCAAAGATGAGGGTGACTAATAACATGACATGATTAACTAAAAGCGGATTACACAGCCAGGACACAAAAAGCAGAACAGAATAAAGTCTGAGTCTGTGGAAGGGGGAAATATTCGTAGTAGACGTTTGCCTATCGCCCTTCCGCCTATGAACAGATAAGAAAGTCGTAAGTCGTTTTCTTTATCTCTTCTGTTGCTTCTACCTACTCCTTTGGATGGTAATAACGATGATAGATTCAAGTATCCGTATTCGATGACAACGTACTACACGATGAACGAACACCAGAAAGTTAATCGTCTTTTCGAGTGTACCTTGCGAATTGCGCATCCTTGTTGTGCGAGTTCGTTTGCCATCTTTTGTTCGCCCAGAGATGATTACCCCGGTTATTAGCCTTAATTGGATTTTTAATGATTTGTTGAACTTTTTTCGACTTGTACCGCTGTAACAGTTATGCCACACGTACATATCACGTCCTCTTGTAATGGGACATTCATTAGATCGCTTCATCGATCCTTCACATAGTAGGTGGATGGAAGAGTATAAACTGCATGACCAAACGACACACAGTCTAAGGACTAAACGCTAAAGGATAATGGAGCATGGCTTAATTATCATTTTAATTATTGGCGATTAATTTTGTGTTTGTTCTCTCGATGGAGTTGTAAATCATTTGTGCAGGATTCGTCCTTCAAAACGCCACCCATCGCAGTTGTCCTTCGCAGTTTCTCTGTCAGTTGGTCCGTTGGTTCATTTAGTTGTTCGTCTCAATCGGACGCGCTGGCATTTGGTCGATTTTAATTTCCGTTATCTTTGTCTCTGATTTATCTCCACGAAATAATTCAAAGCCTGCATCCAGACAATTATTAATCAATTTGAGGGTGGCTTGGGGAGGTGTTAGGTGAGGAAAAGGATAACTTTTACAATTCCACCATCCAGTCCAGTCCAATGGGTATGGAACAAAAGGCAATTGGTTAGTTAAGGGGTATGGTTAAGGATGAAGGATAACTGAGGACAGACTAGTCGTATACTGGATATTCGTATTTACTTCGAAATAACGCTGTCTCGGTTGATAAATGATTGAAGCTGAATTTCCCAGATTTGACAATCGAGATATTGCTTTCAATGATTTGAAGTTATTGCCTGGCTGTTGGATACTAGACCCTGCACAGTTGTAGTAGAAGACTATAGTAGTGGCTTTACTTCTATAGAAATCGAAATGATTACTGGAGTCGGTGAAAAGCCAAAAGTGAGCGGATGATTACTTTGGTGTTTCAAGCAAGTATTGGGAGTTGGAAAATTGTTTTGATTCAAATTGTAAGCAAATCGATATTTCAATTCAATTCAATGTCCGAAACAATGGGAAAATCTCATTCCAAGGAGATGGTAGTTATTTGGTTAACAGCTGGGAAATTGTTGCTGACCTTAAGTTGAATCAAGAATGCTCTTAAAATATTCAAGATTTGCCGAATGAAGTGGGTGGGTAAAGTTTTCTCTGGTATATTTGGGAGATTAGTGGTTTCGTCCTTAAAGCAAAATGCAAAATACCAATGTATAGGGACCTAATAGTGACTCCACTTAAATTGGTCTTTCCTTACCGTTTAAATTGTTCGGGACTGAAGTAGGATATTCCACCAAGCATTTCCAGCAAGAGGTCAACATCCCCCCGTGACATCGTACCATCCTACGGCAGTTTATACCCAGAATACGCACTTCTTCCGCGCAGGACCTAATGGTAGCATAAAGTACTTTTAACTGGGTGTACATCCTTCTGAATCGGCACTTTGTCTTGAGACACTTTATTATTGGCCTATTGGTTTGTTAATGTCAACACATTACTTAAAGCGTCTGCAATTGGAATCCGTAAATCATTTCAACCGCCAAGGACGCGGCGTTTATGTGGATACAGATTTATTGGCAGAAGAAACAAGTCCTGAGCTTCAGCCATGTAAGCGGCAGGCTGCCGAGAATTCACCTAAAGGCGTAAGAGCAATGCCCTAAATATGACGTAAAATCATCATCAACGATTTTAATGCCAAAATGACAAGGAGGAGGGTATAACCTCCACGAAATCACCTCCGGAGACAGACACAGACTTATTGATTTTGCAGCGGGACGTGATGTAACTATAGCCAGCACACTGTTTGTGCAGCTTGATATCCACAAAGGGATCTGCCTGACCTCTGATCAACAAACCTTCAGTCAAATTGATCGACGCCAGGCACTCCTCCAGTATTATGGATGTCCGAACGTTCCAAGGGGCCAACACCAACGCTTGTTGCAAGTGAGATGCGGATGCGAATATCTGTAATAGCCCAAAACTAGGGCAACATTGTGAGGAAATTCACAATGAAGTTCGGAATTTTTATTAAAAACTGAAACAGAAAAAAAGTCTTCAAGGATCAGAACGTACCTGGATTTTTAACGTAAACCACCTGCCATAAGACCTTATGTTTACGAGGTGCCCATACACCCATAGGGAGCAAGGATACGCCTTGCCATCGCTAATAATACTCGCTTATATATATTAATACTTCGCTGTTCTTAGGGTCACAGCACACAGTACTTTATTCGCAACTCTACAATGGGTAAACAGAAAAAGAAAACCCGTACCCGCGATTTGGGTTTAAACCACAGCCACCATGACGCTCCCACAAGGGGGCCTACCTCTAACAAGTCAGGCCCGGACCGAAATCCGGGGGGCTCCTGACTCCCATGGTACCGTGATTTAAGTCCTGGTATGGACTATCGGTGGTCAAGCCGCCAACAAGACCTATGACCGGCAACTTGTAACTGGTCAAATCGTAGCAACCATTCAGAGGCTGTAATCTGAAGATGTTTACGATAAGACCAGTAAGAATAATCTGCCCCCGCTTTTTATTAGACAACGTCATTGATGGGCGAAGCCTTGATAATTGGGCGGGGGCCCTCTTCGAGGATCAGCAAGAAGGGGATGAAAAACAACATCCCACTCTCAAGCAGAATTAACCATTCAATCTGAACGAAAACGGATAACATTACCGTCTGCCGTCAGGGCAGCGATTCTCAACGGCTTAACCGGCGGGCGGTTTAAAGTAGCAGCTGATGATTGGATACGAATCATACATCAACGCATCCCTAAGATCTGGGTCGACGAAAGTACAGCCGGCGAATGGAACCTCAGCATGGCTTATCCGATCCTAAAGAAGGCAGATCCCCTGAACTGTCCCAACTACAGGGCAATAAGTCTCTCCAACATCGCACATAAAATCCTGCCCGCAGGAGAACTTTCGTCTATAGCATGACTGGCCCCTTTTAGTGTAGTTTTGGGCCAGGATAATTCCCATTACATCAAATTTTCGAGTAACCGAAGATCTCGGAAAGAACCAAAGAGTCCTAAATCAATACAGACTTCCTCATCATTGATTTGATGCATATGGTAGCGTCTATAGGCAGTGTAGTTTTGGAATCCCTACTTAGCTGCGCAGTCAAGTTCGATATCACAGAATCGAGACCTTCAATATCAGAAAAGGACTTAAACAATGCGATGCTTTGTCATGTAATTTTTGACATCGTTCTTGAAAGGATTATGCGAAACCCGAAAATTAATTCCACTCCAACTCTGCTGGCCCGGACAGTATAATACTTGCTGAACTACTAAGGTCCTCAGATACCATCCTACCAACGCTAGTGGATATCAAGAGGAACATTCCCTTGTCATGAAGAGAAGTTAATGTAGTCTTCATTCCCAAAGCCGTAAAATGTTCTCATGTTGTATCAAAGGACCTCAGCCCTATAAGTCCACCATCACAACCACACAGCAAAATGTGTTGGCCCTATTTTTAACAGGAAACTAAACTCGAAACTTAATATTCAAGACAGAGCCGAGAAAGCTGCAGCAGCTTTATTTTCCTTCAAAAAAGCCAGTACCTAATGGCTACACGTCTAGGTTACGAGACCGATACTCGCTTACGGGATGGTTGTCTTGTTGACGGCCTTATACAATGCAGTGAATTGCAGCAAACTATTCGCCTTAGAGCGACTACACTGTGAACAATTAAACTATTTAGCCACGTTAATATTCTTAATACATTAGAAATACTTCCATAGAACATAGGCTCTATTATGTTCCAACATTGGTTTGATAAAGACTTTCATGTAAGCATCCCCTCTAGATCAATCTAAGGGTGACTATTCGGTCAACATGTCTAGCGACCAAGCAAATCTGGCCAAAGCTGTATCTGATCAAACTCTTAGATCTTTCACAATAAGAAACATCAGAGCGCTATCTTAAGTGTCATCATTGGATACTGTCTTATACAATAGGTAATCATGCAAGAAGGCTTGGCGTTTTTACAAATGACTTTTGCAGAAATGGCAAAGGAGGAGAAGGAGAGAATCCTGCACCTATTCTGTACATGCCCAGCTCTTCCAGCTTTTCATCGACATTGGAGGTGCCTTCTGAAACATAATTTTGCTACTCGGCCAGACAGCACGCCGTAGATAAAGTAATCATTTTGAGGAATAGAGCAGTGCTATCCAACATAATACTGAATGCGGCCAATAAGTGAGATGTGGTTTTCCGCAGGGTGGCATCGTGCCTTCAATTTCAAGTGGCATGGTGGTCAACTGTTCGCTTAGCGCTCTTAATGTTTCTAAGATCTACTCTCAGGTTTAGGCAGATGTTGTAGGTGTTGGATCGTGCCTAGTAACTGTGTGACCTAAAGCGCAGGCAACCCTAGAACTAACCTATTTACGCACCAGAAATGGGCTGTTATTCTTGATGCCAAATTTGAGGCCTGTCACCTGGAAGAAGAGCGAATTCTGGTGGGTCTGAACTTGTGGTAATGATTTCAGACCCCATGTTACTGTAACAACACGGATCCGTCCTTAACTGTACTCAGAACTGGCTTCGGTCAGAATCTGAGCGAGTTTGGCTCCTGAAATCTTCTTTGTAGAAAAGGACAACCTGGGAGCTTATACCACTAGTAAATTAAACTTGCTGATGCTAATAAATATTATTGTGAGGGACAGATGGATGGTCCGTTTAAGACCTTGGTAACACAGTTGTAAAGTTGAATTCAAGATATTTCCATATCGGAAAGAATTGGAAATCAGATCGGCGTAAGAGGACTTCTGGGAAGTTAAGCCCATTTTGGGAATGCGTGCGCACTCGACTAGGGCTTCCGTTGATGCTTGAGTCTCTTATGAGCATAGTTGATATGAATCTCAGAGTAAAATGCTTCCAGACGTCTTTAAAATGTCAGCGGCCTTTTAGATTTAAACTTAAACAGATTGGATCTTGTAGGCGATGTTAAGAAGACTGATGCCTCTGTAGTTGGCTCAGGTCAGAGGGTCTCCGTTCTTGAAGAAAAGACAAATAATGCTGAGGTTCCATTCGTCGGGCATACTGTTTTTTGACCATGTTTTTCAGATGAGGTGGTGAATGCCCCTTGCTTAAGCTATCTTCGGGTGGCTAAGGTCGGGTGGACGAAATTCTTGATCTATATCGTCCAGGTTGAAAAGTTCATTCTGATTGACAGCGGTATTTGGTTCGTCATCGCCGTTATACAGTCTACAGAAATGATCTTTCCAAATCCTCAGCATCGACTCTGACTCTACTGCGAAGTACCCTTGTTCATCTCTACAGGCTTCGGTTCGGAGTTTGTATCCGTGGCATGGTAGTTTTACCTTTTGATAAAACTTCCGAATCTCATTCCTGGAGTAGCATCTTTCAATTTCCTTGACCGCACGCTTCTCATGTTCCTTATTTTTCCTCCTAAAAAGCCAGTATTCGTCTCTCCTCTTCTGCTCGCAGAACTTTGGAGCAGCTCTAGTCATTCTATACAGAGCCGCTTTGCAAGCCTCTTCTTAGCTGCATGTACTTGCCGGCACTCGTCTTCAAACCAAGGGTTTCGTTGTGGTGGCCGAATGAGATCCAGCAATGTTGCCACTGGTTTTCGATACTTGCTTCTGATGGCATAGGACCTCTTATGAGGTAAAGTGAGACTCAATCGGAAAAGGATTTGACGTCAAATTTCCTCACGGTATTAGCTTGCCTTTGTGATGTTCCGCATATACGTACCTTGGCTACAACGAGGTAATGGTCCGAGTCGATGTTGGCCCATCGGAACGTTCGGACATCCATAATAGTGCCTTGCGTCGATCGCAATGTGGTCAAACTGGTTGACGGTTGATTGATCAGGAGTTCTCGAAGTCCCCTTACGAATTTTGAGATGCAGGAACCGCGTGCTAGTCACAATAATCTTTCCACCTGCCGCAAAGTCGATTAGCCTGAATCCGTTATCGGAGGTGGTGTCGTGTAGGCTATACCTTCCGACAGTACTACCAAGGATGCCAAAAATAGCGGAGGACAATTTTAATATCGTGCTCGTAGTTCTTGTCCCAAAGCTCATGGAAGCTATGTATGGTGTCGTCGTTTTTCTTCTCTGTGTGGGTGTTCGCGCTTTTAAGGCTAATGTTGGCAAATTTAACCTTAACACGGATTATTACGCGGCGCTCGTTCAGATTCTGAAAACCCAAGACTCATCCTAAGTCAGCTTCTAACACCGAATCCACATCCAAATAAGCGCTGCTTTTGCTGTCGATTGCAATCGCCGTAGTACAATAGATGCAATAGATGTCGCAGTTTTCATCCGCTTTTTGTCCAGCCCACCTGGCTTATTAAGGGACCTAACATTCCACGTGCAGAACCGCAAGTCGTTGTCTTTGTTTCGTTTGCAGGGGTTATCAACAGTAGATCCATCCATATTCGAGGCTAGTTCTTGCTTCGTAACTATATGTTTTTTCATTGCCCGGGCAGTTACTCCGACGGTACAACCTCAAACCTGGAGGACTAGTTCCATTTTAATACCCCTAGGATGAGGGGCCTTCTATACCGAAGCCTGTAATCCATTCGGGAATGTGAGCACTGCCGTTGGTTCATTGAGGACCCATCTTTTTTTCCAAGACTCTGACTTAGTCATGGAAATCCTTACAGCCCTGGGCTCGGTGTTGCGCGAATAAGGTCCCATTTGCTTGGTTCCGGGATTTTTCTGTAGGGAATTCATGATTTTTCTGTAGGGAATGTGGCGTTTATAGTGCTGCTATTTTTGCCTGCTAGTCAGTACTCGCGCTTATAAGATTGGGAAGTCGAGTCCGGATGGATATCGACCAGTACCCGATGGTTACGACTTTGAGGTAAGCACAATTGATGTGTAGAAACTGTTACCACATTGGGCATCGCCAGGTTGACACCTCTCACTGCCTACGTTAGCATCAGTCTCTGTAATAATAGTCCTGTACCTCAAAGGTCTCTTTAAACTTTCCTCTTCCCACAGTAGATGAAAATTCAGCTATGCTGAATGTATCACTTCATATCCATTCTGGGTTACGGGCGGGTCAACGATCTTCTTAGAAGAGTAAATGCGTTTAATATTCTACTGAAGTGGCAATGCCTGGGTATGGCCGACGCCGGACTTGAACACTTTTTAAACATGAACGCCTGTAGCATGCCATGCGCAGATGGAAAGATACTTCGAGGCCCATCTCTTGAATCAAAGGTAAATTCCGACTTGTCATGCTGATTAGGTATCGCAAATCAGCAACTCTTTCTTTCCTGGATAGTTTTCTTGATAGCCCAACATACCAGCGGGGTAACACCTTCCCCCATCTCCGGTCCAATTATTTCATCCTGATATGGTTCAATTAGCGCCTGGATAGTCAAAAATGGAATAAGATTCCTTTGAGCAAAGATACTGCTACCACAATGTTGAAAATAAACTTGGCCAAAAGTAAATTCCTAATGTTGTACAGTCAAAGGCTCATACGCGTAAATATTGAATCCTGGAAAGACTCTGAAGCGACAAAGATGACCAGCAACTGCCATTAGACAAACTCAGCATATTGAGTTTAGTGAATACGATGAAACAATTTCACTGAAAAATGATCTCAATCGAATCGGGTTACAGGAGTAAAAGCAATGCAAAGTGACTCCAGCCTCAGAGCTGAGGGATATGTTGTCACATTTATTCTGGGCTAATTTGGAAAATTGAACTGAAGTTATACTAACTACTTGTAGCGCTACATGCCAGTTTCAATTATGGGTTGATTGTTTGTTCAACTATTGTACTCGTAGTAACTAAGTGCCACTTTCAAGTTAGTACATGTGAGTCGTAAACTGATATCAGAATCCCCTTCCGACGCATCACTTGTCTACTCATTTATTTAGTTCACGTGACAGATCATTTCCGTAGTGAACTCATGCCTGGTACGTAGTTTGTAGCCTGTACAATTTCATTACCTGAATGAGAAGACCGAACAAAAAAAGTTCTGACATCAATCTACTTCCTTCCTGGTTACACCATACACATATCCAGTAACAGGTGGACAATGACAGATAAAATATTTACAACTTTGTTTTCCATGAATCTGTCACCGATGGCGCGCATGAAAAACTCACATCCGTAAAGGTCAACGAAGATGGTTTATTTTATTTATACGAGTACTATTCGAGGACTGCATATGCGGCTCGTAAAAAATGGCCAAATTTTTCGTTGAAAGTTGGCGGTGTCCTGACAAATCGTGTTATTATTACTTTCTTGATATGTCATACGAGTATTACCCTGCCACTGCAGCCATTCACTTGTCCTTAACGTTTGATTAAATGAGATACAAAAAGGAGACCCCCATGTGCTGTCTGTATGAGATATAAAAAAAAAATTATCGTAGCTACTGAATGCTCTCTGTGGGGTTCTTTTTTTATGACCAAATAAGATTAGAGACTCATAAATGATTTGGTATTGTGTTCGAGCTGCCTACGAGTATATGTATGCAATTTCCACTTCACTTCACTTTTTGTTGAAATTAAGAAATATTACACTAGGGTGGAAAAAAGATAAGTACACATCGCAAACTCTGCCATTGCAACTGTGACTCATGCTGGGGCTGTGCTATCACGCTCAAGACGATAGGGGTGCACAATTTCCCGAAATCTGTGTGCAAAGACCCTTTTTTTTGTTAATATCCTTTCAGATTACCTCTTGTTCAAAAGAGGTCTGCATCAGTTTTCTAGCATATTGAAATTACGACTGTGAAAATATTAAAAATTAGATTAAGAAGGAAGAGCGAAGATTTTATACCAAAATTTATTAGAGCGCCTTCTTCACCTGCCAATCTAATAATCACGAGTTGGGAGAAGGAAAAACAAGCAGCACTACAATGTTCTGCCAGAAATGACTGAACTGCAGAAGGGCGGGGTACGGCGGATGTAGTGGCTTGATCCAATAAACAGCCGGCAGTCAGCATAGATTGAGGTCCATAAGGATTTTTTCCAGGACTAGGTAGGGTTATGGATATCAGTTCTCATATATCCGAAGTTACTAGCTGCGAAAAATTCGGAGCATTTTGCTCAGAAAGAGCGAAGCTCTCCAGATTGGGGGTTGCGCGTGGGTTTCACTGTCCGACGTAAGAACTCCCCAATAGTGAAGCAAACTATAACCTCGCATTACGATATACACATGTACATACGAGATTTGCCTGAAAAGTTTCTGACCGCAACGTAAAGATAGCGGCACTCGTCAATAAAAGCTAGTGAATGCTAGTTGTGCATCTTTTGACAGTTACCTACCGAAGTTTCAGTCATTTTGGACGCGCAGCTTTTAGTTGACAGTCGTTTGAGTGAGTCGATGTGAGTATTTTTAGTGAAAATGGAAAAAATTGAGTATCGAGCTGTTATTACGAGTAAATTCTTGTTTTTGAAAGGCAATACGCCTACGCAAATCAAAAATGAGTTGGACTCTGTATATGGGGACTCTGCACCATCATTTACCACAGTGAAATTTTGGGCAGCTGAATTTAAACGTGACCGTAAGAGCTTGGGAGATGATGAACGTTTGGGACGTTCAAAAACTGCTACCACTGACGGATAACATTGCTAAAGTTCATAAAATGGTGTTAGACGACCGCCGAATTAAAGTGAGAGAGATAGTAGAGGTTATGCGAATGTCCAAAGAACGTGTTTGTTACATATTACATCAAGATTTAGGCATGAGAAAGCTGTCCGCGTTTGCTTACGTTAGACCAAAAACGTGTTCAAATTAACATTCCCAACGCTCTGTTGGCGCAGTTTAGGCGCAATAAATAGGAGTTTTGGCGCCGATTGATTATTGTAGATGACACTTGGATACACCATTATACGCCCGAAACAAAAATTCAGTCCAAACAGTGGACTGCAAAGGGCGAGCCGGCTCCAAAAAAAGCAAAAACTGTTTTTTGGGATGGGAAAGGAGTTATCTTAATCGTTTACCTTCAAAAAGGAAAAACCATTACAGGAGCATACTACGCATCATGGCATGCCAAGCTGAGGGCAGAAATTGCGGAAAAACGTCCATATTTGCAGAAAAAGAAAATCCTGTTTCAGTCGTTCATAGACCTCGATAGAGGACGGATGTGTTTCGGCTTCTTTGCAAGTGAAATAAATTAAAAAAAACAATTAAAAACTTTTTGGCCAAGTGCTTCGGTGGCGCAGTGGCAGTGGTGTCCGACCGACAAAACAGGGGTCGTGGGTTCGATTCCCGAAACAGTTGCATCTTTTTATTTTTAAAAGTAAATAAAACAAAAAAAAAACAATAAAGTTAATTGGTGGTAAAGTGTTGTCTATCACGTGATGGATTGTGAAGAGCGGTCCGCTATGCCTATAGCGGGACCTGCTGAAGTGTCAGGTGAGGCGTCGAGTGGTTCGAGCCAAACGCCGAAAACAAAGAGAAGGAGGAAGCTTCCAACTTCCAATTTGATAAAACGTCCAACCCTATCAACGGTAAACAACTTCGCTTCATTGGCAGCAAGCGAATCTGATGATGAAGAGGACGAAATGAAGGCCATAAGTAGCAGCATCAAAATGCTACAACAAAGAGTGCTGGCCATAAAAGAAAGGCAAATTGTAAGAAGGAAGAGGGAAGAGCAGGAGCAATCCCAACAACAGCAGCTTGCTCAAAAGCAGGCACAACAACAACACCAAACTAATAAAATAGCACAAGTGCTACACCAACAAAAGCCTAAGAAAGACCAGCAACAACAACAACAACAGTCACAACACCGGCAACAGCTCAAACAGCAGCAGCCACAAAAACGGCAACAGCAAAAACAGCAGCAGCAGCAGCAACAACAACATCAGCAGCAGCAACAACAACAACAACAACAACAACAACAACAGCAGCAGCAGCAGCAGCAGCAGCAGCAGAAGAAGAAGGAGAAGGTGCCTCCTATCAACACCTATAAACTAGAGGTAAATGCTACCAAGGACCTGTGTGAGTTGGTCATTGGTAATAACTTTAATATTAAGAGATTGGGGAATGATCGCCATGCCATCCACTGTAATACAGTGGAGGCCTACGCGAAAGTTAAAGAGCTCCTAAAGGAAACGACGACGGAGCATTACTCATTCACACCGAAGTGTGAAAAGCGGCAATCGATGCTGCTGAAGGGGTTGGAACCGTCTTCTGGTCCTGAGGAGATCCTGGCACTGCTTAAAGAGAAGGAGTGCGAAGGACTCAAGTTTGTGGGGGTAAAGCCATTTACCACAGCTAGAGCCAGGAGGGAGAAACGGAGTCTACCGTTCTTCCTGGTGCAGCTCAGTCCCGCAAGCCGTCTGGATAGTCTAAGGAGTATCAATGTCCTAGACTACCATGTGGTTCACTGGGAAAAATTAAAAAGGAGCGAAGGCGTTATACAATGCGTTCGCTGCCAGAGGTTCGGGCACGCCGCGTCGAACTGCCAAATGCAGCCTCGATGCGTGAAGTGCGCAAAGAACCACAGTTCTGAGGAGTGTCCTCTGGGTAGGGACGGAGCATCCGATAGGACGCAGCTCTCGTGCGTATTATGTGGGAACGTGGGACACACCGCAAACTATCGGGGTTGTCCTAAGTTCGCTGACATCAAGAAATCAAAACTGGCTCAGCAGCAGAAGGTGGAGGTCAAACGTTCACCTATTAGGTTTCAAACACCAGCCGTCACGTCCCAAATTTCCTACGCCCAAATGGCGGCAGGTAGGGGGGCTACGGTACAGCAAGCGACTGTTGCTTCTCCGGCGCCAATGCCGAGAACAACGGAAGCTGCACCGAACATGCTAGCCATCTTGCTCGCAATCCAAGGGCAGATGGCTCAGCTGCAAAAGCAGGTGCAAGAACAGGCCAAGAGGGTGGACCAGATCTACGCGCTGCTGCCGGGCCTAACGCAACACATGTCGTAATGGGTACGCGTATGGTGGAGCAAACTTTGAAGGTCCTTGCGGTGAATGTTAATTCACTGATTAGGATCGAACGAAGAGCCGCGATGTTTAAATTGCTACAAGACCAAACTCCTGATGTGCTTTTCGCTAGCGAAACCAAGCTAACCGATAAGCACAAACTGGAGTACAGCAATTATATTGTTAGAAGAAGAAACCGGCCCGGATCCAAATGTGGAGGCGGGGTTGCAATCTTCATTAAACAAGGTTTAAAATTTCACAGAGTGTACAAGGGAGTGTTGCGTAGGTTCCGGGTTTTGGAGGCAGTCGTCATTTACATCCCGCTCCGCAGTGGAAAGCGGCTGTACTTGGCCTCTGTTTATGCACCTGAGACATCACAATCCACTTTATTCATTACAGAGCTCGACACGCTTTTTCGACTTCTGAGGCTGGAATCGGGAGAGAATTATTTTATAATCGGCGGGGACTTCAACGCTAAACACAGAGATTGGGGAAATTATTTGCCAAATACTAGAGGGAACCTACTACTTGATTGGTGGGGTCAGCACGATGTCATGTACAGACTCGGCCTTAAAGCGACGGATAGCCCGTCGTTTCACAGAGGCGGGTCTTATTTCGTCTACTGCTGTACGACGAACGTATACGACTGACAGGTACGAATTTACAAACGCTAAACTGTCTGCGCACATTCGTGTATGACAGTGACCATTGCGGTTTTAGCACCGAAATTACAGTTCCCAACGAAATGGCGGAATTGGAGGAGTTTGTCCAAAGATATTCTTACAACTACAGTAAGACTCGATGGACACGCTTCTCCGCAACATTGACAAGAGCACTCGTCTCGAACACGCTCCACCGTCCAATAGGAATTTGTCAAACGAGGAGATCGACAATTACCTAAAACAAATGGACGAGACAATTAAACAAACTATGGACGCTACAATACCGCAATATCGACGTACGACTAACGAAGACCTGTTCCGCAATCCTACTATTGACGCACTGCACCGACAGAAAAGTAGACTTCTGTCAAGACTCAAAAACTTGTACAGACAGTTTACTGACAGACAAGACCCGGAGATTAGGACACTGAAGGCGTCGATTAAAAATATTCAAACGTTAATAAAAGAGAATTACAGAATTTCTGTAAGTTTGTATTGGAACAACAGGGTTCGGGCTGTAAACACCAGCAACCCGAATATGTTCCCTCAAATAAATAAACTATTTCGGAGAAAAAATCAAAACGATCTTCAGTGTCTTAAAATAGCCCGGACAACAGACAACGAACGGTTACTGACAATAGCAGGTATTGATCCAAATGAGACCGCTGATGATGACGACTTCTTTGTGATCGAGGATCCACAAGAGAAGGTTGAGACCATAGGAGCGACTTTCCAGGAAATATACAAGGCCAATGATACCATTGGCCCAAATTATGACCTGGACAATCGCGTCTTGGTGCACGACTTCTACATTCGAAATGAAATAGGGAACTGGCGATCCGAAGGCTCTGGTTTCACCCGGTTCAGCGACGAAAATATGGCAAACAATGTCATTACCAGAGAGGGTGACCTACCCCCCTTCATTTCGAAGGAAGAGCTCCATGAGATCTTCGACACAATCAGGGCTAAGAAATCAGTGGGGACCGATGGTATTCCGAACATCGTGCTTCGACATTTCCCCCTAGAAGCAGTGGAGATTTATACCACCCTGTTTAATAATGCAATGAATAATGCACATTATCCAGCGCATTGGAAAACGGCGGTGGTGCAACCTATCCCCAAAAAGGGAAAGGATGTATCCAATCCGTCGACTCTCCGGTCGATAAGTCTCCTTCCGAATATCAGTAAGGTGTTTGAAAAAGTAATCAATAGAGCTCTGTCTAGGTGGGTTGAGGACAAACATATAGTTCCGGATAATCAATTCGGTTTTAAGGCGGGACATGATATCTCACATGCCGCGTCTAAACTGGTGTCCGATATCCAATGAAATAAAGGCAAAAACCAATGCACTGGTGCCTGCCTTGTTGACTTGGAGAAGGCCTTCGACACCGTATGGTTAGAGGGTCTTTTCTATAAGCTGACTAGGCTGGGGATCAGTAAACCACTCTTGTACATTCTTTATAATATGCTAACCAACAGACAGTTCATCGTGAAAAATGGCGATGTGACTTCTGTTGGAATATTTCAAATTAAAAATGGTCTTCAGCAAGGCGCGGTCAATTCGCCGATCCTATTCAACATTTATACAAGCGACTTGATAGGTTCACTTCCCCATACTATTGCGTACGCAGACGATTTGATAGCGTACAGAACAGGTCCAAAAATCGAGGTCATTAATACTCTCTTGCAGCGTGACTTCGTTAAGATAAGACGATTTTGCGATGACTGGAAGTTGAAAATCAACTTTCAGAAGTCGGAAACTATTCTCTTTAGGACGCCGTTGTCTGGAGCCTCTAGGGATACTAGAAAAAATTGGCGAAAGTTCTCGATCATTGGACAACGCGGGCAGCCTCTTGCCTGCCGAAATGTAGTCAGATACCTTGGGATCTGGCTAGATCAGTTTCTGTATTTTGACAAAAATGTAGATGCTGCTCTGGCCAGAGCCAAAGGCGCTTTTGCCCTTACAAAGAGACTGTTTTATAGCAGCCAACTCGATGAGAGGGTAAAGGTAATCTGCTACATGGCCCTTATCAGGCCCATGCTGGTATTCGGGTGTCCAGTGTGGTTCAATGTGCGAACAAGCTTAATGGAAAAGATTCGGGTGTTTGAGAGGGCTTGCCTTCGCTTGTACAGAACACCAGAGTCGCAGTACAAAAAATTTTATCGTAATGAGGTCCTTTACAACAGGGCGAACCTAATACGAGTGGACAACTTCGTAATTAAGCTGACTCGAAGACACATCGCAAGAGCAATGGCCTCGACGAATAACCTGATATCTGGGGCTTACTACCCCAACTACCTTTACCACGAGAGTGTGCGCTCTGATGGCTTCGTTCCACCGGAAGCATTCCTCTACCTAGATCAGATAGGGTTGATCCAGGATAGATCAGCGGTCCCGTTAATCTTCCATGTCGCTCGGAAAGCTGGGGACAGGCGACTCAACTACAACAGAGACGTCGCACACGGCAGTGTGGATCTTCTCAGGTTCAGTAGGGCGGTGGGGAATCGCGATAAGAGGGATGTCGTTCGGCAGCACCAGCAGTTCTAGTGGTTGAATGATGGAGAACAGGTTTCGTCGCCGTTTCCGTCAATTACGGACCAGCCTCACTAATGAGGCAGAGCTGACCAATCTATTTGCTCTGTGAATAGCGATGGCCAGCTTGCATAGGTTTAGGTTAGCATTTAAGAAATATATATATGTATTAGTATATATAAAGGTATATACTGGTATATGTATGTATTGTGTATAATGTCTATATGTGTGTATATGTGTATTGTGTATATAGGTTAGGTAGACTAAGGTTTATTTTAAGTTAGATATTAAGTTTTTACAAAAAATAAAAAATTATGTCCATATGCTAAGTTTTTTGTTAAATTCTTTTCTTAGCCTTAAGCATAGAAAATAAGTATTAATAAATAAAATGTAAATAAAGTCGAAAGACATAGATATAAGAATTTAGAGTAGCTTAGAGTGCCTGTGTGGGGCCAGTAAGTTAGTATAAGATTGTTAAGTAATTTTAAGCTAGCATTTAAGCATTTTTTGTTAGTATGTAAGAGTTAATGATTAAGATAATAAAATGCATTTAAAACTAAACTAACTAAACTAGAAAATCCTGTTTCACCAAGATAACGCCGTCGCCGCCTCACACCTCAGCGGTTGCCATGGCGAAAATCCATGAATTGCGGTTTGAACTGCTTGACCATCCGCCTTATTCATCAGATCTAGCCCCAAGCGACTTCTTTTTGTTCCCTCGTCTAAAAACTGCGCTCGGAGTATAGCGATTTTCGTCAAATGAGGAGGCAATCACGTTCGTGAACAATTATTTTGCAGAGAAAAACACCAAGTACTATTTGGACGGATTAGAGAGATGGGAGCATCGCTGGGAGAAGTGTGTAGAGTTACAAGGAGACTATGTAGAAAAAAAAAAAAAATTGAGAAAAAATATCTTGTATCATTGTTCGGTTGGAAACGTTTCAGAAAACCCTCGTATTTACCAATAGATGATGGCTCTGTAAAATTAAAAATTAAGACTACTCTAGCAGGCTAGTCTGCTATGTGGTAATGCCAACGAGCTCCTCCACAAAGCCTACGAAGTGACGTTTTATGTGATTTCACTGCCACCATATACAAGGTGTCCCAATATTCACGCAAGAAGTAATTTTGACAGAAAACACTGTTTTTTAATTAAAAATTGTAAGTTTTTTATTGGTTCATAAAGTATACAGTATAGGGATATGAATGAGATAGCATATCGGGTAAATGCCCTCCACAGCTTTGCTGGCCCATACATACGCACGCTTTTGACGAAATTTTGCATGAAAGTTTTGCATAAAAGTGACCGTTCAAGGCGTGGGTGATCGTGAGCTTGTTGACATAAACCTTAGACTTCGGAAAAACCCCAAAGAAAAAAGTCCACCGGCGTTAAATTGCATGATCTGGGCGCCCAATTCTGATCACCAAAACGGGAACCTACACGACCAGGAATTGATTCATGCAGTAATTAGTAATTTTTTGGGCTGAGTGACATGTGGGACCGTCTAGTTGAAACCACATCCGTAAATTGCAATGCAGGTAAAAAAAACTGGATTATCATGTCGCAATAGCGAGCACCATTAGCTATGATTGCCTAACCAGCCCCAATTTCAAAGCGAATGGCCCGATAATACCACCAGCAAAGAGTGACACGTTGTGGACGCATTTATTTCTCAACAATCACTCGTGCCCTAAATTCGACAATTTTGACGACTGCTTTGTTAGTCAAGATGAAAATGAGTCTCATGAGCCGCTGAAGATTTGAATTGCGAACTGTAGCTGCCAAACCTTCAGTATTTTTAAAATATTGCGTTGTTTTTTCGGGTGGCGCCCCATTTTCAATATTAGCGGGCACGCTGTCTTTTTATTTTCCTTGGTAACACTTTACCGCACAAGTGATACTTAGTCTGGAGGTGGGCTAAGGATAATTTGCTATTGGATGGAATATTACTGTAGCTAGCACACTGCTTCTCAATATTCGCAAAGTCCACACCTGATTTTAAGCGTTCAACCAAATTGAGGATATTGCAATCGACGCCGGGCACTCCTCAAGTCTATGCGACTGCGAGTACCTATACTTCTACAAGGTGGGGCAAAATAAATGTCATAATGTGAATGTGCCATAATTTTTGCAAATGGCTTCAAGTGTCATTGTGCTTTGACATTTGTGTTGTCGGTAGATAGACAATTATTTGACAATTATTATTATTATATGCTATTATTACTGCTTATTTTACCAATTTCCGGTCTGTTGTTTTAATACAGCGTGAATTTCTTCGTCGTTTTCCTCGTCGTCCTGTACAATGTGTGCGAACAAATAAGCGTTTGGCTGAGCGTCTCTTGCAAATTAGGTTCACTAGAGATGTCGCAAGTGGGGCCCCCGTACTACTCATTCGACTCAGAATATCCCTGCTGTGGCCTAGGAGGTCCAAGAGGGTCCACAAATACCGACGAGACAACGAGGCACACAATTTTGCATCAGCAGGGGTTCGGTGCGTCGAATTTTGGTGAAAGACCTGAAGTTTCTTCCTTGCAAAGTGGAAACAATTCACCAATTGCCGCCTGCTGACCGTAAAGTTAGGTTAACGTACTCTCACACTCCCATGCTCTGTTAAACCTGGTAAAAGGAAAGGATGATTTCGAGCCACGAAACGCATTTCCACTTAAGTAGTTATGTGGATAATCAAAATTTGCATTTCTGGAGCACGGAGAATCCACACGAAATGCACGAAGAGCCACTGCATCCCCTCACAGTGACTTGTTTGGTGTGCCATTTACAGTGAAAAGGTGATTGGCCCTTATTTTTTAAAGAAAGCCGACGACGACACAAACGTAAGCGTAACTGATGAGAGCTACTGACGGATGTTAAATGAGTTTTTTTTGCCGCAACTGTGACCCAAGGATTTGTTGGTTCTAGCAGGACGGAGCAACCGCTCACACAGCTCGGGCAACGATGAAGATTTTAAATCACTAATTTCTAGGCTGTGTGATCTTCAGTTTTGGCGATTTGAACTGGCCGCCAGATCACCAGATTTGACGGCGCCAGACCTCTTTCTTTGGAGATTTTTGAAATCTCGCGCTTACCACAATAAACCACAAATCTTGCAAGTCTTGAAAGACAACATTAAGGAAGAAATCACCAATTTGGAGTCAGATTTCTTGTGAGCAACAATTCAAAATGCCGTAAAACGAGCACGAATGTGCATCAACTCATTTGACTGATATAATTTTTTCAACTTTATGCCATCAATTGAACATTTCGGGGTAAATTTTAGTGAAAACAGCCCAATTTTTTTTATTCCTAACAAAATAGCAGGGAGTTCACATTGATACTTTTGCCCTACCTTGTACACCCGAACATTCTGTGCGGCCAATGCAAACTAGGACCAACTTGCAGCTTCGATACGTTTTGGCTGATCTTGTAACCCCTAACCTGTGTTAAGTTCTGAAGATCAGTGGCATCTACTTCAAGAAAAAGCAGATTGCTACACCAAAAACAACATTCGAATGTTTTATCAACCAAAAAAAAGAACGTGTCAAATCAATAAGACCTGGACAGAAATCTGTCGAGGCAGTAAAGGAAATTTGATGGTGAAGTTGCAACTCTTGAGCTATTTAAGGCAGAACGTACGAGTACAATTTGTGGTAAGAATTGGCCGGAAGGAAGAATGAAACTTTATCATCAATTGCCTGAACGACAAGAAAAAAGATCCTCCAAATTACGACAACTCTAGTGGCGACAGTCTGCCTTACATTGCGTTCAAGACTTTTGCACCGATAAGTTAGGCCATGTTAGTCCACAATTGAACAAATCAACAACAAATCGAAAGTCCAGAGTAATACTCACCATCTTATTTTCGAGCTGAAGGCAGCATAGTGGAGAATTATACAGAGCTAGGTCCGGTTTTGGCATCACTTCCAAATCTGTCTTCCTTGTTGAGGTGGAGCTATAGTCCGGGGTGGACTTGCGCCTCACCTTACTGCTTTTTCCATTTAGCGCGATCTTATGCCCCCAGTGGCGCTCACCAAGATGATTAAGATCCCCAAAAATGATATCCCAAAAGATTATGACCGGAAAATGTCTTCAAGTACTTTTTTTTCAAATTATAATAATATAAGGCCGCCAAGTAGACTTTCTATAACTTAAAATTTTAAACGCATTTATCTCAAAACTAAATTTTTTGCAAATTTTACTTTGGAAGTACGCATTCGGCCAAAAATCAGTAATTCTCCAGCTGTTGTTATGTATGTTAATGGGTGTACTTTTTGATCTATACAAATTCAATATAAAATAAAATATTTAAAGCTAATCTTCACGTCTATGATAATAGCTTTATTTTTTTTTTTTTTTTTTTATTATCGGCGCGCGCTCAAGGGGTTTTGTACCCTTAAAATGTTCGTACACAGCGCGGGCGAAGGAAATTTAGGGAGGAAGAAAAGACAGGTACCGATGTACATTGTTTTTAAATGTTTGCAAGTTATAACGACCAGGAAACACAGAGGTCGGCAGGGCATTCCATAAGCGAGTTGTACGGCTTAGGAAAGAATCACGATATTTAAGAGTACATCCGAAAATGGGCTTGAGGGTATACTGATGAGCATCCATAGCGAGACGGGTGTTACGATTGAAAGTTTGAATGGGCGGAATGCTACTGGCGATTTCAATGGAGCACTGGTGGTGGAAATAGCGATAAAACAAAGTGAGACAGGAGACTTTACGTCGGTGTTCGAGGGTGTCAATCGATTGACTGATATTAGTATCACCAATTAGTTTTATCGCACGGTTTTGAATCCTATCTAGCAGGTGCAGAGATGTTTTAGGAGCACCTGACCAGATGTGGGCATTGTACTCCAGTTTTGGGCGGATAAATGCCTTATATATTGTGGCCAGATCAGAGGGGGTAAAATATTTCTTACATCGCTTGAGAAAACCTAGACATTTCGCAGCATTTTTGACGACATCGAATATGTGGTCATTCAAACGTAAGTTGTCACTGACACACGTACCGAGAATGGGAAGTTTATCGGTTTCGAGGACGTAAGTGCCATTCATGGATAATGGCTGGGTATTTGAATTTCGCTTTAATGACAGCAGACAGCATTGAGTTTTGGAAGCATTAAATTCTACTCGGTTGATAGTTCCCCAGTTGGTTATGCTGTTAATATCGGAATTTAATGAGCTTAACATACGCTGCCGTTCCCGTTCTACAGCCGAAGAGCAGGGGCGTGAGTCCGGGAACGAATATGAGAAGCAGAGAGTGCTGTCATCAGCAAAGGAATAAATTGGATTAGAAGTAGCAGACAAGAGATCGTTAATGAAGATTAAAAAGAGTGTCGGAGACAGAACGGAGCCCTGGGGCACACCAGCATTTATTTTGTGAATATCAGACTTGAAACCGTCCAAGACAACTTGAATTGAACGTTCCGAAAGGTAATTTCTAATCCATTGAAGAAGAGAGTCATCGATCCCAAGAGCACGCATTTTCGACAAAAGAGCCTGATGCCAAACTTTGTCAAATGCCTTAGAAATATCAAGTTCAACTATCTTGCTTTCGCCAGATTGATGTACGCTTTGGTTCCACTTTTCGGTGAGACATGCCATCAAATCACCAGTGGACCTGTTGCTACGAAAACCATATTGCCGGTCATTGAGAAGTTTTCGTGTTTCGAGATATTTCATGAGCTGACGATTTATCAGCGTTTCCATGACCTTGGAAAGAAGGGACGTAAGTGCAATGGGTCTGTAGGAGGATAGAGAAGAAGATTCGCCTTTTTTAGGGACTGGCTGGACAAATGCTGTTTTCCATCTGCTCGGAATGAGTCCTAAAGAGTAGGATTGATTAAAAAGCTTACGCAGTGGTTTTGCCAGCGTGGAAGAACACCTCTTTAGAAGAAGGGGAGATACACCATTTGGACCAGCGGATTTATGCATGCTGAGATTTTTAAGTACTCTTGCTACTACACGAGTGCGAAAGTGGATTCGTCCCATTGTAGATTCGACGCACTCGAGTGTAGGCGGGGACAAAGCACAGTCTGGGAGTGTTGAGCTAGCCTCAAAGTGTGCAGCAAGCAGATTGGCCTTGTCCAAAGAGCTGACAGCTGGAATGTCATTGTAAATGAGCGTTGGGATGGAGGATGAGGCAGAATTTCTAATGTTTTTGACGAATGGCCAAACATTTTTACTGCCGTTGGGACATTGTAGTATTTTTTGCCTCAGGTTTTGGTCATATTGGAAGTTCACACGCTTAAGAAAGGCGTTGCAGTCATTTCTGGCTCGTTTAAACTTTTTTCGGTTTTCCTCTGTCGGGTTGGTCTTGTAGGACCGAAAAAACAGTTCTCTAACCCTGACAGCCTCTTTACAGCTCGAATCATACCATTCCTTTTCCTTTGGTTTGATACTCTTCATCCGATGTGGGATAAAGCATCTCATTCCAAAGAGAATAGTTTCTGTGATCATGTCAGCAGCGGCATCCACGTCGTTATCGAGGAAACATAACGACCAGTTAAAATTCCTAAAGAAGTTGTTAAGTCCGCTCCAATTGGCTTTCTCGTATTGCCATACGGTTCTTTTAGGAATCTTTTCTCTAACTGTGTGGTGGGTGTACGAGGATTTAGCTGATATGACACAATGGTCCGACGAGCCTAGAGGGGAGAGTACATCAACGCAGTACTTGTCAGGGTGAGAGGTTAAAAACAAGTCCAGGGTGTTGGCGGTATGACTATCAACGTCTGGTATGCGTGTGGGCTCATTTACAAGCTGGGTTAAGTTATTTTCCGCAGCGAAGATCTCAACACACCGTCCTTCGGGTGTTGTCTGTCCAGAATTTCGAAGCCAACCAGAATTGTGTATATTGAAATCGCCCGTAATAACGATTTCAGTAAGGGGACACAGGGATACAATTCTTTGAATGGAATCAGACAGCGCATCAAACTCGTGGAAGGTCGAGTTGCTGTCCAGTTTGGGGCTTCTGTAGATAAAGCAGTAGTGGATAATTTGCTTACGGAGATGGAATTTTAACCACATGAAATTGAATTCCGGATTGGAACAGGGACTACATTGTGGTGGAATTTGGTAAGCTACATCACTACGCACATAAATGGCGAGACCGCGACGGGGAAAGAATAGTGGCACTAGTTCGTAGCCAGGTAGCTTCAGATCATTGTGGTCTGAGAGGTGTGGGCGGGGATCTACCTGTGTTTCGCTAAGTGCCAAAACAGCTGGTCGGTACTTACAGACGTGGACGTACGCAGAAAAGTGATTACTTTTTAGCCCGCGTATATTGGCTACGTCCACCCTGAATTCCCTAGACATAATCACAAACAAACATAGTAAACACAAACACCGACGATACTAAGCAGGGCTGCGAAGTGAAAAATTCTGACGATGGTTTACTGAATCAAATTGCTGTAGGTGTTACGCCCTTACAACAATATGAAACAGTGCATCAACAAAATTTTCACACACAACCCGCTATCCATCAGTTGTTACATACACTCAGTCACTGCCCGTACCGTATGATAAATACCGTAACGGCAGCGACCGAGTGCAAGCAACAGTACTACGACCAGGAGCGGGAGAGGTGTAGGATTCCCACACTGTGTGATAATGTTTTTTTTTTTTATAGAATCTTATGCCATTAGCATCACGACTAGCTCAAATGAAGCCCAATCGTGAAGTCTGATTTTCGATAACTTTATCGAGCAACTGGGGCCGTATATCAGCAATAACACGGCGAATGTTGACTTCCAGATCGTTCAACGTCTCTGGTTTATCGGCATAGACTACTGACTTCACATACCCCCAAAGAAAGTCATCTAAAAGTGTAAAATCACAGGATCGTGGAGGCCAGAACACAGGTCCATTACGGAATTATGCGCTCAGTAAATGTTTCCCACAATAAATTGATGGTGTCGCGTGCCGTGTAACATGTTGCGCCATCTTGTTGAAACCAAAGCTCTGTCACGTCAATGCCACCGAGGAACGAAGAAGTCAGAAATCATGTTTCTATAGCGCTCTCCATCGACCGTAACATTCTGGCGACATCGTCCTTAAAGAAATATGGGCCGATGATTCCACCAGCCCATAAAGCACACCAAACAGTGAGTTATATATAGGGTTGATCCAGGATAGATCAGCGGTCCCGTTAATCTTCCATGTCGCTCGGAAAGCTGGGGACAGGCGACTCAACTACAACAGAGACGTCGCACACGGCAGTGTGGATCGTCTCAGGTTCAGTAGGGCGGTGGGGAATCGCGATAAGAGGGATGTCGTTCGGCAGCACCAGCATTTCTGGTGGTTGAATGATGGAGAAGATGTTATGTCGTCGTTTCCGTCAATTACAGACCAGCCTCACTAATGAGGCAGAGCTGACCAGTCTATTTGTTCTGTAAATAGCGATGGCCAGCTTGCATGGGTTTAGGTTAGCATTTAAGGAATACATATATATATTAGTATATACATAGGTATATACTAGTATATGTATGTATTGTGTATAATGTCTATATGTGTGTATGTGTGTATTGTGTATATAGGTTAGGTAGTCTAAGGTTTATTTTAAGTTAGATATTAAGTTTTTATAAGAAATAAAAAATTATGTCCATATGCTAAGTTTTTTGTTAAATTTTTTCTTAGCCTTAAGCATAGAAAATAAGTATTAATAAATAAAATGTAAACAAAGTCGAAAGACATATATATAAGAGTTTAGAGTAGCTTAGAGTGCCTGTGTGGGGCCAGTAAGTTAGTATAAGTTTGTTAAGTAATTTTAAGCTAGCATTTAAGCATTTTTTGTTAGTATGTAAGAGTTAATGATTTAGAAAATAAAAATGCATTTAAAACTAAAACTAAACAGTGAGTTATAATGGTTGTAAGGGCGTCTCGACAAAGGCTTCTGGATTTTCTCCACTCCAAATTCGGCTATTTTGCTTGTTTACATATCCATTTAACCAAAAGTGGGCCTCATCGGAGAACAAAATTTTGCGTTGGAAATGGAGCTGTGAATCATGTTCTCTGTCCATTCGCCGAACCTACGACGCGTATAATGGTCACGCGGTTTTAACTCTTGCGCAAGCTGGATCTTATAAGCTTTTAAGCCAAGATCTTTCCATAAAGTCTTCTACAAAGTGGATGGGCATAGCTCCAATTGCTGTGCATGATGGCGAATCGACTCATTCCAATTCTCCTCAACACTGCGCTCCACAACGGCAATAACTTCTTCTGTTCTGCACTGTTTGTCGTCTTTGGGGATGCGTATTATCCACTAGAGTGTACGTGGTGCGAAAACGATTCATCGTGTGCCGAATAACTTGCTCAGATGGACAATTATGTCGACCGTAAAATGGCAAACCGAACAATCGTTTTCAAAATAAGGTTGCACAATTTGCAAGCGTTGCTCTGGCATTATTAGATTCCTCGCAAAATGGCGAAACATACTAACCACAAATCAACTTTCAACTGTCTAATTGTCAATCTGTAGAAACTGTGTTGCCAGTATAAAAACTAAACCTCTAAAAAAAAACACCCTTTACATCTTAAATTATTTTATTAATTATTTTGGGTTTATTTATAATTTATAACACTCACTAAAATTGGAGTTGTATGAGTTAAACATTACAAGTACTTTGCAAACGAGTAAGTCTGGTTCTGACCGTCAACCGAACTAGATGTTTATTGTTGAAACACTAACACCGGCAAACGATGCTGATTTACTGGCCACACTTTCATCCGATAAGATTTTATAGATGGACAGTTGTATGCCCCTTACCAAGACATCTCCTGCATGCCTAAATGATTCGTCATGGAGACCGTCTGCTCGAGTAGACTTATAGGGTTTTAGCTTACATATGGCGGTCCAAAGCTCTTCGTGTTCGGGTGGACAGAATTGTTGCCAGTCATCGTCTAAATTGAATGATTCTTTATACCAGACTTTGAAATATTGGTCGTCTAAGCACCGACTAAACTCTAATATTACGTTCGCATCCTTATCTATGCATGCCTATGTATGTTCGGGAATTGGGTCCTTCTCATGTTCTTTTGACTTTTGATATAATTCCTGAACATTGTTCCTGCAGGAGCACCTGTTCAGTGCCTCAATTCATCACTTCTCTGCTTCTTTGCTTTTCTTTTCGATGTTTCTCCCGTGTTTTTTGCTCGTAGAGTTAGCGAGCAACTATTGTCCTTCTCTTCAGCGCGCCTTTATTTGCTTCTTGTTTCGCTGCATTTGCTTGCCGACACTCTTCATCAAGCGGAATCTAACACATCAGATGCGAAGTCTCCGAAGTAGGACTTCTCGCCAGGTTTTGGGAGATTCGAACAGAAAATGTTTAAGCGATTGTGGCTGTTCGACATCAAATTTCCTCATAGTACTATTTCGGTGTTGCCTTATCCGGGTACGCATTCACATTCATACCTTGTCTACAACAAGGTAGAGATCCTAGACGATGTTAACTCCGTGGAAGTTTAAGTACATTCAGAATATTACAACAGAGTCATGCGTCGATCGCAATGTGATCAATTTGGATGAAGGTGTTTTAAACAGGGAGATAGCTAGGTCCCTTTGTGGATTATGAGGTGTGGGAAATGTGTGCTGACTATGATGGCATGTCGCGTCACATTGCAAAATCAATCATTATAAGTCAGCTCTCGGGGGTGATGTGAAACAGGCTATGATTTTCAACTGTGTAGCCCGATATGCTCTCTATTCCTAGCTTGACATTCAAATCACCGAGAACTATGTTAACGACATGTTTAGGGCACTGCTGATAAATTCGGTCGAGGAGCTTAGAGAAACAATCTTTGACAAGCTCGTCATTATCCTCTGTGAGGGCGTTAAAGTATATCAGACTTACGCTTCCGAATTTGACCTTAATGGGGATTGGTATCACAGGCTTAAAGATCAAGACTTTTTGTCTAAATCTTCCACCGATAGCAAACCCGCGTACAAATAGACATTGTTTCTTCTCTCAGTCACCATAGTACTCGTAGATGTCACAGTGCATAGTTTTTGTCAGATTGTGCAGATGGGATGCATACAACGTGAAGAAAGAGCTTTCTATCCCACGGTATAAAGGCAAAGGCGACTCGAAAATGTAAAAGGAAAGACTCGAATCCTTCGGATTTGACATTAACCACAATTGTAAACATGATGCCACACACAGAGCCTGTGGGGTGGCTTTAATGAGGCGAAAACTCAGCAGTACATTGTGACAGAAAAATGTCGCTAAAACTTCAAGGTTTGTTAACTTGACAGTCCTTCTCCCGGCTTTAACTTTCGTATTACAATGTACGAGTAAAGTAAAAATGACTGCGTTGGAAATGATGTACGAGTATGAATTAAATGTGACGTAGTTCAGCATGTGGAACATGCATTCGCGGAAGTTTTCACATTAAGAAGAAGCAAATTAGTTTGCCATTTCTTTACATACTATAATAGAGGCTCAGGTTTCTGCCGTGGTTAGAAGGAGAGACCGAAAAAATATAGGAGCTCTCATACCTCCCAAAGAGTTACTGACTCCAGAATATTCAACCCTTCCGCCCAAGAGATCATAAAAGGGCCCGGCTCCAGATTGGGGCTTGTTTTAACTACCCAGTCACGTAGTGAGCGATTAAAAGTCTCGGAGAAAGGTGCATCTACTATTGAAGACATGGTAAAACGAAAAAAAGACGAATTTTGAACAGAGCTCGTACACCCGAACATTTAGCAGAGGTCCTTGATTGTTATAAACTACGAAACTACGGCGACTGCAACGGAGAAAACAAAGAGCGTCTACTGGTATGCGCATTTGTTGGAAGCGGAAGACCTAAGCAAGAAGCCTTGAGCTTTTGACACGAACTGAACACCTTATACGAGTAACAATACTTGCCAACACCAGCCTGACATGCAATCGCGCTCTCACACGGGTAAATGACAACGGTACCAAATAATGTTTCTATGAGCTCTTTGATAAAAAGAGTAATGTCCGCAGTATATTAAAATAGGAAGGAGGACATTTTCGGCAACGCAGATGGGAAGCATAGTCCGCACGGTACCTCGTCTAGAAAGGAATTTAAGATAATTGACATTGTTGCGGGCCAGAACATCATTATAGCTGGCATACGGTTTACCTAAATTTTCACAAATCCACATGGCGGTCACTTGATCATCAAACCGTCAACCAAATCGATCATGTTGCAATCGACACATGACATTTACTCAGTTTTATAGACATCCTACTCGAACCTTTCCGAGCGGCGACTTGGGCCACTACTTCGTTGAACTCAGGGTACGTTTGCGGATATCTAAATCCGCACAACAACGAAGACATACTGTAAGAAGATTTTAGGTAGAACGTCCGCAATCGCTATAAACCGCCAGAGTCTTTTCTGGTTCAATTTCTCGACATTTCCTATGCTGCCGCACCTGATGTGCTCTCTTTCATCCGACCACTTTCAAACCCATAGTTTGAAGAAGCTATAACCCTCACGGTTTAACCGAACCGATCACGTTTCCTTCTACTTATTTAATTATTTTGTTTTTGACTTTTATTTATTTTCTCGTTTTATTTCTCTTTGCTTTTTTTTTTTGATCGTTGGTCGAAATCGGTACGCCCCGACGACTCCCCGGGAAAGTAAAAAAAACCAGGAAAAAGGAAACACACGAACACACACGCTCGACCGCACCCCACTATCCTCATTATTCGGTTTTGTTCTTTTCTTTTTTTTTGTTTCAGGGAAAAGTCCGCCCCGACGAATCTCGGGGAAAGTTTCCAAAAAAGGCCAAAACACGTGACACTCCAGACTTGTCGTTTTCGTTTTTTTTTTGTCTTTGTTCTCTTTTTCCTTTTTTTTTTTTTTTATTTTTCGTCCCGATCTTAATTTTTGCGACCGACCTCTTACTTAGCTCTCCAATGACTCCCTCGATTTCTCTCACTTGCTAGCACTCCTCCGATTTTTCCCGTTCGGTGGTCAGTTATTTCATCACCCCATCCATGATCGAAACAACTGACCCCAGCTAGCTAAACTATCTACCGCTAATTTAACGCTCAATCTAATTCCCTAAGCTTGACGGGGAAATCTACAAAAAAAGAACAAGTGCTCGTTCGTCCCTGAGCTCGAACTCAGTACCTCTCGCCGGCTTTTAGCCAGTGCTCCTACCAACAACTACTCTGGGCTTTTGGGGCCGCTGCACTCAATTGGGGAGACATCTCGTCGGTCATGCGAAAACCTTACAAAGGCTATTGTATTAAAACCATAACAAAGCACACTTAGGGAAACATCTCACCTGCAAAGAGGTACTGTCTAGAAGAACTAGAGCGGCCTGTGAGCTCCACTACCAAAAGAGAACTGAAGAGCATCATCTTTTCTGTAGTAAAAAACGAGAGCATGAGAAGCACGCGATCGAGGAAATAGAGAGGTGCTGCTCCAGGAGCAATGTTCGGAAGTTTAACCCAAAAATACGGTTAACGTCAGTACTGAGGATATGGAAAAATTACTTCTGCAGATTATTATGTTAAGTGGCTGTCAGGCATAATGAACCATTCAACTTGGATGGTGAAAGTCACCCGCCCATCCGATCAAAATGATGTGTGGACAGCAATATATAAAAAGAGCTACAATAGTTAAGGCAGCGAAAATTGTAACCTTAACACCGTTTGCCCGATCCACAAGGAGACCCTCCTAACTATGCCAATTATGTGGGCATCAGTCTCTTTAAGATCGCCGTCTTGTGTGAACGCCTGAATTCATCTATCGACGGTTTGTTCAGCGCATTTTTAGACCCGGTAAGCCCACTGATTTTGATTCAACTCAGAGGAAAAAACAGAAACAAGCAACAAACAAAAATCGAAAAAGAAACTCTTGATTTAGACGTTATAAAATTTATTGAAATTAAGAATACTATGATATATACTCATCTGTCAGCTGCGGTTGAAATCCAAGTGAACGAGAATATTGGACGTTAAAGATCATGACGACGAACCGCCACGCACATACGAGTACACATACGCACATCATGCGTGCATTCTTTTGTTGGTGGTGAAGTGCATAGAATTACGATGGTGTGTAGATCGTACGATTGATTCTGATACACATGCAATAGTGTGAATGTGTGGGTGGCGAATCGTCTGATATTCTAAACTGTATGTGCATGACCGAAGTACAGTGAATAACAAATAAATATATGTCCATTCCTGAACATCCCGGCCCCCCTGGAACTAGTTTTCAGGAACATGGTAGAACAGCTAATTTTGTTATTGGGCGTACAAACGAGCCCCGAACCGTCTTAATTGTGGCCACACGAACATGTCCATCTGCTCCTGGTGCTACTGCTTCAATTTTACCGAGAAGCCACTTTGTTGGAGGAAGATTCGGTTCCTTTAACACAACTATGTCGCCAGGTTTTAAGCATGTATTGGTCTTCTGCCACTTCGACCGCGTCTGAAGTGTTGTAAGATACTCATTACTCCAGCGTTTCCAAAATCCCTGAACCATGTTTTGGAGGTGATTCCAGTGTTGTAAACGATTTACAGGTGTGCTCAATAGGCAAGGTTCTGGAACAGCCGTATAAGGTGCACCTATGAGAAAATGAGCGGGCGTTAGAGGATTTAAATCATCATCAGACACATAACACAAAGGACGAGAATTCAAAATAGATTCAATTTGAGTGAGCACTGTGTATAGTTCCTCAAATATCAAAATGGACGATCCAATAACTCGGCGTAGGTGTAGTTTGATCGACCTTACACCAGCCTCCCATAAACCGCCGAAATGTGGTGCAGATGGTGGGATAAAATGCCATGCGATGTTGTCCCTGGCCAGCGATGTAGCGATGGTTTCATTGTGGGTCTCTGACATAAGAAACTTATGCATATCATTTAGCCAACGACGAGCACCTTGAAAATTGGTTCCATTATCGCTATAGATATTGGAACACAAACCACGACGAGATACAAACCGGCGCAAGGCAGCGAGGAAAGCATCAGTAGTGAGATCATTCACCAGTTCCAAATGAACAGCCTTTGTTGATAAGCATACGAACAGTGCAATGTATGCTTTTGAAAATTTTGGATTACGACCTCGAGAAAGCCTGATGGTGATTGGTCCAGCATAATCGCACCCAGTGTTCGTAAAAGGGCGGCTTGGTTCGACTCTCTGGGCTGGTAAATCACCCATCAGTTGCTGGCTTGTTTGCTTCCGTTGCATAAAGCAAATCTTACAGTTGTGGACTATCTTCCGGATGAGATTTCGACTACCCAAAATCCAATAACGCTGTCGAACTATCGCAAATGTCTCAGATACTCCGGTATGTAAGTAGTTGTTGTGTATGTCTGCTATAATGAGAGAAGAAATTCTGTTATTGTTAGGAAGAAGAATAGGGTATTTAATGCTATATGAAACAGGCGCATGTTTGATTCTTCCCCCAACGCGAAGCAGTCCCTCTTCATCAATAAAGGGTGAGTATTTGAGGAGTTTCGATTTGGCAGGCAACTGGTGATTATTTATTAGGGACCGAATATCCGCACTGAATGATTTTAGTTGGATTGTTTTAAGTATAATGGTTTTCGCTTTTTCTATCTCACTCAAGCTGAGACAACAAGTGCAGCGATTTTGTGTTTTTGCGCGACAATTGACCGAAAATCGAATGCAATACGCGATTGTTCTTTGCAAACGATACCACGAAGAGAAATGTTCTGCTAGCTTTTCGATGATATCAGTTTCAGTTGACACAACCAGCACTTGCTGTGGTTGTTTTTCCTCGACATCGTGAAAGTTAGAACCTTGTAAAAGAAGTTTTGATTTTGGCCAATGTTCTTCATCTGTAGACAACCATGATGGACCGTTCCACCACAGGCTGTGAGTTGCGAGATTGGAAGGAGTTACACCCCTCGAAGCACAGTCTGCAGGATTCGATTCCGACGCGATATGATGCCAAGAGTGTCGTGGAATCGTTTCGAGTATGGCAGCTGTGCGGTTGGCCACGAAGGTTGTCCAACGACGAGGTGGTGACGAAAGCCAATGTAATACGATCTCGGAATCGCACCACGCGAATGTTTTATAGATGTTATTGGTTATTGATGATTTGATGACGTTGAATAGTCTAGTCAAGAGTAATGCGCCGCATAGTTCCAATCGCGGGATCGAAACTGGTTTGACAGGAGCCACTTTAGTTTTAGCTGCAATTATAGTGATTTTATATGTTCCGTCTTCCATTCTACAGCGACTGTAAACGACAGCAGAGTAAACCAATGACGATGAATCCGAGAAGCCATGTAACTCCACCTCTTTTACGGATGTAAATATATGTCTTGGAATGCGAAGTTTTTCGAAGTAGTGTAGTTCCTGTCTGTAAATGTTCCACCGTTGCGCTAGAAGGTCAGGCAAGGGATCATCCCAGCTAAGGTTATAATCAGCTGACCACAGTTCTTGAAAAAGCATTTTGAACAATATTATAGATGGGGCTAGAAATCCTAAAGGGTCGAAAATTCGCGATACTTCCGAGAGTAGGGTACGTTTAGTTGACGACGAGGAAAGAGGGTGTTTTGACAATGTAAACGAATATTCGTCAGCTATCGGATCCCAGAACATGCCAAGCACCTTAATGAACGAATTCGACTGCTCAGGGTCAAAAATAGAGTATTCGCATTCATCCCTTGGTATGCTAGAGAGCAAAGGCCAACAATTCGAATTCCATTTTCGAAGCTCAAGTTTAGCCATAGACAAAAGAGTAATAAGCTCCGATTTTTTAGCGATAAGATCTTCAATTAAGTTTGAACCTGTCATCACATCATCAACATATACGTCATTCAAGAGGATTTGAGAGGCTGTGGGGTATTGCGCTCTATAATCAACTGCCAACTGCTTCAAAACTCGAACCGACAAAAACGGAGCGGACGCGGTACCGTACGTTACAGTGCGTAAACGAAAATGTTCAATTTCTTTCATAGGATTATCACGCCAAACAATACGCTGAAAATCTGTGTGTTGATCGTCCACCCAAATTTGACGAAACATCTTTACAACATCGGCCGTAAAAACATAGCGATGCTGTCGAAATCGCAGACATACGCTAACCAAATCCCGCTGGATCGGAGGACCTACCAATAATGCACTGTTTAAGGATCGACCACAGGAGTCTTTAGCAGACCCGTCGAAGACAACGCGTAGTTTCGTCGAGCTGCTGTCCGGTTTCAACACTGCGTGATGTGGTAAGTAGAACGATTTACCTGGAATTGACTCAATTTCATTGGAAGGAATCTGCTCCATATGGCCAAGCTCTAAGTACTCTCTGAGAGCGAGTGAATGTTTGTTGAAAGTGCTGCTCAGCCGGGTCGTTGATAAATAATTCGTCCTTAGGAGGTGCGACATCTTCTAACTCCCAAAATCGTCGAAGTAAGACATCTACGTCAGCTATTGAATGGAACGACGATAGGGTGTTTTCCAGCATTGTCGTATCAAACAGTTCTCCGGTAATTACCCAACCAAACGAAGTACAGTGGGCAAGTGGGACACCCTTAGACCCTTTAATTTGATCCCCCTTCAGTATGCACCAAAGTTTATCAGCACCTATAGGAGCAGGAACGTTGAAATGAGGGTCAGCCAAATCTAACTCCCTTATATGTGACCCTGAAGAAGCATCAAATGAGTGTGTTGGTAAATTCGAAGTGAGCTTGCTTAAAACAAAGGCCTCGATGAACAAAGAAGTTGAATTTACAAGCGAACACAGTTGAATAGCGATACATCCTTTTGTATAACCAGCTTCCATGGAGGACAAACCGGAAACGGGAATTCGAGCATGGGTACGAGGATATCCGAGCCTTTGAGCGAAAGATTCAGCGACGAAAGACGATTGAGACCCGGAGTCTAGCAAAACCCGACAAGTAATAAGATGTCCCCTAATATCCTTAACATTGGCCAATATTGTTGGTAAAATGGTTTGTCTGCGAAGATTGATTTTAATCGAGTGGTTATTAACGAGTGACGAAGTGGATGGACGAGAAGAAATCGATATCGAATTAGATTGGGGCTGGCTGGTTACCGAAGGTAAGGATTTCATATTCGACTCTGAAGGTGAAACTAAGGGCGACGATTGATTTATATTATAATCGTCAGGATGAACCAACGAATGATGACGCGATTTACAAACACGACACCGGAAAGTGGATCGACATTTGTTCGACGAATGCCCAACCCGAAGGCAATTAAAACATAATGCATTTGTTTTCACAAAACTGCGACGAGAGTTAACATCTAATGCTACGAATTTGGCGCACTGAGATAGTAAATGTTCCAATTTGCACTTGGGGCACTGCGATTTTGTCTCTGAAGCTTCAGCAACATGCGATCGAATTGGAGCAGATTGTTTTGCACGCGACGAAATAGATCTATTGACCGACTGGCATGATTCAAGAGCATCACACCTTGATTGCAGAAATTCTAAAAGTTCATCTATTGTGCAATCATCCCGAGAGCCGACGTTCTCTGCCCAAGCTTGATTGGTGTCCGAGTCAAGTTTGTTAAGCAACAGATAAATGAGCCACGGATCACGATTTGTCTGTTTCAATGCTTTTAAACCACGCACAACTTCATCTGCCCCGTCAGTGATTTTCCGAAGAGTATGTACATTACTTATAGTAGTTGCCGGAAGCGCCAAAAAAGATTGTATGAAAGATTTCACTATTAAATTTACCCTGTCGTACCGCGCTTCCAAACGTTCCCATGCACCGAGAAAGTTTCCATCCGAAATAGGAATATGTTTAATAAGGTTGGCCGCATCATCCCGAAGGAATGACTTTAGATAGTGAAACTTTTGTGTTTCGGTAAGGTTTGTCTTACTGTCAATAGACCCTACGAAAAGATCACGAAAGGTCGGCCAATCTTTATAGTTACCCGAAAACGATGGAATCACGATAGGAGGTAAATTAACCGAAACAGAGTTCTGTTTTGATGACGCGTTGAGTTTTTCAAGAAACGTTGATTGTTGATTGACAAACTGTTCTAATACTGAACCATCAGACTCCTTTTGAGGAACACCTTGTCTTTCGCGAATAGCTTTCACATGTTTCGAATGAGCCACGAAATATCTATCCTCATATGCGGCGAACTCATTTTCTATGACCACAAGGTCATTTCCTTTCATATGAGGCAAATAGTCATTATGTAGCGAAGAAAACTCTAACCACGTTTCGTCTAGTTTATTTAACCGTATCTCTAAAATTTCAAGCGTCGTAGATTGTTCGATTGCATCCACGAATGTGGATGCACGATCTAATCGCCCTTGTGCATTTTCCCGTTGCAATTTTAATTTTAGAGCACTCATTTTCAACTGTCACAAATTTGAAAATTCACAGTGAAACGAAATACGAATATTATGTTATAATGTATGTTTACGTATGTAGATAGCGTGCGAGAATTTGCCCCCTTAAGATATTATACAAAACGTTGTATAATTGAAAGGGATATGCGATTATATATTTAGATGGCAAAGTTTAATTTTTCACCGAATGCACAGATTCACACGTGGAATTTTCAACAAAAGTTAAATAGTCTATTTTTACGCCTACGCGGTTCACTTTCTTAATTCGGCTTGGAAGGACCAGAATGATTTTGATTCAACTCAGAGGAAAAAACAGAAACAAGCAACAAACAAAAATCGAAAAAGAAACTCTTGATTTAGACGTTATAAAATTTATTGAAATTAAGAATACTATGATATATACTCATCTGTCGGCTGCGGTTGAAATCCAAGTGAACGAGAATATTGGACGTTAAAGATCATGACGACGAACCGCCACGCACATACGAGTACACATACGCACATCATGCGTGCATTCTTTTGTTGGTGGTGAAGTGCATAGAATTACGATGGTGTGTAGATCGTACGATTGAATCTGATGCACATGCAATAGTGTGAATGTGTGGGTGGCGAATCGTCTGATATTCTAAACTGTATGTGCATGACCGAAGTACAGTGAGTAACAAATAAATATATGTCCATTCCTGAACACCCACAATCAACTAAATGATCACACTACGATAGATCCTGAAGAAAACCGAAGAATAAGATACGCACCACATCGATTTTAAGGTCACATATGACATCATCGACAGGGAGGAACTATACAGAACCACGTCTAGCCTTGGTATTTCTGGCAAATTCGTCAAATTATGCTGAATGATTATGAAGAACGCTCGCTACTCGGTAAAGGTAGAAAAAAAACTTCTTGGAGACCTGTGCGAAATACGCAAGTCCACACCCGAGGCTTAAAGGTCGAAATAACTGCTTGGATACGCTGATGACATTGACATCATTGGCAGAACTCAGCGTGCTGTCACTGCTGTGTTTGCAAGTATTGGAACAGAAGCGGCAGAAACGAGTGTAGGCGTTTAGTTTTGCCCACCTTATATAGGCTGGAGTCTTAATTGAATTTCATCCAGTCATTCTCTGCTCAAATCTTTCGAAGAAGCTAGAAGCCAGCCAAGGCCCTAATTGATCTCAAATTTCGTTATTTTTTAGTCTTCAGAAGTTGTTTTCATATCCTCAAGCCTACTTATTGCCTTATAACAGGCTGACAAGTGTAGTCCAGATTCGATAATATGAAAATGGAAACAATATCATCCTCCTCGAACCAATTTTCCTTTCGGTACCTTCCCCAAATTCTTCTTTTCCAAAAGAATTTCCTGTGCCTCCGTCATATCTATGCCCTATATGTGGTACTGAAAGAATATTAAGTTTACAAAGGTCATCAGCTATCGTAATAGGACTTATATTTGTAGGTTTCTTAATGTATAAAATGAACCATCAAACCTCCATCTATTTACAAATTGAAGTCCATTCTTTGATTTGGTATAGCTGAGGACCCATTAGAGTTCATTAATTTATCATTCCAGCAAACCAGGACACTGTAGTCTGGAAAAGTGACATTTCTTCACTGGCGACACATAACTATAAAGCCTTAATCTATCCCTTTGTCGTGCTTAAAGTTCGTATCTATGTGCTTGAATGCTTACAGCACTATTCAGCGTTAGTCTACTGCCGCCACGCTATACTCCACTTAAAGCTAAAGGCGTAACGTATTCCGTTTTGGCAATGAGACTCAAAAAGCATTTCTAAAGCAAGGCATACATACTCGTAGCAAAAAAAAAAAAAAACAAAAAAACAATTTTCCATCTCTTTGTCGCATTTTCGGTTGTGTGATGAATTAATCCCTGAGAAAAAGGACTTTATCATTTGCATCCGTTTGGTTGTAAATTTGTCCCGGCATACTCGTATCTCTCTGCTTTGTGCACACTTACAGATAAAAAATTGTTCCAGCAGTGCTTTTTGATTTTTTTTTTTTTTGAGTTTGTTGTAATCATTTCTTGATGTCTAGGACGAAAATGTCCTGCTATTCCGACGGAGACATTCAAAATTTACTCGCCCACTCGTATGGATATCCAAATGTGTCCATAACGTACTAGCTCCAACTAAGCCAGCTAGCTTTCAAATGGAATGAGAAATGGAGGGAAAAGTGCCCCCGTTCATGGGTAGATCTTGGTTGGGTTGTTATCCTTGTACCATCTGGCGTTCAAGTCCATCGAAAGTGATTGAGAGAACCAAATGAGCCAGGGACAATTGAATCCCTTTTGCATTCAGCAAGTTTTTCTACTCCTCTTCCTGTTAAATTTTCATTTTCTTTTCTATTGCACAGTGTACTCGTAGTCGTAGTTGAGAGATTATTTGTGACCGTGTACATAGTACAAGGGAAAGGAAAAGTTTTAAAAGCATCCATCCTTTGAATTTCTCCTGGAAATTCGTTGAATCCTTAAGCTAATACACATGCTGACCTATGATTCTGTTGTGAAATATTTCGGTCATCTACTTTTGAAGTTGGGCAAATGCGAAAAGCAGCCAGGATTGTACTGCTACAATAGTTTCTCTGAAATATGAAGAGATTTTCAATTGAATGTGCGTTCCTGTGCATAGCCAGAAAAGAACTTGGATTCTGGGATGAGTTTCCTATTTGAGGATGCTTGTTACGTTGTTATGGTTGTGTAATGGATGGTATTATGGTTTTTTTTTGTTCTCCTTTATCTGTGCACTTATGGAGATTTCCGGCTTAGTATTTATCATGTCCTTATGAGTATGTAAACCAACAAGGATACGGCGGAGTTAAGTAATACAATTCTTGCAACATTTATGGCAGAAATATTTTGCACATTTTTTTTCCAGCAGTCTCTGTCAAGTCTCTGTAGCATTGAAAATGTGTTGTTTTGTCACTTTGTAAAAGGAATGTAGAACTCAGGTTTGTATTTAATGGTTTGGGACATCTGATTTTTTAAATATGCATTTCCTAAAGACAGAATGCATTTCGTTCGGTTACATGGATTGAATATAGGTTTCGGGTTTCTGACTTTTTTAAAAGATTTGTTCTTAAGTGAGTAACTAGTTGATGGTGGACTTACAACCAATCCGATTCTTGGCATGGAATTTCAGGTGCTCCCACTTACGTACTTATTAAGGTGGAGCTACAGCCTGGGTTAACCTAGGCCCCAAAGAATAAACTCTTCAGTTGGTCAACACTAGTTACGCACTCCATGTTGGTTGAAATCCTTTTACATTTAGGCGTTCCAAGGGCTAGCCCTAAGGCGGATCTTTCCTTAATGTCTTTTAGTCTCAGATAAAAACTAAAGAATCTTCAGGCCCGAGCAATAATATTCATTCGTTCTATATAGCGTAGCCAACTCAGGCGACCGTACGTGGAGTTTGCGCTCATACCTTGTTCTCAAAAGCCTGTAAAGGCGAACGCGACCAGGAATAGTCCGAAAAATTTGCGTTCAAAGCAACCAAGAATTCTCATCTGCGTTCGCTAACCCTGATGACTTTGTGTTTAGCACTTAACCCTGGTGTTCCTAGTTTATGTATATCAGTAGCCCCTTACAGACGAGTTTGTTTTGTACATGTGTTTGCCTGCATTCTTTTCTCAAACCAGAGGATTAATGGAGTATACCAGAGAATACCAGCATGGGCCTGATAAGGGCCAAGTAGCAGATTACCTTTACCCTCGCATCGAGTTGGCTGCTATAAAACAGTCTCTTTGTAAGAGCAAAAGCGCCTTTAGCTCTGGCCAGAGCAGCATCTACGAGGGGCGTTCAATATATTCTCGGTATCGATATGAAGGAAAATGCGAATTCAATTTAAATTATTTTTATTTTTCAATATGATCTCCCCTAACATCAATGCATTTGTTACATCTTGAGATAAGCTTTTTTAAACCCTCAAAATAATAAATTTCCTCTTTCTCTGCAAAATACCGACTTGAGTTCTTCATCATCCGAAAATCTTTTTCCACGAAGACATTTTTTCAAATCCGGAAACAGGATATAATCACTAGGGGCAAGGTCTGGACTATAGAGTGGGTGTTGGATTTCTTCGAAACCACAATCTCGCGCAGCAGCCTTGGAAACTCGCACCGTGTGAACAGGAGCGTTGTCATGAAGAAGCAACACACCCGCTGCGAGTTTACCCCGTCTTTTCTTTTTAATTTCCTCCCGCAAATTATGCAAAGTGGAAGCGTAGGATGTGGCGTTGATGGTTTCACCTTTTTTTTTGTACTCAATGAGCAAGATTCCCTTTGAGTCCCAAAAAACTGTGGCCATGAGCTTTCGGGCAGACGGAGTGACTTTGAACTTCTTCGGGGGGTCTGTTCCTTTTTTATGCCACTGCATGGACTCTTGTTTGCTTTCAGGGTCATAGTGGTGGACCCATGTTTCGTCCCCAGTAACAATTCGATCCATAACACCGTCCGCGTTCTCACTACACATCTCCAAAAGCTCTCTACAGCATGCGATTCTCACTTTTTATCTGAGGCGCTGTGAGCATTCGTGGCACCCACCTTGCACTGACCTTTGAAAGGTTAAGATGGTCATGAAGAATGGTGTGAATGGTACCAATTGAAAGCTTGGTGATCTCTGCCATCATTTTCACCTTTATTCGGGCATCCTCAAGAACAAGTTTTTCGACTTCTTTGATGCTTTCTCCCGTACAAGCAGTAGCCGGGGCGCCGGAGCGGGGGTCGTCCTCAATGCTCTCTCTGCCTCTCTTGAACTCACTTGACCACTTTTGCACAGTTGATAATGAAGGTGCGGAACCCTGGTAAACAGCCACCATCTCTTCATGAATAGTTTTTTGACTTTTTCCTTGCTTAGTGAGAAATTTAATTACAGCGCGATGCTCAATTTTCACCATCATCGTCTCAGTTGCCATTATGATTCTGTTTAACTAGAGATAAAACGCGAATTAATAATCACATTTATATGAAATTTTACATGAATGCACTAAAATAATAGTATTACTTGATAAATAAGTCAATTTATATATGCAACCACAGCTTCACCCCGATACCGAGAATATCTTGAACGCCCCTCGTACATTTTTGTCAAAATACAGAAACTGATCTAGCCAGATCCCAAGGTATCTGACTACATTTCGACAAGCAAGAGGCTGTCCGTGTTGTCCAATGATCGAGAACATTCGCCAATTTTTTCTGGTATCCCTAGAGGCTCCAGACAACGGCGTCTTAAAAAGAATGGTTTCCGACTTCTGAAAATTGATTTTCAACTTCCAGTCCTCGCAAAATCGTCTTATCTTATCGAAGTCACGCTGCAAGAGAGTATTAATGACCTCGATTTTTGGACCTGTTCTGTACGCTATCAAATCGTCTGCGTACACAATAGTATGGGGAAGTGAACCTATCAAGTCGCTTGTATAATTGTTGAATAGGATCGGCGAATTGACCGCGCCTTGCTTAAGACCATTTTTCATTTGAAATATTCCAACAGAAGTCACATCACCATTTTTCACGATGAACTGTCTGTTAGTTAGCATATTATAAAGAATGTACAAGAGTGGTTTACTGATCCCCAGCCTAGTCAGCTTATACAAAAGACCCTCTAACCATACGGTGTCGAAGGCCTTCTCCAAGTCAACAAGGCAGGCACCAGTACATTGGTTTTTGCCTTTATTCCATTGGATATCGGACACCAGTTTAGACGCGGCATGTGAGATACGAGTATCATGTCCCGCCTTAAAACCGAATTGATTATCCGGAACTATATGTTTGTCCTCAACCCACCTAGACAGAGCTCTATTGATTACTTTTTCAAACACCTTACTGATATTCGGAAGGAGACTTATCGACCGAAGATTCGCCGGCTTGGATATATCCTTTCCCTTTTTGCGGATAGGTTGCACCACCGCCGTTTTCCAATGCGCTGGATAATGTGCATTATTCATTGCATTATTAAACAGGGTGGTGTAAATGTCCACCGCTTCTAGAGGAAGATGTCGAAGCACGATGTTCGGAATACCATCGGTCCCCACTGATTTCTTAGCCCTGATTGTGTCGAAGATCTCATGGAGCTCTTCCTCCGAAATGAACGGGGGTAGGTCACCCTCTCTGGTGATGACATTATTTGCCATATTTTCTTCGCTGAACCGGGTGAAACCAGAGCCCTCGGATCGCCAGTTCTCTACTTCATTTCGAATGAAGAAGTCGTGCACCAAGACGCGATTGTCCAGGTCATAATTAGGTCCAATGGTATCAGTGGCCTTGTATATTTCCTGGAAAGTCGCCCCCATGGCTTCAACCTTCTCCTGTGGATCCTCGATCACAAAGAAGTCGTCATCATCAGCGGCCTCATTTGGATCAATACCTGCTATTGTCAGTAACCGTTCGTTGTCTGTTGTCCGGGGTATTTTAAGACACTGAAGGTCGTTTTGATTTTTTCTCCGAAATAGTTTATTTATTTGCGGGAACATATTCGGGTTGCTGTTGTTCCAATGCGAACTTACAGATATTCTGTAATTCTCTTTTATTAACGTTTGAAGATTTTTAATCGACGCCTTCAGTGTCCTAATCTCTGGGTCTTGTCTGTCAGTTAACTGTCTGTACAAGTTTTTGAGTCTTGACAGAAGTCTACTTTTCTGTCGGTGCAGTACGTCAATAGTAGGATTGCGGAACAAGTCTTCGTTAGTCGTATGTCGATATCGCGGTATTGTAGCGTCCATAGTTTGTTTAATTGTCTCGTCCATTTGTTTTAGGTAATTGTCGATCTCCTCGTTTGACAAATTCGTATTGGACGGTGGGTGGAGCGAATTCGAGGAGAACGCACTTGTTATGTTTGCGGAGAAGCGTGTCCATCGAGTCTTACTGTAGTTGTCAGAATATCTTTGGACAAACTCCTCCAATTCTGAAATTTCGTTGGGAACTGTAATTTCGGTGCTAGAATCGCAATGGTCGCTGTCATACACGAATGTGCGCAGACAGTTTAGCGTTTGTAAATTCGTAGCTGTCAGTCGTATACGTTCGTCGTACAGCAATAGATCCAAATAAGACCCGCCTCTGCTAAAGACCGAGTCTGTACAAGACATCGTGCTGACCCCACCAATCGAGTAGTAGGTTCCCTCTAGTATTTGGCAAATTATTTCTCCAATCTCTGTGTTTAGCGTTATTATAAAATAATTGTCCCCCGATTTCAGCCTCAGAAGTCGAAAAAGCGTGTCGAGCTCCGTAACAAATAAAGTGGATTGTGAAGTCTCGGGTGCATAAACTGAGGCCAAGTACAGCCGCTTTCCACTGCAGAGCGGGATGTAAATGACTACAGCATCCAACACCCGGAACCTGCGCAACACTCTCTTGTACACTCTGTGAAATTTTTATACCTTGTTTAATGAAGATTACGACACCGACGTCGTAGCCAATTCAGGCGACTTATGCACACTTCCCAGAACAGGCCGACACCGCACGTGGAGTTTGCGCTCATACCTTGTTCTCAAAAGCCTGTAAAGGTAAACGGGACCAGGAATAGTCCGAAAAATTTGCGTTCAAAACAGCAAGAATTCTCACCTGCGATGACTTTGTTGACAGCAATGCTGTGGATGAGATAGTTTCATTTACAAATGATCTTTTGCCCGTAAGTATGGTCAAACTGTCAAATTTTTTTATTTGGGGTACCGCTTCTACATTTTCGCGAAGATGCACATCAAATGCTCTTTATTTTTCCCCCGAAGGTATGGCAGTTCTTCCCTTTTTTTCCTCGCAGACTGTGGTTCCTTTTCGTTTATGTATGTTAGTATCTCCTTTCAGACGAGTTTGTTTTGTACATGTGTTTGCCTGTGGAGTAATGAGGTGAAGCCGGTGTCATTTGCGGTTTCCATAAAAAGTTCTTGGCATTGATGCAAGTGATTTCGAACGTGTTGTGCAGGTTGAAAAGGACTAGGGATTAGGTTGAGAAATAATCGATTGTCTTCTCCTCACAATACTTTTCCATTGTTGTGCCCATTGGGATGTTCGTGGACTGCAATTAGGTGGTGGTTTGAGTATACATTGGTTGGAAAGTTCAAGGTCGACTGTATATTGATGGACAAAAGCTTTGAATCGATCGTTACATGATCAAGTCGTTTGACTCTTTCATAATCAAATAACCCACATGTTTCGCGAGCCAACGTCTCAAAATTTCTTGTCTAATTCTGCTACCCCGCAAAAAAAAAAACAATTAGCGTGTGCTTTTGTTTATGGACATCGTCTTTGTTCACTTCCGGAGTATTACCATTGTCTACCGCGAAGACAGAAGTCAGAAAAATTTGTTTTTATTTTTAAGCATGAGCATCGACCTCATCCCTCTTGATGTATTGTAGTAGGGGTGACGAATAGCTAACCACTGGGACACGCCGACCGAAAAACTAGTTGTTGCGATACGAACTTCGCATTAAGGACGGCAATACTCATGTATTCTTCTTAACTTCCTTTTTTAACTCCATAGTTACACATACAGCTGATGCTCTTGTGTAGGATAGTCAAGGTTTGTGAGTTGATAGGGTATCCGCAACGCTTCATTACGTAATAAGGGTTACGTTGACCCAATTTATTTGGGGTATATAATTGAAGGTTCTGCTTGCCGTCTAGCGTTGAATGACATTTGGTAAGACCAAATGGGTTAGTCTTTGAATGAGTCATAGCAATGTTGTTGCATCTACGAATATTAAGAGCAGCATCTTCTCTTTCCCCCACGAAGGAAAACGTTGACGCTATCAAAGAATTTTCCTACAAATTCGTTGACACCTTAAATCTTAGGTGATTTTTGGCAACACAATCGGGAAGAATAGGCAGCACGACACCATCTCTGGAAACGCACTAAGGTTAATTGACTCTGCTGCGAGACGAAACATTACTAGAGCAAGCTCACAGGTGCTCCGTCTTAATATCTACAAAGATACATATCAGTCACCGAGCGGCGAACATAGACTTAGAGCACTACCTCATTGAAGCTGAGATACGTCTACGGATGCCTCAAATACCATAACAAAGAAGAAAGAAATACTGTGGGACTTAACGTTGAATGCCTGCAATCGCTATAAACCGCCAAAATCTTCGCCGATAACGTATGCCTTAACCTCTCTACATGTCCTATTGTTGGGGTAAATTCTCCCGCAACAAGGGTGACTCTCTTCTCTCATACAGTCCTTTCGGTCTCTCTTTTTTCTGAGTGGATGTATCAATCCCTGTCTGAGGTGGAGGGCATCTATGGTCCCATCTGTCAGTGGTCCACCAGCACCAGACCTCGAAAAACAACTCACGTAACATAGGTGCTACGGGATCTCCTCAAAGAAGAACGCGGATGTTCAGTCGGTGAAGGCCTAAGGACGATAGGAAGACTCACGACGACCCAGAAGCTGAAGTTGCGATAGGAGGTCCACCAAGACTACCATTGTCGAGGCTCTAGGGTAGACTCGCAACGGGTAATATCTGACAGGACGTTTGATCGCCGACGGATGGGGATGGACGGCCTTTCAAGCCAGACAGCCCGTCATGATAATAACGAGTGGGCTAGGACGATCCCTGTAGCTTACACCCCAACAAAAGCAAAGAGAAAGTATTGCTGGAGAAACACCACGTCCCACAACCGATGTGGGTGGCACACTCTTGCCCAGTCTCTATTCCCAAAAATCTGAACGCCGATCCACCTGTGTAGTTAGGGGCCCACGGGAAAAAATTGCAGAAGCACTGCTACTTATCAAGAGGCACGAGAATTGCACGAGGAGCAAAACTGTGTCAGTAAAGGCACAGGATAAAGAAAATGAGTATAGTGTAGTGCAGTTAAGACGGCAGACTCCGGTAGGCCGCACGTGCGAAACAAAATTTTGAATTTTTAGTGTTCGGTGCTGTGCAAATAGCGGGTCACTCTATCGACGAGTGCATCGCTAAAGCAGCAATAATAAATCGTCGAGCTCAAATGGAGAGTTATAACATAGCGCAAAATTCATTTTCTTTTCTTTCTTTCTTCCGGGATATTTCCTTTTTTTTCTCAAATCGTGATTCCTTAAAAATTACGTGGCGCCTAACTTTAACCCAGGTATAGCTGCCGTTCAAGCGCTACCTAGAGGAACTTACACCTGGAATAAGTTCCAGAAGAGTTATTTTTGAATCGGGGGTGCCGAGATCATCCAGCCGACATCAAGTGTTGAAGACCAATGGGATCGATGCCAATGAAACATAAGAAACAACGCAACCATATCGGAAGTTTTACTAAAATGTAAAAATAACGTCTCAATGCAACCAGACCTGAACAGAGGTCTGAGTAGGGCAGCATACGTTAGTAGTAGAGTCACAATCGGTACTGAGGATATGACAAAACCACTTCTGCAGACTGTCGAATGATTCAGGCAACCCAAATTCCGCTGTGAGGAATTATGAACTATTCAACGAGCATAGCAATATCAAAGCTTAAGTCTGCTGAATCGGCCGGCCTATCTGCCGAGCTGTTTAAGGAAGCTTTAGATGACTTCGTAGAGAGCATGCCCCAACTCATTTCCAAGATTTGGTATGCAGAAAGCATGTCTAATGAATAGAATATCTACACCATTTGTCCGATCCACAAGAAAGGAGACCATCTTAACTGCGCCAATTATAGAGGCATCATTCTTCTAAAAATCGCATTAAACATCTTACCTACCGATTTGTGACATCGCCAGAAGGCTTTCACCCACGATCTGATCTATATGTGCGGTTTTAGGATTGGTAAGCCCACAAACCACGAGCAGTACGCATTACTTCATCGGTTTTCAGCAGAGCTATGGAAAGCCATGTCTAGCCTTGTTATTCCTGCCAAACTCGTCAGATTGGGCAGAATGGCGATGTAAAATGCTAGCTACTCAGCAAGGGTCTGAAACACTTTCTCCGAGGCCATCGATCTTAAAAAAGGTTTTGGGCAATGTGATGCAGTGTCATGTAACATTTTCAACATCGTACTTGAGAAAATTGTGCGGAAATCACAAGCCAACACATTGAAACGGAAGCGGCCAAGGTAGGTTAAGCCAGTACAAGTACATGCTGTCAACAAGTAGAGGCACGCAATATCGGCGAATTGTACAGAACGATATAACTTTGAGGTAGCTGGAGACACTTTGTATACCACGGCTTAGTCCCATGACGACATGTCATCAGAAATTTAGCGATGAGTTCTATTGCCAGTTACTGTTTCTTTGGCCTACGAGGGCAATTGAGTAATAAGACCTTGTTCAAAAAACATTAAGGAGATTCTAGTCGTATAAGGCTCTCGTCAGCAGAATTCTGCGTATGAACTTCATCGAAGGTGAATGAAAATGTTATTTGCCGTTTTGAACACATTTTTCGAGTGATATTTGGCCCCGTTTTAGTTGATGAGCTTTGTAAGAGGAGATTTAATGGCGAATTCTTCGACCTATAGGGGCATTGACCTGGCCAGAAAAGAACACATTAGTCGCCTAATATGGCTAGGTCATGTAAAGCGAATGAATCCTAACGTTCCCGCTCGAAGAATTTTCGATTCTAACTTTAAGGGACAGCGCAGTAGAGGAAGACCTCACCTTAAGGGCCGCACACAAGTGGGAGGGTACCCCCGCCAACTTTTAATGTGCAACCGGGGGGGCGCCAACTGCACAAACTTATCGGTTGAGGCTTAGGACCTACCCGGACTGGGTAAGTGTAGGATTGCTAATGCTGGAGCGGTAACCACGATTCTTCGTATTCACAGACTTTGCAGAAATCAGAACGCGGAACGTCATTGTATGGGCTCCCATGGCCTGAATACAGAATTTTTGGTTGGCTGGAATTTGATTAGCTCAAAGTTTTATTTAAAGTGTTTTGTCAATAGAAGGAGTAGTGCGTCTAGAAGCAAATACGTTAATTACGGTTGCTAATCATATGTACAAGTATAAGATTCATTACTGCCGAATTAACCCGGTTGGATTTGACCCTGCATTCATATAAGAATTGAAGCCGAACGACCATAGACAACACCGTGAGTTTGCTAATTGGGCGCAGGAAATGTTGGCCGGAGATCCGGATTTTGGGCAAAAAATCATCTTCTCGGACGGGACCCATTTTTGGTTCAGCGGCCATGCCAACAAGCAGAATTGCCATTATTGGAGCGAACACAATCCACAGGTGTTCGTCCAAGCATCAATGCATCCACAAAGATTTGACTGTTTGGTGCGGTTTCATCGGACGTTATTTCTTTCGAAATGAGGAAGGTGACAACGTTACCATCAATGGTCTCAGGCATAGAGCGATGTTAACCGACTTTCTGTGGCCAGAGCTCGACCACATCGATATATCCGTTCCAACCAGATGGCGCTACATGCCATACAAGCAACGCAACGCTCGAAGTTGTGAAGAAGAAATTTGGCGACTGGGTCATCTCACGGTGAGCGTCCATCAATTGGCCGCCGCGATTATGCGATTTGACACCACTCGATTATTTTCTCTGGGGCTACGTCTAAGTTCTTAGTCTACGCTAACAAGCTCGTGGATCAGCCACAGGTCCGTGTGAAAAAGTCTTTCATGAAGTTGTCAATTAGCGACGTTATGCAGGAAACATCACATGAAGCAAAAGTGGCCGAGGAAAGGTACGCAAAGATAGTGATGAAGAAGCTTTTTGTAACACAGCTGGATGTAGGAGATGTTGGAGAAGTAAATCTGTTAAATTTACAGGAGCTCATCAATACCTGCCGTAGCTGTTTCGCCATTTTAACATATGAATTAGGAGAGTCGAAATTGGGCGATTGCAGTTCAGATAACAACATCTCAACCGGACTGTGTACAATCGTTGTGTACAACCGTACAGGCTTCCGTTTGCAAAGCGGGCGGTTGTTAATGAGGAAGTCATAGAATTGCTGGCTAGATCTTGGAGTGATTCGTCCATCGTCATCGGATTACTGTTCACCGATTATCTTGATGAAAAAAAAAAGACGGTTCAGATAGATTCTGAATCGATTTCCGAACTCTTAACAAAGACACAGTAAGGCGAAAATTCCCTATGCCAGTGATTGACAAGGTGTTGACGTCACTAAGTGGGAACTCATTCCGCACGGTGCTGGACTTGGTGTTAGGGTACCACCAAATCCGGATGGAGGAGCACAGCAAGAAGTACACCACTTTCACAACGGACGAGGGATCCTTTGAGTTCAATAGGACGCCTTTTGGGTTGGTAAATGCCCCTGCCCATTTCCAGGCATGCATGAACTCGCTGAAATCTTCATTGAAGAAGGATGATGCAGCGACATATCTAGACGACATCATTATAGCAAACAGAATGGTAGAGGAGGGCTTGGACACGCTGCGAAGGCTCTTGGAGGCGCTTCGGAAGCTCGGACTTACATTTAACGTAAGTAAATGCATTTTTTTTTTAAACTAACAGCGAATTTCTTGGTTACGAGGTCTGAAGACAAGCCGACGAAAGAGTTTCCGACCCCGAAAAACATACATGAAGTACGGCGGTTTCTGAGACTTACTGGCTTCTTCCGAAAATTTGTACGGAATTATTCGCAGTTGGCAGTACCTCTCACAGAGCGGATGAAAATAGACAGAGAGTTCACGTGATCCACACAAGAGGATGATTTCCGTAAGCTAAAGGACACCCTGAGCAACTTGCAAGTGCTGGGGCTGTTTCACCCTGAGTGTGAGCACGAGGTGCACATGGATGCTTCTTCTGTGGGGCTCATGTTCTATTGCCGTAAACTATCAGAAGATGAAGTACCATTCCTACGAAATCGAAGTGTTGGCCATCGTAGATAGTCTTGATCGACTCCTGGTCTATCTTCTGGGGAAAGACTTCAAGGTAGTCACTGAGTGTGAGGCGAGCGTGGCGACGGAAAACAAGGTGGACAGGTGGTGACTCAATCTCCAAGAGTTCTCTTTTGAAACAGTACATCAACCTGGAAGGAAAGCGGCCTAAATGGATGCGCTCACCCGACAGCCAGTAGAAGAGCCTAAGGTGATGGAAGAAGCATCATTACATGTCCTGTCTAGAGACTATGGAGTGGCAAGATACTAAATTACGCACAATCATCAAACAGCTGAAGTCGACCGAATCTGCGGGTGTGAAGAGACAGATGCAGAACGAATACAAACTCAAAGGGATGCGGCTGTTCCGGGTAGTGGACGGTGGTGAAAAGTGGGTGGTGCCGCAAGCAATACGGTAGAGGATACTGGAACTCTGTCACTTAGCAGATGAAAAGACTTTAACCAAAGTACAGTAAGCATATTGGTTTCCGAAGATGCGCGGCTTCACACGGGAGGACATAAAGTCATGTGCGGACTGCGCCTACTCGAAAAGAAAGGATGGAAAACTGGAGGGCGAGCTACATAGTGCACTCAGAGTACCGGTCCCATTCGACACCATTCATCTGGATCACCTTGGACGATTCACCTGAACGAAAGGAAGCACCACGTACGTTCTAGCGATTGTAGGCAATTTTACTAAGTACACCGTGTTACGAGCAGTGAAACCTGCGAACACAACCTGGGGGTGCCCAATATGTTGATGGGCATATCTGAGTATTTTACCGTACCAAGACGGATGGTAATCGATCGTGGCTCAGCGTTCACTGCAAAGGCGTTCGAGCAGTACTGCGAAGACCATGGTGCGCAACATATTAAAACCGATGTGGGAACACCGAAAGCGAACTGCCAGGTGGAACGGTGCAACCATACCATTTTAGCGGCAGTGAAATGTGCTCATTCGACGGAAAGGGACTGGGCGAGCTACTTGAGGACGATTCAATGGCAGCTGAATACAGCCAGGAATGTTACTACGGAAGCGAGCCCACGCAAGCTTTTGTTCATGTACACAGCGAGAGACAGACGAGCCGGAAGAGATGCGTCGGAGGAGGAAGAGGTCGCTACGGAATATCGAGAGGAGCCAGAAATATCAGAAACAATGCTATGACTTGAGGTGGACGATTAGCACCTGGTCGAGCATGAAGCATGGATGAGTCTCGTAAGGTAGAATCGCTTTACAGGGGACCATAAGTAAGGTGCTGTCCAATGATCGCTATGAAGAGAAATCAACGACGATTCAGCACAGTGATGAGTTCAGACAAGCTAAAGCCCTGGTGTGAATTTCCAGATGAGGGCCTCGGTGGAGAGGACGAAAATTGTTCAGTTGCAGGTGGTGAAACCAACTCGGACTCAGAAACCGTTGCGTCCATCCGGATCGGTGGCAAGGGTGGTGACGATGACGACGTTACCATCGTGCGGACACGATGTGTTTAGGATGGTCGAACTATTAACATACAGAGTGGGTGATTCGTCTGTTAACCGTCCAGAAGACAACAATAAAAATATAAATAAGCCTTTCGAATAAACCGGTGTTTTTTTTCTTTTACTAGTTTGGTTGTTGCTTCAGGGACACTTATAGACTGCTGCCTCTATATCCTCCGGCTGGATTTGTTTTTATACAATCTGAACAGAGATTGAAGCGTTTGGGAGTATGAACACGCGTGAAGTACCCAGACCGATACGGAAAACTTCAAATTTTATCGTTATTACATGTGTCTAAGATATCTGACTCTATATAGAAGTTGCTTAGAAAACTGAACTGGAGTAAGCAACGCTATAGTGGAAGTTTCATTCAGCAAAGAATGTTGAAAATAACGCTTAGGATTATGGCCTGGAATGACTATAAAAACTAAAAAAATGTTTAAAATCCGTACGACCCTTTAATTTTGACGGAAGATACATCCCAATTTGATTGCTAAAACTAATACGAAAGAAGTCCTCGTATCCAAAAAAGGAATGTCCAAGTTCTTGCTTTCAAATCTCCGTTAATGACTTCTCAACCATCACTTTGATGGTGAAGACAGTTTATCCAAAGAAATCAATTCACTTAAGGAAAACAAAAAGCAAACTTAATGTCCCTTTGTTTGTTGAGTATCTTTTATCTCTGGAGCGCATGTTGATGGAATTCCAAACATTTACGGGTAGAAAGTGATTGATAAATCTAAACCCAATGATTGATTTACGACCATGGGTAAAGTCTATTGTACCCCCCGTTTATCATCGTCCTGAAGATGCACTTGATTAGCAGAGGTTTTCCTTTTTTTTTTTTTAAATCTTCATGATGCCCCAAAGTTTTTCGATTTGGTAATGTGTACGTATACTCGTATGTAGTGGGTTTTCGATTTTATGGGTTAGAGATCATTTCTTTAGTAAATTTTAAAAGAAATCGTTTTTAAGTTGAAATTCGGTTTAAGGATATCTGACGTCAGATATGAATCTTGAAGAAGATACGTGTTTAAATGAAATTCAAAAATAGCCAATATTCGAAAGGGGGTCTTGAATTTATGACATTGGAAGGGAAAAGTGAGGACTGAAAGTTCTTCGAATCACCAGTACAAGCCTCGGATATGGACAGTATTTTTTAGGGCAACGTCGTATTACTTTCATTAAGGAAGATTAAGGAGCAGAATGGTTTAAAAAAAAACTTTCACCTGGAAAACCAACTGAGCGCGATCTTGTGAGAAGAATCTTAAAACGTCATGGTAATTGGATCTTGGTTTACGGCCTCAGGTACACACGATAATGGAAAAAGTGTTTGGATTTCTACAAATCGTTATTTTGGATTTCGGGATTGTTCCCTAACTCCAGTTCAGACCAATGTGGACGATCACTGGAAATAAAGATGGGGGCGGAAAAGCAAGATGATCTCAAGAAAATCAATATTGCAGATCTATATCTAAACTTGTAGAGCATATACACCTGCATTGAATTTAAATTTGATGAGGGCTGACGCCCCCAATTTATTTCGCTTAATACAAGCTTAGACTAACTTAAAAACTGGGACTTAAAAACTAATAACTGTTAAAGGTTAGAAAGTAAGGGAATGATGGAAGTGATCAAGTTTAAGACGAGAAGTGCTCAGGTTGAAATCAAAAAGGGTGAGGCTTGATTTGGCCTTACGGAGCATGCGGGTGATTGGTTCGTCAGAACCATAAGAGGTGCGGTGGGTTGGAATATACATAGAAGAGGCGAAGACAGCGTAAATTACAAGGGTTAGTGTTGAAGGAAATAGAATTGTAAAGGGCAGCGCAATCCACAAAACCAGAGAACAGTCGATGAATGAAGAGAATGTCCCCTACGACTCTGCATTTTTCGAGGGTATTCAGGTTAAGAATGTTGAGGCGGTCACGACAGGGAGGTAAGATAAGAGCGTCATCCCAGGGTAGTCCACGAATAGCAAGGAAACGATGTTGAATGTTCTCGATTTGGAATATATGCACTCGCTGATAGGGGGACCATACTTGGCTGGCCTACTCGAGAAGGGGCCGGACAAAGGTAATGTAAAGTGATCTTGTCACATAAGGCTTGCAAGGTTCTTTATACCATCGTTTGATAAAACCGAGCAATGAGTTGGCTTTAAGAATTATCTCATCAACGGAAGTTTAACTCTCCATCGCATAAAGTCTCGAAGCGATTGAACCTGGGTTACAGGTTGGTCATGCAGAAAATAAAGTCGAGGGGGAAATTGTTTGGACTTACGAGACAAAGTCATAGATTGACATTTGGAGACATTAGGTAGGTAGGTAGGTAGGTAGGTAAGAGTGGCTGTTGGAAATACCAACCCCCTTCCGCCTATTGGCCCATTGCACAGTGGTTCAGGTTCCAAAGAAGGGCGGTCATAGGGTTTTTTGGGCAGATTTACAATGAAATCATATCATTTTGGCTTGAAAAATCGTTGTTATGATTACTAGAGGGTTAGAACAAGACAAAAAAAGCTATTTTTTTAAACAGAGTATATTCATGCATAATATATTCATCATATATTGGGTATATAATTAAAAAAATGCGTTTTTTTTTTCAAAATTTGAACGTTTATTTAAGAAAAACAAGTACAATAGTATTATTCAAACTATTGCCCATCTGAAACTATGACTTCTTCCCATCTTTCTGGCAATTTGTGGATCCCATCCCAAAAGAAAGGCGCCGGCTTAGCAGCCAAGAATGAATCAAGCCAATTTTTGATATTCTGCTCTGATGTGAACCATATTTCAGTGAGGGCGTTCTGCATCGACCGGAACAAATGGTAGTCAGAAGGGGCAAGGTCTGGGCTATAAGGCGGGTGGGGTAAGACTTCCCATCCACTGTTTTCCAAATAGTTCTTAACCGGAATAGCAACGTGCGGCCGAGCGTTGTCATGATGGAAAATTATTGCCTAGTGTCTGGTCTCATATTCCGGGCGTTTTTCGGCCACTGCTCTCTTCATTGATGGTTTCATCCGGTTTTAGCAGATCATAATACAGCATACCCATCTGATCCCACCAAATACAGAGCATCACCTTCGCGCCATGGATATTCGGCTTTGCCGTTGATTTGGCTGGTTGACCGGGTTTCACATATGATTTTTTGCGCTTGGGGTTGTCATAATGGATCCATTTTTCATCACCAGTAACAATCCGATGTAAAAATGACTTCCTTTTGTGTCGTTCCAGCAGCATTTCGGACATGCAAAACCGCCTTTCGACATCTCTCGGCTTGAGTTCATGTGGAACCCAATTTCCTTGCTTTTGAATATATCCAGCTGCTTTTAAACGTTTTGAAATGGCTGCTTGAGTGACACCCAAAAATCCTGCGAGCTCTTCTTGTATTTGGCAACAATCTTCATAGAGTAATGCTTCCAGTTCTTCATCTTCAAACTTTTTTGGCTGCCCAGGACGTTCATCGTCTTCCAAGCCAAAATCACCACTTTTAAATCGTGCAAACCACTTTTGGCACCTTCGGCAGCAGTTTTCTTCAAAAACACTTTTTCAGGCACAAAGTTCGACATATTTGAGTGAAAAAAATTATTGTTGTTTACGCTTCACATGAATGACATATACTGAAGTGACGTACAATGACAGTAGGTTTCCAACTCATGTTCCAATGGAATAATACAAGTTACGCCATCTCTTAGCAAACCGCCCGAATTAAGTTATAGACCCAATATAAAAAAACATGATCTCACAAAAAAATCGGGTTATAATAAAAATAAAATTAGTTTTGTTTATCTTATCAAAACGTAGTATTTTACATGAAACAAGTGCTATGTTCATAGTATTAAAAATGTCAAGTAATATAAGATAGTATAATAAAGTTACAATAAATCTCAAGAACTTAATAAATCCAACACTTCTTTTACTAACGCAGACTTCTTTTTATACTGCAACTTTCTTAAACTAGAAATAAGTGAATCTGAATTAAGAAGAAGACTGTGCAAGAGATCCATGTTAGTAACATCTCGGAAATGTTTCCTAGTATTATCGCGTCTGAATAGTTTGACTAATTTATTACAAGACTCAGCGGCCTCCTCAGATAATTCACCAATAGATAATATCTATCACTTCCGCTCCTTGAATCAATACTTTATGTATTGATGAAGGTAAGTTATATCAAGGGTATTCCTCCACAAGCATCTTGGCAGTATCAAAAGCATAACTCTTAAATTTTTCTGAATTTATTTTCTAACCAGAAGAAAGGCCCTGCAGAAGGTGACTACATCTGTCAATAAGATCTTTTCTAATACCTGTTATTGCAAATGAAATACCAGAGTTATGGAAAAAAGGTGCTGTTTTTCCATCACTGGGTGTGCCACTTCCTCCACTTCGAGGTTTCTCTACAATTAAACCTACTTAATTTTTACCTAAGCTGCCGTTGAACTAGCTCTTTTTTCTGAGCAAGATTAGCTTTATCCTCTGCAGAACGCGCTTGCCACTTTTTAATATTAATTCGATAAGAAACCTGAATAAAATACTCGAAAAATCTAATGTATGAATACAGAGGAAATAAGCCAAACTCAAATTTACTAGTATCAGGGACCTCTTTTAAGCATATATTTAAATCGTTCATCTCTTTTGGTGTTGCACCACAAATGTAACACCTACTCGTTGATAAGTCGCTAAGTGCAGAACAAACTTTACCATCTACCATCGTCAATAGTAAGGAATGGATGATTTTAATTTCATGGCCATTAATAAGCACTGAAGTAGGGACTAACTGGTTAAGTTGGCTCTTGAAATAAACTTTTTCTTGCAAGGTGACTTCTTTTGTTTCTTTTGTAAATTGAAAACGAATTGGTCTGCTCCACCTAGTAGAGAAAGGGTGTCAGTTTTTCCAAATGATTGATTCATCACAGGTATTTGGTTTATAAACAAGTTGAAGAGGTACATAAAATGTGAGAAATAAACTCGAATCTTCGACAGTTGAATCTGGAAATTTCTGCTTATATTCACTATGGCCTGTGCTGCCATCAAAACCCCATTTTCCACTTAAAACTAAGATTCAGCAATGCGACTTGATGTATGGTCTAACAATGGTTCCAAATTGATTTCAGCAGAAGATTCCGTCACGTGAATATCAGTTGGATCGCAAAGTTTTTTGGCTCCCAGCACTTTATGATAGGACGGAAAAACATTTGGTATTTTAGAATGAATCACTTCTCTTAATAATAAATATTGGTTTTTAGTAAGCTTAGCTTCATTAATAAATGAAACAATTTCATCCGTGCTAAATTCCAAAGAACTTTCTGATTGATTTGAACTGCTAAGTAAAGTAAAGTAGTCACAGCGGAATCGTTCATCTGTGATAAAACTGCTAATCTGCGACGTTTGGACCTCTTGCTCCAGTCTCCAAACTCCTTCCTGTATCGCGTTCCACTTGTAGATTGAAGAAATTCCTTTTGCTCGTCGTTGTAGTTTCCACATACTTCTCCATCAGATACTTTAAGTATGCAAACTTCGGTCTCATTTAACCAGCTTTCGTATTTGGCCACTAGCTTAGCTTTTGATCTCCTAAATTGCTTCCAATATGCGGCAAACCGTTTACAGAGATTCAAAAGGAGATTTCTCAAGCAATCAATCTGGATATTTTCAGCATTCGGTAAAGAATTCGCAGGGAATCCAAACACTTCCCGAAACCTTTCTGCTTCATTTTCTTTATTTTTTGAAGGTATCCACGTATTTAAAATAAGCATCGGGTAAAAGAACTCGTAATGGTTGTACCTGCAAAAGAAAAACACAAAAAAATAAAAAAAAAAATTTCTAGTACTGGATCTAGTCTTCTCAATGACCTGTAACAACCCTCAGAGCACATAGGAGCACCTAGACTCTGCGGTTATTAAAACTAGGAAAATAAGAGATTATATTGATATATGACTCATTTATGGCGAATCGTGTCTTCATAACTAAAAGCTTAATTGAATATGAAAAATGGTTAAAAACAAAAAAAGTAGAAGGTGTGTTTAGACGGAGCTAGTTATGAATAGTCGCATTGTTAAGGAAAACATAATTACTTTCAAAATATCCTACATATCTTCAATTTGAATATCCATTGCACAATTATATCACAAACAATGAATTTCTCGGAAAAACCACACTTTAAAAACAACACCAATTTACTCGTATGTGAACAAATAAATTAATGAGCACTAATCAGATGTTACCATTTCCGGTGAAACAAATTAACTGTGCCGTGTTTATAATTGGAATGTTTTTTATACCTGTGAATAGAAGGGTATTTTATGTTTCCTCTAACGGAAAAATGACATCATATTTGCAATATCGCTATTACGGTCCTATGACCTACGGCCGAACCACTGTGGCATTGTGATGCCACGTGGATCTATGATCCTCTTACTGATGGAACCAGTTTGAGTTTCTGGCTAAGCGTAGGATACTGTCTATATTTTTTAGATCGTTTAGGTCGTTGTAGAAGAAAGCTCCTAAGTGAAGTTTTCTTCTCTGGGAGAGAGCTTTCTTCTTGCGTGCTTGCCTATGAGGCAATGTCCAGTGATGACACCTATTTTTAGTTTTTAGTTTTAAATGCATTTTATTATATTAATCATTAATTCTTACATACTAACAAAAAATGCATAAATGCTAGCTTAAAATTACTTAACAATTTTACACTAACTTACTGGCCCCGCACAGGCACTCTAAGCTACTCTAAATTCTTATATCTATGTCTTTCGACTTTATTTACATTTTATTGAAATTCGTATATATTTTGTATACTTAAGGCTAAGAAAAATTTGTTAACAAAAACTTAGCATATGGAGTTATTTTTTTATAAAAACTTAATATCTAACTTAAAATAAACTTAAACCTAACCTACATACACAATACATACACATAGATATTATACACAATTATATACATATATTAGTATATACAAAGGTATATACTAATATATGTATATATTTCTTCAATACTAACCTAAACCTATGCAAGCTGGCCATCGGTATTCACAGTGTAAATAAGTAGGTCAGCTCTGCCTCATTAGTGAGGCTGGTCCGTAATTGACGGAAACGACGACGAAACATCTTCTCCATCATTCAACCACCAGAAATGCTGGTGCTGCCGAACGACATCCCTCTTATCGCGATTCCCCACCGCCCTACTGAACCTGAGACGATCCACACTGCCGTGTGCGACGTCTCTGCCGTAGTTGAGTCGCCTGTCCCCAGCTTTCCGAGCGACATGGAAGATTAACGGGACCGCTGATCTATCCTGGATCAACCCTATCTGATCTAGGTAGAGGAATGCTTCCGGTGGAACGAAGCCGTCAGAGCGCACTCTCTCGTGGTAAAGGTAGTTGGGGTAGTAAGCCCCAGATATCAGGTTATTCGTCGCGGTCATTGCTCTTGCAATGTGCCTTCGAGTCAGCTTAATTACGAAGTTGTCCACTCGTATTAGGTTCGCCCTGTTGTAAAGGACCTCATTACAATAAAATTTTTTGTACTCCGACTCTGGTGTTCTGTACAAGCGAAGGCAAGCCCTCTCAAACACACGAATCTTTTCCATTAAGCTTGCTCGTACATTGAACCACACGGGGCACCCGAATACCAGCATGGGCCTGATAAGGGCCATGTAGCAGATTACCTTTACCCTCGCATCGAGTTGGCTGCTATAAAACAGTCTCTTTGTAAGAGCAAAAGCGCCTTTGGCTCTGGCCAGAGCAGCGTCTACATTTTTGTCAAAATATAGAAACTGATCTAGCCAGATCCCAAGGTATCTGACTACATTTCGACAGGCAAGAGGCTGTCCGTGTTGTCCAATGATCGAGAACTTTCGCCAATTTTTTCTGGTATCCCTAGAGGCTCCAGACAACGGCGTCCTAAAGAGAATGGTTTCCGACTTCTGAAAGTTGATTTTCAACTTCCAGTCATCGCAAAATCGTCTTATCTTATCGAAGTCACGCTGCAAGAGAGTATTAATGACCTCGATTTTTGGACCTGTCCTGTACGCTATCAAATCGTCTGCGTACGCAATAGTATGGGGAAGTGAACCTATCAGATCGCTTGTATAAATGTTGAAGAGGATCGGCGAATTGACCGCGCCTTGCTGAAGACCATTTTTAATTTGAAATATTCCAACAGAAGTCACATCGCCATTTTTCACGATGAACTGTCTGTTGGTTAGCATATTATAAAGAATGTACAAGAGTGGTTTACTGATCCCCAGCCTAGTCAGCTTATAGAAAAGACCCTCTAACCATACGGTGTCGAAGGCCTTCTCCAAGTCAACAAGGCAGGCACCAGTGCATTGGTTTTTGCCTTTATTCCATTGGATATCGGACACCAGTTTAGACGCGGCATGTGAGATATCATGTCCCGCCTTAAAACCGAATTGATTATCCGGAACTATATGTTTGTCCTCAACCCACCTAGACAGAGCTCTATTGATTACTTTTTCAAACACCTTACTGATATTGGGAAGGAGACTTATCGACCGGAGATTCGCCGGATTGGATATATCCTTTCCCTTTTTGGGGATAGGTTGCACCACCGCCGTTTTCCAATGCGCTGTATAATGTGCATTATTCATTGCATTATTAAACAGGGTGGTGTAAATGTCCACCGCTTCTAGAGGAAGATGTCGAAGCACGATGTTCGGAATACCATCGGTCCCCACTGATTTCTTAGCCCTGATTGTGTCGAAGATCTCATGAAGCTCTTCCTTCGAAATGAACGGGGGTAGGTCACCCTCTCTGGTAATGACATTATTTGCCATATTTTCGTCGCTGAACCGGGTGAAACCAGAGCCTTCGGATCGCCAGTTCCCTATTTCATTTCGAATGCAGAAGTCGTGCACCAAGACGCGATTGTCCAGGTCATAATTAGGGCCAATGGTATCAGTGGCCTTGTATATTTCCTGGAAAGTCGCCCCTATGGCCTCAACCTTCTCCTGTGGGTCCTCGATCACAAAGAAGTCGTGTGATGACACCTATGATGGCGCTGAGATGTTCCTTATTTAGAAGGATCAGACGCTTAGAGCGATTCAGATCCAGTTTTGGCCAGATATGTTTGGTCGCTAGACATGTTGCTCCAACAGTCCACCTAAGGTCTGTTTTTTTATTAGCATCTAGCTTTAATATTGATTTGCACGTAGCGATTGGTTAGTTTTAGTTTAGTTTTAAATGCATTTTATTTTCTAAATCATTAATTCTTACATACTAACAAAAAATGCTTAAATGCTAGCTTAAAATTACTTAACAATCTTACACTAACCTACTGGCCCCACACAGGCACTCTAATACGTAGCGATTGGTATATGAGTACCTATCCTTCCCTTTTCCGGTAGAATAGGTAGAGTGGCTCTAATTTTGGCGAGTTCATCGGCTCTACAGTTCCCTGGAATGTCTGTGTGGCCCGGCACTCAACAAAGGTGAAGGTTGAACTGCTCTGCCATCTCCATAAGAGATTATCGGCATTTAAGGGCGATTTTAGAATTTAGTAAGACCGAGTCCAGGGATTTGATAGCGGTCTGACTAACCGAAAAAAAAACAGACCTTAGGTGGACTGTTGGAGCAACATGTCTAGTGACCAAACAGATATGGCCAAATGTTGATCCTTCTAAATGGGAAACATCTCAGTGCCATCACAGGTGTTTTCACTGGACACTGGAATATTGACGTCTCCTATGCTTCATTATAAGCTCAAATTGGTTCCATGAGTAAGAGGATCACAGAACCACGTGGCATCACAATGGTCCAATAGGCCCAAGTGTCTTTCCAACAGCCCCTTTTACCTACCCATACCTACCCAGTGCTGAGGTCAAAATTAGGGAAATGCGTGCGTATTGAGGGTTGAGTGGTGGCGGTTTGAGAGATACGGGTTAAATCGAAAGAGACACGTTGACATTGAGGCTTGGTTTGAGATGAAATAAAGGGAGTTGGAGTGTGGGTGGGAGGCTTAATATTAGCTGGGTTTGTTTTCGTTCATCATCTGGGTTTGCTTGAGCATGTACGTTTAAATTACTGAGGGCGTTAAGCAGAGAGTCCAATAATAAGCTCAATAGCAGTAGGACAGGACTCGTCATTGCGGGAATCCCCTGTATCCTGCTGCTTTTGACCACTGTCAACAGGATGGGACGAGGGTTCCGATATCAATCGTTTTCAGAAATCAGTATACCAATTCGGTGAAGTGGGCTCTGCATTGGCTTAGTGAGCGGTCGTATGTCACAATCCCTTTTCCAATTTCAAGGGCATCCGCATATATCGAAGTAGCCCAGATAAGATGTTGAATCTCTTGTGGAAGCCTGGGTATTATAATTGACTCTATGTAGTAAGTTTCTCCATTGACTTGTTTATAGTGCTGCCATTTCAACTTTGTCCCCAGCAGTCGCGTTTATATGTTTAGCGAGTAGAGTCTTGGTGAATAGCAACAAGTAACCGATAGCTACCACTTGAAGCTAAAATTAACACAATTGATTCGTATAGTTAAAGCATACGATATAGTCGGGTTGATGTCACTCAGTGTCTACCCCTTTCCCACAGTAGCCAGGTGTTATATGAGTAGGTAGAACGCGGTTACTTATTGATCCTGATTAGGAAATAAGGACGTTCTCTGATTAGCCTGTGACATAACATCAGAGTAATTCCACGAAAAATAAAACTCTTAAAGTAGCTGTCTTTAGTTTCAGTGTTTGGCTTCAACTTTCCTCTGTTCAGTGTTGAAACCAACACTTAATTGTTGTTGAAACAGTTCAATTCTCCTACGAATTGGGTTCACCCTGAGTATATAAAGGAGTAGCCAATCAAACAGGCCATTATCAGCACAAAACTATATAACACATTGGAAGAGCCAGGAAAATACGCACTGAAAACTAAGGCAACTTATACGAGTATGGTTCTTAGGTCCCGTTTCATTACTATCCGTATTCTTAAATGAGATCTTAAAGCTCTTGAAGGATGTACATAACTCATCCCCATATTTTCAAAAGTGCGCCGCGTACAAATTTAAGTTGCAAATTTTCATCATCGAAACCAGATTGTTAGACATTTTAATTTTTTAATAACTTTTTTTTTTATAGAATTTGGTGGCAAGGCACTAAACTTTATCAAATTCCAATCCCCAACAATACTAGGGGTGACTTGAAGACAAAAAAGATTAAAATCTCTGATTTGGAATCCGATAAATCAATCCCATCGTCGTCGTTTGAATATTTTATAAATTTGGACTATTTCCGAAGATTTTCAGTCATCCCTTCAATTCACCACGGGATCCCTTCATTTAAAAAAAAGAAGAAAAATATAATAATAGAGAGTAAAAAATCTCGACTAACCCCTCATTTAAGTTCGATAGCAATTCGATTAGGAAAACCGTTTTGCTCGAGGCTGCAAAATAAAAATCAAGGGGCATAAATTTCCAAACCAAATGTAGTGTGGATTCTAGATAAAAAAAAAAAAAAAACGGCACAGAGGGCTTTAAATGAAATCCTCCAGTTATCCCCTTAAAGCCCTACAACGTGCCAAGGATTTCCCAAAAATCTAACAACTCAGACAGACTTTACGAGGGTTGGGTGCATCTTAACCCGTATGAGATCCTTTTAGCAAAAGATAAGCTCAAGACATGTGTAATTAATGTGAAATAAGAAGGTATTGTGCTATATTCATACACATCCATCATCTAATATCACACAGACGTCACACATCAATCCGAAAGGCCAAAGTTTCCGTTTATCTAGAAAGACTTACCAGGTAAGATAAGCATAACCTTTCTGTTCCCTCTGTCTCTCTCTCCTTATACCCACCATCGCCGAAAAGGTGAATCCTATGAAGACAAAATAGTTATAAGGGAACAAGGACATGTCTGGGAACAATACGAACATAAGACACCAACTCCTCGGTAGCACAAAAGCATCAACGAGGAAAGAACACCAAAAATTAAAGAAAAGGACCTGAAACGAACGAGAGGAATACGACAAAAGGCGAAATGAATGATGATAATGAAAATGTGATTTTCATTATCGCACAAAGGCGGAACAAATTCTCAAGTCTAATTAATTTATTTTCCAGCTTCACCGGGTCTTCGTCCTTCGATCCTGACAGTGTGAGGACCCCGTGCAGAGGTTTTGACTTTGATTCTTCGGTTCCCACCACTACTGTGGATCATATTGAATGACTACACCGAATCGGAATGATAGTGGAAGAGCATTACTTTACGTTGAAGAATGAGGAAGTGGGTTGACCTGACCTCCGTTGGGAGTCAGCTTGTTCCCGTTTGCGTCCGTTTATTAGTATTGGTAAAAGTGTACATTGTACATTCATTTCATTCTACTTCGTTGATGTTTTTTTCTTTTGCAGTGCGAAGACCCGGCAAAATAGAAAACACATTCCAATTTCGAAAAGAGCGTTTTTATCTTCGTTTTTATTTTGTGGGTTTTTCTTCTTTTTTTTCTGTGAAGTGTTACCACAGGTCCTCCTTTCCTCCTGTTTGCGTATGCTTACACTGACTCTGTACTCGTTTTATGCACTCACCCAGCAGCAGTCTTATTTCTTTTCTTTTTGATTGAAATCAGTTCAAACAGAAATGTATAGATTACCAATTCCCTTTCGTTTGGGAGTCCCCCGCGTGGTACAGACTCTATGCAGGTCCAGAAGTTTTCGAAGAAAAGCAAAGTCAAAGTCCATGGTCGTTGGATGGAAAAGAAGGAAATCATCATCATTATCGTCGTGAGTGAAAAATCACTTGAAAATCCCGAAAATCAATGGAAAAAGTCAAGGATAGTCCTCCAACTCCAGCAGCATAGTATGAGGTGGATGGTGGGTTGGGTAGTAGAGTTCGGACTCATCCTCTTCGAGTTTGGCAATTCGCTAAATAAGCATTGAAACAGCTTTGTGAAGAGCCATAGTAAGTGAGTGATGCTTGGCCGGGGCACATTGCAGTGATTTCATTCATTCATTTCATTTCTGCCCCAGGAATCCAGACTACGGTCGTCGAATGGTGAATTGTTGATGTGTAGAGCGAATGACTTTGCTTTGTCTTCACATTTTTACTTTCAAGTTTTACCCTCATCTCAGTTTGGATTTAAGTAATAAGTTTTCAGACGCACATTTTTGGGTAAGCAAGGTTAACAGGGCAGCATCCTGTTTATTCATCTGCACTTTGTGGATTGAAACTTTTGCGACAACCTCTGCCGCATTTTAAATGGATTCAATTTTTGACTGAGGATTAAAGTTGGACATGTGAATTTAAATGGAATGGAATTGAGTAATACTGTCTGCTGTTGAATGGGAATCTATGGTCTGTGGGAGGGGAACCTTTAATGAATGTTGGTCATAGTGCAATATTTTTTCTAAAATATACTAGGTGGCGCAAAATTAATCATCCTATAGGAAGATGGTATAATTTTTGTAAATCGCGTCGTACGTCAATCATATTTGACATTTGTGAAATACATAGCTGCAGTATAGAAACAGATTAGAAATGGAGCGCTACACTCCGCAAGAGCGTGGAATAATTGTGTCGATGTTTTTGACCAATAATCGGTCGATGGTGTTAGCGCAGCGTGAATTTCGGCGTCGATTTCCTAATCGTGTCGCGCTAACTGGGCAAACATTCCGGTGCTTAGCTATTCGACTTGAATAGAGTGGAACCACAGGAGACCATGCAGGGCGTGGCCGCCACCGGACTGGTAGTTCGGCTGAGAATATCGCGGCTGTGGCTGCAGATGTCGCTAAGAACGAAGAAACATCAACCAGACGACGGGCCACGCAATTGGGCGTCGTCAGATGGACCTTACAGCGAATTTTAGTAAAAGACTTACACATGTTCCCGTACAAAATGCAAACAGTGCCTCAGTTAATGCATCCTGACCGTCAGTCGCGTGTGAATTACTGTAAAGCCATCCCCAATCTCAACAACGAAGAGGACGATTTTGTGTGGAAAATCATCATGAGCGACGAAGCGCATTTCCACTTAACCGGTTACGTCAATATGCAAAATCTTCGCGTCTGGTGCACTGAAGATCCGCGTGTGATGCACGAAGAGCCATTACATCTACTAAAAGCCACTGTGCGGTGAGGCGTGATTGGGCTCTATTACTGGCGAACGCTACAGGGCCATGATAAACGACTTCTTATTGCCGGAATTGGCTTGGTGAACATGTGGTTTCACCAAGACGGTGCAACCGCACACACAGCACGAGCCACAATGGATATTGTGAAGGAAGCATTCCCTTCCGTTTTGACGATTTGGCATGGCCAGCAAGATTGCCCGATTTAACCACCCCAGACTTCTTTCTTTGGGGCTGCTTGAAGTCGCGGGTTTATGCCAAAAAGCCTCAGAGCCCTTTAGAGAAATATTCGATAGGAATGCGCACAGTTATCACCGAAAAACTTGCGGAAAGTCATGGAAAATGCGATAAAAGGGGCACAAAAGTGTATCAGTACTGGCGGCAGCCACTTGGCGCATATCATCTTTCCCACTTAACAGGAGCAATTGTATAGGCCCAAATAAGGATTTCCATCACTCAAAATCATTTTTTTTTATTCAGTAAAAAAGTAATTCAAAACCAAAATTGGATGATTAATTTTCCGCCTCCTTGTATGAGGGAGATACCATTGTACTTTGGTCTTGAAAGTTTGTAGGTTATAATGACTAAAAAGAATAGAACGCGGTTCGGCAGGGCATTCAGAGACGAGCTGACCATCGCTGTGCTGTGAAATTCGCTTCTAGCGTGGAGAAACAAAAGAAAAACTTGGTAAGAAAATAACCGCGCTCAAGTGAAAAAAAAAAATACAACAACAACGCGCGAGTGCAGTGAAATCCCAATCAACATTCACAATGCGGGCATCCCAACCTTCCTGCCCCTGGTCATACTGTTGCTAGCACTCGATAACTCGTATAACACTCGTATAACATTGTCATACAGCGCGTGCAGTGACTGAGTGTATGTAACAGCTGATGGATAGCGGGCTGTGGGTATGAATTTTGTTGGTTTGCTGTTTCCTATTGCTGTAAGGGCATAACACCTACAACAAATAGATTCGGTAAACCAACTCTGAATTTGCACTTTGCGGGCTAAAAAGTTGTCACTTTTCTGCGTACGTCCACGTCTGTAAGTACAGACCAGCTGTTTTGGCACTTAGTGAAACACAGGTAGATCCCCACCTACACCTCTCAGAGCACTCTGATCTGAAGCTACCTGGCTACAAACTTGTGCCATTATACTTCTCTCCATCTACGTGGGTAGTGATGTAGGTTACCAAACTCCACCACAATATAGTCCCTGTTCCAATCCGGAATTCAATTTCATGTGGGTAAAATTCCATCTCCGTAAGCAAATTATCCGCTACTGCTTTATTTACAGAAGCCCCAAACTGGACAGCAAATCGACTTTTAACGAGTTTGATGCGCTGTTTGACTCCATTCAAAGAATTGTATCCCTGTATCCTCATACTGAAATCGTTATTACGGGAGATTTCAATATATACAGTTCTGGTTGGCTTCGACATTCTGGACAGACAACACCCGAAGGACGGTGTGTTGAGATCTTCGCTGCGGAAAATAACTTACAAATGAACCCACACGAATACCAGATGTTGATAGTCATACCGCCAAAACCCAGGACTTGTTTTTAACTTCTCACCCTGACAAATACAAGATCAATGTGCTACACTGACCACACAGTTAGAAAAAAGATTCCTAAAAGAACCGTATGGCAGTACAAGGAAGCCAACTACAGCGGTCTTATCAGCTTTTTTAGGAATTTTAACTGATCGTTGTGTTTCCTCGATAACGACGTGGATGCCGCTGCTGACATGATCACGGGCACCGTCCTCTTTGGAATGAGAAACTTTATCCCTCATCGGATGAAGTGTATCAAACCAAAAGAAAAGGCATGGTACGACTCGAGCTGTAAAGAGGCTGTCAGGGTTAGAGAAATGTTTTTTTCGGTCCTTCAAGACCAACCCAACAGAGGAAACCCGAAAAAAGTTTAAAAGAGCCTGACATGACTGCAACGACTTTCTTAAACGTATAAAATTAGTAAAAATTATTGGTCATTTGTCAAAAATATTAGAAATTCTGCCTCATCCTCCATCCCAACGCTCATTTACAATAACATTCCAGCTGTCAGCTCTTTAGGCAAGGTCAATCTGCTTGCTGCATACTTTGTGGCCAGCTCTACACTCCCAGATTGTGCTTTGCCTCTGTCTACACTTGAGTGCGTCGAATCTTCAATGGGATGAATCTAATACGCAATCGAGTAGTAGCAAGAGTTCTTAAAGATCTTAACATTCACAAATCCGCTAGTGCAGATGTTATATTTCCCCTCCTTCTGAAGAAGTGTTCTTCCAAGTTGGCAAAACAACTGCGAAAGCTTTTTCATCAATTCTGCTCTTTGGGACTCTTTCCGAGCAGATGGAAAACAGCATTTGTCCAGAACGTCCCTAAAAATGGCGAATCTTCTACTCTTTCCTCCTACAGAACCATTGCAATTACGTCCCTTCTTTCCACGGTCATGGAAACGCTGATAAACCGTCAGCTCATGAAATATCTCGAAACACGAAAACTTCTCATTGACCGGCAGTATGGTTTTCGTAGCAACACGTCCACTGGTGATCTGATGGCATGTCTCACCGAAAAGTGGAACCACAGCATACATCAATCTGGCGAAAGCAAGATAGTTGCACTTGATATCTCTAAGGCATTTGACAGAGTTTGGCATCAGGCTCTTTTGTCGAAAATGCGTGATTTTCAAGTTGTCTTGGACGGTTTCAAGTCTGATATTCACAAAATAAATGCTGGTGTGCCCCAGGGTTCCGTTCTGTCTCCGACACTCTTTTTAGTTTTCATCAATGATCTCTTGTCTGCCACTTCTAATCCAATATATTCCTTTGTGACGGCAGTACTTTCTGCTTTTCATATTCGTTCGGTTTAAGAGGTAGGAACCAAGGGAATCATGGAGGAGATCCTGTTTGAGATGAGTGCTCAGGTTGAAATCAAAAACGGAGAGGTTTCAGTTGACATTTCGGAGCATACGGGAGATTCCTTCGTTGGAGACAAAAGAGGTGCGGTGGACTGTTAAACAGAAGAGACATGGAGAACTTAGACTACGCGGGTTGGTGTTGAAGGAAATAGAGTTGAAAAGGGATGCTCAGTCGATGGAACCTGAGAGCAGTTTATAAATGAAGAGAATGTCAGTAATATGCCTACGTTTTTCCGGTGAATTCATATTGATAAGTTTGAGGTGGTCCTGATAGGGAGGTAAGATAAAAGGGTCGTTCCAGGGAGACCACGGAGGGCAAATCGGAGGAATCGACGTTGATTACGCTCGATTCGGGAAACATGAACTCGGTGAAATAGGGACCAAGCTTGACTGGCATACTCAAGCTGGGGGGGATAAAAGTAACATAGAGAGATCTGGTTAAGAACCGGTTGTAAAATTCCTTGGACCACTGTTTAATTAAACCAAGTGATGAGTTGGTTTTAAGGATCATATTATCGAACGGAAATTAAGCTCATAGTCGAATAATATGCCAAGGTCTTGAAAAGATTGAACGCCATAGGGTTAAAGAAATTGCATGAAAGTGCATCACATTGACGAAATCCGGCGCATATCTGGAGCAGTTCTGATGAAGCGTTACCAAATTTCATAGCACATCGCGTGTTTTCAAGTGTTACACGATATAACTGGATCAGATTTCTCGGGATCCCGAATTCAGTCATCGCGATAAAGAGGTGGTGTGTCTCGACTTGAAATTCGTTGGTTTTCATAAGAATTTTCCAGGCCGGAAGCCACATTGCTACCTGTCGATTATTATGGCGCAAAATGGCTTTTGACGTTCACACAGTGGACGGGATCTTACAACCGCCCTTAAGCAGCGATATGCCTTGATAGTTGTTGCAAGACATAGGATCGCCTTTTTTGTAGATGGGGCAAATAGAGCTGAAACTCCAGTCGTCGCGCATGTTTTCATCCAATCACACCATAAGATCACCTCCACATTTAAAGTGTTCCGGTGGCAAGCCATCAGGACTGGTTGCTACATTATTTTTTAGCCTTTTAATAGCTAAGTCGGACTCTTCTAAAGTGGGAGGGGGGATTATTACATCGACTGCAATTGAGTCTCCTTCCTGTCCTACCTCTCTCTCTCTATTTGGGGTTCATTGAAGAGCTGCTGGAAATGCTCCTTAATCATATGGGGGGGGGGGGGCTAAAGTGGTAGTGTATTGGCTTCCCAATCAGATTGTTCGGGGTTCAATACCAGCCGTGACCGAAAGACCTTTTTTCAGGCAACTAAAATTTCGCGAGATGAATGGTTGCCTAAATACCATGATCAAGTCAATTTACACAAATAATCTAGTCTCCCCATTAAATGTTGGATGCCAACCATGGAGCGGAATAGCCAGAGCCCAAACATCTTTCTTTCTCTTTCTGTCCCATTTTCCGAAAGACTTAACACATGCTTTGGTATCATAAGTGTAGTCATACCCACTTGAGTGTTAAGTTCTTTTAATAAAAAAAAAATATCAATGTGAGCCGGTGACTACGTTTCCTTCTCTGTTTCAAAGGGCCTGTGTTCCGGATTTGAAGCCAACTGCCAGCTGTTTGGTGTTCTTGTAGAGCTCGCGAACGTTGTTTCTGTCGCGAGACGCTTCAATATCCTTCAGCTGGGAGGTTGACTGGGCTTGGGCCTTCTTCTTTCTACGCAGGATTTTGGTTTTCTCCAGTCTTTTAGCTCGATAATCTTCCCTCGCTGCCCTTGTTTTCCGTTGCAGCTCTTGTTGGTATGCCTTTTCCGTCCCCTTTCTTCATGCGCACGCATCACCGTCCCACGGGTTTTTTCTTGAGGGTGGTTGGTACCTCCGCGTGGTTTCAGCAACTTTCTTTATGATGGTGCGACACTTGTGTCAATTGGTCGTTGACGAAGTAGAGATTTTCTCACTTAATCGTTCTCTATAGTCTCTGGTTACACAGGGAATGTTAAGGCGCTCTACGTTAATTCTTCTTTCCACGGAGGGTCGTCGTAGCCGAGCTCTAACAAGGACTATGACCAAAAAGTGGTCAAAGTCGACGTTTGACGCATGCCTGGCGTCTATTTGCACGTGGTTGATTTAGCTTGTTCGACTACCTGGGTGTGGGCATGTTTCTTTATCGATATTTTTGTGAGGAAACCTGGTGCTACTTATCACCGTATAACGAGCTGCTGCAAAATCGAAGAGTCGGAAGCCGTTTCCTGCTGTTGCGACGTGGAGGCTGTGCTTTCCGACTAATCCGCCAAAGATCTTTTCCTTACCGATTCTGACCTTGATATCATACTCTGGAGAACTTTGTCTATTCATTGTTCCTGGTCCTGTTCCTGTTCACCATATTTCTTAGAGCGCAGTAATGTCTGCCAAGTACTGCGCGATGTATACAATGTAAGTACGTTCCAGAGCCAGACTCTTAAATCAGTCCATTGTCGTTCCTGTTCGTGTGGCCATTGGAGGGTTAATTAAATACGAGGTGTCTTGTGTCTCTCTTATACCTACGTCTTTTTCCGCGGACGGGCAGTTTATTCACTCCTCGGACGAAAGCAGGGTTTTCCGAATAAGTCCGAGTAGCCTTTATATAGGGTCCGCCATCTAACGTTTTTTTTCAACTAGTGCTATAAAAAAAACTACTGAATATTTTCTCAAATTTCTTTTTTTATTTGAAAGTACAATCCTTCCGGTTAATAATGGAAAATAATTTCATTCAAATGGCTGCCTCGGCTGGCCATGCAGAAGCCTACACGATCGGTCCAATTTTTAAGCACATTATCGATTGTGTGCGGCTGTATTTCACCAATGGCTTCACGAATATTGTCCTTTAAAGCGTCATCTTATCTTTTACGGCACCCCACAAATAATAGTCCAACGGTGTCAAATCGCAGCTCCGGGGTGGCCGAACGACATCAGCTCTGCGGCTGATAATGCGATCTTCAAAAACAGGGCGCAAAACATCGAGTGTAGTTTCGGCTGTGTGGCATGTAGCCCCGTCCTGTTGAAACCAAATGTTGCCAATATCCTCCTCTTCAATTTTTGTGAACAAAAATTCGTTCAACATGGCCCGATAACGATCGCCATTGACTGTAACGGCCATTCCTTGCTCATTTTCGAAGAAAAATGGCCTAATTATGCCTCTGGACCAAAATCCGCACCAAACAGTGACTCGTTTTGGGTGTATCGGCTTTTCAATGTATGCGCGCGGGTTTTCTGTGTCCCAAATGCGACAATTTTGCTTGTTTACATACCCGCCAAGATCAAAATGAGCTTCATCTGAAAAGATGATTTTTTTGGCAAAATCGGCATCATGATTTTCAAAGTAATGTCGCAATATTTCCCAGCGTTGTTCAAGCGTATACACAACCATATTCGTTCAGCGGAAGGATAAAACTAATTATCTGTCAAATCAGACATGAGCTAAGTGTTACCATTCACGAAATAAGCACTAGTTGAAAAAAAAAACGTTAGATGGCGGACCCTATACAATAAGATGTTCACTATGTTGTTCAACCTGACTGGAACTGTTAACACCGTGATTCAATTTGAAGAATTCTTCCGCTGCCGTCTGGATGCAGGTGAGTATTTTAGTGGGAACATTCCACACTCCCACCCTCGTTAGCTGCCACCAATGACCTTCCACAGGGTTTCAGACCCTTTTTTCAGTTATACCAACCAAAGCTATTGGCTGCAATAACAAAACGGGAACACCTCTGTAAATTCTGATATTAACAGCATAACTAATTGGGGAACCACTAACAGAGTAGAATTTAATGCTTCCAAAACACAATGCTGTCTGCTGTCGTTAAAGCCAAATTAAACACCCAGCCATTATCCATTGCTGGCACTTGCATCGTCGAAACTAATAAACTTTCCATTCTAGGTATGTGTCAATGGCAACTTAAGTTGGAATGACCACATATTCGATGTCGTCAAAAATGCTGCGAAATGTCTAGGTTTCCTCAAACGATGTAAGAAATACTTTTCCCCTTCTGAGCTGGCCTCAATATATAAGGCATTCAGCCATCCAAAATTGGAGAACAATGCACACATCTGGTCAGGTGCGCGTAAAGCATCTCTGCATCTGCTAGACCGGATTCAAAGCCGTGGGATAAAATTCATAGCTGATACCAATATCACTCAGGCAATGGACACCCTCGAACACTGACGAAATGTCTCGTGTCTCACTTTGTTTTATCGCTATTTCCACCACCAGTGCGCCATAGAAATCCCCAGCAGCATTCCGCCCCTTCAAACTTTTAACCGTAACTCCCGCCTCGCTATGAATTCTCATCACTATACCCTCAAGCCCACTTTCGGACGTGCTCTAAAATATGGTGATTCGTTCCTATGGCGTACAACTCGCTTATGGAATACCCTGCCTAGCTCCTTAGTTCCTAGTCATTATAACTTTCAAACATTTAAAACCAACGTTCACCGGTACCTCTCTATCTATCCTCCCTAATTTTTCTTCGACCGTGCTGTGTGCAAACGTTTTAAGGGTACTTAAATTCCTTGAGCCCTCGCAAATTATAAAAATAAAAAATAAAAAATTCCACAATCAAGTTGGAAGGAATCACGATTCCTAAGTCCAAAGGTGGACTTGCGGTTTTAGGGAGCAGAACGCTCCTGGAAATTTCGTTGGACTATAACATATTAGTAGACATGACAAGATAATTCAAGAGACTTTATGCCGGTATTGAAAAGTGTTAATTGACTGGGTAATATTGGCGTCATACACAGAGTCCAAATGCATGAATTATTGGCAACAATGACAAAAAAAAAGAAGTTAAACATGGAACCCCTCTAGTTGTTGATCACTTCCATGTTAAACTTGAAAAACTTTTGCGCATATTTTCGCCTTTTGAAAATGTTGCTTCTTAGGTGGAAATTGTTTTTGACAAAATATGAATTTCCTTAATTTCTTTTAGGTTCAGATTCAACTGATATTCTTATTACACGGCGAAGCTTGTTTGATGTTTCGAGGCAATCTAGCAATGATTCATGGGGTGTTAAACTAGAACATCTGGATGGATTTTTAGAAAATCGTACTAAATTTGCCGAGCAGTTAAAATCTGAATTAAGCAAGCAGATTTAATTTTTTTGGCAGATTTTACGAACATTTTTTAATTTAATTCAATTTTTAATTTTGGTGGAGGCTCACGCCTCCATATATTTGGCTTAATTCAAGCTTGAAAAACTAGGTCTTAAAAACTAAAAATACAAAATATTTAATTAGGGTTTTAAAGCAAGGGGTGGTGAAGGAGATCGAATTTGAGGGAAAGTGCGCTGCGATTAAAATCGAAGACGTAAAGTTTGGAGTTTACCTTACGCAACATACGGGATATTGGTTCGAAAGAATGTCTGCTGCATCCCTTCGTTCCTCAAGGGTATTCAGGTTAATGAGTTTGAGACGGTCACGATAGGGAGGTAAGATTAGACGATCGTTCCAAGGTAGACCTCGAAGAGCAAATCGAAGAAAACCACGCTGGATCCTCTCAATTCGGGATACATTAACTCGTTGAAAAGGACACCACGCTTGGCTAGCGTATTCGAGAAGGGGGCGAACGTAAGTGATGTACGAGTATAGTGATCTGGTCACGTACGGGTTGCAGAATTCTTTGAACCATCTTTTAACGAAGCCAAGTGATAGGTTTGCTTTAGTAATTATCTCATCAATATGCGAGCGGAAATTAAGCTTCCTGTCCCATAATATGCCAAGGTCGCGAATAGTCTGAACAAGGGATATAGGTTGACAGGGAAGAACGTAAATTCGGGGAGTAGACTTGTTGCACTTACGTGAAAAGGTAATCGATTGACATTTGGTTACATTGAGTTCTAAACAGTTCTTGATGCACCAGGTAGAAAAACTATTTAGATCTTTTTGAAGGAGGCTGGAGTCGTGTTGTGAGGAAATGGATTTAAAAAATTTGGTATCGTTAGTGTACGATCAGCGATTCTGACCCCTTTGATGTAAAAATTTACTTTATTTTGTAGGAAAATTCACATCAAAAATGAAATGGAATTGTGGGTTGTGGATTCTATGGGTCTTTCCGAGTGCACTTTTTTTTACGACTTTTTCCACAGGACAGATGACGCAGCGACAGAAGACGACGAATGAAAAACCAAATGTGAATAAGAGAAAAAAGCGGCTCATACTGAGCGTTTATTGCTTTTTATACAATTCAATTGGCATAAATTTCAACGAAAGCTAGCAATCATTAAATACAATAAATATGGCGGCTCGATATTCGTAGGCGCCAAGTTTAAATATTAACAAATTTTAGTACAATAAAGATTAACGATTTAATTCAAACAATTTACAATTCACAAATTACAATTCAATAAATATCGTTGTTGTGTGTTGTTGATAAAGTGCTGCAACAGTCAGCATAGAGAGAAAGTGCTGAGTGGTGAATGACTTAAGATCGTCAATGGTTAGGATGAAGAGAAGTGGACCTAGATGACTACCTTGAGGAACACCCGAAGTGGACAAGAAAGAGGCCGATAGGACAGACCTGAAACAAACACTATAAAAACGATTATTTTTTTTTTTTTGATAATAAGGGCGCGCTCAAGGGGTTTTTGTACCTTTAAAATGTTTGTACACAGTGCGGGCGAAAGAAATTTAGGGAGGAAGAAAGGTCAGGTACCGATGTACATTGTTTTTAAATGTTTGTAAATTATAACGACCAGGAAACACAGAGATCGGCAGGGCATTTCATAAGCGAGTTGTACGTCCGAAATGGGCTTGAGGGTATACTGATGAGCATTCATAGCGAGACGAGTGTTACGGTTGAAAGTTTGAATGGGCGGAATGCTATGGCGATTTCAATGGAGCACTGGTGGTGGAAATAGCGATAAAACAAAGTGAGGCAGGAGACATTACGTCGATGTTAGAGGGTGACTGACTGATTGACTGATATTAGTATCACCAATGGGTTTTATCGCACGGTTTTGAATCTTATCTAGCGGGTGTGTGTGCATTGTTCTCCAATTTTGGATGACTGAATGCCTTATATATTGAGGCCAGCTCAGAAGAGGAAAATTATTTCTTACATCGTTTGAGGAAACCTAGACATTTCGCAGCATTTTTGACGACATCGAATATGTGGTCATTTCAATGTAAGTTGTCACCGACACACATACCGAGAATGGAAAGTTTATTAGTTTCGACGATGCAAGTGCCATTCATGGATAATGGCTGGGTATTTGAATTTCGCTTTAATGACAGAAGGCAGCATTGTGTTTTGGAAGCACTAAATCCTACTCTGTTAGTGGTTCCCCAATTAGTTATGCTGTTAATATCAGAATTTACAGAGGTGTTCCCGTTCTACAACCGAAGAGCAGGGGCGTGGTCCCTGAACGAATATGAAAAGCAGAAAGTACTGTCGTCACAAAGGAATATATTGGATTAGAAGTGGCAGACAAGAGATCATTGATGAAAACTAAAAAGAGTGTCGGAGACAGAACGGAGCCCTGGGGCACACCAGCATTTATTTTGTGAATATCAGACTTGAAACCGTCCAAGACAACTTGAATTGAACGTTCCGAAAGGTAATTTCTAATCCATTGAAGAAGAGAGTCATCGATCCCAAAAGCACGCATTTTCGACAAAAGAGCCTGATGCCAAACTCTGTCAAATGCCTTAGAAATAATAAGTGCAACTATCTTGCTTTCTTGCTTTCACCAGATTGATGTACGCTTTGGTTCCACTTTTTGGTGAGACATGCTATCAGATCACCAGTGGACGTGTTGCTACAAAAACCGTACTGCCGGTCATTAAAAAGTTTTCGTGTTTCGAGATATTTCACGAGCTGACGGTTTATCAGCGTTTCCATGACCTTGGAAAAAAGGGACGTAATTGCAATGGGTCTGTAGGAGGAAGGAGAGGAAGATTCGCCTTTCTTAGGGACGGGCTGGACAACTGCTGTTTTCCATCTGCTCTTAAAGAGTCCTAAAGAGTAGGTTTGATGAAAAATCTTACTCAATGATTTTGCCAGCGAGGAAGAACACCTCTTCAAAAGAAGGGAAGATATACCAAATGGACCAGCGGATTTATGTATGTTGAGATCTTTAAGTACTCTGGCTACTACACGAGTGCGAATGTGGGTTCGTCCCATTGAAGATTCGACGGACTCAAGTGTAGGCGGATACAATGCACAATCTGAGAGTGTTGTGCTGGCCGCAAAGTGTGCAGCAAGCAGATTGGCCTTGTCCAAAGAGCTGACAGCTGGAATGTCATTGTAAATGAGAGTTGGTATGGAGGATGAGGCAGAATTTCTAATGTTTTTGACGAATGACCAAAAATTGTTACTGCCTTTGGGACATTGCAGTATTTTTTGCCTCAGTTTTTAGTCATATTGGAATTCCACATGCTTGAGAAAGACGTGGCTGGCTCGTTTAAACATTTTTCAGTTTTCCTCTGTCGGGTTGAGCTTGTAGGACCGATAAATAAATGAAAAATGGATGCCTAGGTAAGAAGATATCCATTTAAGTAAAATGGGTTCAAAGAACAGGACGGACAATTTGAACAGGATTAGTTTATGAGATATCTTGTCAAAAGCCTTACTGAAATCAGTTGTTTTAACGTCAACACTTTACCACTTTCTAAGGCTGAAAGAACAGGGGACACGAGGTTAGTGGTAGTTAATTTACCTTTTAGAATTGGGGAAATAAGAGATTTGCACAGGAAGCTTAAGGCTTCGTACAAAATGCTTTCGAGGAGTCTGGGTATATGTGACTTCGGTCTTTAAGCCCTTTTTGTGTATCGGTGTTATGAAAGAAGACTTCCATATCTGAGGAAATTCACCTTGAGAGGGCGATAATCGGAAGAGATTTGCAAGGGGGTGGGAAAGTGTTGAGGAACACTTTTTAAGAAATATGGATGGAAGACCATCTGGGTCGGGTAAGTATTCATCATTAGGTTGTTGTAATTTATTTTCTATTACCTTGAGAAATAGAGCGGCCAATGGGGAAGTTATGGTTTCAGTGATGAAAATGAGGTCTAATTGCCTACCCATATAGTTGGCACTAATTTGGCATAAGCTAGAGTCTGTGAGCTCAACCAAGAAGAGACATTCTTTACTGGAGTTAGGGTTAGCGATAAAAATGCATTCATCGTCTGATTGAGTCCAGTGCAATTGAGGTAGACTAAAATCGCCGAATACGATATATCATCGAGAGGATCAAATGAATTAATTATTTGAGCAATTGCACCGATGGCAATTCGATTGGTTGTGCCGGTAGGATGCAAAAACACGTAACGTACAGCGACCTGCAGGGGAGTGTTATCTTTATTGAAACGTAGTCAAACTTAGAAGATGTAAAAACAGCGATTGGAGAAGAGTTTAGGTCATTGTGGACGGCCAATAGGACACCTAGACAAGGAGAATCATCATTTGGACGGGTAAGATCGTCGTCTCGAAAAACATTGAAACTAGGGGGGAATAATTCCTGATTCTTTATGTCGAGAATTAGATTAGTTTCGGTCAGAGCGTAGAACTCAAATGGGAGAGCGTGAGATTGGTGCAAGACGGCAAGGGTCTTAGATTGCAGTCCTCTTATGTTTTGATAGTAGAAGGTTAGAGGAATGTTATTTTGAGAGGGCGTAGGAGTTTATAAGATCCCCAGACTTGTAAAGTCAGTAGGTTGACCTTCCTGCTGTATGGAGACCATAACTCTTGTTTTAGTTTGTCCCTCATAACAAACTGAGTCTGGTTTGCCATGCGGATACGCTAGAAGGAGACGTATATTCTCGTACGTCTTTTTTTCCTCTAAGCCTAGAAAGTGTGTAACGACATTCTGTTGAGTCAAAAGTTTGTAGGGTTATTTTAACGGTGGGAGGCAGATGGGGGTCAAAAATTGGGCAGGTGGACGAAGATTTTGAGGGAAATGCAGCGGTACTTGAAGCGGCATTAGACACAGATGAGGGATTTATAATATGGGACCTGGTGAAATTGGAATATTTAGCTCTGTTTTTAAGATCGAAATTTGGGAAAGAAGTGCTAGTGGAGGCATGTGCAGAGGGGTTAGGTATTCTAAAGGAGTTAGTATGAGCGATTGGGGTTAATTTGAAAGAAACGCGTTCACGGGGGGCTTGGGTGGAACGGAGGCTGCTGGTACAATATAATTGGAGGACTGATGAAGTCGGTTCGGGGTGTGAATGGGAGGGCCGAAATTGGGGAAAATGTTAGTTTTAAATCTTCAGTTAGAGTCAGATTTGGAACGGGAGTTGGAAACGGGTTTCGGTATAGAGTCAGGTTTGTGATGGGTTTCGGTATTTTATTAGAGCCGGGTTTAGGACGGAAGTTGAAATCGGAATTAGGTAACTTAAAATTAAGCTTCGTTTTATCCTCTTTCTTGGCAGGTGTGTCGATCCATTTACAGATTCCAACGTTGAAATTAGCACCAAGAGGGTTTTTAAATAACCACTCGTATCTCACAGGGAGGTTGAGTTTAAAGCTTCGATTACCTTTGTGGTGTGATGGCAGGAACATTTTGCATTTGCTGATGTTGATGAAGTATTTGTTTGCGAATAATTTCGTGATCCAAGAAATATCAGCCTTTGATGAAAAATGTACTCATATCGGTTTCAATTTTATCCAGCCTACGCCTCCATTCGTAAAGTGTCCATGTTGTACCAAAATGTTAATGAGCTTCTGTGGGGCGGCGACGGGAGGAGCTGCCGGTGAAGCAATTTGTAGATTTAATCAAGCATAGTGACGAGGAGATGGTGGTTAAAGTGGGTCGACTTCGGTTTCCAGTAATTCAGCCAAAATTGATGTATTGTAGTTTACATTCTGGTGGTGTTGCTTATTTGTTGGTAAATCATCAATGTTGTTGCTTACCGTTTCGATATGATTCTCTATATTGAAAATTTTTGATTGTGCGGCAGCTAGATCATCACCAATACCGCTGATTCTATCAAAGATTACTTCGAGCATAGGATCGAGATCAGGATTAGATATGGTTGTTTCTTTGACGTAGATTGAAATGAGTGGACAAGATGTTATAGAAAGGCAGATAAGTTTCTTACTAATAATAAAGCTTAGCTGGATACTTGAATTAGTAAGAGCTACACAAATAACACTATAATCAATTGTAAAAAAGTGGCTCGCCCTAGAACAGATTTTGTTGATTCTTAGCAAAGAAGCAAACGCCACAAGACTGAGCCCTTGAGAAAAAATCCCTCGACTGAAGGGTTAATATTTGCTGCCCGAATGAGCTTACGATCTTCTGGTCAGTTAGAAACAGCGAAAGTTCTGAAAGACGTTATCACAAATTCTCTCGAAAGGGGTGCTACATATATGTATAACATCACACAAATATTTTGGAGTAGCTTACAAGAGACAGCTGACTGGGAGACAAGCTCTTTCTACGCGGAAGCTAAACTCACCAGACACCAATACAATGTGATAATGCTAAATCAAGGTTTTCCTCATATAAAAAAATCCAACTTGCTAAAAGGGAGTGTTATCCTTCGAACGAATACATCACAGTCACAGTCATTGCAAGCTTTGCTTAATCACACAGTCCACCGTTTACCAGATGCTGAAAAGGAAGTTTCAGAAGTGCAAAAAGCAGACATTTTGAAAAATATGGAGCTTGTAAAAGGTGAGCCAGCCGATGGTGTGGATGTTAGCTTTTCAATATTGTCTTTTACTAAATTTAATGGGGTTGATGTTTTGACATTCAATCTATGGCAATTTTAGTCGTGGAGTCGTTTACCACGTAACAACGCATTTTTGCTATTCAATCTTATTACGAAAATGGGCGATCTCTAAGAGTAACATTTCGTAAAATTCGTGAATTTTTCGGTCAACATAATCGACTTAGTGATTCCGGAATTCGTGCAATGGTGAAGCGTTTTGAAGAAACTGGTTCGGCATCGGGTTAAACTTCATATCAGCATGCTCGGCCAGCACTTACACGCCAAAACATCACCACTGTGACCGAAAAAGTTCAAAACCAGCCAGGCACCTCAATTCGTCGCCGAAGTCAACAATTGGGCCTCACTTATGGCACTTTAAGGCGAATTTTAAAAGTTGATCTTGATTTGAACGCCTATAAAATTCAAATTACACAACAATTGAAGCCTTTGCCGATCTGTTAACTGGATGTTGGATCGCCAGGACAATTTGTCATCGAATTTGATCTTTCCCGATGAAACCTATTTTTGGATGGATAGGTACGTAAATAAACAAAATTGTAGTTTCTGGGGACCGTAAAACCAATGCGAGATTCACGAAAGACGGCATCATTTGCCCGTACTTTTCGAAGATGAGGCTGAAGAAACAGTTACAGTGGATGTAGAACGTTCCAGCAATATGTTGGCCGGCTATTTTTTTTTTTTCCCAAAATTGAAATTGGGGCTGGACTATCTCTGATTCGAACAGGATGGTGCTACCGCTCACACAGGCCATCAAATAATCAAATTATTGCGTACGAAATTTGAAGACCGCATTTTTTCGGTTAGAGGAGAAATTAATTGGCCTCCAAGGTCATGCAATTTGACACATTTAGACTTCTTCCTGTGGGGTTACTTGAAGAGTAAAGTATATGCCAATAACCCAGTGAAAATTCAGGATCTCAAACATAACATTCAAACTGAAATTGCGGCCATTGTCCACTTATTCTTCGAAAAGTCATAAAAAACTTTGACCTTCGGATGGTTGCTTGCAACAGAAGCCGTGGTCGTCACATTAACGGTGTTGTGTTCCATAGACCGAACTTTATTAATCAGTAAAATTCTATATTGACTTCACCATAAATGTGTGTTTCATTTAACGAAAATTTCGATACTAGGTATTGGCTCACCCGTTATAGTCATTTAGCCTGTTTTAAGTGGATGGGTTTTCCATGACATCGAAATTCCTTTCACCCGAATTGCACCTTTTGGTAATTGCAGCTACAGTTTCAACTGGAGCTTACAAGTATATGCACGGAAGGTCACCACATGGGTGCTCGTATCAACTGAGTTTCATCTACCAGAACTTCGACTTTTTCCGGGTGCAGCGTTGGTTTCATTCAGATACCCTGTGCGGGTAAAGCCACGGTTGGTTTAGTTATTGTCAACAGGTTTGAGCACTTCATCTGATTTCTGTGCAGAACTGCAGTATTTGTTAGTTCCAACACCGGTTTCATTCGGTCATCTTCGCCGACAGCAAGCTGTCGTCCACAGTGACGAATGTTCAGTTCCATGTGCCTGATCGTTTTTAGTGAGTCTGAATTCTGCTGCTCTGTTGCTGTTTTTTGTCACCGCGCCTTACGTCTTCTTCCCTTCTTCATTTCCCCCTTGAACGGTAATCCTTCAGAGTATGCCTATTCTGATATTCGATCGAACTTTTCAGTTTCCCGTGTTAAGCCGTCAACAACACCTCTCTAATCAACCATATGACAACGCTGATAGAGTACAACAGGATAGTCTGAGGCTCTCTCAATTCTTCCATCCCAATGTACTGAACGTGTCGTAGAAAACGCTGCAGTTAGCGCTTAAATCTGCAGGATAGCTTTAGTACGTTCTCTAAAACCCGTCCCCCGGTCGGGGACGAAAAGACTACAAATGAATTACCCTTACTACCGCCTTGAGTATAATCATTCACATTGTTTAACAATCTAACGTCTGAACGTTTATTTTGACGTCTCTTCAAAGTTCTTTTTAAAATCTTGGGATCCTAGGTCCTAAAGCATGCAGATCATCATAAGGCAGCCAAAGAAAGGATAACGTCTTGTTCTTATCATTTGCCTATTTGTAACGCTTCAACGACAGCTGTCGGGCAGGTTCGTATAGCACGTCAAGATACATATGGATGTGAATATTTGAAGACGTTGCAGCTTTGCTCTGGAAAATTTTGCTCCAACATGAACTGATGATGGCTACGATCGGTCTGATAATCACTTTATAGATCCAATGGGTGACTTTTGGTGATATCCCCCACGACTTACCAAATATGCGTCTACTACGCCATATGGTTTTGGCAGTTTTGGCTATTTTGATGTTTATGTGATAAAATAGTTTATTTATCTAGAACTACCCTTTAATTGTTTATTTCAAAGAAATCTGGTCAAGACTAAGCTTTCTTCTACAACTGAAGGTACAGTCTTTCCTGGGTGTTTTAAGAGGTTTTCTCCAAAGCATCTATCAACATTATTTTTAGGACATTTTGCATTTTGCGCAAAAAACTGAGATACATACAAGATTCAGAATTGAATTGATCCCATGCCAATCCTAGTCAGTGTGCCATATTAAACAGCATTTTCTACTAGTCCAATTAGCATGTTTCGGAATTTATTTGGATTACGTTAGCTGATTTTCGTCATATTTTGCGTAACAACTTAAACTGTTCTTGAAATTCAGAGCATTCTGGCTGTAAAACATGGCCCGAACGAATTTACTTTTCCAGCTAGCTAGAGCTCAAGTCAACTACCACCAGTTCGGAGTTAGCTGAAGTATCCCTTCAGTTCCTTTAAGGGTAAGCATGAGGACTGTAACTTACCATGTAAAAGAAAACTAAATGAAAAGCTCAAAAAATGCTTCAGATTTGGTTCCCTAAAAAGCTGGCGACACAACACAACGCAAATTGAAAAAGGTGCATGATTTACAAATAGGCATCTGGAATATATGGCCTTTTTACGGACAGCGTAATTCTGTCCAGGAAAATGAGGCTGATATCACTGATCTGCAGGAAATTCAATGAACGGGATGCTCTAGAAAGACAGCCTGTCATATATCTTACAGCTGCCATATTACAAAGTACGAATTTGTAGAAAGATTTGTGGGTATTCAGAGACTGCATTACTTTTTCTCTTCGCTCACATCTGGCAAGTAACTGGTATGTGCTCACATTCTTTCAGCTGAGAAGGATCATCAGATCCATGAACGATTTTGTGCACATCTTTAACAAGCGCGGCCATTGACATCGCACATAAATTTCAGATTCCAGTATCGTGATGCACACATAGCCGTCTGGCTATAACCCGACCAAAGAACGAGCTCTCAGATTGCCAAGGAGTGACAATATGCACTTTCCGATCTGGCAGACACAGGACTAGTATAGATAGCTGTTGGACTATTATATAAAGTGGATATTTTTAGAATTTGGCACTCTACGGCACGTCGTCCTTTCCAGCTAGTATGTCTATGGTTCAAGGGGGAAATGGTACCCAAATCTATTTAAAATTATGATTTACTTACAACTGGGCTTTCTTCTGAGTAATTAGGGATTTATTTTACGGTCTCTGTGGCCTTAACTAACAAAAAAAGGTTATTTACAATATTCCTTTCTTTTGCAATTAGTCACACCCTTGCTGCGATGTTTTTGTTTTCATAAAAACAAATCAATCTGAATATTTGTCCATCTCTCGCTTCACCACTTTATAGCATCCTTATGATGTCAGCTTTCTAGTCATAACCCTTCACAAATAAACCCACCAATCAATTTTCCAATAAATTGGGACCAATTGTCCTCAAAGGCCTACGGCTTTCTATAAAAAAAAAATTCTCAAAAAAAAAATAAATATCAATTAAAGGCATTAATGAAAACATCCTACGGACTTAACGCACGCTTCACGTCTATTCATTTCAGTTTGGCATTATTAATTGGCCCATCATCATTGTACCAATACCAGAACGTTGATGACGGTTTCCATTTATTCCAAGCGGCTTATTGTACCATAACCCATCACACACATCCTCATGCCCAAAGGACCGATAACGACCGCATTAACAAACAATAACAATGGCACTCGACCCTTAAGCGGTAGTGGCATACAACACATATATGTACGTACGTAGGCATTAACAGGCTCTTCAGCTGGAAATAGCACTTCATAACCGACCTACGTTACAAGGATGTCGGTGCTCGATTGTAACCCTTCCGTCCACCCGATCAACACCGAAATGAGCTAAATAGACCCTATTCATGGAATTTATTTGGATTCCACAAATGGTCATTAGGCACCCCAATCCTGAGCATGTGTTTGTAATGATTTTCACTTCAAATATTTTAGAAGCCACTGCCACCGCTGCCGTGTTGCCATTGAAGGTGATTACGAGAGAGCATTTTCGACTCCTTAAAGTCTTACGTACAGAAATATCCTTAAAAGAGTTTTCTTATTACAGATTTATTTGAGTTCTGGTAATTAGACAGTCGAAGGCAGTCGAAGGACCTTTCATACGTTGGATTTATCTTGACCAATGGATCCGGCAACACCTTATGCGAACCCCAATTAAAGCAAGGTCTAACCACCTCGACTATTGTGAATACTTTCATTCCATTAGCATGAGGTTGGACATGATTGTTGCTTTGGCTGGAGTTGAAATTGTCCCTATTCCTGATGTTGCTACTGCAAAGAAGGACACATTCATTTCTCTCTGGGTGATGTGGTCAGTCGCTGGTAATTAGCTCTTCTAACGAGAAAAGTTTTATGTCTCCATTGGGATTCCTGAAACATGTTACAACCACCAGAAGAACGAGGGGTTCCTAACTGTGGCCATGTGTATCCGTATGAGCTGGTTGTTTTCCATTTGCCATCTGATAGGTTCGTGAAGGAGTATTTCTATACGAGTACTCTCATAATGGAAGCCTTTCAACAGAAACTCATAAAAAAAATATAAAATAGTTGGGAGAGATTTTTCTTCTTTTTTTTTTTTCCTAGGTATCCTTGTAGGACATAGCTAAGAACAACTGCGAACAACATCCAACAAACATCCAACAACGGCGAACAGGAGCAAATGTATTAATGCTGCACTGAACAGTGTAACTCTTTGTATCGAGGGTTATAAAACATTATTGTTTCTTAAATTACGTTTTGCAAGGATTAATAGTGGTGTCATGGTGTGAGGGGGCGTCAGCGGGAATGCGTTCGAGTTGGTAATGAACATTAATGGTGGTCTCATAGTGATTATGGGCGATAATGTGAAAAATAATTGCTTTCGGAAAGCGAATTCCTGGGATGCCTACGAGAGCAGGTTTAGGATTCTGAAAATTTATTTATGATGTGGTCTGACGAAGGGAACGAAGGCATGTGTATAGAAGATGCTGGTAATTTGCGGATATGCCCGAGCTAAAACTATCAGAACCTAAGTTTGATTTTACGATTAACTTGTACGAATACAAGCTGCATCTTAGCTGTGAATGCGATTTTTGTATTTTCCATTATGTGAACAATTATTAGTGGATCCACGTGAAGGCATACAAGTGTTCTTATCCGGACGCAGTTAAAGGACTAATAAAACCACTGACTAATTTTAATTATCCGTCTAAATAATTTTGGGTGAAAGTACTCGACAAGATGTATAATATTATGTCAATGTTACCCTTAGGACTAAGTCTAGCTACTTTGCATGACTTAGTGTTTAATAGCGAGCTCATTTATTCTGTTGTCTTGCACGTATTTATTTTATCGGCTCGTGACTCGTTATTTTTTTTAAATTTCTGATTTAGAATAGTATGCCCTTAAAATGTTTGCACACAGCGGTGACGAAAAGCAATTAAGGAGGGAAGAAAAGGGGGTACCCACATGCGTTGGTTTTGAATGTTTGCAGGTTATAATGGCTAAAAAATAAAGAGCTTTGCACCCCAGTAGCGAGTAAAGGAAATATACCAGCATTTATTTTGTGAATTTTAAACTTGAAACTGTCCAAAACAGTTTGAGTTGAACGTTCCGAAAGTTAATTTCTAATCCATTGAAGAAGAGATTCGTCGATGCCAAGTACATGATCGGTAGCAGTCCTGACGGGTAGAATTGACGAAAAGGCTGTGGACTTACTAACGTAGAAGAGCACCTCTTCCGTAGAAGGGCGAATATAACATCTATAGCAGCAGATTTATATTCATTGAAATTTTTGCGTACTCTTGCCGCTGTATGAGCCCGAAAGGGGATTTGTCCCATAGAACGCTCTCAAGTATAGGTGGAGTGATGTCACAATCTGTAGACATTAAGCTAGTAGCCTGTGAAGTATCCAGATTGGCCTTACCCATTATAAATCATTTTAAGTGAGGGTGATGTAGCTTGTTATGTTTTTAAGGAACAACCAACAACTTTTCTACCTTTGGGACATTTCTTGCCTCAGTTGTTGGTCTTATTGAAATTTCACACACTTAATAAAGTCTTCCAATGACTCGTGGCTCATTTGAGTTATTTTCTGTTCCCTTATGTGGGGTTAAACCCTGGCAGCGTTTTACAGCTGATAAATATTTTCATTTGGTTTTTAATCTTTATTCGATGGGAGATAAAGGATCTCATTCCAAAGAGAATAGTGGTTGTGATAATATCATCTGCGGCATCCACGTCGCTATTGAGGAAACATGACTACCGGTTGAAATTCCAAAGAAGAAGTTCCCTCCAATTGGCTTTTTCCCCTTGCCATACGATTCTTTTTCTTCAAGTGTGTGGTCGGTACGAGAAATAAGTTGATGTAACACAGTGTTACAAAGAGCCTAGAGTGGAAAGCATATTACGGTATGCTTATCAAGGTGCAGGGTTAAAAACAAAACAACAAGTAGGCGGTATGAATATCAACGTCAGGTATTCGAGTGAGCACATTTATAGTACAAGCTGGGTCAAGTTGTGTTCCGTAGCAAAGATCTCAACACATCGTCCTTCAGATATTGTCGGTCTAAAATGTCTAAAATATCGAAGCAGTTTGAAGCTTCCGTAAACAAACCAGAAGTGGACAATTTACTTACAGAGATGAAATTTTAAGTTACATATGGTTACATGAAATTTGTTGGAAAAAAAGAAAATGAAATCTGATGTACATATACCAATTATGTCGTATACCCAATATGTTGTATACCAAATACAACAAAGCTCTTAGTGTAAGTTAGTTGTAAGTTATGCATTAAAGAAAGCAGATGATGAACAGCCCAATCGCGAGTTTTATTTAATTAAAATAAAAATATACAGGGTGTCCCCTAATTCGTTGACGATAATTTGGGAAATGATTCCTGGGCATATTCTAAGAAAAAAATCGTTCTAGACTAAGGGTCTATCTCCAATGCTGACATCATTTATCGAGGATTTAAGAAAAGGCTTTGTTTGGTGTACCCTGACTGATGTCAACTGTCTGTTAGTGCTAATGGTAAAAACTACGTGTAGGACTTTATTTTTAGAAGAAATACCAGCCTTTATAACGGCGTTTAAATAAAGTTGATACCTTGGTCAAGTCTTTAGATATCCAATTTCTAAGCCAGTTCCATTTTCATTGCCCATGCTAATTTTCGACTAAAAGGTCACTTTTCTCCAGAAAATGCCTAATTAACAGAACGTTTTACTATTTTTTTCTTATGAAAATAACAATAATAAAAAATAAATTATCAATGAGTTTGCAGAAAAACCCACAGATTTTATGATACTTGAAAAAATTCAATAAATGACAGTAATTGGCAGCCAATATCCAAACTATCTGTTGGCTCACTCTTTACATGAGTAAGTACAATACAAATATTGTGTCGATAATGTGTGATAGGCAGCCAAAGCGAACACTTTTTTTTTATTGGGCCGGGTCAACCCCGGACGACTTTATTCAGTTTAATACAAACTGGCCTTAAACTAAAAATAAAAGTAAAACTAAAGGACAGGGAAGATCGCGGTCCCAGAGTCGAAAGAGATGATAATTGAGGGCGTTTTTGTGGGTACCTCGGCTGCAATTGAAACCGAACATATGGGGAGTTTTATTAGCTTCATGTAGCATACGAGAAATGGTTCGTTAAAACCATATGTCGTTTGGCGGTTATTTGAATTAAAAAGAGGGCAAACCTTAAATTTCGTGGGTTGGTATTAACAAAAATCTGATCCAATAGTGGGTTCAGCATCACTGATTACAAGCAAGTTCTGTATTGAAGTGACTGTAGCTACAGATTGGGTTGATATATGTTATAGCAAGTTGGGTCCGGTTCGGTTCGCTTCCGGAAGTATGAGATGGATTCGCATTTCTTTATGTTGAGCTCAAGGAAGTTTTTGTGGCATACTATTGAGAAGCTATATTTTCATATCATCGGCAGAGAAAGATATGTGTGATTTTTTTATGGTATTTACGTCATAATTAATAGTCAAAATGAAAGTTAATGGACTAAGATGACTACCTTGTGGAACACCTTAATTGGCTTTAAATGGTTCAGAAAAACGAAAACGAAAGTGGACTAGGTAATAGCGAACATAATAAGAACATGCTGTCAAAGATCTTGGGAATGCAGGATAACTTAGCAATGGTTGTAGATAATATCCTGTTTGAATCATTTTTGATGAATAGAGTTACAATTATAAACAAAACCCGTGCGAGATCACGAAGATACTTACGAGTGATTGAATATTGGCACATTTTTTCAGAACAATTGCGGGCGAACCATCGGTACCAGGAAAAATTTCGTCTTTAAGTTTGTTAATCTTGTCTAATAGTAAGTAACAGAAGTATTCGGGATCTGGTTTTTATGTCTGAGTGGAGAAGGATTCACTAAAGAAATTCGCGAAATAATTGGCGATGGTTCTAAGATACTCGTAAGACGATGACCTATTGGAGAATTTAAGACAAGACGGATAGCTATCAATTTTTTTTTGTTCATATTAATAAAGCGAAAGGATTGTTTGAGGTCAGAAATGAGGGTAGATTGCATTTGGCTAAGGTATCTATTATAGCCAAAATCACAAACTTGGGAGAAGTGGGACTGAGTTTGTAGATAATTCCGGTAGCCAAATTCAGAACCAGATCTAATGTACACGTACCATAACTTATTTCTCTCGTTGCAAAGTGCACGTAGTTGATTGTTATACCAAGAAGGAGATGAAGGATTTTTTTTCCATTGGTAAGCGGCCGCTTACGAAATACAGTGGAAGATATTTGCGTTGTAGATTTCCGCAATGGTATCAACAGACGTGTTTTTATCGATTATACAGCTAAAGTCAACACTATTGTGTTTAGTGTAATTTGTTTTAGGAAGTTGAAGTGGCAGAAAATATCTGAGGGGGTAATAGAAACGTTGATGTCACTTGAGAAAATAACAAGGACAGGAGGATGCAGATGGTTTAATTTGGAGAGAATAAGTTCACACTCAGGGGCAACCCAATTTATAGGATCAGATATAAGGATCAGGTCTAATTGTCTTCCATGTTGTTAGAAGTACCATTTATTTGAAAAAGCCCTGTGTTCGAAAGGCGGTCAATAAAGAGTATTTCCTTACCTGAAACAGCATTTGAGGCAACGAGTTCAGATTGATCATCCCACTGTGTTCATAGGATATGAGGAAGAATAAAACCGTCAGGAATTATGATATCATTACAGGGGTCAACAATAGCAAAACTCGACTGTATAAGCAAGTTTATACCGAAAAAAAAAAATAACTATCAAACGAAATGTGAGAGGCAATCATCACTTGGACTATCGTTTAACCTGGATGTTGCCGCCGCCAACATTTTTTATGAAAGAAATACAGCAAGTAATCGGCTAAACGCTAAGCTAAGGAGATTACCGGCTTGGAAGTTATCGGGAACTTCCTTTTTAAATAACAACAAAATCAAATTCAGAGTTGGATATGAAGACTTCGCCTTGTTGAAGAGCCGAAATTCGTGAAAACCTAACTGGACATATTTTAAAGAGCAGCTCAGTGACTCCGCCTCCTCCGAAATCTGTTCAGGACCTGAACTGTGCAATCACCAAACCGTTTGGACTTACATTACTGCAGATTGCCCATTCCATGGCGGATCGCAGACTTGATGCAATTATTCACCCGAAATCTTTTAAATCTTTAATTAAGACTAATTTGGAGAAAGACCGGAACCTCTACAGATCGAGCCAAATTCAGATTTCAAAAAGTTCCTCTTATAAAGACCTCTACGAAAAGATCGACACTATCCGTGAAACAAGTGGGCTTGTTGAAGTCCTCAAAAGGGTACAAGTATAATCAGGCAGGTTTGAATCACTCAAACATCTGATGGCACCTACACTGAGTCGAAAGTAAAGACTCGCCATCTCATGCTTGAGGCTTCCTCTCCAGATAATCAGAACTAGTTCCTATTGATGAAGCTAGTAAGCTGAATAACACAGATGAGGACATCAAACATGCTGTTATTTCCTTTGATGGCTTCAAGTCGTCCGGCACCGAAGGTATGTATATACCTAGTTATGCTATAAAAAGTTATAGACCAGCAGGTAGATTATATGGGTGAGGAGGGATAATGTCACCATATGACTGTTACAGATAGGCCTATTGTGATATCCCCTCTCGCTTATGATACCCGAATTAGTGGGGAATCCAAGTAAACCTTTGATTGAGCTAGCAGATATATCCTCCACGACAATGTAGAATTTATCTAAAGTAACGATGACGTATTCTGATTAAACAGCTACAATGACGCAAAATGCGTTCTGGTGATTCTCCGTCTTTGTTGCACATTCCCATAGCCATGAGGTGTTTTTTGCCCTGATAGTGAGAAATCATGTGACTATACGAATCTGACTTCTAGTTAGACTTAGGAGTTGTTTCGTTGGAAGTTGGAAGATGCTTGGCATAATCATTTAGATTTTCTGTTTTCGTCCGACAGTGGTGAGCCTTGTGTTGCACCCAGTAATCTGAAGAATAGTCCTGTCATCTTGAACATCGATACAGATCCTTTTCTGACTAGTATGTACCCTGGAACCCAAATGAGATGAACTCTGTTTGTGCTGGCTAATGATGTGAGTAGTTGAAGGCAGACCATGCTAGTTTCGATGTTGTTTCATAGGCTTTAATGGCTAGAAGCCCGGCTTTGCTGCCAGAGAAAATATAAATGTTCTTATTTGTAATAGATCTGTTTATATTTTCTCTGAGACATAGTTCTGTAGCAAAGATTTCCGCTTGAAGTACGGAGTTACACTTGTCCATGCTTGTGTAGATGAATGTTTTTGTATCATATTAACACAGTATACTCCAGCCCCGATTAGTTGATCTCTATATTTCGATTCATCTGCGCACCATACATGAGAATCGCTAGCAAATGTGGCTTTGTTCAGATTCCAGTTGTGGCATCTGGGAATGTAACCTTGAAGTTTTGCTGACAGTTGTCCGTTATGGTAATTCCAAATAGTTTATCTTTGCTTAACTCCACGGCAATGTCTGGATGGACAAGCTTGGAGTTGTCGTCATTTTCAGATATGAACATAAAGGCGTTAATCATGGCTTTTTTATGTATCTGAATATGGAAGGGTGGAAGGTTAAAGATAACTTCCAGCGCTGCAGTGGGAGTTGTTCTCATTGGGCCCGTAGTTCAAACACAAACTAGTCTTTGTAGTTTACTGAGCTTGTCTGCTTCGTTTGCTTCGGTTTTTGTCAAAATAGCGTTCTGCGTATGTGACAACCGGTCTGGTTGGTCTGCTGGTAACTCTGAAGAGAATCTTCACTACCAGCCTGACATACCAAAAATCGGAAAAGATGACCATATGCTCGCCATCAGCCTGATTTCCTTCATGTTGAAGAGCATGGAGCGCTGTCAACTGTCTGTCAGTGTAAAGAAGCTTTCATGAGGACCTAGGAAGGGTCATTTAGATCCCCGCGGCCATGGCAAGACTAATTGTTCCAACGAAACATGTCACTACTGTTCTTGCCAGACTCCAAAGAACGGTCTGTCCCGGCAGCATGATGATTTTTTCTAACACGCCCGTCTCTGCTCTAGATGCACTGATGAATTTTGTTACCCTTGATATTCAACCCGTGTCATCACTCTCAAAGTCATCTTCCGTTTAAAAAGAAGTTGTCTTTGGTACAACACGCTCTGAAGTATTTTGACTCTAGTCTGATGCAATGCCACCAGAATTCTTGTTGAACCGGATTCTACTTTCCCTGATTTTGATAAGGAGGAGTATGTTGGAAGGTCTTCACGTAAGGAACCAAAAACTGTTCAAGAATCCGGTGCTGATAACTTTTTGGAGGACGACAACTAGATCTCACTCCTTGTTACAAAACTTGCGTCTGTCTTTCAAGCGTAGATAATCGCAATCCTGATGGGAAGGAAGTATAATAATCGGCGAAAAAGATGAAATATCTGTAGTAATAGATACAATAGATATGGGTTATAATCAGAAATGTGGTAACGACATTTATGAAGGAACTTAGCCAACTAATCCTAAAATGAAAAGGCATTTGAAGCAGCGACAGAGGATCGCTGGATTTTGCAGAGAAAGCGTGCCGTGTTCAGTTACTCAATTACATGAAAATAATCAGGAACAACAACAAGTATATGGATATTTGTGGATATAGCATCTGTTATACGCAATCTTGTTAATGTTTATTTTAATGTACCTGGGTACCTTGACGAGATCAATTGATTTCTATGTTAGATAAGGTGAGGTAACCACGAGCTATCAACATAACAACTATCGATGAACAAGAGCGACTAGACCATAATGTTCCAGCCCATGAAGATGTTTCACTACCAATAGAGTTAGTCAGCTTCGTTTGGATTCATTAATTCGTGATGAATGAATGATTTCACAATTGCTACATAAAACTAAACACGACACATATTCGTACACAAAGTATAATACTCGACATCTATCAACGTAAGCACATTTTTGTTTAAAACTACCTAATCCAAGGGAATACAATTTCTTTTCCTGTGGCTATTCTCAGTTCCACCATACTCTAATATATGTATTTAATGCTTCACTGCGAAAGTATCTATGTACTTACGCTGTCACCCCGAATCGCGTAACTCTCTGTGTCCCATGCATTTTTAATGAAAATGCTTTGCCTTTTTAGCTCCTCCATCGTTCTTTTCCTCTATGTAGGGATGATCTTTTTCAACTTCAAAAACATCTTATCTTCTTCCATCGGGGAAAAATGTCTCCATGCACTGTTCCTTTTCGGAATGAGATTTTTGTTTACACAGACAGCTTTCTCCGAAGCGTATCTTACCGAAAATATCTCAATTTAGTAAATAAATCCTTACCCTGCCTCAATGCAGCCAGCACTCATTCATAAGAAGAGTAGATTGCATTAGCTAGATCCTTGTCGTAACGGGATAAGAACCTTGAAGGCGTCCCCCTCATTGAGTAAGATAAACTTCCCAGAAACTATACGACTAAAATGCGATATATCAACCGAAGGATGTGTTCGTTTAGTATCTGAGTACGACGCTGTTCCTTCTGTTGGCTACATTTTCAGGACCTTGTTGATTATTTGTATGTGGCATACGTTATTTTGCAAAACGATGTAATTTCCTATCGCATATCCTTTGGATGTATCCTTTGGCAGTATCTTTTGCATGGATCCTCTAGATGAATCCTTTAAACATATTCAAATGCCTAATGCTTGCAAATAATTTTCACAGTTCGTAGTCCTTTTCCACTGGGTTAACCAACAAACAAGCATTCCGAATGGGCATATTGGATGAAACAATGTAACCACCATTTTACCACTAACCACCCAGAAGGAGTACTACTGTCATTAACATCTTCCAAAAAGCTGTATAACGCACCAGCCCTGAGAATGACGACGATAAGCCCAGTGATGACGATGAGGACGATGAGAAGGACTACAGCGACGTCGACGACGAATGACGAAGTGTATGGTGTGGTTCGTTACACTTGATATATGAGGATTTCATTTAACCATTGCGTAATACCGAATTCTTGGCTATATAAGGGTGCTAATAGACACTTCAACCATGAGGAGCATAATTTATGACTCAAAGGATCCCAAATTTTATACTGCACACACATAAATACCAAATACAGGCACGCGCAAAAATTCAATTCAAACGGATACAATTGTTTTCCGGATGTACGAGGATAGTTACGAGCTCGACAGGGTGTACGGGGTAAAATTGTATTTTAGTACATTTTTATGATGGGTAGCCGAGAGGCTTTCGAAAGAATCACCTCTCCTACTTTATACCTGCAGTTGAGTTGATTAAAGATTTGGGGAGAAATTGTTCGTTTGTCAGTCGTTTTTTGAGGAAATGTTAATTTATGTGCTGCATTGATTGTTCCGGACAACTTTACTGAAAACGATTGAGACGAGGCGATTTCCAGAACCTGGACTATCTCTCGAATATGTCGGAGCAATTGAAAGCAATATTCATCCTCATGTTATGAGGGCACCTTACGTCGTGTATGTGGTATTATATGAATAAGTCAAATACTATAAAGTCGGACCTACGTTCCCTACATATTTTAGAGCTATAGGGAAACTTACAAAGGTGAAGTAGTACCATCATGAAACTTATTATGGTGTCCCATGAGGTTTCCTAAAACCTACGAATAGAAAAAGCTCATGTGTGTGTCACTTGCTGATGTCCATCGTATTCTTTGCCACGAATTTCATGTCTGTTTCACTTTATTAACCAACTTGTACTACGTTTGCTTTAGATGACTTGCAGTCTTGCAATGGATGACATACTTTGGAATGAGTTTGTCTTCACGTCTTAAGGTATGATCTGGCTGTAAACACTTCCTTCGCTGTATGATTATGTCTATGGAGATCGTTAAGCCACAAAATTATTAGTATGCTCCACGAGCGATAATTTGCCATTTAGGATATACTTCCCTCGCATTGCGATACACTCATTTACAAACTTCAACTGAGTTTATTGCATTCCCAGGCATTTGGCATACTGAATATGGCCAGCAGTCGCCGTTAACACAATCACTCTTTTTGTTTTACTGCCGAAATAGGACATTCAGGACATGTTGGTTGGTTCTCAGGCTTTCGAAGGAAGATATTCATCTGCGTAGAGTATCAGCGGCCAGTATTTGCAGCTGGACTTTCACAAAGGACATGCTCTGCAATGTCGTCATGATGGAATTGACGGTGGAGTAAAATCCAGGAACAAAGCAAATAAGACATTATCCGGGCTACTCCGACATATATGGAGCTCAGGCCGGAAAGGATTTCCGAGAATAAGTTGGAGTAAGGGCCCGGCTATGTAAAAAAAAACTTAAGTTACGAATTAATAACAAGCTTCGGGTACGGTCGTATCTACTGTTGACAACCCCTGCAAATGAAACAAGGACAATGAACGTGGAATGTTAGGTTCCTTAAGAAGCCACGTGCAACCGAACAATTAGCGTAGGCCCTGGACTGCTGCAAGTTAGATGTTACCGCCATCCAAAAGAGCCTAAGTATGGGCCGGACAAAAAGAGGAAGAAAAACTGTGACATCTACCACAGCGACTGTTATCGACGGCAAATGCAGCGCTTATTTGGATGCGGACTCTATGTTAGAAGTAGACTAACGCAAGAAGTCTTGGCGTTTCAGGCATATTAACGAGCGGCACGTTACAATTCGTATTAAGGCAAAATTTTCCAATAGTAGCCCTAAAAGAGGAGAAAGACAATTTGAATGCAAGGCTAGGAAGGGATACCATCTTTGGTAGTACAGTTGGAAAGTATAGCCTGCAGGACAGCAGCTCCTATAACGGATAATCGAAACATTGTCGTAGCTAGCACGCGGTTCCCACATCTCGATATTCATCAAGACCTCTTGGAGAACTCCTGACCAATTAATCGTCAACCAGATTGGCTACATTGCTATCTACGCAAGGCACTCCTCCGGTATTGTGGAAGTCCGAACGTTGCGAGGAACCAACATCGACTCGGACGACTACCTTGTTGTAGCCAAGGAACGGGTACGGATATCCCGAACATCGCAAAGGCAAGCAAATTCTGTGAGGAAGTTCGATGGCTACAATCGCAAGAGATCGCTAAATCCTTTTCCGATCGAGTCTCCCTTAATCTCATAAGAGATCCTTTGCCGACAGCATTAAGTGTCGAAAACCAGTGACAACATTACCAAAAAACCATCAGAGATGCTGCTTCTGATGTTCTAGGTTTCACTCGGTCATTACAATGGTTTGATGACGAGTGCCAGTAATTACATGTAGCTTATCAAGATGCATACAAAGCGGCGCCACATAGAAGGACTAGCGCTGTTCACGAACTCTACGAGCAGAAGAGGAGAAAGGAACACCGGTTTATTCGAAGGATAAAGGAGAAACATTAGAAGCGGGCAGTCGAGAAAATTGAGAGATTCTACTCCAGGAATGAGATTCGGAAGTTTTACAAAAAGGTAAAAAAAACATTCCACGGACACAAACCTTAAACCGAAGCATGTAGGGACGAACAAGGGAACATAGTATTCTAGTAGAGCCGCATTCGATGCTGAGGATTTGGAAAGGCCATTTCTGTAAACTGTATAACGGCAATGACGAACCAAATACCGCTGTAAAGCAAAATGAACCTTTCAACCTGGACGATGTAGACCATCAATTCCATCCACCCGACCCGGACGATGTGAAGAAAGCCATATCTAAGTTTAAGTCTAACAAAGCTGATCAGCCTGACTGGTGAGCTCTTCAAAGCAACAGTTGATGACTTGGTAAGATGCATACACCAACTCATCTTTAAAGTATAATCAGGCGAAATTATGCCCAATGAAAGGAACCTCAGTCCAATCCTCAAGAAAGAAGATGCTCTAAACTGAGCCCAATACAGGGAACGCCTGAAGTCGTTCGTCAAGATCCTGATTGCTGCACATCATTCTGGCTTTAGGCCAGGAAAGCCCACCATCGACCAAATATTCAAACTGCCCCAGATCTTGGAAAAAAAACCCATGAGCTCCAAATCGATGCACACCACCACGACGGCCGCATAGGGTAGAGAGACTATAGAAATAAGCTATACAGAGCAATTTCCAGTTTTGGCATACCTGGCAAACTCGTCCACTTGTACAAGATGACAATGGGAAATGCACGCTGCTGCATCAAGGTCGGTAAAGAAATCACCGAGATGTTTGATGTCAAAATAGGATTTAGACAAGGCGATGCACTATCTTGCATCGTTCTTGAAAGAGTAGTGCAAAATTCACGCGCCAACATAAAAGGCAAAAGCCTGTCCAATTACTCGCATATGCCGATGATATTGACATAATCGAAAGAAAGCAGCTTGATGTCAGCGGCGCTTTTGCGAGTATTGAGACTGAAGCTGCAAAAATAAGTTTAATGGTCAACGAGGGCAAGACCAAGTACAATATATGCTGTCAAACCAGAAAGCACACCCAACACCAACGTCTCGGACTGAACATCACCCTCGACAGATATGGCTTTGAAGTAGTTAACGACTTTGCCTACTCGTACCTAGGCAACGACACCAGCGCTGAAATCGAACGGGGAAAAACTCTTTCCAATCGATGCTTCTTTGGGCTAAGAAGGCAAATAATCCCAGACCTACTCTATGGCGCAGAGGCATGGACTTTTGTCCTTGACTGGTTTGAGCGGAAAATTCTCCGGGTGATTTTCGGTCCCGTCTGCATAGACGGTGAGTAGAGGAGGAGATATAACGACGAACGGGCTATACAGCGACACCGACTTAGCCAGAAAAGCGAAGATCCAACGACTGAGACGGATGGGTCATGTAGAGCGGATAAAAATCTCCAATGCTCCGGTGCAAAAAATCTTCGAATCCGCCCCCGAGGTACAGCACAATAGAGAAAGGCTGCAACTCAGGTAGAGCACGCAAGTAGAAGGGGACCTCCGCCAGTTTAGCAAGCGAAACTGGGGGCAGCTAGCTAAAGATCGAGCTAACTGGAGACGCTTATTGGTTGAGGTCCAAAGCCACCCTGAACTGCAGTGCCACCTTAAGTAAGCAAGTAAGTAAAGATTAAAAAAGTTGAACCCTTTTAAGCTTTGGAATGATTTTTTATAATTACCTCATTCTCGTTTCTGAATCTGCGGCTGACGTCCTGTTTGATACCATTCACAGCAGCAAACTACTGATCGATTGGGCTGTGGCGTCTAATTATGACCACACTAACCTTCCTCTGTGATCTACCACTGAATTGAGCATTGAGTTGGAAATATTTTGTACCATCTTCTTATTCCAGAAACATTTGCTTGAGGGATTCATTGGTTTTGAGGGAAAGGATGCAAATGTATTTATTCAGGTAGTACGAGTATCTTTGTTTTACCAATGGTAGACCCCCGAAAGTGAAAATGTCTTTCAATCTACGGTCATTTAGAGTCAGCCAAAAATCGTAAATTCCTCTTGATGGATAGAACACAGTAAGTGTTGTGCCAACAATTTACTTTACACGCCTTTGTAGACCCAGGAATAGAGATTTGGATGCAAGAAGCTCGAATAGGCCAACGATGGCCCTCATAGCTTCAGCAAGGCCACTGGCGTCAGACTATTAAGTCATGTACTTTTTCCAAGGGTTTTATTAGGGACGTGGACCTCCAGGATGCGCATGGAAAAAACAAATACGCAGTTCAGGTGCAACCAGTAAACTCGAATACGTACGGATACAATGTTGACGACCACAGAAGCGTTTTAAAGACAATGAATTGAGCTTTTCACGTGGAATTTTAGGACCCTTAAGAGACCATGTGTTTTGTCGAACAACTCTTGGAGGTCCTAGACTACTATAGATATTACCGTAATTCGATGGGATGAGCTGGGCAAGAAGTGAATGAAAAACTGCTACATTTCCCACGGTGATTTCCAAAAATAAAAAAGGCCACGCTTATTTGGACGTCGATTTGCTATTCGAGGCAAACTTTGGCAAAAAGGTGTAAAGTTTTCGACATCACGGCCAAATTCGGCAATAAACACCTGCTTTGCATTCATGTCACTGCAGAGGACAAGGATGACAGCATCAAAGACGAATTCAATGACTACCTAGACCAAATATATGCTCAGTCTGTCTGTGAGCATGTCACCGGAAAACACAGCCTTCATAACACCACGTCCAATAATGGATCTACGTTTTAGAACTTGTAACAGGGGGTAACATCTTAACAGGTTCCCACATCACAATATCAATAAAGGGACTCATTTATCCACAGATTAAACACCCGTCAACTGGATACATCACATTGCGATCGATGGCAAACACTCTTCCAACATTCTGGATGTCCGGATTTCCGAGGTGGCACCATCGCGTGTACCAGTCACGAGCCTGCCGACCGCCTTTCCCTCAAGTTATTAGAGAGGCTGCTTCTGATGTTATTGGCTTCAAAGCGACGATCAAGAAACGTAAAACTGCTCTGCATCGAAGGATAAAAGCCGCTTGTGAGCTCAACGAAAGAAAGCAAGAGCACATGCTTCTCAGGAAGGAAAATAAGGAGCTGGAGAGATGTAAATGCAAGAATAACGTTCGCAAGTTTTATCAGAGAACAAAGACAGTATGCCAGGGCTATAAAACCAGATGAACACTGACAACTAGAAATAGAGTCGCAATCGGTGCAAAAAATATGAAAAGACTACTTCCACAGACTATTGGTATAACCACGATGATGCTTAAAATACCGCTGTCAGGCAGAATGAACTATTCACCGTTGACAAAAATGACGGAGAATTCCGTCCTGATCTAGACGAAGTTAAAATAGCAATATCTAAACTAAAGACTAATAAGCCTACTGGTGTAAACAGACTGCCTGCTGGGCTTTTTAAAGCAGCAGGAGATGACCTGGTTGGGAACATGCACCAGCTGTTCTGCAAGAAATTTTCAGAGGGAATCATACTCGAAGCATGGAATGTCAGCATCGTTTGTCCGATCCTCAGGAAAGTATAACCTTTTGAGTGCGTCAACTATAGAAAAATAAGTCTCCTATACATCGCCTATAGCCGTATTAAGTGAGCGTCTAAAACCATTCATGAACAATCTGGTTGATTCATAACAGTCCGGTTTCAGGCCAGGAAAGTCCATCATCGATGAAATGTTCACAGAAATTCCACATCGACACTCACTATCTATTTATTGACCTCAAGGCTGCTTACGACAGCGTGCATAGAGATGAACTGTACAACGCCAGGTCTAGTTTCGACTACATTTTTGCAGAAAGTCTTTGGAGAATTCTCGCTGCCGAATGAATTAACCGAGACCTTCTTGTTACTTTTTTCACATCGCTCTAGAAAAAATGGGGCAAAACTAGAACGCGGATGACATTGATATGATTAGATGAACACAGTGAGCTATCAATGACGCTATCGTGAGTATTGAGACGAAAGTGGCCAAAATGTAAGCGTAAACGAGGTGAAAACAAAGTACTCGTACATCCTGTCATCAACATGTCGCTATTGGTAGTTTCAACTTCGAGGTAACTCGGGACCTCGTCTACTGTGGTTTCGGAGTTACAAGCAGCAATGACATCAGGTCAGAATGGGTAATTGAATAACAGAGCCACTTTTCATAAGTCCAAACTGGCATTATTGAAGAATCTTATCATCCCTGTCCTGGTCTATGGCCCAATGGCTTGGACTTTGTAGAAAGCTCATGAAGAAGTAGATGGCTATTTGGAGAGATTTTCGGTCCCATTTGTATTGACGGGGAATGGAGGGAAAAGCTCAACAATGATCTGTACGAGATGTACCGCTATATCAGGTGTCTACTGATCCAACGTCTGAGATCACTGGGCTATATTGAGCTCTGGCCGAAAGAGTCATTGAGTCTTCTCATGAGAGACAGCGCAGTAGAGAACGACCGCATCGACCCACTTGGTATGCTGCACTGTTGACAGCTGAAGAAAGACAAAAAAAAAGATTGTTTTCGTAGGTACTCGTAGTACTTAGTTTTTTGAGCAGCTCTATTTTTTTGCCACTTCTAGAACAGAAGATTCGAGTTGAAAATAGCACGATAAGACGACGAGAATTTGACTACAAGGACATCCTAAGCGTGAGTGTAAAATCATGACAAACACCACCTAAATTTGTGGTTTTTATTTTTTATGCCAATCTAACCACTCTGACGAAGTTAGGCCAGTGGATTATCCTGCTACATGGCCAAATATAGTAAATCATCGATATGAGCTACTACGTCGAATTAAATTTATGCCCAAGGCTTAGGTCATCAAGGATCAACTTCATTACATTTTATATTGTTAATTTGGAATTTCTCTTAAATTCCCAAGCATAAAATTAAATTGCCGACATCTTTCTATGTACTCGTACAATACGAGTAAAGTGGAAACTACACACGTTCTCATGCTATAAATAGGCTCTTCCCTAGGAAATACGTGTACCACATATTGTGTAGTTGCTGCTGAACCTTTTCTTAAATGTTCCATGAGACTCTGCACACGTACTTATTTATTTATGAAGAAGTAAATAGCATTAGCTCCCTAGCCTCGGTGAATGTGTTTAATTCAATATTGTTTCAAGGATAATTATAGATAGAGGTTGTGCGACTATGACAGAAAGGTCAATTGGTTTGGTCCTTTGGCAGCAAATTCTTTCTGATCCGTTTAGGTTCACGAAATTCAATTAATGAGAGATGAAATTGAACCTATTTTGCTTATGAGCCTATCAGCCGTCGTTACATTTACGTATTAGTTCATATATTATGCAATTGGTAATTTTGGTACTATTATTTAGGCATTTCATTAATCTCCACTAGACAGTGTTGTCAAATGGAATTTTGGAAGATTGCTGGCACTAATTAATTCCAGAAAGCTTAGCACAGCAAGAGGTTGAGCGATGAACACTGCGTAGATGCCTCGAATGCTATTTGCATGACCACAAAAACGAAATAACTAAGCGAACAATTGGGATAAGGGGTTTCAACTATGATTCAAAAGACTAATATTGAGACGGTAAAAGTCAGTCTTGTAGTTGAGTAAGAGGTGGTTATTGAAATGCCTCTAGGAAAGTGATAAAATGAGCGCCTTACCACGTCGCTTCTCCAGGGAAGGTGGCTATAACGAGAACCTCGAGAGGCTTAGTACAATTTATCAGCACTGCCTTCAGTTTTAAGAAGATTTGACCAGGTTCTATGGACATCTTTGGATTTCAGAACTCACAGGTAACAATTGCAAGCATCTTTCTAACCTCTGCACTCTAAGCCAAGGCACGAGACCTGGTAAGTATTGTAAGAGTTCTTTATGAGTCGGCCCATCGTCCGCTCGTTGATAGTCGAACATTTTACCTTGACCCGAGGGGCTTCACTATTAACTGTGAACTTAAAGGTGTAGCATTAACGCGACTCAAGAAAGAGTAAAGTCCCGTGGCTGACTTTTTGCAACCATTCTCCTAGGCTGCCCCATCAAAACCTGCTAACATACAGATGCTACAACAATGAAATTTTTGTCTTCGATTGTCCTAGAGGCTACCCTTATCCAAGTGTCACGAACCTGAAGGTACATAGTGAACTGTTCAATCTCAAGAAGAGCGACTCTAAACCACCAAAGGTTTGTTCAGAAAGATGTTTCTAGAGAACTAATTCCTGGGGTAAGAGCATTTAATAACGATCATTTTTACCTGGCACAACCATGGCATACAGAATTGAATCCAATGTCCCTTTTTTTTATCAATACAGCATGAAGTGGAATAGTACATTTGACTTCCGAAAACGGCATATGGGTACCTGCCCTTTGACCACTAGAAAGTATATGCAAATCACATTCCCAAATCCCAGAGCTTGACAAATTTTACACCAAATTCACGTCCTTCTAAATCACGCCTTTACCTCAGCCATCGCTACAGATAGGGGAACAGAGATAACTGAAGTTGTGTACCAAAGTCTGCTTCAAGAGTAGGAAGGAATTGAACTCTGCTAAATGATGTAGGTGCCTTAAAATGCTTGCACACAGAACAGGCAAAGGAAAATTAGAGAGGAAAGAAAGAGAGGTACCTGTGTACGTTGGTTTTAAGTGTTTGCAGATTATAGTGACTAGGAAATAAAGAGCTCGGCAGGGCATTCCATAAGCGAGTGCTTAGAACCGAATCACGATATTTCAGAGTACCTACGTCCGAAAATATTTAAAGGTATACCGATGACCTTTCACAGCGAGACGAGTGCAACGGTTGAAGTTTTGAACGGGCGGAATACTACAGGCGATTTCTATGGAGCACTGGCGGTGGAAATAGCGGCAAAACAAAGTCAGACACGAGAAGTTACGCTGGTTTTCGAGGGTATCCATATTCTGAGTAATATTGGTATCACCTATGAGCTTTATCATATGGTTTTGAATAGTATCTAGGAGGTGCAGAGATGTTTTAGGCGCATCTATTCAGATGTACTCCAATTTTGGGTGGATGAATGCCCTATATATTGAGGCAACATCAAAGGGGGGAAAGTATATCTTACATCGTTTGACGATATCGAATATGTGGTTCTTCCAATGTCTGTTCTCATTGACACGCACACGGAGAATGGAAAGTTTTCCGGTTTCAACGATGCAAGTGTCATTCATGGATAATGGCGAAGTGTATGGATTTCGCTTTAATGACAGTAGACAGCATTGTATTTTGGAAGAATGAAATTGCACTCAGTTGATTGTTCCTCATTTAGTAATGCTGTTAATATCGGGATTTAATGAGATTAACATACGCTGCCGTTTCCGTTTTATGGACAATGAGCAGGGGCGTGAGTCCGGGAACGAATATGACAAGCAGATAGTACTGTGAGCAAAGGAATATATTTGATTATAAGTAGCAAACAAGAGATCTGTAATGAAAATAAAAAAAATGTCGGAGACAAAACGGAACCCTAGGGCACATCTGCATTTATTTTGTGAATATCAGACTTGAAACCATCCAAGACAACTTGAATTGAACGTTCCGAAAGGTAATTCATAATCCATAGAAGATGAGTTTCATCGATCCCAAATGCATGTATTTCCAACAAAAGAGCCTAATGCCAAACTCTGTTAAATACCCTAGAAATACCAAGACATTTTGTTCCACTTTTTGGTAAAATATGGCGTCAAATCCTCAATGGACCCGTTGTTGCATTGTCAAAGACGGTCCACCAGACAATAACCCCGCAGGTGAGTATCGGTCTTTTAAAGGAGACGTATGGCCTGTGGTTTATACGAGGTTGAAGGTCCCATTCGTTCCCAATGGCTTTTTTGTAAGAGAATAAAACTACTGTAGCTTTCTTGACTCGTAAGGAAAGACGATAGACTTAACGGTCTGAGGTCGATTGGGACAACGTAAGAACATTGGGACAACGTGAAGGCCTATGTAGAGCGGCAAGTATTACACCGTCTGTGTCAGCAGACTTGTATGGTTTGAAGCTACGCAGCGCCCAAAGCAGCTTGTCTCTTGTAATCAGGCCGTTCAGGTGAATAGCGAGCTACCTGGAAAGTGGGTGTCCAGTAACAGGTTGAGAGATTCATAACTTGAGGTTGACCAAGAGCCATCAGTTTTTTTTCAAACAACTTGTCATCAGAGAGGATTTTTCTTAGTAGCGATGCATTAGAGATTTCTGTTATTTTGTCACAGAATAATCTCCAGTATTATCGCTTTGCCTTCCTCATCTTTAAGAGCTGGTTCGGTTTGGCGACTTTCCAGTCATGAGTCGGGAGGGTCGGGTTGCTGAGCCTAATGATCTCCAGAATGCTTTCTGGGGTTTGGCTAAGATCCAAGTGCGGGATCTAGATCCACTAGGGATATCCTCCTTACCCACAACCTCGACTTTTGCACCTGGCCAAATTTCTCCTAATCCACCTATGGCTTTGGTGTAAAGATCGAGAGATCTTTAATTGGCAGATGCGATAAGCTTGACGTGGCCTTGCTGCTAGCCAGCGTCACTTGTGATGGATGGGTGGTGGTCCGGGGTTTTCCCGCATGATGGCCAAGAAGTTGCCCGAAAGCTTTAACCTGACCAACTGTCACCGTTTTCGATTCACCGGTAGGGTTTTTGAGAGAGTATCCATTAATATCCCGCTGTATACAGACAGAGCTAGCTAATACGGATTTCGCATGGTATCCGGATACTCCGTTCATGACTGAGCTATTTTTGGAAACAGCACGGATTTTATGACACCTTAATCCAGCCCAGGGGAAAAAGGAGTGGAAAAGAAGGTGGAGAAGGGGAGGGGGCGTAGCATCCTTTAGTGTCGTAGCTTATCTGGAGAACTCTACGAGATTCATGGGGCCAGCGCACACTAGACTAATTACCCTAGGGTAAAACTGGTTTTATAGAAGAAAGGGATGAAGTGTAAAGCAAGAAAGGGGGTAAACTCTTCAACCAGTGTAGAAGCGGTTAAACATCGGGGGAAAATCAATACACGCATAAGTCTGCAGTTCTATGGGGTAAGAAAAATAATCAGAAATACCACTACAATCGAAATTTGTTCATGTATACAGAATTTTGCCCCGCATTATTCATCCAGTGTGCGGTTGAAGCAAAAGATATCCCGTTCTTACCTCGGGGTAAAATTGATTCAGTGTGCGCTGGCCCATTGACCTTATGCAGTCTCTACAACTCAACATGTTCGATGCTCAGGTAGAGGCGGTACAGAACTTAAACAGATTGAATCAGCTAAAGGGTCAGGAAAAATAAATGTGCATGCTCCATGCTTATAATAATATTAAAACGCTAAATAGCACATGTGAAGACAGGAGGCCGTGCAAGTTAAAAGGAACAAGGAAACTGATAAACAAAAATCCCGATATTTCCGAGGTTTTTACATAACAAAAGCTCTGAGCTTACCTTCAAAGTCATTGAGACATACATCCAGTCGACCTACGAGTATCAAGCCAGAAGGATGCTCTATAAATCAGAAGACTATTGCTTGATTTCTTAAAATCTACATATATACGTATCAAATTAGTCAAGGTTACATAAGGAATAATCTCCAAGTCCTATGTTTAGGTATTGAGTGGCCGACTGATTATTGTGGTCACTGACTTTCGTGGAGATCGAATTTAAATGTGAAGAAATTGATGACTAGTGTCCACCAACATGATGCAACATTACCTACCTACCTACCTAGCTACCTAAGGAAGATGCTACCCAGGTAATTGGCAAGCAGCCAGGAGATTTTGCGGGACCATTTGTCCTCAAATAATTAAGTCACACTTGGATAGCAATCCGAGAGCGTTGAGGAGCAAAAAAAAAGGGGAATATGACCTATAAATAATATTCCCATGAACTCGAATGCGTATATGTCTTTTTGGACTACCTGTCTCATGCAGACATTCTTCTGCTCACCCATTGTATAGGCATTCTTCTCATCATCATTATACTCATACCCCAGATAGTCTGAAACTTGGAAAAGAAAAAAATCCAAGAGATGTTAGAAACTCCTCCAACTCCTTCAAAAATTGTATTAAATACTCCCACCACTCGGGCAACTTTGCGAACTTTCATTATCGACTCCACGGGGTGGCTCGGGTTAAGCAGTAAAAACCTATCACTTGGCAGCTATTGCTAGGAGATTAATGCCCATGTGTGCATAAGACATAGGCTGGGCATAGAAAATTCAAGTACACATACAAGTACAAGTACATAAAATATATCTAAAGAACTTTTTCCATTCGCACCCTAACATCCATTTGCAAAAGATTTGTTACCCAGAGCCAAAGGAGTCCAAACGAAATAAGGGTGCTATGTTGCAATCACCACCCTCCCTGGTACTGGCACTGGCACTGGCACTCCATCCACATGTGGAAAAAAAAAATACTCAGCAGAGAAAGACCGTCTGTTAAGTTTATGTGTACTTTTGGTGTAAATCATTTATAAAGTGATTATGTACCTTCTCAGCATCCAAGTAAGCTATCCTTCACTCTTTCACCCTGGCTGTGCACAAAGTCCTTACCAGTTGGTGTCCGGGTTTGATTCTTGACATATCACATCTCGTGGACTCCAAACACACCCCACTCACAAGGACATTGTTGGATTTCATTTTTTTTTCTTTCTTTTCTCATTCTTTTCACACTTCTCAAGACTTGTATTCGTACAACTGGTAGCCTTCACGGACATCAAGACCAGATGATACAAGCAAGCATAAAAGACAAAGTTGGGAGTATGAAAGAAAGTACGAGTACAGAAAAAAGTGAAAGAAGAAGGAACGTGTAACTTTTGGAAGAAAAATAAATTTTCGTTGTATCGTACGAGTATATTGGCATTTCTCCCAATTTTCCATTATTTATGACGATTTTCCCAAAATTACGTGTTGGGGTTCCGGTTCTACTCGAAATCAAATTGCTACATTGTTTTAGTTTAGGATTCTGATTGTTTCATTAGCTTTCCTTCAGCAACATGACATGCGGATGCGTTGCAACTCTAACTTCATAAAATTAAAACGAATTCAGAGCAGAGAAGGGTGCTCAAAGCACTTTACTTTTGGAATAGGTAAGTTTCACAAAAATAATAAGTTTGTCCTTTAATGTCCATACCTTAGCTCTGACGCATCTTCTACAATATTTTCTGAATACGCTTTTGGCTTGCTCGCGTATGTTTGGAGCCTAAGGTGTCAGCAATGCCTGTGCGCCATCGTTTCATAGATCTAGATTCCGCCTCGACTGTAGTTCGCACTGGAACTGTCATTTGTTCCTCCAACGTATATTGGTACTAGGCCCGTCGCGTGTAGTTGGTCAGTTGTTTCATCCGAATAGTTTTGGCTTAATTTTTATGCTGAAAACTTGGTTCTTCAGATTTTAAATGGCACACCGAACGCAACTTTTGCTTTCCAAATTCTGCTGTCGATATCCAGTTTGGTACCACCACCTTCTGAGACCATCTTTTGTAGATATAGAAAGCTTCTTACTTTCCTACTTACTCCGCATGTAATTGAAGTGCTTAGGGACTTTGTGGCAAGACATTTGCCGCCAGTCCAAGTAGCCTTTATAACAGAGACTAGTTTTCTGGTATATCATTGCTGCGAAATAGATAGTATATCTCTTTCTACAGGGTGACTTACACGAACTATAACTTTTCAAAATGCTATAATTTTTTTATTTTTTGATAAATTTTATTGTGCCAAGGCAAAAACTGTTGGAAAATACATCAATTTTCAAATTGTATCAGTAGTTGTCAATATGTCCACCTTTGGCGCGAATAAAGGCCTTGAGACGGCCGAAGAAAGCATCGCACGATGCACTCAAGTGGCTCTGCGGTATTTTGGACCATTCCCGCCGAAGTGCTTGTTTTTGTTTGAGGTGATCCAAACCTTGGTATTTTTTAGTGCCAACCTTCGCCTTCAAAATACCCCAGACAGAGAAGTCCAACGGATTCGCATCCGGAGAATTTGCAATTCATTGTGTCGAAAAAATGAAGTGGGGAACATTGTTTTTTAACCAATCTTGGTTGACGCGCGCTTTGTGAGACGGTACCGAGTCTTGTTGAAATGTCCACGGTCTCCGACCGAAATGATTGTTTGCCCAAGGTTTCAATACTGCCTCTAAGACAGTTTCACGGTATACGATCGCATTAATTTTGATGCCACGGTCCAAAAATACGAGCGGAGAGCGACCATCGGCGGTTATGGCGGCCCAAACCATCACCATCGGTGCTGCCTACTTTCTGGTTGCCGTCTGAAGATGAAAATTTTCGAAGGACCTCTCTGGCAAGTAAACTCGTTCATTTTTTTTTGTTGACATATTGCTCGATAACAAATGGCGACTCATCGGAAAAAACCAAATTCGGCAACTCGCCACTTTCGTGCAAGCGTAGCAACTTCTTCGCTCTTTCGTCTCTAACTTTTTTCTGTTGCGGTGTAAGATCGTGTGCTTTTTGGAACTTCAATGGCATGAGCTTAGGCTTATTTTTCAGTATGTATTGCATCCGTTCCAACGATATGTTGAGCTCACGAGCCATTTTTCTTTCACTTCGACGCGGATTTCGCTCAATTCGAGCCTTCACTTTCCGAACCATTTCTGCCGATGTTGCTGTTTTTTTATGACCACCTCCATGGCGTTTTGCAACGCTGCCAGTATCACGGTAACGAGCTATGGTTCGAGACATAAATGATTTATTCACGTTGAGGTGCTGGAGGGCTCTAACTATAGCTACTTTTGGTTTTCCAGCCAAATATAAAGTAATCACACCATCACGTTTGAATTCCATCGCGGATAAAAATTTTTCAACACAACTGAGACGCAAATCGTTTAAATGGCTTGTAAATAATAAAATTATCTGTCATGTGTCAAAATTTGAGCTCACTGTCGTGAACGGTTTGGAAATTATAGCAGTCTGAAGTTGGTTACAGTTCGAGTCATTCAGGGTGTAGATGTTGAGGCCTTCTCGAAATCGATGAACAACAAATATAGTAAGTTCAATTATATTTATTGAGACACATCGAATAACAGGTTTTTTTCGGCTGCTGATCCTTAACCGGAGATTCGGTCTTCCTTTTCTTCGTGAACCAGGTGGCTGGGATGCAAAAATTCTCTTAGCTGGAGCATTCTCGCCGAATCGCTCGATGCGGCCGAGCCAGTGCAGTTGACGGATTTTTGCATTCCGGACTTCATCCATTTCTTTATACAGCTCGTAGAGTTCGCGGTTATATCTTCTCCTCCATTCGTCCTCCTCACAGACAGGACCAAATATTCGACGTAGAATTTTTCTTTCGAAGGATAACAAGATCTGCTCCGCTGTCTTGCTTGTCGTTCAGCTTTCAGCTCCATAAAGCAAGACTGGCAAGATCAGGGTTATGTAGAGCATGATTTTGGACCTTCGAGTTAGCAGTTTGGGCAAACCGAAGTAGCAGCGGTTGCCTAAGGTTATTCTTCGTCGAATCTCCACTAGGGTGTCATTTGTGGAGTTTATATTTGCCCCGGGGTACAATAGATAAACATCTTCACTACCTCAAAACTATAGTTGTCGATTCTTAGGTTCTGTCCTAAACGGTGTTCGATGGATCGGTTTTTAGTCGACAGCATGTATTTTGTTTTATCCTCATTCAACACGAGACCAACTCGTTTGGCTTGTTCTTCTATAGCAATAAAAGCCTCAATAATGGCACGCTGGGAACGGCCGATGATCTCGATATCGTCTGCATAGCCCAGCAGATGGATGGATTTGTTAAATATAGTGCCTTCTGTGTTTACGCCGGACTTATGCACTATCTGTTCCAGATTAAAGATTAACGAAATCACACGACAGCACGTTTCCTTGTCGAAATCCGGTGCGTGTTTGGAATAATTCGGAGCTTTTGTTTCCAAGCTTCACAGCGCATTGCGAGTTCTCTAGCGTGGGGAGACACAGCCGGATTAGTTTTCTCGGAATCCCGAATTCGGCCATCGCGTTATGAAATTCAGTGCGATGAATGTTGTCGTATAGGGCTTTGACGTCGGTGATGGTGAGTATCGACTTGGAACTCGTTGGTTTTTTCCAGGATTTTCGGCAGTGTGAAGACTTGGCCTATCGTCGATTTGCCGGGCCGAAAACCACTGGTTCACACAGTACGCTGGATAAAATCTTGTAGGCTACATTAAGCACGGATATTCCACAGTAATTCTTACAAGACATAGGATCACCTTTCTTTAAGATGGGGCTAATAGTCCAGGCGTCAGGCATGGTGTCCTTACCAAAACATCGCCACCAGCTTTGAAGAGCACTGACCGCAGTCCATCCGAGCCCTTTGCCTTATTGTTCTTCAGCTTTTTAATAGCTGTGCCGACTTCGTCTAAGCTGGGTAGGAGAACTACCTTATCGATTGAAGCTTTCTTCATACCCTATCACCCTCTCCTGGTCATGCCCATCAAGCAGCTGTTGGAAATGCTGCTTAAATACATCCACAATTCCCTGCGGGTCAGTGACAAGATTACAATCATTGTTTCAAAGGGCCTGAGTTCCTGGTCTGTAGCCTGCAGCCAGACTTTTAGCTTTTTTATAAAAGTTTCACATCTTGTTATTACTCCTGCACTCTTCAATATCCTTGAGCTGGGAGATTGCGAAGGCTCTTTTCTTTTTTGCCCGGGTTGTTCTTTGCAACGTCTTCTTATGTGCTTCATCCGTTGCCTTATTCTTCTGGATGCACTCGTCACATGGGTTTCTTGTAGAGGGCGGCTGGTAGCGTAGAATTGCTTCGTTTACTTCCTGCAACATTGTAACCACATGTTGGCGTTTGTGGCTGGCAGTGGCATATTGAGGTCTTTCGTCCTGTTGCTCTTTGCAGTCTCTGGCTATCTCCGGTGAGCTCAGGGATCCAATGTTGTACCTCCTTTTTTTGTTTGGCGCAGTTTTCTTTCATTGGGCTGCAACTTAATAGTGGTAAAAGTCGACATTTGGCCCTCTAAATGTTTGCACATTTAGGATGTTTGACGAGTGTCTTGCGTCAATCATCACGTGGTCAATTTGGTTGGTGGTTCTTCCGTCCGGAGTTAGCCAGCTTGCTGTATGGATTCTCTTATAAGGGAATCGTGTGCTACTTATCACCGTATTACTGGCTGCCGCAAAGTCAGTGAGTCGAAAACCGTTATGCGCTATCGTTCCGTGGATGCTGTGTTTTCCGACCACTCCGCCAAAGATGCCCTCCTTACCAATTTTGGCACTAAAGTCCCCGAGCCCGATTTTAACACCCTGCTCCGGAAAGGCCGTAAGCTCCGTTCAAGAGGTTGTAGAAATCCTCATTGATGGGGTCCTCAGCATCATTGATACGGGCGGGTGCACATATGAGACTGATGTTGTAGAATTTCCCTTGAATGCGGATCACATCCAGGCGATCACTAATTGGTTTGAAATCAATAACCTTCGATCTAAGCCGCTTTACCTCGACGAATCCGCATCCTAATATGTCCGACCTTTTGTAACAGCTGTAATATACGAGTATATCGTACTAGTTTTTTTTCATCACTCCTGATCCTATCCAGCGAACTTCCTGGATCGCAGTAATGTTCGCCTTTACGTGGGCCGTTAATCACGCGCACAACCGCCAAATCCGGTCGGGGTAGATGAACGTGTCTTCTTGCCTAGAACACGGCTGAATACGTTAGTTCACTATTCAGCGGCGGCTAAGATAGTTATCCGGGGGCGCCACGTGGAGACTGTATGTCAGCTTGAACTGGACAGTGACAGGGACCGTATTTGGCATTTCTCCTAATTGAGCGCGTTCAGAACTTTATCCTGTATGTACATTCCCATGCCATTAGAGGAGTTGAGTCCACCAACCCACCCTATACAGCATACATATGTTATGTATATTGTAAAGAATCGATGGAGGGAAGAAGCAAGCCCTACTGGACCATCTTACGACTTCCAAGTTAGTTCGAGAATGCACGACTGCACTACTGAGAGCAATTGGAAGGGCGGACTCCGTGAGTTATGTTTCGGTCCCAGGTCCTAATGCGATTACGAGTAATAAAATTACGGATGAACTTTATAGGCAGGGCTCAAAGGGGGATTTTACAGGTTTCGAACCTACTTAAGGTCTGCCTGCATCCTCGTTTAGAGCTCTCATTGAGAGTTGGGTCTCATTATGCTCAAATGATGGCAGATGGCATGATTTTCCAGCAGATCAAACGAATGCTGTCCAACTCTCCGCCGGCGGCCACAGGGATCCAAACCAGGTCCCTTAATAACCACCGTATTTTTGCAAAGAAATAAAATATGCACAATCCTTCTTCAAGCTATGACGATTGTGCAATTATCCCCCGAAAACGTATCGACATAGAGATAGTTGTAGTCGACTATAACTTTACTTGGAACAACCATATAAAGGCTCTGGGAAGTTCTTCGGCAGTGTTACTTCAGCTTGGTGGAGTCTCACCTAAGGTAAGGCATCATGGCGTGGTTCAATGGACTGCAATCAAAAAATTTACTCAGCCCACACAACGACAGTCTATGTGCACCAGTGTTGTAAATTAACGAATTGAATTAGGACATTTATCAATTATCCGTACGGCACAATGACAGAGTGCGAAATACTCATAGATGTCCTGCACGACTGCATCTAGCAGATAATTACAATAATTATGTTTTTATTAGAAAATTATGCAAACTTTGTCTAGTTTTAAGTAGTATTTATCCAGCGGTACAACATTTGCAATGCAGGTAATTCAATTTGACCATTATTAGTCCACATGAGCCACACATTCGTAACCAAACGAACCGCACAGAGCCGATCAAATCGTGCACCACCGACTTGCTGCCCACCATTCTCAAAGCCATAATTAATCAGCAAATCATCGTTGGACATCTAGTCAAACAGCACTTTAACAGAACTCACAATGGCACGCTGGCAAACAGGGCCACTCATCATCAGCTTCCGACGGTCCGGACATACAATGATCATCATTTAGGCTCATTAATGTTTTGCAAGCAGATTAACATGCCATTTCAACAGTAACACTCTGTCAATGTTGCGTCTGGCTGTCCATTCATCTATCCTGTAGCCCGGCGAGGATGCTGTTTTTTGTGTAAATCCTTTATCCACATGTTCGTTCAGCCATTTCCGTTTGCACGCCTGCCCTTGTAAATCCGCCCTTAAAATAGGAGAGCTCTCGTATTCACATTAAGATACGAGTAGATACGACCGACCGACGTTGCACGAATACAAGTGGAGTGCTCGTACTCGCATAGTGTTCGTATATTCAACAGGAAGGCTTTCTCCAACAACATTGAATTGACAACCGACAATTGTGTATATTGATGGAACGGGCTGGCAAAGGCCGGCCAAAGGGGGATGAAGGACTTTTGAACTGAATAATGTTCAGATGTTCCATCGCTGACAGCCCATCCGAATGGGGTCTTACGGGTTTACCTACCTCAGATACGAGCAGCTATGCTACTGTTCGAATGGTGTTATTGTCTCTTGTACGGTACGGATGTGTCATCCTACCATATGACTAACGAATTCCAGACGTCCATCCTACTGTTATTGATTGGATTTAGTGAATTTACACTTGGAATATAAGTTCATTCATGTACATTTATAATATTCTATACTCGTATGAGGATTTCAATGTGGCTTAACGCAAACATTGCCCCTGTCATTGAAGAGCTTTACAAATCCCACAGAGTGTCAAGAAGGAATCTGAGTTGGGGTATTCATCTTCATGATTATTTAATTTTGTGTTTTTACCTTTTTTATCAATTAAGTGCAATATTGTCATACTGATATGAGGTTTACAAAATTTAAAAAAGGCAATTCCAACCATATTCACTAGATCTGGTTCTATTATACCTTAAAGCCGCTTTTGTTGATAGATTTTGAATGACAGTTAATATGGGTAAAGGTCTAATTCTTCTGATGTAGGAATAAAAGGACCAAATTCAAGATTACTATACAAATCTAAAAATTAGGCAAACTCTTCTACCAAGATCTCGTTGTAAATCGAAATCTAAGACTGGAACCCGGATTATCTTCAAAATGTTGGCTGAGGAGGCTCAAACAATAAAAAGAATTAAAAGTTCTACAAATGTCCATGTCAGACATCTAACTAAAGGTCACGCCTTGAATTAAGATATAACAGTCAAGGAATTACGGCGTAAAAACTTGAAAAATACAAGCAAAAGAAACAATCCATCTTTGGTCATTAGGATGAAACCTTCATCTTTCTGTGCCACCTGCCTTTGTAGGAGGTTACCATGTCTATGTATAATAGAGAAAAATAGTAGCAGTATCTGATTAAAGCAAGATAAGATTGAGCGAAAGAAGCCCAATACGATTGATCCTGATTATTGAAGACAGGTATGACCCCTAAAATAGGCTTCCAAAGAAGTTTCGCAAGCCAAAAAAATAATGATTCGGGGAGCAAAGCTGCCGGCTACTGAAAGAAGTAGTGAGCAGCACTGAGTCCATCTAAAATTGATCAATGCCCAGTTTTCTCTTGTTCCAAAAGGGTCAAAAAAAGGTACAATAGTTTCAAACTTGTAACTTGTATTATTCCATTGGAACATGCGTTGGAAAGCTACTGTCATTGAACGTCATTTCAGTATATGTCATTCATTTGAAGCGTTAACAACAATAATTTTTTTTTCACTCAAATATGTCGAACTTTGTGCCTGAAAAAGTGTTTTTGCGGGGAGTTCTTCTTCATTACTTTAATAAGAAGAAAACTGCTGCCGAAAGTCATCGAATTTTGGTGGAAGTTTATGGTGAACATGCGCTAGCTGAGCAAACGTGCCAAAAGTGGTTTGCACGATTTAAAAGTGGTGATTTTGACTTGGAAGACGATGAACGTCCTGGGCAGCCAAAAAAGTTTGAAGATGAAGAACTGGAAGCATTACTCTATTGAAGATTGTTGCCAAATACAAAAAGAGCTCGCAGAATCTTTGGGTGTCACTCAAGCAGCCATTTCGAAACGTTTAAAAGCAGCTGGATATATTCCAAAGCAAGGAAATTGAGTTCCACATGAATTCAAGCCGAGAGACGTCGAAAGGCGATTTTGCATGTCCGAAATGCTGCTGAAACGCCACAAAAGGAAGTCATTTTTGCATCGGCTTGTTACTGGTGATGAAAAATGGATCCATTACAATAACCCCAAGCGCAAAGAATCATATGTGAAATCCGGCCAACCAGCCAAATCAACGGCAAAGCCGAATATCCATGGCGCGAAGGTAATGCTCCGTATTTGGTGGGATCAAATGGGTGTGCTGTATTATGAGCTGCTAAAACCGGGTGAAACCATCAATGGACAACGCTACCGAACACAATTAATCCGTTTGAAGAGAGCAGTGGCCGAAAAACGCCCGGAATATGCGACCAGACACGAGGCAATAATTTTCCATCATGACAACGCCCTGCCCCACGTTGCTATTCCGGTTAAGAACTATTTGGAAACAGTCTTACCCCACCCGCCTTATAGCCCAGACCTTGTCCCTTCTGACTACCATTTGTACCGGTCGATGCAGAACGCCCTCACTGAAATACGGTTCACATCAGAGCAGAATATCAAAAATTGGCTTGATTCATTCTTGGCTGCCAAGCCGGCGCAGTTCTTTTGGGATGGGATCAACAAATTGCCAGAAAGATGGGAAATAGTCATAGCTTCAGATGGGCAATACTTTGAATAATACTATTGTACATGTTTTTCTTAAATAAACGTTCAAATTTTGAAAAAAAAAACCGGACGAATTAAGTTCTATACCCAGGACTAGTTGTAGAAAGTACTTGATTATGTTGGAGAAGAAGGTCCAAATTTCAAAGCTGTTCACTATCCCCACCGATACAGCTTTTTCTCATTGACAAACTTCTGTCCATTGTACACCTTGTATGTTCCTTTTACTGGATGCGTTTCAGTCTTCACAGTACCATCACCCAGCACATCAGCACAGAGTAATGCGAGCGCAGACCAAATACTCACAGAGATAGTGTCGTTAATACTCACACAACAAGCGTCGCAGGATGTTGTGCATCTCATGCCTAGCACACTAATGCGCTTAGCACAAGTGTAGTCAACCCTTGCGATGGCAGTAAGCGATAAAACGACTTTCTTACTAAGCAACAGCAGAAAAGTGGCTGACCTCTTACAGACGCAATACTATCTGCAGTTATATTCATATGAAACCCAACTGTAAATGAAAGCCGTACCCGAGAACGCAAGGCATGTTAGCGCAGGTTCGGGTGTTGAAAAACTCTATTCCAAGCCTTGTCTAGTAAATTCATCTCACTTTTATTCCATCGAGTACCATCTTTTCCGATGAAGTAAAGCTGAGTTTCTAGTTCTCGTAACTGAAAAAGTTCAGCATCACCACCAGCTACACCTTCAGCACTTGAGCCTGCAGCAATTACTCCACCTTCAACTGATGGAGGTACAGTCAATTCTCCTTTGATATTTTCACTATGTTCTAAAATAACGACTGGTTCATTACATCTCCTTTGTTGAATTACCAACTGCAACCGCTCTTTATGGCCATCTTCATCGTATGTCTCTACAATCAATTCTTCTTCTGCGTCTGAAGCTTCACGTCTGGTATGTAGTCTGCTTCGACGTCATCATCGTCTTCATCTTCGTATGGATCGACAATGTCTTGTTTTTCTGCTCTTTCCCGAGCTAAATTATTAGCAATAACTTCTGCTAGTCGCTGATAGAATCCCGGAAACTGAGCTCTACCTTGCCTTCTGGTGTTGAACACCATGTCGATTTCATTATAAAAACGCCCTTCTTCATCCATATTTCAGTCTATAAACTACCAATATGACAAGCTCGACACAAACTGGTTCACTGTAGAATATTACAAGTGGGACAAGAAACAGCTGAGATCACCTCATTTCTTCCGCCGGTCAACATCTGATTATTAGGAAGTGATTGTTGAGCATGAAGTTGAAATTTTCCAGCTTAGTCCCACCTGCGTTTCGATTTCTTCACTCTTCATAACCCAAATGCTTCATATATATTTATCTCATACATATACTCGTACCATTATACTTTGTTTTCCTAATTAGTCTTAAGTGGCATGTTTAGAGGCTCTCTGTTTTTTTAACGTATTCGATGCAGGTCTGCACTGTACCATGAAAGGGGTAGATCACAAGAATTAACAAGGCCACCATATAAAATCTAAATTTCGTTCCAAGCTTTTACTGAGCTCCTTCCTAAAGTGGGTCCAGTTGTTGATTTTCTTCTGTTTCCCCCTCCTCAGCATGGTCGTGACTTTCCATAGGATTTGGAATTCGATGTTACTATGGTCTTACATGTAAACCTCCGAAAGTTTTGCTTTCTATAGCTGGTTATTAGCTTTACTTTATCCGTTGTTGTCTTTTCGTAACTGGAAGCCAACATTGTTGAAAACCAAGTCAGACAATATTATGAAATCCAGCAGATGGTAGCCTCCCACACTACACTCGCTATTGCCCCAAAAATTATTCAAAGCACTGCTTATCGCACATACTATACTTGATATCAAAATTTAGAACGAGTTGGGATACTCACCTTGGGGATGGCGGTAGTACCGGATCACAGGAGAAGTAAGCTGATGCAACGATAAACTTACGTCAGTCTCCGTTTCGTTTCCTATCTGCGGCAGTCAAATTTTGTTAGCAAAATTGTTTAAGTTTGCATGCTGAGATGTATTCAAAACAATTAGACAAACTCCCCGTCTTTCAAATCTTGTTTTATACATCCAAAACCATGGATTCGTCTTTTGTTCACACACATGTTTCCTGTATGGATACTGTGGGAAGTTTTGTATTTGATTTGGAAAACTTTCTAAATTGGGATACTGTAGCGGAATTGGAGTTTCAAAACTCATCTGAGTAAGTATCATAAATAAATACTGCTAAGGGGATGACTCTACTTTCCACTCATTTGGAAATAAAGTGCAAATTAACCCTTCAAAGGTGAGATTAGAATGTAAGTCATACCTCTCCGCATAAAATAGTTTTGACATATAAACGGTGCATTTTCTGTAGTGTCAAACTTTCCAACAGGGATTAAGTGTCAAATCAGCTGTCACATTGAGGTGCCAACTTCATTTATTTTCAGTTCAGTTTGCCATTTCAATATCTCATACCAACCAGAACGAGAACAGTGTGTTTGGAAGAAAATATCGCGGATGTGGAGGCTTGTGGTGAATAGGACCCCAATTTATCGATCCGCTGGAAAATTTTGCGTAAAGATCTTGGGCTCAAGGTTCATAAGATTCAATGGCTAGCCGCGTGACCATTTATTGCGTCGTGTGTTCAGTGACTGGGGTTTAAATCAACTGCAAGTTGACGCAGTTCTTTACCATATGAGTGAATTCAATGAGGTTAGACAGCTACGTAAACAGGCAGCATTGCCATATGTGGAACGAAGACATTCCTCAAGAGATTCATCAGATGCCATTGCAACCAAAAAAGAAAAAGCGTTGGCATCATTGGTCCTTATCTCTTCTCTTCTTTAAACAGACGCAGGCGTAATGCGGTGATCAATGATTATTTCTTCCCAAATTTGCGTGGCATTAATGTAGAAGCACTGTGGTTCTAACATTATAGCGCATCACCCCATAATACCAACGAAAACATCCCTTTATTGAAACAGGATGTGGTAACAGAGTGATTTCAAGAAATGGACCCAGCAATTGGCCATCAAGTTCGTGTGACTTGATGCCACTGAATTATTTTCTGTCAAGTCACCAGTTTATGCCGATAAACCAGCACCAATTGACGCTTTGGAGCAAAATATATTTTTTTTTTTTTTTCGTGGGAAGGTGAGAAATCTTCATAGACACTATAGGCCCGGAGCCTATAGTAGTGTGAGATTCTTACTCACTAAAAAACACCTCCCTTCTGCAAACCACGACTGAGTTTACACTCAACAAGCAGTTCTTCTATCGCATTTTATTTGATTTCAAGCTCTTCACGTTTTTTCTTGACGTTTGCTCTCCATTTTAGTTTAGCGTCGAGTGACATACCGAGATATTTGGCCTCGTTCGCGTAAGGAATTCGTACTGCGTTGATAAACACCGGTGGATTCTCAATTTTCTTGAGAGTGAAGTTCATGTAGACAGACTTGTTTTCATTAAGCGCGATTCGCCAAGTCTTTGTCCAATTGTTAATCCGTGTAAGGGCACGTTGCAGCTTGGCAGTTGCTTCTTCGACTGTTTTAGCCGTTGCCAAAATGGCAGTGTCATCAGCAAATGTGGCTAGGACAGTGTCGTCCGTTTGCGGTATATCGCCGGTAAAAAGTAAATGTAGCAGAGGGCCAAGTACACTTCCTTGCGGCACCCCCGCCTTTATTGTCTTAAAAGTGGAATATTCGTTTCCGTGTCTTACACGGAAGAGTCGGTCTTCCAGGTATGAACCTAAAATACAAAACAATTGGTGTGGTAGAGCTTGTCGAAGTTTATATTTTAGGCCTTCGTGCCATACCTTATCAAAGGCTTGCGAAACGTCAAGGAATGCGCTTGAACAGACTAACTTACACTCGATTGCTCGTTCAATTACATTGGTTATTCGATGCACTTGGTCAACTGTAGAGTGTTGGCTTCTAAAGCCAAATTGACGATTAGGCAAGAGGGAATTTGTGTCGGTAATTGGTTTAAGACGATTAAGAAGGATTCGCTCGAAGACCTTCGATGTAATCGGGAGAAGTGATATTGGTGTATATGACTTGACTTCAGTCAGCGGTTTACCGGGTTTCGGAACCATAATAACTTCGGCTACTTTCCACTGGTGCGGTACATACTCTAGTCTAATGCTGGCATTTATGAGATAGAGCAGCTTTAGCAAACCTTTTTTCGGCAACGCTTTAAGTATCTCTCCCGGGGCTTTATTGGGCTTAAGAGTGTCTATAACTTGTCTAAGTTCCCTAAGTGTACCCTTTTCTACTGGAAAGTTTGTCGTCACGTCTAGCGTACTGACATTCTCTGGAAGCACTTCCCTGTCGAATGGTTTAAACATTTCTGCAAGATGGTCGGCGAAAACATTAGCTTTTTCCTTATCCTCCTTCGCCCAGTTATCCTGGTTTCTTCTTATTGGCGCCCCGTGTATTTGGGGCTTTCGAACACTTTTAACGGCTCTCCATATGGAGTAGTTCGTATCCTTTGTCACAGTGAGTCTTTTGAGGTAGCTATTAATATCTTGATTATTGAAGTCCTTGATCGATTTTTTCAACAAGTTGCAGAGCCTATTGAAGGACGTTTTATCTTATGGTGCCCGGGTTTCATGCCACTTTTTCCGCGCTCTTCGTTTCTTCCTTATCATTTCTCTGATTGCCGGTGGATATCTTATGCCGACTTTGGGAACTTTGTTCGATTCGCGGGGAGTGTTCTTCCAGGAACAAAACGTTCAACTTCTTTTTCAAGTTGATACGGCGTTCTAAGTGCTACTTTCAACTCAGTATTGTCTATAACGTCTATTCGGAAATCTTCCCAGTGAGTTTTGCTGTTAGTTAATTTGGGTGGTCTTTGTTTCTTAACCAAGGATTCGCACAGTGAAAGGATAACTGGAGAATGATCGGAGGAAAGATCGAAGCCCTCTTCAACTTTGACGTAACTAGCGTTTACTCCTTTTCCGATAAAGAAGTCTATTAGATCGGGAGTTTTGGCGACATCCGAGGGCGAGTATGTTGGCTTGCCTGTTCCTGCTTTTAGTTCCATCAAGCCTTTTCTGTAGACCGTTGGCATTCCATGCAAGTATATTGAGCTTCTTTGCCATAATTACTTGCAGAAATTGGCTTCGAACTTAAGAAGCCGTTCGACTATTATCTTATTTATTTTAGTCTGTTCTTCTAGTCTCTCTAGAATTACTGAGAGCACATTTGAGGCAGGATCCGGTGATGTACAGTTAGTCATGTTTACTCGCGCCGCTATTTGCGGATAAGTTTTTCCACTTTCCACTTGCGCATTGTTATTTTTGACGTTGTTGTTATTGGTGATTTTAGCGTTTGTCACCATTACCTTCTTTAAAGGCTTTGGAGTAGGACCGCTGTTGTTATTTCTCATTCTATCTGTCCCTGCGTTTTTCAAAGGCTTCGTTTTTCATTGATCTCATAGCTTTTGCAACTCCTTCGCGACTTCGCAGCCTCGATATCGCTGGGGACTCTTTCGCGGCATTGCACTCTCGAGTCAGATGTTTGCCAGCGCATTTTACACAGCGAGGTTCCTTCTGGTAGTAGGCCTGAGTATGGCTGAATCCCTAGTTAGCCTAAAGAGGGGAAGACCGCGTCTTAGGGTCGTTCTCTCGCTTTCAACATTGCGCTGTTTTTGCGCAAGTATATTAACTGCGTCGATTATCTTAAAGTCTTTATTTTTAAGGTCATTTACGATGTTTTCTTTAAGGCAAGAGGGATGCAATCCTCTAGCTACGACGCGTATGGGTCTTTCCGTTTTATTTTCGTACGTATGCCATTGAATCTTCTCGGCATTTAATTTTTGCGAAAGCGAACGGCAGTTGTCTGGATTAAGGACATTAATAGTCCATGTATCATTATTACGAGATCTTACTTTATAATCTGTTGAGCACAATGATTTCAGGATTATGTGCAACTTGTTGTAGTCCGAGATCCCAAAAACGTTTATTGGCGGCGGCGGTCTTTGTTTGGGTTGCTTTGTTGCCTTATCGACCTCAGCAGTGTTAAAGCTGGCTTGCTTCTTTGTTTGTTCGATATCAGGCGGGGAAGTAGCTTTGCGCTTCTTACCTGGCTTTTTTTTAAGTATCCAGTCCGTTTCGCGGACTAGCTCTTCTTCGTCCATGTGAAAACTCGAGTTTTCGAGGCGGTCAAGTAGCGAAACAGACTCAGACTCAGATTTAGATTGCAGCTTAATGGCATCTAGTTGCTTTTTTAGTTCGGCACAGAGCAATTCTATATTTTGGAGTCTGGCGCGGAGATCAGAATTTTCGCGTTCGAGATTTTGTAGCTTAATCGGTGCAATGCTATTGCCCTGAGCTACCGATTGTGCTTGGTCTTTGCTTTCGCATGATTTTCCTAGGGATCCGCGTGCTGGAGATCTCGTGACCCTTTAGCATTTTTTAAAGGGGTCCTGGTTTATATTTGTATTATTTTGAATATTATTTGAACTCATTTTAGTTCCCACGAGTAGCGGAGAAAGGGTAGTCCGTCTGTCCAGAGATCCGCATTAGACAGATAAGGCTGGCTGATCCGGAAGTCGCCAAGTATCCGAATGCTCCGTTAGAGATTGAGCTATTTTTATACTGGGCCCCCAACCTGGTCGATTCTGGCACGGGTCGTTTAACACCTTAATCCGGCCCAGTGGATTTTAGTCGCCTATTACGACAGGCATGCCTTACCTCGGGTATATTCCTACCCCTAACCCGAAGGGAGCAAAATATTGTTCGAGTAATATGCGATATATACCCCAATTGCTCGAAAAGTGGTCGAAAATTGGACCGCTAGACTGCGCGTTGTACGAGGCAGCCGTATTAAGTGGCATGAAATAATCGCCAACAAATTAGTTTGTTTGTGTTTTATAAAAAGTCTGAGCCTCTTAAAAAAACATCCTTTATTTTCTGCTTCTAACATGGCATCGTACGTCAATCATATTTGACATTTGTGAACTAGACAGCTGCAGTATATAAACAGGGAGCACTATACTCCGCACGGGAGTGGAATAATTGTGTCGATGTTTTTGACCAATAATCGATCGGTGGTGTTAGCGCAGCGTGGATTTCCACGTCGATTTCCTAATCGTGTCGCGCCAACTGGGCAAATATTCCGGCGCTTAGCTACTCGACTCGAATAGAGTGTAACCAACCAGGCAGGGAGTCGCCGCCACCGGACTGGTCGTTCGGCCGAGAATACCGCGGCTATGGCTGCTGATGTCGCTGAGAACGAAAAAACATCAACCAGACGACGGGCCACGCAATTGAGCATCACCAGACGGACCATACAGTGGTTTTGTGTCGAAAACCATCATGAGCGACGAGGCGCATTTCCACTAAAGCGGTTACGCCAATAAGCAAAATCTTCGTTTCTGGGCCACTGAAAATCCGCGTGTGATGCACGAAGAGCCATTACATCCACTTAAAGCCACTGTGTGTTGAGGAGTGATTGGGCCGTATTTTCTTGAGGACGCCGTCGGCAATACCGTCACTGTTACTAGCGAACGATACAGGGCTTTGATAAACGACTTCTTACTGCTGGAATTGGCTTGGTAAACATGTGGTTTCAACAAGACGGTGCAACCGCACACATAGCACGAGCCACATTGGATATTGTGAAGGAAGCGTTTCCTGGTCGTGTAATCTCCCGTTTTGGCGATCGATTTGGCATGGCCAGCAATATCGCCCGATTTAACCACCCCAGACTTCTTTCTTTGGGGTTACTTGAAGTCGCAGGTATATGCCAACAAGCCTCTGACAATCGCAGCCCTTAAGGAGAATATTCGACAGGAACGCGAACAGTTATCACCGAAAATCTTGCGGAAAGTCATGGAAAATGCGATAAAACGGGCACAAAAGTGTATCAGTACTGGCGGTAGCCACTTGGCGCATATCATCTTTCCCACTTAATAGGAGCAATTGTATAGGCCCAAATAAGGATTTCCATCACTCAAAATCATTTTTTTTTATTCAGTAAAAAAGTAATTCAAAACCAAAATTGGATGATTAATTTTGCGCCAACTTGTATAAACGATTTTTGAACAAGATTGGAGTCACTTTTAAGAGGTTTAAAGTTGTTGGTTTGTACCCATAAACCAGAAAGTTAATGAAGCTTCAAACAAAAGAGTCTAAAGACGTTGAACCGAATAAGGGGCTGCCAATTAGCAGGGCTATAAAACGATCACTGAACTTCATCTTCAATAAGTCCATTTTGGCACGAGCTATGTAGTAAATGGCACCGTCCTATTGAAACCCCATATCCTCTAAGCCTTGCAGCCCAACTGATCCTAAAAGAAGAAATGTTAATATGGAGTGATAGTGATCTCCATTAACTGAAACCGACTCACCGGCATCATATTGGATTGGGTTCGGCCCCTCCCGATATGGCAATCACACCAAACAGTCAATTCTTTCGTAGACAATGACTGCTTTTGGACCATCTTTGCATGTTCCCTTGACCAAATGCAGCATGGCAATGCCTTTTAAGCTTAAATGTGCCTCGCCTCTAACCAGGACTTTTCCGTGAAAATTAAGATCTTCTTCCATCTTCAATAGAAGTCAATTAGCGAAAATTCAATATGCACCATGGACGTGGCTTTAGCTGAATTGGATCAATTTGATCTTATACAAATTATGTCACAACAGGAATCTCAAGAGATGTCCAGGTCTTGAGAACGGAGTGAAATCGATTCATTGCGGTCTGGACTTTTAGACTCGCATACAGCTGAACTTCTGGCGTTTTACCAGATTCAAATTTCGTCACCGAACGCTCAAGACTAAGCTCAACGGGACGATTATACTTGCTCAAGCAACAAGCCTCTCTCTTGTTGGAATTCTAAGCCTCTGTGTTATAGAGCTGTACCGCTAGAATTGGTCTTGTAGAAAGCCAGTAAAGATTGGCAAGAGTAATTCTGCGTTTAATTTATCCACTGACGTCGTTGCTGCTTTTAACTGTGGTGCCAAGATAGACGAAGACGTAATCTTGCATCGTTCCTCCGGGTTAGAACCGAAGACTGTAGAGGTCTCTAGACTGAAGTCAGTATGATCTTTCTTGACACTGGATGTCTCGGTTAATTCACTGCTGACTTTAAAAGAACAGCGAGAATCCACCATAGTCATCCTGCGCAACCTGACAAGCTTGGTAGGAATGTCAAAACTAGACATGGCCTTGTGTAGCTCGTCGCTATGCAGGCTGTCATATGTAGGCTTTCATATGCAGCTTTGAAATCGACAAATATGTAGATAGTGAGCATCGATCTGAAACTCCCGGGTTTTTTTTTTCAAATACCCGCCACAGTGCGAACATTTAAACGATGGTGAACTTTCCTAGCATCAAACCTCATAAGGTGTCAGACGCTCCCATAATAAGCTGGAACAGATATTATAGCCGCTGTTTAAGAGTCTTATTCATCTATAGTTGAGGCAGCCGAAAAGGCCTCCTTTCTTGTGGATCGGACAAACTATGCTCTGCTTCCATTTATCAGGCATCTTTTCCTCTGACCATATCTCGTAGATGAACTGGTGCGTGTTCCCAAGCAGGTCATCTCCAGCTCAAGGGGGTTTGTTAGACCTTAGCATCGATATTGCTACCTTAACTTCATCTAGGGCAGAGGAATGGAATTTTCTGTTGTCTTCGTCCAGTGTTAATGGTTTATTCAGCTTGACATGATTATTTGTACCACCATCGGTGAAGAAGTAGTCTTTCCATATTCTCATCGCCGGCATGGACTTGTTGTCCATGTTCATCTTTGCAAGCTCTATTCTGGAATTATAACCCTGGCATGTTTGTTTATTCTCTGATAAAACTTTCGAACGTCACTCCTGCAGTAGCATCCCTGCCTTTCATGACCCCGGGCTTCTCATGCTCTTTCTTTCTTTTTTTTTGGCCAAGAAGCCTTCTAAGGCCTCACGAGAAGCTTTCATCCTTCAATGCAGCGCAGTTATTTATGTTCCTTATTTGGCATCATGTATCTGCCTACCATGAAGCCAATTACATATGAAGCAGCTTCTCTGTATGAGGGTGTATGGGGAGTTTTGAGAAAGCTTAAGATAGACGGTGATTACAGCTTTTCGACGTCAAACTTAGATGGTCATATTTGACTTTGTTGCGCCTGTAATATCCATATTCGTTTCGTACCCTGGCTGCAACAAGATAATGATCCGAGGCGATCTTGGCTTCTCGGACATCCAGAATTCTGGGTATGATGAATCCGGTTGACGGTTAATGGCAAAGCCCCTTTAAGATTACACCACGCTAACAATTCTAAAGAAAAAACAGAATCCGTTATCAGATTATGGTGCAATAAGGCTGTGTGTTCCGGTGATACGCTCAAAAACGGTTTTCTAAAGCCTTGCGTTGAAATCTCCTAGCACAGTTTTGGTGTCGTATCTGGAGCACTGCAAATATATACTTTTGGTCGTAGTCATAGAATTCGTCCTTGATGCTATCATCCTTATCGTTTGTAGGGGTATGATCGTAAGTCAGGCACATACTGTGGAATTTGGCCATGATGTGAATTGTTATGAGGCGTTCTCTTACTTGCTAAATCAAGTCGCTGTAGTATATGCAGCTTTTCATCCGGGTTTTACCTCTTCGTCGCCTCTTTGTTTGCAGTCACATCTGCTATAGAGTAGCCTAAGAGCTTCGTGAGTTGTTCGGAAGCATGTGCTTTGTTAAGGATCCTAATATTCTGTGTGCACTTCGTTGTCTTTAAAACGTTTGCTGATGTCGATCTTAAGGCCCACAAATTGGAGTTAATGCGCGGAACTTTACTGACCAAGAATTTTGGTAACAATTTTGGGTGATTTGTAAGCGTTGTTGAAGCGTAGACCTTAACTTGATTAATTGGCAGATATTCTGGTATGCGTGAGTTTGGAGAATCCCTGTTGAAAAAATTCTTTAGATCCAAAAGGACCATTATATATTGTATTTAAGTGACTTTTAAGTTTTACATTCACGAAAAATTAAAACGAAGTTAGACCAGTCGAACCTCAGTATTTTTGTTAAGTACGATCTAAGTTATTGACAAAACAATGCTCATGTTGATAAATGATTTGGAAGCGATCCTGTGATGTTGACAGAGCTGCCAGTTTACATTACCTGTATACGGCTCTTTTATTAAAAAAAAACTTTCAAACGCAGAAAATTAATTCCAGTACTCCATTGCCAAGCACTTTAGGCCTCTACAATCCGAATTTGATAAAAATCATTTTAAATGGACCGGAAAATCCGAGAACTTGTTTACAACTTCATTATTAGATTTGTCGCATACGCAATTAATTTATCAACTTCCAAAATGAAAAAAATACAATTTTACATCAATTAGGAGTGACCACAAATTTGTTTATCCTTTTTTTGATTTTCAAACTGCGTTGTATCACACACTAATTGTATTAATTAATACCCGCTCCTTTGTTGCAAAGGATGTCAGCGGTTAATATTGCCAGTCGTCAATACGATCCCCATTTTAGTCTGGCTACACTCAACTGAAACTGCAACTGATATAACCTCCCGCATGCAGGTGTATCCGTAAGCCTTTCCGGGGTTTGTTTTGTTATTTTTTAAATCCAGGCCCATACAACAAGACCATAGGGAATGCTTGCTACAACACAGAGGGTAGTGGTGGCCACTTATTAGGCTCTAGTGCCCACCAAAGACCAGAAACAGGATAACAGCAGAGAATAAACCTCAAAACGCTTTTAAAATTTAATGATCCCGCTCGTCACTCAGCAGTCCACTTTCCAGGACCTGTTTCCAACTTGAGAGAGTGAGAGTGGCATGGCAAACGAAAATGAATTTAATTACTTAGGGCATGCAATATATTTTTTTTTTATTATTTTGTTGAAATTTTATGTATTTTTTGTGTCGGGCCCGCCGGAGGACGAGCAAAATCCCGTCCCGCGGTACATCTAATTTATTTTTTTTTTGCATTTAAACTCCCACTGGGATGCATTCGTTGACCACTGGCGAGCTACTGAAGTTGGTTGCAATGGATGGATTGATGTTGTTTTTCTGTATACGGTATTTTTGGTTTTCGTCTGCTGGCTGTGGTCCATTTTATTTATATCACCAGTGCTCTCTGTGTTTACCTGCATTTTTGTTTTTCTTTATTTTTTTTTTATCTGCATTAATACGATGCCACTACCAAGTCTTCTTCGACCGTTGGAAAAGAGTGGAACAGGTCTACCCCATGGGTAGCACAGGGCCTCACGTTGGGCGCCAGTTTTTCTTTTATAATGGATCAACTTACAATTCTTTAACTTTATAGATATAGTATAGAGATATACGTCGGAAAAATCTGTTGGCTAGTGTGGCAGTTCAACCATTCTCCATTTGGCTTCATCCTTCTTGCCTGTTCTAAACGAGAGGATTTTTAGGTTGGTAAGAATTTGCAAAACTTTTCGAAGTCTGTATCAAATACTTTTAGCAGGTTGGCAGACTTCCATTCTCCACTTGGCGTTATTTGGTCCAAGCTCGGTATCTTATTGAAGAATGTAGGATCTCATTTCTTTTCCGAGGACTGTCGATTATAACCCCCGCCCAATTATCAAGATTTCGCCCATCAATAAAGAGCGGGGGCAGAGCATATTACAGGTCTTATCGTAAACATCTTCAGATGAAGCCACCGAAGGTTGCTACGATTTGATCAGTTACAAGTTGCTGGTCATATGTCTTTTTGGCGGCAGGACCACCGGTAGACGCTACCAGGACTTAAATCGCGGTACCATGGCACTCAGTAGAGCCCCGGATTTCGGTCCGAGCCTGACTTGTTGAGGTAGGCCCACTTGTGGGAGCGTCATGGTGGCTGTGGTTTACACCCAAAGTCGCGGGAAGGTCTTCCTATTGGTTTGACCTAATGTAGAGATGCAATACGTACTGGGTGCTGTGACCATAAGAGCGGTAAGAGGTTTTAGGTCGGCCTCGACTCATTCCAAGGGTGGAACTTGTGCCTCCAACACAGCTCCAAATTGGTATCAAAGTTATTGGTGGAGAGCGATGGCTGTACGGGCATCTCGTAAACTTAAGTCTAGACGACAGGTGTTTACGTTAAAAACCAGAGACTATCTGTCAATTATCACCAAGAAACACAAAGTTTCTGAGAAAGGGTAGCCTTGCTGAATCTGGTTTTGGAAAAGGAAGCTGCCAAAATGGGTATAGCGGTAAACGGGGGTAAAACCAAGCATATCCTGTCAACTGAATGAACACACAATATCGACGAATTGGAAAGAACGTTACGTCGACAGCTATAATTTTGAGGTAGTAAGGGATTTCGTCTACTTCGGCACTGCTATCAATTCTGGTAACAACACCGGATTACCTGGATACCAGTCGAACTGAGGATTAGCTAGCATTATCTGTATACAGTGGATCTCTGTACATAGCAAGCCATGGTACTACCGCTTCCTTCACTCCTAGCAGCAGCAAGTTTGTGGTAGGCCACGGTCTTCCTGCTGCTACAAAAACCTGTTTATCAAAGAGGAATCACGAGCTCAGCCGTGTCAGCAAGCACCTCCAAGGTGCTCTACTTCAGATTCCGAAATGCTGTACACATAATCAAAACCCTCAGATTCATTTCGGAGTTTAAGGGAACTTCGGACACGAAGAGCAAAGTAGAGTGGTCCTACAACCTCCTTAAAGACAGATTACCCACTGCTCCAAAATGCTAAAAGACTCCTTCAAGCGCCAGAGATCGTTGGAGGAAACCGTGCCGGTTAGCAAAAGGCCCAAAATTAGGAATGTCGAAACCTCCCTGGTCCTTGAAATGTCACATCTCTGAGGTCTTTCAGCGAAGACTTAAAAGACGCTATAACGATCGCAGTAATAGACAAAAATTATACCAATGGATCAGTAGCACCTGAACGGACAACTTATTGGCCATCATGCGAGAACACCCCGAACATCTCCGATCCAACGCGACGTGAGCTGGTACCAAGGCCACGTCACGCTTATCGTTTGTGCCGACAAAAGATTTCTCGATTTTTACGCAAAAGCAATAGGTGGATTAGGAGAGGTCTGGCCGGGTGTAAAGTTCGAGGTCGTGGGTAAGGAGGATATCCCTATCCGACCTGGAACTCGCATCTGGATCCCAGCTGAACCCTCCTCAACAAAAAATATTCTGGAGATCAGCAGACTCAGTAACCCGACTCTTCCGACTCATGACTGGAAGGACGCAAAACTGGAGGAACTGAGAAGCCCTTATAGATGCACGTTAATTGTAATCAATAAGAAATCCCTTAACTCTTTAGCGTAGATGAAAGGCTTGGCCTTTTAGTTCAGTTTCGGTTTTACAAAAAGGATGAGCTAAAATTACAAATTTAGCCTCACATCCTGGAGCTTCGATATCCTTTCTTAAATTGGACAGCGACGACTCGAATTATCCGACAAGAGACAACGGTAAGATAGAACTTGAATATTAGTGAAACGTAGCCTTAATGTTTTCTTATTTCCTAACCTCAGCCAGATTGGAGATCCGCGAAAAGCACCTATTGGCTGGCATCGGCATATCATGGCCACGAACATGTGGGTCCTCTTCCTGGTGACAACCTAGAAAGGGTACTGGAAGCTGGAAGAAAAAAGTGGTCTCATCATCGGGTGCGATTCTAATGCACATCAGACGGAGCAGTACTGACATCAACGACACAGATGAGTCACTTGCTGATTATATGTTACTATAGGTACTAACCTCATTATTTGCAACAATAGCAATGAGCCAACTTTCATAACTAAAAACCAACAAGAAGTGCTAGATACCACTCTTGTCTCCAACAACATCACTCAAATGATAACAAAACATGGTTTGAAGGCTGCTCCTCTCCACCAACTAGCATTCTGGAATTATCGGAGAACTGATTGGCCAAAATACAGCAAAACACTTTCAAAACTACACGCCTCTACGAAATCGTAAGTCCTCCATCCAACACCAATGAGTTTGATATGAAAGTCAAGGATTTTACCCTGGCTCTCAATCAGGCAATGACTGCTTCCTGCCCTCTTATTCAACCTAAAGGCAAGAAGAAGCCGCACTGGTGGACATCAGCACTGAGACCGTTCAGAAATGCTTTCTGGAAGCTTTTCAACTAAGCAAAAAGCACCAGAAAGGTAACAGACTAGGACTCATACAAAGAATCCCTCAAAATATATAAAAAAGAACTGAGGAAGGCACAGCGATAGTCCTGGACATCATTCTGTGACAAAATTACAGAAAACTCTGATGCATCGCGGCTAAGAAAAACCCTCTCCAAAAATCCTATAATTACTCGTTGTTTAAAAAAAACCGATGGTCCTTGGACTATCTCAAGTGATGGATTACTCAACCTGCTACTGGACACCCATTTTCTGAAGCCAGCACTGCCAGAAACAACCCTAGCAGGACTATCGTAGCTGCAGCTAAAACTCACGGTCTGATTACAAGAGACAACCAGCTCTGGGCGCTGCATAGTTTCAAACTACACAAGTCTTCTGGACCGGACGGTATAACACCTGCCGAGCTACAAATGTCCTCAGATATCTTCTTGCCAACGCTAGTAAATATCAAGAGGAACATTCCCTTGTCATGGAGAGAAGTTAATGTGTGGATAGACCTATAAGTCTATCATCCTTCAGTCTGAAAACTCTAGAACGACTAATTGATATCCATATACGAGCTAAAATTGATCCACGACTTTTGTCTATGGCTCAACATGCCTACTGTAATGCAAAGTCTGTGGAAACGGCTCTACACATATTGACTAGCCACATCGAACGATTCCTACATTATAAAGAGTACACAAACGTCGCATTCATGGGCATAGAGAGTGCCTTCAGCAACGTCAACATATCCGAAATCACAACTGTGCTGCCAACTCTAAAGTTAGATGAATCACTTGGGGTGCAGAATCAACTCCAAACTAGGTGGAGCTACTTCCAAAAGACGTGTCAGCAGAGGTATGCCACAAGGAGGTATCTTTTAACTTCTGCTCTGGAGGTTAACTTCTTAGTAGTTAGTGAACCGCTGGAAGCGGGTGGTAGCAGAGTGATTGCCTATACAGATGACGTTTCTATAGCCATCTCAAGTTAGCATCTTAACACCATTAAAAAACTCCTAAAGCTAAACCTTAACCCGTTTGGCGGATCGTTATGAATTAGGAGCCAGCTCCCATAAAACTGATTTTGTCCTCTTTTCAAAGAAGTACAGATTTTCAATTGCAGACCCTCTCTCAATCAACGGTATCGATTTAGTCTTCTCCGATACAGCAAAATATCTGGGTCTCATTTTTGACAGGAAACTAAACTGGAAACCTAATATTCAAGAAAGGGTCAAGAAAGCTACAGTAGCTTTATTCTCTTGCAAAAAAGCCATTGGAAACAAATGAGTTCTTCAACCTAGCATTATCCACTGGCTGTACTTCTCGGTTATAAGACCGATACTCACCTACGAGATGGTTGTCTGGTAGGTAAGCAAAGTCCAAAGGACAGCATGTCTGTGCATCAGCGGAGCCCTACGTTCTACTCTCTCTCCGAGACTAGATATTCTGTTACACTTGACACCCCTCGATATTTTCAGCAGGGAAGTGGCTGCTAACAGAACTATTCACCAAAGGGACTGCACAGTGAACAAACAAATTATTTGGCCACGCTAACATTCTTGACACATTAGGAATCCTTACAGAGAACATCGATTGCACCATACCTGAACTTTGGTTTGACAAAGACTTTCATGTAAGAATCCCCTCCAGATCCTTCTGAGAGGAAGATGATAAGTCTATTCAATTCTACACGGATAGATCCAAGACTTATAGTGAGGTTGGTGGCGGTGTTTTCTTAGATAAGTTTAATTTAAGCCTTTCCTTCCGCCTTCCAAATCACAATAGCGTGTTCCAGTCGGAAATTTTGGCGATTAAAGAATTTTTGTCCAAGTAGAAGAAAAACGTGGTGTCCGCAATCAAGCCTCCGGACTCAGTCTCACAAACTTCGAAAACAGCTAAAGCTGTCCTAAGAGTTTAATTTTTGAAAATAGGAAATATTTCAGCGCTATCATAGCTATCATCACTGGACCCTGTCTTATAGGCAAGCATGCAAGAAGACTTAGCGTTTTTACAAATGACTTCTGCAGAAACTGCATGGACGAGGCGGAGGAGGAAATAATCCTGGTCAGTATACGCCCGACTCCACAGTCTTTTACAATGACTTAAGCAATCTAAACAATTTAGACGCCAGCAGTCTCCTAAGCTTCATCAGCAGCTAAAAATGGTTCCAAGAATTGGAGGACCACAGCTCTACGTGGCATCACAACGGGCCAATTGGACTACGTGGATTGGTTCTCCAACAGCTATTCTTACCTAACCTAATCTAATGTGACCCTTTCCTTGGAGTGAAAAGTGACATCCTTGACCGTCAGAATACGCTGCTACTGCAAAAAAGGTTATGGTGCCTTGAAGTCCGTTCATATTTAGGCAGACATGACAAATTTCAGTGCGATACTGTCTTCAGTTTTGTTTTGACAGCTGATTGTTGTTGATGTGTTCGGCATCATGTTGAGTATGAACAAAAACGATTTTCGTTCTCTCATAAAACATTATTTTTTGAGAGGCAAAACGGCGAAGGAAACAAAAAAAAGTTGGAGAAAAATTCGTCACAAGACATTCGGTCCCGCATGCTGCGACTGGCTTTGCACATCGATCCAGTTAAAAACGTCCGCATTTGTCGCTGCAGATGGCTAGGATATGTCGAGCGAATGCACGCCAATGATCCGGCATGTGGAGTCTTTGAATGTTACATGGGAATACAACACAGTAAAAGTGTCGTACACAAGTAGAAGGGGACTTTAAACAGCTTGGAATGTGCAACTGGAGATAGTTAGCTAAGGGCCGAGCTAACTGAAGAGGTTTGTTAGTTGAGGCTCTGGTTCATCCCGCACTGTAAGTAATTTACCAGCCGTAGTTCTCCTTGAATAGACCAAGTTTTGGCCGGAATTAAATGCACTTACCATTCGGATTGACCCAGAAAGAAAACTTTTAACTTTTGGACTTCTTATCAATTCATTTGAAAGTTGTCATTTAATAGGACTATCCCAGTGTATAGTGCGTTGAAAGTGTCGATTGTAAATCGTGTCATGCTTATGAATCAATCTATTGTAGTTAGCTAGGAAGCCACTAAAAAATGTTGCCGATAATGTTTGCCTAGGAGTATCCTAAATATCTAGAGTGTATCTGTGTTTAGCATGACCAGCCTCGATCACTGTCTAAACTTAACGATATCATTGTGGCAAACCAGTTCTATTTCCCTTATTAGTTGGTACTACCACAGCAAAACCAGAAGGGGAACTCATTACGATTCCTAGAAGATTGAACTGATTATATGACGCATTACTACTGTTCAGTAGGAGCAAGCTACCACAATATTACTGAAAAGGAGGATTCGAAAACTTAGGTAAGCCCTGTCTAAGCTTCGAATAAGGCAGAAGAAAGAGGAAGCTGCTTGAAGCCCGAATAAATAAATAATTCCAGTTAGCCTACCCATGTTTACGGAGCTCACACAGATACCCCAGAAATCAAAATAATTCTAAATAAGTTACTCAATTCTTTTGAAAAACCAGGAACTTTATAGATGGTAACAACCAAAGTATATTACTCGGAAGAGCTCTGTGGAAACATCGAAACGGTTGGTGAAACCATAGAACGATAAAAAAAAACCCTCACAATCAAAAAACCTGTAATCAAATTCAGATAAAATCTAATCAGATCAAAACCGATTCCTATCACTGGAACTTAATATGAGAATAAAACAAACCACAGTGATGGATAGGGCTATTCAAAATGCTTTTGAATCAATTAATGGTATCAATTCGCCTGGCACCAATGTATTGCTGCCAGTATTACATAGCTGCCGCCAGGCCTGAGGACTTACTGGACTACATATCAAACCACTGATGACCAGTGAGAAGTGGTTTTTAAACAGAAAATCGGCTTCAGTCCAAGTATCAGGCCTATCAGCCTTAAATGCTTCAAGACTATGTTTGAACCCCAGGTGGTAACGACTGCTACGTGAACGTATTCTCCTTCGATAACGCAGCAGAACTCGGATTCGATATGAAATAATATCCGCTGGACATTTTTATCGACATAACAACGCGAATTTTGTGGCAACTTTTGAACCTCACAAAAGTGCTTGTTTTCTCTTATTTAAGGTCGTTTAGTTCGACTCTTGGCTCTTTACTAGAGGACTTTTACAGATCTTGCGACTACAATTAACTGCAGTACTGCAACTGTACTGTTTCACAGGTCATGCCTACCGACTATTTGCTCTAAGTCGCACTAGCCCCAGATTTAAGCGACGTTTGCTGGAATAGAAAATAGCTTTCGCTGAAATATGCCACTACTGCTTTAGCTACAATATAACCTAAAAAGTAACCTGTTCTGGCTGCCTAGTAGTAGATTTCCGTAACACGTCTGATTGCAATCTAAATACACTGCAGACTATCCCTATTGTTGATGTTCATATCATGAGCTCCACTCTTGAGGCATCTTATTTATAAGGGATTGCCTTTGGTATAACTCGTACTGAAGCTTCGTTGAACCTACGTCTCGGCTGTGAATTGACTCTGACTTTATGCACTTGCCGTCCAATGATGGCTCCAAATCCAAATGTAGAATAATGCACCGATGTCCCTGTGGAGGATGGCAACATTAGACTTCGCAGTTGGTTGGGTAAGCTTACTGCTTTAAAGCGGACTTTTACGTAATCCAGATTCAAATGAACTTAAGGTGGAGATGACGAGGTATATGGATCTAAAGCGATAGCCAAACTGCGGTCAAGACTGTGCTAAACTTGTTTAGCTGCTCTAAACTATTTGCAGTATGCATTGCTTCTTTGAACACAATTGGAGACTGAATTCGTTGAATCTGAGTCCCAAATCACAGTGGGATCACGAGAATAATATGAACTCCTTAGTCATCCAACCGGGTGCTGAAATACTCTGCATTTTCGGTTTTCGATTTCCTGTCGTACCACCACTGGCGTGTTAAAGCGCCACTATCCTTTTTTAAGCATATACTGAGAGCTCTGAGAGTTAGCAAGAACTCGCAGAGCATTTTCCCTCCATCAGTGTCCGTTTAACTTTGCATAATGAGATAAGTATAGGGTGACTAAATAAGAACGACAGGAAAAAAAACCTTTATATAGTACGTGGAAAACCACATTATTCAAATGGCCGCCTCGGTTTCACTGGCAGTGCCTCAAGCGGTCGGTCCAATTTTTGATGATTCGGTCCAATATGTACGGCGTTATTCCGGCAATTGCGTGTCGAATGTTGGCACCGAGCTCATCCAAAGTGGTTGACTTATTAGCGTAGACTAAGGACTTGACGTATCCCCAGAGAAAATAATCGAGTGGTGTAAAATCGCAAGATCACGGCGGCCAATTGATGAACGTTCGAGATGAGATAATCCAGTCGCCAAATTTCTCCATCACAACTTCGAGCGTTGGGTCCCTTGTATGGCATGTAGCGCCATCTTGTTGGAACCACTGATCGAATATATGTATCGGCGTTGTGGAGCTCTGACCACAGCAAGTCGGTTAACATCGCTCTATACCTGAGACTATTGACTATTGAAATAAAGTCCGATGATGCCACCATGCCTTATACCGCACCAAACAATCAATCTTTGTGGATGCATTGATGCTTGGCCAAACACTTATGGATTGTGTTCGCTCCAATAAGGGAAATTTTGCTTGTTGATAAAGCTGCTGGGCCAAAAATGCCCTCCGGCCAATATTTCCAGCACTCAATTACCGAACTCACGACATTGCCTATGTTCATCCGGCTTCAACTCTTGCGTCTCTTATATGAATATAGGCCCAAATCCAACGGCAAAATAAGCCGGGTTGGCCCTCTGGCGATGCCCAATTCAGCTGATCGGCGCCGAATCGATATTTCTGGGTCTTCTTCGATACTGGCCGCTACGGCGTACATACATAGAAGTATTTGCAGCAAAAACATGGCCAAAAGTTGATTTTCCAAAACGTGAAATCAAAAAGCTAAAGCTCGGTATAGCGGATCCTAAATATGCATGGGCCAATGTGTTGCAGTTGTAATCTAAATATAAATATTTTTTTAATGGAGAGTTCTACTGCAGGTAGGTATTGAAATTTCAAATAGATTTCTGGAAATGTTGTGCAGTTTTTTTTGGTTTCGATTCGGGTTCAAAAGCTGTATAGCAAAAAGTTATAGTATTTTCGAATATTTTTTTAAGTTTTAATAATTTTAATATAATATTCCGCGTTATTTCGTAATGGTTTTAACTTTTTGAGTTAATTCAATTGTTCGTCAAACCAATGCAAAAAGAATTGGCTGCTACTACCTGCTACCGGAAATTTTGTGAACGAATTAATTTTTAAATTTTGTGTTAAAAAAAAACACTCATACGCCATAAAACGGTTTTAAAGAATAGTTTTTGTAATGTTATTACACTTTTCTTCATTTTAATTTCGAGGAGAAAAGGTACACTGGGATATGTTTTTTTTTGCAGCAAAAATGAAAGCAGATCAGGTATCTGGGGGCGGAAAGCAACCGAACAAGTCAATTTACGCATTTTTTATTGTGCTCGTACCGTGAACGTCTATTTTCTTTAAAAGTTAGGATCTTCTGGTTCGAGAGTTGTGACTAGAAATATTTATTTGATATTATGGAAGAGAGCGGAGAAGGGGATATGAACCAAAAATTAAATTACTTAAAATTTTATTAGATTTTCCCTGTTCAGCAGAAGATGTCCTTATTTATATGCCAAAAGTAGGTAGATTTGTGTTTGATTTAAAACACAAATCAAGTAGAAGAAAGGATTTCTTCTTAAGGAATAACAAAGCGTGGCTAGATCAGCAGGGCGACTTGAAAAGCCATTTGAAGAATCAAGTGAAAGGAATAAACGAAAAAAAAAACTGAAAGTGTCCGAGAAAACCTTCAAACTGAGGAATTAGCTTATACAACCCACATGAAATTAAGAGAAACTGGGAAAACTGTTGCTTCAAAAGTTTTAACAGAAATTCTTAAATCTCCTGGAAAAGCTCAGAAGTACAAAGAAGCATACTCTGACAGTCTTAAAGAAAACAAAGAAAAATTGTCCACATTAAAGGCTTTTTCCATGTTTGTTGAAGCTGGGCTATCGCAAAAGATGTATAAGATTGTACCAACAAGGAATAAGGATTTTTTTCTTGTTACAGTATACTTTAGAAAGCTAAAAAAGATTGTTATCCAATCGAAGAATCATATACTGTAACGGAAACATTGACTGAAATAAATCTTCAGGATTTGTTGGATCACACTGTAACTCGACTACTTATGTATATGGAGGAACTTACAAGCAGCCTAAATGGAAGTGAATGTAAGTCCCTAGAGCTCATTACAAAGTGGGGTTGTGACGGATCCCAGCAAACGTAATACAAACAAAGGTTTGAAAACAGTTCGGAGTCATATGTATTTAGATTTCAAAGTTGACTTGTTCCATTGCGCTTAGTTTGTGGTTCACAAATCATCTGGCAAAACCCAACTCCATCTTCTCCCCAATAAGAATAAACTGTATTAAAGAAAGCACAGATATAACTAAAAGCGAAATTAGCCATATTCAGGCAAAAATCAATTTACTCTGTAAGACTGTAATAAGTTCCAACATAGAAGTGAAACATACAATTCTTTTTACTGTGGTTGACGGGAAAATATGTAACGCAATTACTGAAACTACATCAACACAGAAATGTTATGTTTGCGGATCCACTTCGAAAGACTTTAACAAATTAAGTAAAGCAAATAACCAAATTAATGAAAGCTCCATTCAGTTTAGTTTGTCAATCCTGCATGCGCGGATTGAGAGAGACCATTTGAGAGTCTTCTGCATATTGCTTATAAGCTTCCAATAAAAAAATGGCAGCTTAGATCGGAAGAAGATAAAGTTAGAAAAATTCAAATTCAACTAGAATTTAGAAACAAGCTTGGCCTGATTGTGGATCTACCTCGCGCTGGTTTCGGCAATACAAATGATGGAAACACCAGTCGAAGATTCTTTAATAACCTTGAAATTGCCGCCGAAATTACAGGAATTTACTATAAAATCATTTTGGAGACAATTTCTAGTGGTTACAAAATTGATTCTGGTAAATTTGGATCATACGCAATGGACACAGCAAGACTATACGTAGAGTTATACCCGTGGCATCCTATAACTCCAACATTGCATAAGATCTTAATACACGGATCTATAATTATAGAAAATGCTCTTCTTCCAATTGTAATCGAGATGTTCTCAATACATTGTTACTGAGGTCTGATCCTCTCATCACTTCTCTTAGATAGTCACAATCGAAAACAAGAATGCCATTTTCCAAAGAGACTTTAGAAATGCTTCTTCCAGAGGATTCACAGACATCAAATTAAAGTTTCATGGAAAGAATCTAGCGACTAATTTTAACACGATTAAAAAAAAAAACATTTCAAATAGCCAAGGCATCAATATCTACTGTGTCTGCTAATTTTTCTTTTCAATAAAACATTCCTAAATAAATAGAAAACAATTAAAAATTGTATTTAATTGAATAAATATTAATTTTAAATAAAAATAATGACAAGGATAACAAAAAATAATTTTGGCCAGGTTTTTGATGCAAATACTCCTACCTATGTGCGGCGGCTGCGTTTTCTTCATTTCGCCCAAATCTCTGTCTGATGGTTGGCTTAAGATCCAAAAGAGTATACTCACGCTGCCATGATGACGACCGACCTCCCTACGAAATTCACGCTGGGTATTTACAACTGAGCCGGAATTTCGATAATATGGTATTTTTTAATAATTTCCACACGTTCGGTAAGCGTAAAATGATGCATGATGTAATGGCAATCCTTGCTGAATATTTTTACAGCTGGATGTTAGTGGTAACTTTAACAGCTGCTGAAACATAATAATTGGAGAAACTATCATTGCTATCTGGTCACCCTTTACTACGGCGTGATGAGGCAAGGGAAGATACGAAGATACTGCCTCATTTTACCACTAATGCGACTGTTCAACGTTTAGCGAGAATCTGTGAAACTACATTAAAGGAGAGCTAGTTCCTTGTTTGAGTGCGATATTTCGTCCGAAAAAAAAAAAAAAGATATAAAGAGTTCTGAAAGTCGGTTCTAGTTTTGCTGCTCGCTTAAGTGATATCCTGGTGCGAGCAATATACCCACCAAGTTGATCCATTACAACTGAAGGACTTCGGGTAATTCGGTGAACATGTGACCACAACATCAAAATGTAAACTATTAAAAGTGTATGGTGAGTCGTTCTTACTAACTTTGCAGTCGTTTCTCTTCTTTTGCTATTTGCATTCCATCCGGTCTGGCAATCTACAAAGTCGGCAGCTCCTCTATTCTGAATATTTTTTCTTTCTATTTGGTCCATCGGCTACCACACGCCAAGAGGCCGGCCAAAATTCTTTTTGACGGCATCAGTGTTCTATCGCAGCTAGAGTTCAAGTCTCTTTTATTTTGAAAAGCAGCTCCCTTACTTTATTTGAAACTGGAATTCCAACTGGCTTATGTACAAAACGATATGATGAAGAGTGCGTGAAAGGCGCATCCTTAGACCAAGATGAGAAAGACAGTGAGACACTTCCCATTCATTTAAAACAAAAGTGAACACTTTATGTGAGGTAAACGAGTTTCTAAAAATGCAAAACTGATGATCTATATGTTTAAGAATTGGCCATTTTAAGACCCTTCAAATTGGCTTCAAAAACTGAACGGCTTGTTTGGTTAAGGCCAGAGTTTGCCTTCTCATTACTCAAAATAAAACTGCTCTAAACTATTTTGTAGTCTCAAAAATCCAAGACATAAGACGGCTTACAAATTCCATGCCTGTTCAAGGCATCAAACCAAGAGGTAAAATTCCCCACTTCAGCTAGGACCAAGGGAACTTATCAGAAATCATGACGTTTGTATCAGTATATAATGATTCCTTTGGTTCGGTTAGGGCGCCAACCCCTACACCCAATTTGCTGTCACTCCATCCCTGTTTACTATATGAAAACAATATCCATTCACTAATAGACACTGAATATTGGTTGAAGGTGGATTGACATATGAGCCTTAATTACAGGTACATGAAACCAATGGCTACAGACAAGACAAGGGCAGTCCCTTTTGTAGTTTATCGAAGAGCCACCATAAATTGTATAAATTTAAATTTCCATTTGGATCGGTCACAAGATGAGGTGACATCCACCTCCTGCATTTCTACAAAAATATCACTTTCTCTACCCATTTCACGTTGTTGCACTGCGTTGTTTCGGTTGTAAATATAAAAACAAAATTATCGGCGAAAACCCCCAGGACCAAAAGGAGTAATGGATACAATTGGTAGATTGTCCATTGCAACGAAGTCCTGCTGAACGGACGAAACAACGGCCGTTGTTATAATTGAATGAATGATGGAAGCCTCGAAAAAGCTTCAGCATCCAGGTACGACCATATACAAAGTTAATCCTTTTGTTCGATTAATGGACGTGTAAACAACAAAAGATGGTTAGCCATCAGGCGGTCAGGTTCGTTTATAAATTTGTGCTACCCATAGTAGCTTTTAGCGATCTCTGTGTGTACGAGTATTCTTTATCCCAGCCATGGGGCTTTTAACTCCTACCTTTGGTTATTCTTTTTTGTTCCTTCCTATGGTGTTTGAGTTCCTTTCATGAAGTGCATAGTCCTGCGAACTGGGATGGTCCGACCATTATTGTCAATTAAACTCCCATTTATACGTCCCGATTGTTGAGTAATGAAAAATGTCGGAATCGGGAGTAATGGATTATAGAAGAGAAACCCCGAACAAGATTTATCTCTTTCTAAACGACGACATCGACGTCGAAGCCTTAAATCGACTTTGATGCTTCCATTTCGTTGTTACTCGTAGCAATCGGAGGGATTTTTTTTTTTGAATCTTAATTACAGGATTTACATTCGTTTGATTGGATTGAATTTGGAATTCGGAATTTGCATGTAAAAGTTCTCGAGAATGGGACTTAGGACTACCTGTCTGGGCAAAATGAATTGCACTGCAGTACTATGTTGCGGTATTTTAATATACCGAAGGTGGAAAAGGACGAAGGTGAAAATCGAAATCGAAATCCGTTTTGATTGTTAGGGGTAGACATTTTAACGAGATGAATTTGAAAATATCCTTCTTTGCCTTGGATAAAATGGAAATCTGGGCCACACTATGTGGGTTATCTGCAATTATAAATTTAATATCAAGGTGCTTAGAGAGAAAGCGGCAAAAGTGGATTTGCACTGTGGAATCAAAAGTGTTGATCCGCTTAGACGACTGTCAATTAGGTTGCAAAGATGCCGCCTTAATAAGGCTCAGATAAGAGTTTATGATTTTTATAAATTTATATTTGAAAGTGCAAAGAAGGTAGTCCTCAGACATGTAGTGGTCTATCGACGTCTTGACAATTTAAGAGACTGGTGTTATTGTATATCTACCCATCAGGATGGCAATCAGAATTGTCTCAACTGTTTCATTCTAGTATGTCTATTCTGGTGGGACTGGGCATTTTTTCCAGTTATACGAGTATGGGGGAACGTATTGTTTCTTTGTTGAAGATAGTGCTTGTTAGCAGTCCACGTAAACGAAGACGATAAAATAAAACACATTTTCAACTTACAACTTGAAAGCCATCGAAAAAAAGTTAATCATTAGGCACCGTCTGGAAAAGCAAGTATACCAAACCAGTTTCTATTTTTGTATTCTTCAAAAGATTGTTAAGAACTAGGCGACGAGTAACACACCAGAGAAATCCGAAAGACGAAAAAAATGCAAAAAACCAGGACTGAGAGCGAGAAGGTACCTGAAGACTGTCAGAACCACTCTCAAAAAGCTAAGTATGAAGCGAACATCTTCAAAAAGGCAGCGGTTGCAACACCGCAAAGATATTGTAGTAAAGAATCAACTACTTACTGCTTTTATAACAAAGTGGCTACCACAGAAGGCATTAACAATGGCGTTCGAGAAAGCTTGTCCGGCTAACAGAACACCTAAAATTGGTTAACCAAAATGGTGGAACGGCGAATAGGTTTAAAAAGGAAAGAGATCAGGAAACTCTATAATAGAGCGACGTTTTTAGGAAGCAACAGTACATGGAATGAGTAAGAGACAATTCAAATTAGAAAGTCAAAAGAAGTTCGCAAAAGTACTGCGAACAGACGAGCTTTCAAAAGATGCGATCATTCCTAGCTATTTTCGGAAAAATGACGGAACCTGGGCTAAAAGTATCCAATGGGGTTTTAGTAACATTGGTGGAAAGCCACTTTTCTGGATCCACACTATCAGATGGCTCTGGCATACTACGGCATACTGAGAACATGAATCTTTCTCTCTCTTTGCAGAAGAAATAGGCATTCAGTCCTTTAAGCCGTATAAGCCCAACCATCCGGATGGTATTCTACTGATCATGCTACAGAAAGTCTCGGGGTAGCAATCCAAAAAATTGTGGAACTTTTTAGACACAATCTAAAAGTACGGTACATACCAATAACTTGGAGGGAGGTTACGGTAGTTTTTACACCCAAAGCTGGCAAACAGGGGCATATAACAGCAAAGATTTCAGACCAATAAGTCTGTCATCATTTATGCTTAAAACCCTAGAGCGATTATTGGAGATTCATATTAGGAAATGATGCAGTAATGGCTTTTGGATTGAGTCACAGCGTGCATAGTACATGTAGGGCAAATCTGTAGGAACCGGTGGTTGTAAGACCCATACCTAGATATGGCGCACTAGTATGGTAGAAAGCAACAAATACGAAAATGATTTACGAAAAATTAGCGGCGGTTCAAAGAAAGGCTTCCATAGCCATTACAGGTGCGCTCCGTACCGCTTGATTTACAGATCAAAAACTTGCAGGCAACAGTGCGGTACGACTCACTAATCTGGGTTACTTCAAGAGCAGTAGTTTCGGACATGACACGGTCCTAGCGGTGCTACTGCCAGGCAATTCAATTCTAACGGTTAGAGAGAGGTGCTGACAAGACCCTACAAAAGCAAACAATGCCGCTAGCAAATGTTCAGGATTATATTGTAACAAGAGACAAGTGGCCCATGCAATAAGCGCATTTGCACTGAGTACCAGTAGTTTAATGGCAAAGGGTTTCTTTAAAGCAGTAAAATTCTCATCGATACTGGTGAAGAAGTCTCACTCTTGGACATTCCACTCCTCGATAGAAGTAACTTAAAAGCAACAACTCATCGTATCACATAAGTTACACGTAATGACGTGATGGCTGAGGGTCGAAGCGAAGCCAAAGTTAAACTCCAGCATGAATTTCTTGTGGTTGGCGTCGATGTAGCAGGTATCCTAGGAGTCAATTTTCTTCGAAATCACCATTGTACCCTGGACTTTTCTACTTTCAAAATGGCAACTGATGGTCGAGCTATATCTCTAGGGATTCACGGAGTAAGTCACCAAGTTCTCACTTACACTACAATGACGAAGATGCAACTTTTCCAACTAACGGGATAGATGAAGATTTGATGATTGAAGCCTGCCACCCCATGTTCACTTGTCCAGAACTCTGGTTGATTATTTCAAAGATGCTGCTGAGGAACATTTTCTAAATTCAAATTCTAATTCTATTGCTATCCACTGTAACACAATCACCGGAGGTGCAGTAAAACTACATGTAATCAACGTTCAAGGCCTTTCAGAAAAGTTGGAACCATCAGATATCTCTTATATCGCACTTCCGTCATCACATTTGGGTGAAGACCACCAACAGAAATTTTCCACATTGCTTACCTACTACGACGATATCTTCTCTAAACAGCCTAGTGACTTTGGATGTACATCATTAACAACACACCGTATCGATGCTGGACCTTCAAGACCAATCAAAATATCAGCAAGGAGAGTACCATTTGTTACGAGTAAAAGAAGAAAATAGAAAGATTTGGTCCAGGACATGGAGAAAAGGGGAATAATTTCATCTAGTCCTTGGTGGGCTCCAATAGTTTTAATACGGAGAAAGAGTGGCACCGCAAAGTTTCGCGTCGACTATCCCCATCTCAACAACGTCACCAAAAAGGATTCTTATCCATTGCCCGGGATGGATGACATTCTGGGAAACTTCTCCAGTGGCCAGTGATTTTCCACAACGGTATTGGCAAGCGGAGATGGATGATATCGATAAGGAAAAGACAGCTCTTGCACTGATTCGGGATTATGGCAATTCAAAGTCATGCCATTTGGTCTATGTAAGGTTCCGGCTACTTTCGATCGTTTGCTGAACCGAGCCTTCCAAGGACTCTCTTGGGACGTTGTTTTGATTTACCTAAATGACATCAGCGGGTATAGAAAACCATTCGAAAAGCATATGCACAACATTCAATCAGTGTTCGTACGGCTTCGGCAAGCTAATTTGACACTCAGTCGACAAATATGCTTTTTCTTCAGAGAAGATGTGCGATATCTAGGCTACATTGTATCTCGGGATGGAATCAGGACCGATCCTTTAAAAGTTGAAGCCGTGTAAGAGTCGAAGTCGAAGTGGGATGTACGAGGATTTTCAACGATCGCCAAACCTTCAAAAACTTAGTGCTATGCGTATAAGTGCCACGACATACGCAGATGACGTGTCATAATAGTGCAAGGATAATACTTAAATATTTTAAGCGAGATTATGGAGGTTGCCCTGAAGACGATCCAGCAGTTGGACAAAAAGCTGTGATCTCAAGACCAACCCTTCCAAAACGGAACTCGTTCTTTTTACCAGAAAGCACAAGCTACCGCAATTCAAACCCCCAAACTCAACGGAGTGGAACTGTCCCTTTCGGACAGCGCGAAGTATCTGTGTGTGATTCTGGACAAAAAACTGAATTGGAATCTTAACGTAGCGGAAGGATTCAAAGAGGCATATAATGCTCTTTTTATCTCCAAAAGATGCAGCATTAAAATCGATAAAAAGGTGGTGAGTATCGATCCAAACTTCTTGATTTTCTGCAGGATCTGTGTTAGTGTGAATGTTTGGTCAATTGTGGACTTACCGGGCTAAAACCGCACTGATAGGGTCCAATCAAATCGTTGATAAATGGTTTCAGGCGTTCGCAAAATTCAGCAGACAAGATCTTATACGAGTATATGATATTAAGGAGACTGATACCTCTATAGTTGGCGCAGTTTAGAGGGTCAACTTCAGTATCGGGTTACATTCATCAGGCATATATTCATCTTGGATATAAGTTGGTGTATGCTCTTTACCAAGTTATCTCCTGATGCCTAGCTCCGCGGGTAGGCCGTCCGGCCCGGCAGCCTTGTTCGACTTCAGTTTAGATATAGTTATCGTCACTTCATTTTAGTCGGGTGGACAGAATTCTTCATATGCATCATCAATGTTGAATGGTTCATTCTGCCTAACAGAGGGATTTGCATCGCCTTCGCCGCTTAGCAGTCTGCAGAAATGGTTTTTCCATATCCTCAGCACCGACTGTGACTCTACTACAAAGTTTCCTTGTTCATCTCTACAAGTTTCCACTCGGGTCTTATTACACTGACACGGTCTTTTTACCTTTTGTTAAAACTTCCTAACATTATTCCTAGAGTAGCACCACTCTATTTCCTCAATTGTGCGCTTCTCTCTATTTCCTCAATTGTGCGCTTCTCATGCTCTTTCTTTCTTCTCCGGGGAAGCCGATGCTCTTCCCTCCTCTTTTGCTCGTAGAGCTCACGAGCCGTTCTCGTCCTTTTGTGCAGCGCCGCTTTGTTGGCATGTTGTTTTGCCGCATGTGCTTGCCGGCACTCTTCATCAAACCAGGGGTTTCGTGGTGGTGGGCGGGTGAAAGCCAGCACTTCAGTTGCGGCATTTCTGATGGCTTCTCGGCATCTAAGCCATTGATATTCAGCACTTGATATTGGCTGCAAAGGACTTCTCGAGAAGTTGAGGAATATGCGATCGGTAAAGGTTCTGGCGGCTTATTGCGATTGCAACCGTTCAACGTTTAATCTCTTTCTCCCCATTGTTGTGGAGTCTGAGATATTGGTAGACGTACCTTGGCTGCAACTAGGTAGTGGTCCCAGTATATTGGCCGCTCGGAATGTTCGCACATTTCAAATATCTGAGGAGTGCCTTACGTCGATCGCAACATGACCAATCTGGTTAAGCTGATATGGTGTATGCCATGTTCTCTTGTGAATATCGAGGTGAGAAAACCGTGTTCTTGATATAGTAACGTTACGTCCCGCAGCGAAATTAGCTTAAGTCCGTTTCAAGACGTGGTGTCGTGTAGGATATGTCTTGCGATTGTGTTACCAAAGATTTTCTTCTTTTCAGTTTTGGAATTAAAGTCGCCTAGGACGATTTTACCGTCATACATCTGACATTGCTCGTAGGTTTTGTCGAGGAGCCCATAGTAACCTCCTTTGGTAGCATCGTCCTTTTTCTTTGTTGGGGAGTGAGCGCTGATGCTAGCGAATTTACCTTTGATACGGATTTTTATAAGGCGTTTACTCACATGTCGAAAGCCCAAGACTTCTTGCCTAAGTCTGCAGCTTACCACAAATCCGCAGCCAAATAGATGCTGCTTAAGTTCCCTATAACAGTCACCGTAATAAGCATCACAGTTTTTCATCTTTCTTTTGCCCAGCCCACACCACCACAGGTGATATCTGCTTTATAGCAGTGTGGAGCCCCCGCTAATTGTTCGGCTGCAAGCGGCCTGTTCAAGGTCCGAACATTCCATGTTCAGATCTGAAAGTCGTTGTCCTTTGTTCGTTTTGCAGGGTCGCCAACAGTGAATCCGTCACCGTGGCAGTTAACGCCACGCACAACCCCCAACCTGGAGGGCCGGACTAAATTCCGGAACCAGTAACCCGCTTCGAGGATGTGCGTGTTGCCGTTGGGCCTTATTAAGGGCCCATCCACCACCAACTCTTTTCCAACACCCTGATTTAGTATTGAAGATCCCTATAGACCTACTATTCAATCCAGGATATGGTTCCGCAAATAGATAAAAGGACCTGATCTGTCTGAAAATCGTGCGAAAGACGGACAATGAACAAATACCTTTAGAAGAAGGCATAGATCCAAACGACCGTTGATGATGGCAACTTTTTTGTAATCGAAGATCCGGAGTAGAAGGTAGAGGCTATAGGACCGACTTTCCAGAAAGTGTACAATGCGAATGAAATCATTGGACCCAACCACAACGACAGAAAATAGCATTCGAAACACAGAACAAAAGTCTACGTACTCGTACATAGGTACATCGGAAAGGACTGTAAATTATACATATGTACATCAATGGTAATCGTTATAAATCTTAGCCATTAACATCAAGGATCCAACTTTGAAGGATTTCCATCTAATAGCAGTTCGGATATTTTAGCAGTTCACAGCCAAAAAAACATTTATTAGGAAAAACATTTAGAGTTTGCCAGACTTCATGAAAACGACAACTCCACATTTCGAAACGGTGTTCTCTTCAGTGGTGATAGCAAATTTAATTTGTTTGGAGACGATGGAAAGCAAAGGATATGGAGCAAACCTCAAACAAGCCTTAAAAAAGAAAATTTAATTCCAACCATTAAACATGGTGGAGGTAATATTTTAGAATGGAGCTGAATGCCAGCGTCTGACGTACGTAATTTGGTTGTAATTGATAAAATGATGGACCGTACGATGTTTTTTTGGAAATACTCAAAAACAATTTAAGGCAAAAAAACTGAACTTGGAATCTTCTTGAACGTTTCAGCAACACAACGACCCCAAGCATACGACTGAAAAAGTGGCTGATTTACTACGCTCCAAAACTACTTCATTCTCCACGCCAGTTGCCTGATCATAACCCCATAGAGCAGTTGTGAGCTTATCTGGAACGGAAAATTAGTAACAGAAAAGATCTCATATTGGCTCTAACGCATTAGTGGTCGCAAATGCCAAAGAGAATGAAGGCTGTCATTGTACTAAGCAGAACACTAATAGGCGTAGCATGCGGCAGAACTTCGATTTATTGATGTGCAATCTGGAAGCACTTGTGTACTTACCTGACCTAATATTTGTGTCTGAAATATGGATTTTTGAATGCGAAAGTAAAGATTTTTCTATTCCTGGACCTTTGTCCTAATACGAATGAGTCATACTTGCAGGTGGAGTGGGAGTTTTTGTGCCAGACTCACTGGAATATAATGTTAGTTGTCATAGTCTGTCGAGTGCGGACGTAATTCAAATCTCATGCAAGATACGCGATGATGTTTTCATTTTTGTCTGTAAAGAACTTTCGATTTTTCTTAAGTTTTATTCTTTTTTTTATAATTTGCGGGCACTTAGGGGATGTAAGTACCCCTAAAATGCATGTCCACAGCGCGGGTGAAAGCTAAATGTAAAAATCTCGTCATTTATGAAGAGCCAACACGACCAATCGCAAATACAATACTTGCCATGACCATGTTTTTGAACGATTTACATGTCAATGCGCCGGTGTCAACTTCGATATCCATGTTACAGATCACTGCATGACTGGTATTCCTGAGCTTCAAGACATCCTACAGTCCCATATAGGTGTTTGCAGTTATAGTCTTTTGCCCAAGAAGTCAGAAATAAGGCTAAGTCCATGAATTAACTTTTCAATCATTAGGCAAATAAGATTAAAAAACAAATTGCCACAGGATTGTCTAATGCACTAGCTAAACTCAGGCCTTAAAAATCAATTTAAAAAATTGTGTTTGAAGGTTACTAGAGAAATACGAGAAATCGTACGAATGCATCGTGATTAGTACTAGTTATTACTCCAAGATACAAAATTCACAAGGCAACCCTAGGAAAGAATGAAACGCTATTAGCGAGACCTCTTGACCTGTTTAGTGATGGTGGTGTTATAAAATATCCTTTAACTGTAGCTAACGAGTTAAATAAGTTTTTCACTTCAATTGGTCAGGCTTTAAATAATAGTTTCACTTCATGCCGTAAATATTTCAATGGGCAAGTGGAACTAGCACCCAGAAGTGGAAGCTTTTATTTTAAGCCGATTGCTGTTGGAAAGACCAACCCACTTAAGCCTATTGGCCCATCACAATGGATCAGTGATCCTCCTACTCATGGAACCAATTTGAGCTTATGATGAAGCATAGCAGGCTGTTAAGAGAGCTGCACGTGTCAGCTGGAGGATTGTCTCCTCTTCCTCCTCGTCTATGCAGCTACAGAAATCGTTTGTAAAGGCGCCAAGCCTTTTTGCATGCTTGCTTATAAGGCAGTGTTTAGTGATGGACTCTTAGAGCGATTCAGATCCAGCTTTGGCCAGATCTGTTTGGTCGCTAGACATGGGTAAACAGTTCACCTAAGGTCTGTTCTTTTATTAGCATCCGGCTGTGGCCCGGCACCCAACAAAGGTGAAAGTTGATCTGCTCTGCCATCTCCATAAGCGATGATTGGCAATCAAGGGCGGTTTTAGAATTTAATGAGACCAGAGACTTCATATCGGCTTGACTATCCGAAAAGATTCGGATATCCTTTGCAGATACCACATTTTCCTTTAGCCACCAGGACGAAGCTTCTTTAATTGCCAAAATTTCTGCCGGAAGACGGAAAGAGATGCTTAGATTTAGCTTATCTGAGAAAACACCGCCAAAAATCCCGCTATCAGTTTTAGATCCATCTGTGTAAAAGTAGATAGACTTTTCCTACATGAAAGCATCTTCCTCCCAGAAGGATCTAGAGGGGAAGCTTACGTTAAAGTCTTCGTCAAATCAAAGTTCGGGTATAGTGTAATCGATGTTCTCTGTGAGGATTCCTAGTATATTATGAATATTAGCCTGGCCACATAAATTATTTGTGCACTGTGTAGTCGCTTTAAGGCGGTTGCAGCTACTGGGATTTTATATTTCCTAGAAAAAAGGATGCGATCAGATACGCACAACGGGCTAATCTGCTAAGATTTTTTTGTAAGAGTTCTTGAATGGTATTGCGATGCTTTCGTGAGACGGCTATAGCAACATCATCTCACCACCCTGCTACCACCGCTTCCAGGAATATCAGCAGTTCATTAACCACTAAGTCCCAAAGAACGGGAGAAAGGACACCGCCCTACGATCCTGCTCTTTAGCATAAGATTGATCAACTTCCCAAGTGAGTTGTTTCCCTGCAGAGTTGATAGTGCAGTTGTGATTGCGGATGTGTTAACGTTGCGAAAAGCGCCCTCTATGTCCAAGAAAGCGACCATTGGGTACTCTCTACATTGTAGGGATCGTTCGGTGTGGCTAGCCAGTGAATGCAGAGCCGCTTCTACCGATTTTGCTTTACATTAGGCATGTTAAGACATTGACAAAAGTCTGGCGTAGGCAGGATAATATCTGAGGACCTTTGTAGCTAGGCAGGTATTATACCGTCCGGGCAGCAGGCTTGTATAGTTTGAAGCCAGCACACAAAGTACTAGTAGTTTGTCTTTTGTAATCAGATCATGAATTTTGGTCACGGTCGCAGTAGCCCTGTTTGGGTTACTACTGGCCGCGAAAAGGCAGCTACCTGGAATGTGAGTGTCCAGTAACAGGTTGAGTTATTCATCAGTTGAGGTTGTCCAAGAGACATCCGTTTTTTTTTTTTAAACAACTAAGCATCCTAGGATTTGTATAGAGGATTGTTCTTAGCCGCGATATCTCCGATTTTTCCGTAATTTTGTCACAGTACCATCTCCAGGATTATCGCTGTGCCACCCTCAGTTCTTTTTTATATATTTTGAGGGATTCTTTGAATGAATCGCAATCAGTCACCTTTCTTGTGGTTTTTGCAATGTTGAAAATTTGCAGTTTCTAAGAATTCCCAGTGCTGATGTCCACCAGTGCGGCTTTTTCTTGCCTCTAGGTTAAATAAGAAGGCAGGAAGCAGCCACATCCTGGTTGAGAGCCAGGGTGACTGAATTCCTTGACTTTCATATCTATTTATTTTTTTTTTTTTTATTTATTTATTTATTTTTTTTTTTAAATTTCATATTCCATTTAACTCAAAGCTTTTAGTACAATAATACTATAATACTGCTGGTAATATATACAAATTTAGAATTATAGTTAAATTATTAACAATAATAGCGAGTTACTAAAAGTGTTTTCCTATTATAAAGACAATTATTGAAATATAAAATTAAGTAGACACATTCTATAATTTAAGAAAAATTAGTGTCGAATGTATCGAGCTATAAACTTTTTATAAAACGACCGATTATATGAGAGTAGTGGGGTAGTAGTGCGCAAAATATAGTTTATTAATTAACAATTGCAGCACACTGATGATCAACAAATTAATACTTATAAATAAAAAGTAAAAGAATAAACAATCAAAAAAAAAAACCCATTCAAACTTATGACTCTTGTTAAGTGATTTATTTCTTTGAAGTCAAAATTAAAAAGCCATTTTTTAATACCTCTATAGAATGAATAGGATTTCCTAATATTCCGAAGTTCAAAAGGTAGTAGATTAAATAACCTAGGTGCTACTGAGGTGTAAAAATTAAAAAATTTGTGAATGCTGTATGTTGGAATGATAACCAAATTCCTGCCATTACTGCGAAGTGCATAGGCAGTTGAATTTTGATTCCTTAGATAACCACCAGATATAAAAAATATTTTTAACACTTCATAAAAGTATAGATGCTTCAGTGGAAGATACTTTTTTAGTGAAGAAGTATGTAAACCCCAGTTCATTTTATTGTCAAAGTGTAAACCCAGGTACTTAAAATTAGCAACCCTTTCAATCACAAAGCACTTGAATGAGCACCTAGGATCATCGCTATTTTTATTTGACTAAGTATTTATAGGACAAATATCAGTATTCACACACACATTAGTACAATCTGTACTGTGGAAGATCAATTCTGGCGAATGTAGATCCAAAGCAGGTAAGTTGAAAAACATAATCTTCGTTTTATCGCTTACTACTAGCTTGTGCATACCAAACCAATGCCTTAAGACTTCTAAGTCATGGTTTACATCAGCAACTAAGTCTAAAATGGAATTATTGGAGTATGTACAAGCTATATCGTCTGCAAAACCAGTTTGTTTGCCCTTCAAATTTTGACTAAATATAGAATTAATAAATATTAGGAATAAGATGGGGCCAAGAACGGATCCCTGTGGGACACCAACCTGAATATCAAGGCATTCGCTAAAATGGTCTCTTATCTTAACCATTTGCCTCCTATCCTTGAGATATGATCCAAACCAATTCAGCATAAACCCTCTAAAGCCTGCCTTTTCTAACTTTATTAGTAAGAGCTCGTGGTCCACAATGTCAAATGCCTTGGTAATGTCTATAAATAGCGAAGCGGTAATTTTTTTGCTATCCAAACTATTATAAATTAGACTGCAAAAGTTTAAGAGCGCGTCCTCCGTTGATTTACCCGCTCTAAAGCCATATTGATTTATGCTAAAAAAAGAATTTTTCTCCAGGAAGGTAATAATTCTACTTTTTACTACTTTCTCTTAAAATTTTTGAAAAAACAGAGAGAAGAGAGATTGGTCGGAAATTTGTGAGTTTTGATCTATCTCCCTTTTTGAAAATTGGTATAACCTCAGCAACTTTAAGGTTGTCAGGAAAGATTCCGTGGAATATACTTTCGTTATAAATGTGAGCTGAAACGTCAACAATATTTAACGCAATCTTCTTAATAAATGCATTCGAATAACTTATACGAGTAGATGAATGGGATTTATTCAGCAACATAATAGTTTTGAACAATTCAAGAGATGAAATAGGTTCAAACAAAAAACTAGTTGCATGCCTTTTTTCTATGTCAAAACATCTTCGTAAGCAAGAGTTGGGAGTATTTTTAAAACCCGCATCAGCCAACGTGTTGGTGGCAACACTCGTAAAAAATACATTAAAAGCATTAGCTACTCGTATTTCAGTAACAAAAATTAATTTAGGCTTATTAATAAATGATTCCAAATGCAGCAAGAGCAGATCAAAGTTTTTTCGCAAACTGCGAATATTTTGGTGAACGATATAGAAGTCATTTTTGAAGTCATTAGAATGAAAAACACTTTTGTACAATTCTTTATCAAATTTACGGAAGGAACTTACAAAGAAACTATTAGAAGGACCTTCACTTAGAGAACTGATATTATTTAACATAACTACAGCAATTTAAACAAACATAATCATCTCAAAGTACACAAGGGGATATGGTGGTCACCGGATTATAAAACTCTAAGCCGAATTTCTAGTATTCTGGACGTCCGAACGTTTAGGGCAGCCAACATTGACTAGGGTCACCACCTTGTTGCAGCCAAGGTGCGAATACGGATTTCTCAAGCACCACAACAATGAAGAACTACGATGAGAAAATATGACGCAGAAAAGTTGCAATCGCAAGACACCGGCAGAGTCTTCGCCGGACGCGTATTCCGAAATCTCTCACCAGTTCCTATGCCGCCAGCGTCAAGTAGCGAAGACCAGTGGCAACGCTACCAATGTGCCATCAGACACGCAACCGCAACTGATGTGATGGGATTCGCCCGACCACCACCAAGAAATCCCTGGTTTGATGAAGAATGCCGGCAAGCATATGCGGATAAACAAGAAGCTTACAAAGCTGCGCTGCAACGAAGGACGAGAGCCGCTCGCGAGCTCTATGAACAGAAGAGCCGGAAAAAACGTCGGCTTCTCCAGAAGAAGAGAAAAGAGCAGGTTGTACTCAAGGACAACATATGGAAGTTTCACCGATAGGTAAAAAGAACGTGACAAGGCAAGAAGACTCATACAGGAGTCTGTGGGGATGAAGAAGGAAACCTTGTAGTAAAGTCACAGTCGGTGCTGAGAATATGGGAAAACCTTTTCTGCAGCCTGGGTAGGCAGAGTAGACCATTCAACTTAAACGATTATAGTAAAAACTTCCGTCCACTGACCAGACCGAATATCTAAACTAAAATCCAACAAAGCATCTGGACCTGACAGCTTACCGGCCGAGGTATTTAAAACTGGGAGTGACTTTGTAGAGAGCATACACCAACTCGTTTCTCAGATCTGGTTAGAAGAGTGTATGCCTGATGAATGGAATCTGAACATCTTTTGCCCGATCCACAAAAACGGCCACCCCTCAACTCTGCTAACTATAAAGGTGCAAATCTCTTCAGCATCGCATACAAGACCTTATCTGTCAAAACCGGATTGGCACCTATCAATGCGGGTTCTGACCAGAAGATTCCACAAGCGACTAAACTTCACAATCCGGCAGATCCTGGAAAAAGCTTAAGAAGTCCAGATCGATTCTCAGTATATTTCCATCGATTTTAAAGCAGCATATGATAGCATTTATGCAGATGAGCTATATAGTGCCATGTCTATTTTTGGTGTCCTCGTTAAAGCCCGTCGAATGTAGAATGACGATTAAGAGCACTTGCTGCTCCGTCAAAGTCGGTAGCAATCTAACCGAAACTTTTGATGTCAAAAAAAGACTTTAGAAAAGGTGACGCGCCTTCTTTAACGTCATACTTGAAAGGATTGTGCGGAATACCAGAGGCACACTCTTTCAAAAGTCTGTGCAATTACTAGTGTACGCCGCACGTAATTCTGAGAACACTGCGGGCTGTCGCCAGTGTGTTCCCTTCGATTGAAAAGGAAGCTGCCAAAATGGATTTAGGTGTATATCAGGGCAAAACCAAATATCAAAATATGCTGTCAACCAAGAAGCGAAATACAACATCGACGAATTGGACAGAACGTCGCAGTCGACACCCATAATTTCGACGTAGTAAATGACTGTGTCTACTTTGCCTCTACTATAAATTCTCCCAACAAGTAACAGAAGGAAGAATTACTCTTGCCAATCGCTGTTTCTATGGGCTAAGATGGCAATTAGTTGTAGGGCCGTATCCCGAAAAACTAACGAGACTCTATATAAAACTTTGATCACCCCAGTTCTACTTAATGGTGCAACAGCATGGACTCTATTGAAATGAAGGCACATATATCGGATGAAGATATCATCAGTCGTTTCGAGTGCAGAATCCTTCGAGAAATATTCGGTCCCATTTGCGTTGACGGGCTTTGGAGGAGAAGATTCAACGACGAACAATACGACCTGTACAGCGACTAGTCAGAAAACAGCGCATCAGTCGGCTGAGATGGTTAGGACATGTAGAGCGAATGGACCCCAACACTCCGGCCTGCAGAGTCTTCGAAGTTAACAATGCAGTAGAGAGGGACCTCAACCGACTTGGAATGCGCAACTGAAGGGAGTTATTTAATGACCGGGCTAACTGGAGAGGCCTGTTTAGTTATGATCCAGGTTCATCCCGAGCTGTAAGTAAGTAGTACGATGCCGGTTTTCGTCGAATTTTCTCTGGTTTCGGTCCGAAAAATTGTGTCAGCAAAAGTTAGTTGTGTGATTGCCCTAAAATCGCTTACTCGTCGTTTTGCTTTATCCTATCGTTGGTAATCAAGTGCTGCTCTGAAATAACATATCAGCTAAAGTAACGTGACTAATGATATTAATGATCCTTTGGCAGATATTTCCGCGGTCCGAGAAATTAAAGCGTCTTCTAATTAATTCCTCGAACTTACAGCCAGCAATGTCATATCCTTTAACTTGTTAGGAATAGGAGAGAACTTTGTGATGACGAAAACTGATTTTATTGTTGCACTTAATACATCCATCTCAAATCCATATATTTATCTCTATTAGTTAACCAGGTAACGCCTTAACAGTAGCAGTAGCAAATCCAGTACCAGAAGCTACCCAACTATCGATACGTAATACTATGCCTCCTGTATTCCTATTCTGGCCACTACTTTCTGAAGCACACCCCTTAACTTAAATTCCTTGTCCAACTATGTTAAACACACCCCAAAACTCCCTACAACTTGGCTTATCCAACCACCTGATTTATGTTCGACATAACACCAAATGCTAATGATCCTGGTAAAGGAATTTCTAGTAAAATGTTCTGGACCAAAGCTACCACCTTCTTTCTGGCAGTTACTCTGAAAACAAAACAACAAAAAAAATCAAAAACACAACTTACTGCTTTGGACAATCGAGAAGGATGGTATCAAAATCGAAGGACTCTTTCCAAACACGATTTTCTCGCCTTTGAACGAAAAAAAAAAATACCAAACATCGTGTGTGGGTAATGATATTCGTGCACATCCTTGCCATCTGCGTCCACTATCCGTATCGTGTGCTATTGAAGTTGAGAAATTGTACATCATACTTCTCCGTCGACAAGTTGCATCCTCCTTCTCCTCGGTTATTATGCCTTCGATGGGCGGGAAAAACCTATACATCGTCCTTTTCTATTACTACAATAATTTATTTTTTTCCTTTTTTTGTTCGTTTTGATTTCCGAAAACCGAAAATTCTTTTCGAATCAGGCTTTTGGACAAGTTGTGTCCTTTCTACGTGCTATTGGAACACTAGTAAGTCGCTCGGTACTGGCGATACCACCGAAATGGATTATAACAGCATCAGTGTCCCAGGTGCGAGAGGTTACCACTAAAGTGCAAACGTGCGAAAATTTCAATATTTTGTAAATTGGATTTTTTTGGATTTTTCGTTACGTCAGGACAACCTGCACTCTTTTTGGGGGTGCACTGGATGTTTTAGAAAGTTTCTGAAAAAGTCCTTTCACTTCGACTTCCAATTTAACTCATCGCATAGAGATGGCAGCATGATGTAATCTCTTTGTAGACCTTGCTTTGTAGATTGAAAAATAATGCTCATACCCAAGGGTGGGAGTGCGAATACGAGTTTGTACGGATACGAGTACTCGTATCTGTTGTTTGGAGTGTGGGGAGCAGACGTAATTTGGTTGGGATGGTGTTTGGAAACCCCAACCTTCGGGTTGAGATGCTTGGCTAAATGATAAATTAAGCCAGGCGTTTTGTCTGCCAGCAATGCTTGGTTTTTTAACTTATGTCGGAGAGATCCTAATAAGTGATGTGGCGTCTTGAATTTTCTCCGAAACCAAAGGAAACAATTTGGTTATTCTGCGTAATATAGGCAAAGGAACAAAACTCAAGTCATTTTGTATATAAATGGGAAACATCCTTCAATGGAATGGGAACGAAATCTTCTTGTAACTTTTAACTTTCTTAGAAAACGTTTTTAGAAAAAAAAAGTGCCCTCATAAATAACTAATTAGTCTAAGTAGACCGTTTTTTTAATTTTTAGCGAATGACATGGCATACTGGGTTTGGTAAAATGTAATTTTAATATAACCAGCCCGGTCAACCCCAGACGACTTTATTGGGTTTGTACTAAACTGCTCTAAGCAACTAAAGGACAGTGAATATCACGGTCAGGAAAGGTGATAATTGAGGGAATTTTTGAGGAAGTCTAGTAGCTTCACGTAGCATACGAGACAACGCTTTGTTAAAGCCATACAACGTCCGGTTGTTATTTGGACGAAAAAGAGGAACAGACCTTAAATTGCGGGGATTGACATTAAAAAAAAATCTGATCCAGCACTGAGGGACAGTCGATGGAGCCGGTTAAAAGTTAGTGTAGCTATAAAGAGAATATCGCAGGATTCGCGACGTCATCTTAAGTCGCAAAGACTCAGTGGCGAACTAAGAACTACCAAGCCTGATCCCAGTGGTGATGTGAGCGTATAGTAAACAATGCCAAAGGGTGCAAGGTTGGGTACCAAACCAATCGCCAAATGAGCTCTCTCAGCCTTACCCAATTATATGACGGCGCTGTCTGGGCTAACCTTTTATTTTTGGCCTTACTCGTGGGAACCAAATGTAATTTAAATGGAAAACCAAAAAAATAAAAACATTACAAAACCAGACAATCCCTGTCTAGGGTGAGTTAGAGGTGAGTGAAAGCGAAATCCCTCCTGGTAGAGGAATGGAAGAAGTGAAACTTTTGGCTAGCGATAGTGAAGAGTTCGAAAGAACACTCACTACCGAGAGCGTTTTCACCAGTGAGCCGACGGGCACTCACAGCAGTGATGCACAGGGTAGGACATCGGTCGAAGGGGTAGCCAAGGCAGTTATAGCATCCCCTGTCGAAACTACCTCCAAGACTCAAAAAAAATCAGGGCAATGCTGCGGTGATGGAAAAAGTGGGACCTGGCTTAGTGCCTGAGCCTGCTGCCTCCATTACCGCTGCAAAGAGTGCGAAGAACGCAGACCAAAGGGGAAAGATTTTGCAATGCAACGCTAGACGTAAGGTAACAAAATATGAGGATTGCGATCCCAGCAACCTAAGCGAGTGGGAAAAAGCCCAGCAACCTAAGCGAGCGAAGGCTAGCGAGACTAGTCTTTGGAAGGAAGGGCAGTTTTAACAGCAAGAGAGACAGATCCGATGACGTCGTGGAGCCAAACGATGCGAAAAAGGTGAAGGCTGATACGTTATCTGCAATGCGTCATAACAAAGTGACCCAAATAACGAGTTTCTCGTTGCTGTGATAGACGAACTGGAACCTTGCGGCCGTCTGACAATCGACCATTGGAAAAACCTCGATGAGAAGTTCCAAGACGCCCTATGGAATGAATTATCCACCACAGGAAACGGGGACTTTCAATTCGATGGCAATGGTTGGGAAGGCGGACCCAGGATTGTAGCTTGCGGAAATTAGCCTTCTGTAGACTTCCTTAGGGTCTTTGTTTTGGAAGTATGCGATGCTTGGGAGGGCATCAAATTAAAATGCACTAAACTACACTCCCCCGACGGCATAGGTATGGATTCCGTGTCCCTACACGTACCCTGAGAAGCTCCTGGAACTACTCCATGTGCAGAAATAGGACCTAAAAGCCGTTACATGAAGAGTACTTAAGACGGGGCCAAGACGGCTGCACGGGCAGTATTTTCGCTGTCCCTAAAGAGGGATTGCTTACCATACCTCGAAAATACGAAAGATGTGGTAAGGTATAGCATGGGAAGGTTGATAGTCAAGCCATCGACAAAGGTCAAGGGCGAGGATAAACCCCCCCAAGAAGATGGAAGCGCTGCACCACAGTAAGGCAGCAACGGCCTGCCTACTGGAGTACAACACCAGACAGGACGTCACAGCCGTACTTATACAAGAGCCCTGGATCATTAAGGAAGACAAGATTCAGGGTCTTAGCCTGGAAAATTACGCGTTGTTCTATAAGGCAGAAGGTAAGATCAAGACTTGCATCCTAACCAAAAACCAAATAGAGGCATTCTTTTTGAATAATTACAGCTCAGGTGACCTGACGGCGGCAACATGCGAAAGGATGTGTGGCAAACATCTTTGTCTGACCTCGGTCTACTTCCCCTACGACTCCGAGGTAGTTATCTCGGAGAAACTAAAGGGCTTTGCAAGGCAGAAAGATTGGATGCTGATATTAACACAAGAGGTGTTGCAATAGAGGGAATTCACCCACGTTTGTGCTGAAAAATAGGCAGGAGGTGCCAGATATCACCCTTGCCATAAATACGGAAGGGTTAGAAATAAGGGAATTGAGATAATATTGCTAAATTAGATAGGGTGGTAGAAAATATTAGAAAGGCGCTAACAATAGCTCCTCAACAAAATAGGTAGATAGTTTTAAAAAGGATAATAGGGCAAAGCTTTTCAGGAGTGACAGTACATGGGATGAGTACTACGAATATAAAAAAACAATTCAAATACCGAGCTAGAAAGTCAAAAAGGGCTTCATGACAGAAGTACTGCGAATCTATAGCGGCAACAGACGAGGCTTCGAGGTTACGCAAAGCGATTTCAAAGGGAGTGAGCGTTCCTAGCTCAGCAAAAATGATGGAACCTGGGCTAAAAGTAGCCAAGAGATTCTGGCAACTCTGGAGGAAACCCATTTTCCTTTATCCACATTATCAAATGGCTCTGGCATACTACGGCATACTGAGAACATTAATCTTTCTCTCTCTCCGAAGAAGAAATAGGCGTTCAGTCCTTTAAGCCATACAAATCCCCCGGCCTGGATGGTATTCTACCGATTATGCTACAGAAAACACCGGAGGTAGCAATCCAAAAAATTATGGAAATTTTTAGACACAGTCTAAAATTAGGGTACATACCAATAGCTTGGAGGGAAGTTAAGGTGGTTTTTATACCTAAAGCTGGCAAACAGGGGCATATAACAGCAAAGATTTCAGACCAATAAGTCTGTCATCATTTATGCTTCAAACCCTAGAGCGATTATTGGAGATTCATATTAAGAACAGATGCAGTAATGGCTTTTGGATTGAGTCACAGCGTGCATAGTACATGTAAGGCAAATCTGTAGGAACCGCCCTGCAAGAGGTGGTGGGGAAAATTGAAATCGTTCATATTGAAGGAGCCTTCAGTAACGTGTAGTGCACCGCCTCTACTAGACACTTATATTGAACAGGGCATTATAAATTGGGTTTGCAACATGCTTGCAAGTAGGAAAATAAACTGTTCTATTGGGCAAAGCTCGTTTAGAATGTCCGTAGCCAAAGGAACCCCTCAATGAGAAGTCATATCGCCACTCATGTGGGTGCTGGCTATCAATGACATCCTCAAAAAGCTTAGTACAATGGGTATAAGTGCTACGGCACATAGTAGTGCAAGGAAAATACTTAAGCGAGATTATGGAGGTTGTCCCGAAGACGATCAGCAATTGGACAAGAAGCTGTGGTCTCAAGGCCAACCCTTCAAAACCGAAACTGGTTCTTTTTACCAGAAAGTACAAGATACCGTAATTCAAACTCCCAAAACTCAACGAAGTAGAATTTTCCCTTTCGAACAGCGCGAAGTATTTGGGTGTAATTCTGGACAAAATACTGAATTGGAATCTTAGCGTAGCGGAAGGAATCAAAGAGGCATGTAATGCTCTTTTTATCTCCAAAAGAACGGTGGGAAAAATTTGTTGCTTAACACCTAATATGGTGCATTGGCTGTATACGGTGGTGGTAAGACCCATATCTAGATATGGCGCACTAGTATGGTAGAAAGCAACAAATACGAAAATGATTTACGAAAAATTAGCGGCGGTTCAAAGAAAGGCTTCCATAGCCATTACAGGTGCGCTCCGTACCGCTTGATTTACAGATCAAAAACTTGCAGGCAACAGTGCGGTACAACTCACTAATCTGGGTTACTTCAAGAGCGGTAGTCTCGGACATGACACGGTCCTAGCGGTGCTACTGCCAGGCAATTCAATTCTAACGGTTAGAGAGAGGTGCTGACAAGACCATACAAAAGCAAACAATGTCGCTACCAAATGTTCAGGATTGTAACAAGAGACAGGTGGCCCCTGCAACAAGCGCATTTCCACTGAGTACCACTAGTTTAATGGGAAATGGGTTCTTTAAACCAGTAACATTCTCATCAATACTGGTCTCACTCTTGGACATTTCACTCCTCGATAGAAGTAACTTAAAAGCAACAACTCATAGTATCAGAGGAGTTACACATAATAACGTAACGGCTGAGGGTCGAAGCGAAGCAAAAGTTGAACTCCAAGGATCCAGCATGATTTTCTTGTGCTTGACGTCGATGTAGCATGTATCCTAGAAGTCGATTTTGTTCGAAATCACCATTGTACCCTGGACTTTTCTACTTTGAAGATGGCAATTGGGGGTACGACTCGAGCTGTAAAGAGGCTGCCAGGGTTAGAGAATTGTTTTTTCGGCCCTACAAGACCAACCCGACAGAGGAAAACCGAAAAAAGTTTAAACGATCCAGAAATGACTGCTACGTCCTTCTCTAGCGTGTGAAGTTCCAATACGACCAAGAAGCAAAAAATACTGCAATGTCCCAAAGACAGTAAAAATTTTTGGTCATTCGTCAAAAACATTAGAAATTCCGCCTCATCCTACATCCCAATGCTCATTTACAATGACATTCCAGCTGTCAGCTCTTTGGACAAGGCCAATCTGCTTGCTGCACATTTTGCGGCCAGTTCAACACTAACAGATTGTGCTTTGTCTCCGCCTACACTTCAGTGCGTCGAATCTTCAATGGGACAACTCCACTTTCGCACTCGTGTGGTAGCTAGAGTTCTTAAAGATCTTAACATTCACAAATCCGCTGGTTCAGATGGTATATCTCCCCTTCTTCTGAAGAGGTGTTCCTCCTCGCTGGCAATTTTCATCAATTCTGCTCTTTGGGACTCTTTCCGAGCAGATGGAAAACAGCATTTGTCCAGCTCGTCAATAAAAATGGCGAATCTTCTTCTATTTCCTCCTACAGAACCATTGCACTTACGTCCCTTCTTTCCACGGTCATGGAAACGCTGATAAACCGTCAGCTCATGAAATATCTCGAAACATGAAAACTTCTCAATGACCAGCAGTACGGTTTTCGTAGCAATAGGTCCACTGGGGATTTGATGCACGTCTCACCGAAAAGTGCAACCAAAGCATACGTCAATCTGTTGAAAGCAAGATAGTTGAACTTCATATTTCTAAGGCATTTGACAAAGTTTGGCATCAGGCTCTTTTAGGGATCGATGACTCTCTTCTTCAATGGATTAGAAATTACCTTTCGGAACGTTCAATTCAAGTTGTTTTGGATGGTTTGTGCCCCAGGGCTCCGTTCTGTCTCCGACTTTCTTTTTAATTTTCATCAACGATCTCTTGTCTGCTACCTTTAATCCAATATATTCCTTTGCTGACGACCGTGCTCTCTGCTTTTCATATTCGTTTCCGAACTCACGTCACTGCTCTTCGGCTGTAGAACGGGAACAGCTCTGTAAATTCTGATATTAACAGCATAACCAATTGAAGAACTATCCACAGAGTAGAATTGAATGCTTCCAAAACACAATGCTGCCTTCTGTCAATAAAGCGAAATTCAAATACCCAGCCATTATCCATGAATGGCACTTGCATCGTCGAAACCGAAAAACTTTCCATTATCGGTATGTGTGTCAGTGACAACTTACGTTGGAATGACCACATATTCGATGTCGCCAAAAATGCTGCGAAATGATTAGGTTTCCTCAAACGATGTAAGAAATACTTTTCCCCTTCTGAGCTGGCCTCAATATATAAGGCGTTCAGCCATCCAAAATTGGAGAACAATGCACACATCTGGTCAGGTGCGTCTATAACATCTCTGCACCTGCTAGATAAGATTCAAAACCGTGCGATAAAACTCATTGGGGATACTAATATCAGTCAATCAATTGACACCCTCGAACACCTCTAACAGGTCTCGTGTCTCACTCTCTTTTATAGCTATTTCCACCACCAGTGCTCCATTGAAATCGTCAGTAGCATTCCGCCCATTAAAACTTCCAACCGTAACACCCGTCCCGCTACGAATTCTCATCATTATACCCTCAAGCCCATTTTCGGACGTACTCTAAAATATCGTGATTCTTTCCTAAGCCGTACAACTCGCTTATGGAATTTCGTGCCGATCTCTGTGTTTCCTGGTCGTTATAACGTACAAACATTTAAAAACAATGTACATCGGTACCTGTCCTTTCTTCCTACCTAAATTTCTTTCGCGCGCGCTGTGTACAAGCATTTTAAGGGTACAGAAACCCCTTGAGCGCGCGCCGATTGTAAAAATAAAAAATAAAAAATCTCTACGCATTCCCTGAGGAAGTCCTCAAGTTCTCACTTACACTGCAATGACGAAGACGCTACCCGTAGAAGCAACCTTTCCAACAAACAACATTGATGAAGATTTGATGATTGAAGGCTGTCTCCCCATGTTCACTTGTCCAGAACTCTGGTTGGTTATTTCAAAGATGCTGCTGAGGAACATTTTCTAAATTGAAATTCTAATTCTATTGCTATCCACAGTAACACAATCACCGGAGGTGCAGTAAAAGTACATGTAATCAACGTTCAAGGCCTTTCAGAAAAGTTGGAACCATCAGATATCTCTTATATCGCACTTCGGTCATCACATTTGGGTGAAGACCACCAACAGAAATTTTCCACATTGCTTACCTACTACGACGATATCTTCTCTAAACAGCCTAGTGACTTTGGACGTACATCGTTAACAACACACTGTATCGATGCTGGACCTTCAAGACCAATCAAAATATCAGCAAGGAGTGTATCATTTGTTACGAGTAAAAGAAGAAAATAGAAAGATTTGGTCCAGGACATGGAGAAAAGGGGAATAATTTCATCTAGTCCTTAGTGGGCTCCAATAGTTTTAATACGGAGAAAGAGTGGCACCGCAAAGTTTCGCGTCGACTATCCCCATCTCAACAACGTCACCAAAAAGGATTCATATCCATTGCCCGGGATGGATGACATTCTCGGAAACTTCTCCAGTGACCAGTGATTTTCCACAACGGTATTGGCAAGCGGAGATGGATGATATCGATAAGGAAAAGACAGCTCTTGCACTGATATGGCAATTCAAAGTCATTTCAGTCATGTCATTTGGTGTTTGTAAGGGTCCGGCTACTTTCGACCATTTGGTGGACAGAGTCATCCAAGGACTCTCTTGGGACGTTGCTTTTATTTACCTAGATGACATCAGCGGGCATAGAAAACCATTCGAAAAGCATCTTCACAACTTGGAACCAGTGTTCGTACGGCTTCGGCAAGCTAATTTGAAACTCAGTCGACAAATATGCTTTTTCTTCAAAGAAGATGTGCGATACCTAGGCCACGTTGTGTCTCGAGATGCAATCAGGACCGATCCTTTAAAAGTTGAAGCCGTGTAAGAGCCGAAGTCGATGTGGGATGTACTAGGACTTTCAACGGTCGCCAAACACCTTTTCCAACTAACGGAAGAAAAACGAAAGTTCACATGGGCCGTTGTGGAAAAAATTGCATTTCAGAAACTCAAAGAAGAATTTACTAGTTCCCCTATCCTGGTACACCAGGGATCGCAGTTTATTCTAGACACAGATGCTAGTAATTGCGATCTAGGCACTGTTATAACTCAGATTAAGAATGGAGTAGAGGCAGTGGTGAAATATTGCCGAAACCAATTATTGTGTCACCCGAAAGGAATTTTTGGCAATTGCGTCAAGCGTAAGACATTTTCATCACTATCTCTTCGGACGTCGGTTTATAATTCGAACGGATTACGCTGCTCTTCGATGGTTCCTGAATTTTAAGCAACCAGAGGGACAGATTGCCAGATAGCTGGAACTTCTCCAGCAGTATGACATTCACATCCAACATCGCCCGGGATTACGTCATGTCAATACAGATGCACTCTCTAGAAGACAATGCGGGGACTGCCATCAGGTCAACAAGTGTAACTGCTATACTCGTAGCACAAATCTACGCACTGGATTTTCTTGGGGAGGACTTAAAGAAGCTTGTGTTTATTACTCGTAAAATCCTGCGCTAGAATACAAGAAAAACCTTCAAGAGAAAACGTTAAAACCATGGGCGGGATCTAAAAAGCTTTTGGAGCCAGTCTGAGAGTTTGGATTTGGGGGATGAGGTGTTAGAAAGACAATGGGAGCAATGTAAAGCCATTGGCAGTAGTAACACGTACTCGTACATTTGTACCAAGAATAGGGAAAGGCTACATATGGGGCTGAGCGGGGCCATCTGGATCGCAGTAAAACTACCAGGAAAGTAAAAAGCAGATTATACTGGATTGGACAGTATAATATGCATCTCACGAAACTCACGAAACTGTCCTACAACCAGGACACGTAGATGTCTGAAAACTGCTCTTAGTGGAGAACCTTTTGAGAGGCTTATAATAGGCGCTCTGAGACCCGCACAGGAACCATGGGTATGAAATAAATGCATTTGTGGTTTCGGGTGTTTAAGGGCTGGTTCTCATGCAAGATTTGTTACAAAAGTATGGCAGTAAGTAATTGATAGCCCTTTCCATGGTAAATTTACAGCGACTTCGCAAGGATACTCGAAAACAAGCCCCTTAAGACTAATTTAGAGGAAGACTGGAATTCCAAGAATGTCTGTTGAAACAAAAGATTAAAGCACATGCTCAATCCAGCGGCAATCTAGTCAGACTGAAAAGAAGATTTGATATACGGAGTCGAAAGCAAAGACTCCCTGTGTCGTACTTGAAATTCATTTCCCAGGTAACCTATTCAGAACAGACTAACTACCAGCTCCTACCGCGGAAGCTGTGAGTGTGCTGAGTAACACAGCATGTAGGATCTGCAATGGGATGTTGTGACAGATGAGTCCTTCAAATATGCAGTTGCTTCCTTTGATGACTTAAAGTCACTTGATCGCGATGGCATATATCCATTTATGCAGCAAGAAAGTGTAGACCGGCTACTGGCAACTACTTTCACTGTTAGCCTGGTAGGCAAAAAGGTGTGGACAAGAATGAGAACGCGCTGGGCATCTTCATCAACATTGAAGATGCTTTCGACAATCTAACTTTTGACGGCATGTGTAACTCAGCCAGACAAAGCGGAGTAGACGAATCAATAGTTTAGGAGCAGTGCCGGTGAATAAAACCCTGATTCCCGATTGCGACTGCGGCCCTCATGTGATGACGAAGGTAAACAGGGGTGCTATGATTTATATTAGTCGACTCATTGCTTATCGCTTTCAGTGACCCTAAACACTGCACTCAGGTGTGTGTAGATAATGTATCTGCACAATCTGTTGGTTTGTTCTTAGCGACTCTCAGCTCTAAAGCGGAGCCAGTCCCTTACGTGGTCGATGATTGGTTCATTAAAAGTAGACTTTCAGTCAATCCTTTAAAAACTGAGGTAGTTCTCTTTACAAACTGACTGGTCTGCCTCATCTCGTGCGTCCTGGATAAAAAACTTCTTTAGACTAGACATGTCACGTCGAACATTTCCAAGGCGCTGTTGGCTTTTTGGCAGTGAAAAACATGGGACTTGTCACCAAGGAAGGTCCTCTAGATCTGCATGGCTGTGAAAAGACCAATTATATCCAATGCGTCCAGTGCAAACACTCCACTTGGCCTTGCCTGCTAGGCCTGGCTCTGCTCTAGATGCACTGATGAATTATCTTCCACCTGACAGCCATATCATGGGCTGCACTCTCAAAGTTCCTTTCGTTTCAAAAGAATGGTCTTGGTACAACAAACACTGGAGTTTTGATGATCTTGCTGATGCAATGGCAACAGAACAACATGTTGCTGCGAAAATACAAAATCGACATTCCCTGTACTCAGGAATGGTCTGAGCCAGAATCTGAGCCTGGAAAGTAATGTAGTCGGGTCTTTAGGGATGACTCCAAAAACGATCTAGAATATGGCGCTGGTGTCTTTATAGATTACAACAATGATAGATTTCACTCCTCGTTAGGAAAACTTGCGTCTGTCTTCCAAGAGAAGATCGACACAAGCCTGACGGCAATGACCTAAATTGCTAAAGATAGGAGGAAGAGGAGAAATATCTGCGTCTGTAGCGACAGCCAAGCCTTGGAAAACCCTCTCGCCACTTCCAAGCTAGTTCGAAAATCCAATACTTCTCTGAGCGCATTCAGCAGACTGAATTCGCTGAGTTTTGTGGGTAACAGGTCACAATGGGATCATGGGAAATGACATTCAGAGGAGAGATTCTTAAGCCCCAAACTTGTATTAAGACTGCCTGCGTCTTCGGGTTTTCAGTGATAGCTGGGTTTCATGTGGCGTGGCTAATACTAGTACGAGTAATACGGCTAGATAGATAAAAGGGTTCTACCCCTTAACATGATCCGAAGTTGATCTATGTTACTTTTAGTACAGCTACTCGCCTCGACGCTCTCTCATTCCTTGCTGTTAAGCTCGAGATTGAGGTGTCTCATGTTGTGTTCAATCCTGTCTTTAGATAAGTAAGATCCAAAAATTTTCAACCTTCCGCTAGAGAGACACATAGTATTTTACTTAACTTTTCTTTCCGCATAACAAAGGTTGGCTTTAGCCATGGTGCTTTCCTGTGTTTGAGATTTTTTGTCAGCGAATATATTGTGGTTATGTTGTTGCACCGATTTAGATGTAATCCTCTTAGCATACCGAACTCCTAGCTCCATGCAGGATACCATCAAAACTTTCAATTTCAAGAACTGCCATTGGTTATCAGAGAACTTCTGTGTTGGATTTACAAGTCTGCTGTCCGGCCTGTTCCCATCAATGGAACCGGTTTACAGGAATTTTTGTAACCGCACAGACAATATCTGTTGTCGAATTTGGCTTTTGTTGGCCCATCGGTATTTGGCGGCCAACACCATCCGATTTATTTTCGTCTACCGTATTTGCGACTTCTGAGCTTCCGTGACTTGTGGGATTAAAAAGGATCCCTTCATTCTACTGAGCCTTATCCTTCTTGCGTTGGATCCGAATCCCTAGTGATTTTTCGTTTCACCGTACAGGTGTGAGGAATAGACTCCTTCGCACTGGGATCCAACCCACCCAAAATATTAGGACCAACGATATCAATGCCTTTCAATGGATGATGGCAACTTAATTCGTTCCCAATCAAAGCTGAGAATTGCATTTTCCTGAGACGCAAGCAATAGGCTAGCATGAAGAGGGTCTTATCCTCAATCTGCTATTCCTTAGTTTTTCTCAGATAGATGCAATGCATATGTATTAGGTGCGCAGCTTAGTTATCGCTGTTTTTTCTTATGAAAATGCAACTTTATTGTGAAAAAATGGTTACAAATGAATCATTCAAAGTATTGCCCATCGCTAGCTACAAATTTTTTCCATCTTTCTGGCAGAGCTCGAATACCGTTACGGTAAGAGTGTTCATCTTTTCATCCACGGAACGGCTGATCAGCCAGACTATGTGGTATCGAACGCAACAAGTAATAATCGGACGGCGCAATATCTAGGGAATATGGTAGATGCGATAGGGCTTCCCATTTGAGCATTTCCAGGTATTGTAAGTTTTAACGAATTTGGCGAGGTGGTGGAGGTGGTGGAGGTGAGGTCGAGCATTGTCATACTATAGAATCACTTTTTCGTGCTCGCATCGTGGCTGTTGTTCGCATGCAATCGCTTGGACATGCTTTGGCGGGTAACTCCTAATGCTGAAGCAAGCTCTTCTTGCGTTTGATACGGATCCTCATCGGGCAATGCCTCCAATTCAGCGTCTTCCAAGGATTTTGGCCTTCCTCCAAGCGGACACTCATCAACATCGAAATCACCGACGAAAATCAGACATTTTCACACAACCAAAAGTAGACGGCGCGAAAACAAAATCACTAATGTGTTAAAACGGTTTGTTTACCATATATCTAAGCTTGGTTCATGACGTTTTGGATATGTCAAAATCAACCAGAACTTACTGCTAAAGCCACGTATTGACTTAGTGCGAAACTAATAATAATATTTGTAAGAGCTGAGTTATTCATTGTCACAAAGAAGTAGCACTTTCATGTCGAATCCAATTTTTCTTCCGCTTTCCTTCAAGTAGTGGATTCCCGTGTAAAGGCCTATTCTCCTCGGCCGCTTCGTCTTCGATTGGGTCTCTATTAAAGAGTTAGGAGTGCCCCACTTAATGGCATTGACCGCGAACCCAAACTTCAGCACGGCCCCTGTCTTGGGAGATTACATTTCCATTTTCTCTCCGTCGACTGGCAGTGACTGAAAATCAATCCTGTTAACTGTGGGTGTTCGCTATTAGGCCACGTACACTCCACAATGATTCCGGTTTTGTTCTTCGCCCTAGTAGAGCTAGAAATTACTTTTATAAAGATTTCAAGTGAACATTCGTGTGCTAGAGAATTGATTTTTGGATGATGAGTTCCAATGGCAAGTGCCACCTCTATGCGACCTGAGTCGCATCAAAATCTAAATCATTCCACTTGAGTATGCAACAAAACGAATCCGAAAAGTGGTCATCGTATCACTCGTTATGATTCTACTACAGGCTATATGAGTCTTTGTTCGGCTAAGCTTGACCATAACACAACAGTTTTCAAATAATCCCAAAATTTCCATTCAGGCTTCCACCAGATTCCTTTTAAAAATTCCATTGCCGTCCATGAGTAATATGAAAATATTTGTCTGAGCTACTTGCATTACTAGTTTGTATCCGTACCTAAGTGGAAAAGGACAGGCGACTATTCCAATCACGAATCACCGGTAATGTCTACTTGCCTACAAGTGTTATTTTTCAATTAAATTTCACTCCTGATGGTATCCATCTAGAGCCAATATTCCCGTCAGTTCCAGCACTGCAAATCATTCATTGTTGATTTAGCTAATTGCTTGAACAGATGACCACATTGAAGCTTTAATTTGGAAAATCACAGAAGGTGTTATCCCCAGGTCCTTCTGCTTTCAATTAATAGACGAATCCAGGATACGAGTACGACTGAAAAGAGGATCATTCCAATGAATAAACTGTGCATGCAACATTTAACAGCATTTCACGAGAGCTAGGCGCATCTAATGCTTCGAATTTGCACTCCCACTTTACGTGACCGGATATAGTGTGTGGTAGCTAGTCGTACTGTTATTAGTAGAAGCTCTTCGATGGGGCTAATTCACGGCTAACGCAAACGAGACTTGCTTCTCATTACCATTTGACAGCAGCCTGTAATTGGAAAACTGTGGGATGAAATTAATGAGCACTGTTTGGTTTGGTATTGTGACACTGAATCCTAGTTAAAAGGGAACTCTTGCTGCAAGCCACTGTCACCGTCACCGTCGCCATCACCATGACCACTACCATCGCCACTGTCAAAAGGATTGAATCAATTGACGAATGCGGTTTCCGAAGCAATTATATTTCATTATCTATCTATTCATCTGTGGTTGGGAAGCATGGGTGAGTAGCATATACCTTCTTCTTTTTTTTTTGACTAGAACCTGCGCATCCAAAGTTGAATCGAACAAAGGTAAAAGGACGAAAAATCAATTCAGCGAAAATTAAAGAGTTCGGTTAAATAGCTTTCAGAAGCAGATTCGAATATATGGCATGAGTAGATGGAGGAATTCAAACTTTTTAGTGGGAACCGGTCACTTGCTGGCTGCTTTCATTTCCGTGCGTCAAGTTTGTTGATGCTGTGTTCCTTTGATTCTTTGTTTGCTACTGGCTCTACATGTCTACCCAATCATTCTTTTAGCTTAGTAGTATTGCAGCTATTTAGCCCATACCGTTCTTGGTTAAACCCCCTTTTTTGATCAAGCCCATGCCTCTGCGTCCTAGAGGAAGACTGGAAGATCTTGTCGGAGAAACATGACTGCTACTCAATTGCGTTCTTAACCCAACAAAGTGATTGGCAATAGTTACTCTTCGAATAATCACTATGGCGGTCTCGCTGTTTGAATTTACAGCGGAATCTAGGTTGTGGTTTAGTTCCAGGTGTATCTGCCTATTGTGACACTATGTCCGAGTCATTGGCGTTATTTGTCCTTTCTCGATGACAGCAAAGTACGTTACTTAGTTTTTCCCTCCATTTTCGTCAGACCCATCTTCGCCGCTTCAACAGTACTTCAGTTCCTACAAATTCCTCAAAAAGAGCTCACTGTGTTCTGCCGATAATGTCTATGTTATGTCAACAACATGGTGTCTACTTGTAAGCCTCGCGCTATACCCTCAAGTACAATGATGACGCTTGACAAGCCTTTTTTTAATGAGGTTTGGCATCACAGTTTGTGTTCTCGTTTCATCATTTCTCCTTAAATTATAACTTAGTTTTAAATTGGTGCAGGAACGAGACATCTGAAGCCGTTCTTAGGTTTATAGACTAAAGGAACGTCGGAAAACCACTCACTTAGGCCTATTGGCCCATGGTGATGTCACGTGAAAATGTGATCCTCCTACTCTTGGAACCAATTTGAGCTTCTGACGAAGCGTAGGAGACTATTAAAGTCTATAAAGTTTAGATCGCTTAAGTCATTGCAGAAGAAAGCTGCACCTTCTATAGGGTGTCCCATTAAGACCGCCTATTTTAAAATTTAAAAAAAAAGGTATACAATATCCGGATAAATGGCCACCACGTGATTGATGGAACACGTTTGTCCTTTTGACGAAATTCTCGATAACATTTTGGCATAGTGCCAGCTCAATTTCATCTAAACCTTAATGTTCATACATGACAGCTGTCAAAAAAACAACACTGTACGACCGACAAAAAAAATATGGGACAAAATTCAAATTAGGCAGTCGTATTGGCATCCAGCTTTAGAATTAAATTAAAATTTGGTGGGGGCGGATGCCCCCATTTATTCGGCTTAATACAAGCTATAACTTAAAATTAAACTTAAACTAAAACTTAAAACTAAGGTTGGTTAGATTGGTGAAGGAGAACGGATTTGTGGTAGGAAGTGGTGCGGGGAAGTCAAATACGCTAGGGTTTGAATTAATTGTTCGTAGCATACGGGAGATTGGTTCGTTCGCGCCATAGGAGGTGAGGTTGGTTGGGAGATAGAAGAGACGAGGAGTACGTAGATTACGAGGATTAGTGTTGAGGAAAATAGAGTTTTGAAGGGACGCACATTCAACGTGACCTGAAAGGAGTCGATGAATGAATTGAATGTCGGCTGAATCTCTGCGTTCCTCAAGTGAGTTTAGGTTAATAAGGTTGAGACGGTTTTGATGGGGGGCAGAGTAAAAGGATCATCCCAGGGCAAACCTCGAAGAGCAAATCGAAGAAAACGGCGCTGGATGTTTTCGATTCTCGAGATATGAACGCGATAATATGGGGACCATACTTGACTGGCGTACTATAGGAGGGGGCGAACAAGGGTAATATAGAGGGGCCTGGTCACGTATGGGTTGGTGAATTCTTTGGACCATCGTTTTACAAAACCTAGTGCAGAGTTGGCTTTAAGGATTATCCTGTCCATATGTAAACGGAAGTTGAGCTCCCTATCACACAAAATGCCGAGGTCGCGAAGAGATTCAACGGAGGAGATAGGTTGGTTGTTGAGAAGGTAGAGTCGGGGAGGAGATTGGTGCCGCTTATGTGAAAAGGTGATGGATTGGCATTTGGCGATATTAAGTTACAAACAATTTTTGAGGCACCAGATCGAAAAGCTATCAAGGTCTTGTTGAAGGAGGAAAAAGTCATGGGGAGAGGAAATGGCTAATGGTAAAGGGAGACAGACGAGTGTTTCATGATCCTATTGCGATCGTTTTTGGTTAATATAAAAAGAAGGGGACCGAGATGGTTGCCTTAAGGAACTCCAGAGGTATTAGTTTGCACGTAGCAATTGGTAAACCGATGCAACTCTTTTCAGATACAATAGGTACGATGGTTCCAATTTTGGCGAATTCGTCAGGCCGGCACCTAACATAGGTGAATGTTGAACTGCTCTGCCATCTCCCTGAGCGATGTTAGAATTTTTTGAGACCTAATGCAAGGATTTGATAGCGGCCTGACTATCCGAAAAGATGCGGATATCCTTTGCAGATATCATGTTTTTCTTCAGCCAGGAAAGGACTTATTTAATTGGCAAAATTTCTGCTTGGACTACTGATTTGGAAGGCGGAAGGGGAAACTTATCTGAGAAAACGTTGCGACTTGGATTGACTAGTCGTCCGTGAAAGCATCTACCTCGCAGAAAGTGTCGAATCGCATGATCGCGGCGGCCAGTTGATGAGCGCTCGCCTTGAGATGACTCAGTCGCTTGTATGGCATGTAGTGCCGTCTTGTTGGAACCACATCTCGGATATATCGATCTTGTCAAACTCTGGCCACGGAAAGTCCGTTAACATCGCTCTATACCTGACCTTAGATAATTGACGGCAACGGTGTCTCCTTCGTCATTTCGGAAGCAATAAGGTCCGATAATGCGACTATGCCGTAAACCGCACGAAACAGTCAATCTGGAATGTTTATTCCAATAACGGTAATAATGCTTGTTTACAGAGCCAAAACTGGGAAGATGATTTTTTAGCCAAAATCCGGATCAATCAGCGAACTCACGACGCTGTCTATGGTCGTCCGGCTTCAATTCTTGCGCCAGCACAATATTATACAAATGTAGGCCCAAATCCAACCGCTGGGCTGATTCCTTGGCGATGCCCAATTCAACTGATCGGAGCCGAATTGACATTTCTGGGTTTTCTTCGATACTGGCCGTTACGGCGGCTATTTTTTCTTCATTTCGCACCAATCTCTGTCTGGTTGGTGGCTTAAGATCCGAAAGAGTGCACTCACGGTCAAACTTTTCCACAGTGCGAGGAATTGCCTGCACACTGAAGCCATGATGACGATTGACCTCACGACGAATTCACGTTGCGTATTTACAGCTGAGTCGGAATTTCGATAATACTCGTGTAAAACGTTTCATGATGGAATGGCAAACCTTACTGAATACTTTGACAGCTGGATGTCATTGGTAACTTTGAGAGCTGGATGTAATTGGTAACTGTGACAGCTGCTGAAACATAACAATTGGAAAAACTATCATTTCTCGAATAGCTGCGTTAGCAGCCACTTACCTGCTGAAAATATCGAAGTGTGTCAAGTGAAACAGAATATCCTGTGCCGCGGAGGTAGGGGTGCAAGGGTCCGCTTATCCACAGACATGCTGTACTTTGGACTTTGCTTATTTTACTGGAATTGACTGCATTGTCTAAGGCGGTCCACCAGATAACCACCCTGTAGGTGAGCATCGGTCTTATAACCGAGAAGTATAGCCAATGGATGCTGTTAAATTGAAGGCCCCATTTATTCCCAATGGCTTTTTTGAAAGAGAGTCGTAACTACCTTTACTGTTTCTTGAATATCAGGTTTCCAGTTTAATTTCCTGTCAATAATGAGTCCCAGATATTGCTGTATCGGAGAAGACTAAAGTGGTACCATTTATTGAGGGAGGGTCTACGATTGGAATTGTGCATTTCCTGGAAAGGAGGACAGTATCAGTTTTATGGCGATTTACTTCCAATCCACAGATATCCGTCCAACGGGTTAATTTGTTAAGATTTGGCTGAAGGAGTTCTTTATTGGTATTAAGATTCTTACCCGTGACGGCTGTAGCAACGTGATCTGCATAGACAATCACTCTGCTACCACCCGCTTCCAGATATATCAGCAGTTCATTAACCACTAAGTTCCAGAGAAGGGATTAGAACATACCGCCTTGTGGCGTACATCTGCTGACACATCTTTTGGAGTTGGTTCATCTACCTTTGGAGTTGGCAACGCAGTCTGGATTGCGGATGTGTTGACGTTGCTGAAGGCACGCTCTATGTCCAGGAATGCGACCATTGTGTACTCTGTATAGTGTAAGGGTCGTTTGATGTGGTTAGTCAGCGAATGTAGAGCCGTTTCCACATACTTTCCTTTACAAAAGCCATGGGTCAATTTTAGATTGTATATATGTATATATCAATCAGTCTTTCTCGAGTTTTCAAAAGGAAAGATTATAGACTTATAGGCTGAGGTCCTTTGGGACAACATGAGAAGATTTTCCGGCTTTGGGAATGAAAACTTCATTAACTTCTCTTCATGAAAAGGGATCATTTCTACGTAGGTCCTCTCTAGCGCTAGCAGGATGAAATCTGAGGACCTACGTAGCTCTGCAGGTACTATACCATCCGCAACAACAGACCTGTATAGTTTGAAGCTAAGCAGCTTGTCTCTACTAGTTGTTACTGGCCATGAACAGGGAGCTACCGGGAAAGTGGGTGTCCAGTAGCTGGATGAGTGATTCATCATTTGAGTTCGTCCAAGAACTATCGGTTTTTTGTCAAACAGTTAGACACCGCAGGATTGGTAGGAGGGCTTTTTCAGAGGTTTCTGTTATTTTGCCACAGAATGACTTATCGTATCAAAGGTCGCCGTAAAATATTGTCACCGGCCCTCACAGTGTAGCGAGCTTTCTCCGTGATCATTTTACAGAGCCAGGCAAAAAGCCGGGAATTTATGGACAAGAACATGACTCCGTTAAATTTTTTCCGATATACGATGCCATAGCCGACCGTGCCGGTTTAGAATTCGAGGGTCTTTTTCAAGATCTGTCGTAAGATAAAAATTTGGTCATTATGTAGTAAACTTGCCAGGCCCGAAGCTATACTGCTCAGTTGATCACCAAAAAGTTTTCGGCCACGACATGCTATAGCAAAGAAGACCTTATAGGCGACGTTAACTAGACTGATATCTTCAAAGGTGAGGCAGTTTAGAAGGTTTCCTTTCGCCAGAATATATTTTAGAGATTATTGGTGAATGCTTTTCACAAAGTCACCTCCCACCGCTCTGAATATTTCAGCAGCTATGCCATCAGCACCGGCAGCCTTGTTGGATATCGTAGAACTGACGACCCCCTTTGGTCTTCTTGTCTACTCTTTGTTTTCTGTTCTTCTGCATTTATCAGATTAAACGTCAAAATACAGGTTTCGCAATGGTGTTCGTGCGGAGCCTAGCACATCAGAGGTACACCTCTGATGGCTTGTTGGAAATTTTAAAATTCGTTTAGGGAATTTGGCGAATATTGGCGAATGGCCCAGACGGTTTCTTGCAGGTGCGATGCCAAACTCCATTCTACGCTGATATTGGCGAACGTAATGCGGATTGTCACGAAGCGCTCGTTCATATACCTTCAACTTAAGACTTCTTGCCTAAGTCTGTTTCTAATGACGAATCCTCATGCAAATATCCCCTTCTTGTCTTCTCCGTAACAATTGCTGTAGTATATGTCGCGGTATTTCATCGGGTCCATTCCATGCCCTTGGATGGCGATTAGACGCTTTATATCATATCAATATAGGATCTCCGAGAGTTGTTCTCCTGCACGTGATCTGTTTGCCGTTTTTGAGTAGCATGGATCGTTAACAGCTGACTTGGTAGTCACGTTTAGGTTTAGATTTTGAATATATCAAAGCGGTCCTGAAAGAGGATCGCCAGGTAATACCATTGATTCCGTTTAGGGCGTTTCGCTGTTCACAAGAGCCTTCAAATTCAGTTTTCAGGGACTACCACGAGTAGCTAAAGAAAACACTTGACGCGAACTTGATACTAATTTTCTTTTGAAGCAACTAAGAGCATCTTCGTCCTCTTTTTAAGTCCGCACTTCTGCGCCAACTGCTAGTCTTATCGAGCGTTTTCTATGTTGTTCATGAAAAGATTTTCTTTTTCAGCGACCTTTGAAGTCGAAAGAAATAGCGATTGACAAAATTGATTCGCTTTGAGAAGAGAAGACTAATACTGATCTCGCACAAGAGGGTTTTACAAAAAGGTCAAAGAAAGTCCTTAGAGCGCCTAGATTCCTAGAACTGTAACCACTGAATGAATAAGATAAAGTCGTGGGACAACCCAACCATGTTATTCCCTCTGAACTTAGACAAACACTGTTTAAGCACAAAGCCTGTCACAAGATGACTTGGATATCTGCAAGGGACAACAGACCAGATTGAACATATTGCTATCAGCCGACGTTTTGGAAATATTACTCAAGACGTCCACAACAAACAGGAAGCAGATACCGACTTGAGCAATATCACAACCATGCAATACTTTACAAAAGGTATTATGGTACACCTTCGACCCAGCATACTCATACTACAGAAGTCTTAGGCAATAAGTCTTGATCAAGGCTAAAATCGCGAAATTTGCATCGAGGCTAACTAATCCGGCTATGCTTTTACGCTTAGGAATAAGACTTTATCAAAAACTTTTACGACCCCTCAACCAAACTTATGAGAAAATGATTTCAACACCAAGTTAGGAAAGGAGAGCATCTTTGATGGCATAGTTGGAAAACATAGCCTAAGCGACACCAGCTCCGAAAATTTCGCAGCAGGACGAAATTCCATCATAGCCTGTACACGTTTCCCATAAGTGCACATCCACAAAGGAACCTCTCGATGTCAGCTGATCAATAAATCTCCAACCAAATTGATCGCAGTGTGATCTACGTAAGTCACCTGAGCCAAAATCGGCTCAGACCAATATCTTGTAGTAGGCAAGTGCTGACAGAAAATTTATTGTCGAACGGCTACAATCCAAAGAGTCTGATAAACTATTTCTGATCGAAATCCTTCCGAAAAGGTTTATACTGTCAGCATTAAACGCAGGAGACCAGTGGCATTATTGTCAGCAAGCCATTAGAGACGCCGCATCTGATATGCTAAGTTTCACTCGAGCAATACAACTAAATCTTTGGTTTGAAGCACAGTGTCGGCAAGCGCATAAGCGAGAGTTGCTCTCGAACTCTATGAGCAAAGGAGACAGGAGGAACATTCGTTTCCCATGCAGAGCCCTACTGTATGGTGCGAAAGGCTCCCGCACAATTATCAAGGCTACGCCCATCAATGATGTAGTCTTATAATAAACAGGGGTAGAGGCATCACTGCAGGACTAGGGGTAGTCCTTACCGGGACTTTTTAAAATAAAGAATAAGGCACCGTGGGAATCAGGGCCCCCCGGACCTCGGCCCGGGCTTGACTTATTACAGTAGTTTAAACCTTAATTGCAGGAAGGGTCTTCCAGTTAGTTTTGACCCGATGTAGAGTTGAAATAAATACTGGGTAACGTGACCCGAAAACCGGCAAGAGGTTTTAGGTCCGCTTCGACTCATAGTAAGAGTAAAACCTGTGCCCTCAACACATGTTCCGATTTGGTATCAAAGGAACGACGAGTGATGGCAAGGCGCATCCTTGTTCTCATGGATCTATGGGCATCCTCTGAACCACACTACAGACGTTCACGGAAAACACAAGAGACATTTATATGAGTCCAATAGGAATTTGTCAAACGAGGAGATCGACAATTACCTAAAACAAATGGACGAGACAATTAAACAAACTGTTGCCGCTACAATACCGCGGTATCGACATACGACTAACGAAGACCTGTTCCGCAATCCTACTATTGACGCACTGCACCGACAGAAAAGTAGACTTCTGTCAAGACTCAAAAACTTGTACAGACAGTTTACTGACAGACAAGAACCGGAGATTAGGACACTGAAGGCGTCGATTAAAAATATTCAAACGTTAATAAAAGAGAATTACAGAATTTCTGTAAGTTTGTATTGGAACAACAGGGTTCAGGCTGTAAACACCAGCAACCCGAATATGTTCCCGCAAATAAACAAACTATTTCGGAGAAAACATCAAAACGACCTTCAGTGTCTTAAAATAGCCCGGACAACAGACAACGAACGGTTACTGACAATAGCAGGTATTGATCCAAATGAGGCCGCTGATGATGACGACTTCTTTGTGATCGAGGATCCACAGGAGAAGGTTGAAGCCATAGGGGCGACTTTCCAGGAAATATACAAGGCCACTGATACCATTGGACCTAATTATGACCTGGACAATCGCGTCTTGGTGCACAACTCCTTCATTCGAAATGAAGTAGAGAACTGGCGATCCGAGGGCTCTGGTTTCACCCGGTTCAGCGAAGAAAATATGGCAAATAATGTCATCACCAGAGAGGGTGACCTACCCCCGTTCATTTCGAAGGAAGAGCTCCATGAGAACTTCGACACAATCAGGGCTAAGAAATCAGTGGGGACCGATGGTATTCCGAACATCGTGCTTCGACATCTTCCTCTAGAAGCGGTGGACATTTACACCACCCTGTTTAATAATGCAATGAATAATGCACATTATCCAGCGCATTGGAAAACGGAGGTGGTGCAACCTATCCCCAAAAAGGGAAAGGATATATCCAATCCGGCGAATCTCCGGTCGATAAGTCTCCTTCCGAATATCAGTAAGGTGTTTGAAAAAGTAATCAATAGAGCTCTGTCTAGGTGGGTTGAGGACAAACATATAGTTCCGGATAATCAATTCGGTTTTAAGGCGGGACATGATATCTCAGATGCCGCGTCTAAACTGGTGTCCGATATCCAATGGAATAAAGGCAAAAACCAATGCACTGGTGCCTGCCTTGTTGACTTGGAGAAGGCCTTCGACATCGTATGGTTAGAGGGTCTTTTCTATAAGCTGACTAGGCTGGGGATCAGTAAACCACTCTTGTACATTCTTTATAATATGCTAACCAACAGACAGTTCATCGTGAAAAATGGCGATGTGACTTCTGTTGGAATATTTCAAATTAAAAATGGTCTTCAGCAAGGCGCGGTCAATTCGCCGATCCTATTCAACATTTATACAAGCGACTTGATAGGTTCACTTCCCCATACTATTGCGTACGCAGACGATTTGATAGCGTACAGAACAGGTCCAAGAATCGAGGTCATTAATACTCTCTTGCAGCGTGAGTTCGATAAGATAAGACGATTTTGCGATGACTGGAAGTTGAAAATCAACTTTCAGAAGTCGGAAACCATTCTCTTTAGGACGCCGTTGTCTGGAGCCTTTAGGGATACCAGAAAAAATTGGCGAAAGTTCTCGATCATTGGGCAACGCGGACAGCCTCTTGCCTGTCGAAATGTAGTCAGATACCTTGGGATCTGGCTAGATCAGTTTCTGTATTTTGATAAAAATGTAGATGCTGCTCTGGCCAGAGCTAAAGGCGCTTTTGCCCTTACAAAGAGACTGTTTTATAGCAGCCAACTCGATGAGAGGGTAAAGGTAATCTGCTACATGGCCCTTATCAGGCCCATGCTGGTATTTGGGTGTCCCGTGTGGTTCAATGTGCGAGCAAGCTTAATGGAAAAGATTCGGGTGTTTGAGAGGGCTTGCCTTAGGGCTTGCCTTCGCTTGTACAGAACACCAGAGTCGGAGTGCAAATGAGGTCCTTTACAACAGGGTAAACCTAATACGAGTGGACAACTTCGTAATTAAGCTGACTCGAAGACACATTGCAAGAGCAATGACCTCGACGAATAACCTGATATCTGGGGCCTACTACCCCAATTACCTTTACCACGAGAGTGTGCGCTCTGATGGCTTCGTTCCACCGGAAGCATTCCTCTACCTAGATCAGATAGGGTTGATCCAGGATAGATCGGCGTTAATCTTCCATGTCACTCGGAAAGTTGGGGACAGGCTACAACAGAGACGTCGCACACGGCAGTGTGGATCTTCTCAGGTTCAGTAGGGCGGTGGGGAATCGCGGTAAGAGGGATGTCGTTCGGCAGCACCAGCAGTTTTGGTGGTTGAATGATGGAGAACAGGTTTTGTCGCCGTTTCCGTCAATTACGGACCAGCCTCACTAATGAGGCAGAGCTGACCAATCTATTTGCTCTGTGAATAGCGATGGCCAGCTTGCATAAGTTTAGGTTAGCATTTAAGAAATATTGGGTCTACAAGTAAATTTCCAGCGTTTGTCAGAGATGGCGCCACCAGCGGATCCCGGGCAGAAATGTCAGACCCCATGTGTTTTATTTGTAGGTTTTGTATCTGTCAACAACTTTGCAGCATTATATTTGAGCAGTTCTATCGGTGTCGTACATTTTATCGAGCAAAATCATGGCAAGTTTCCAGCCAAATAAACGTCATTTGCGGGAAGCGCTGCTTTTATTCTTTAATATGAAGAAAAGTGCGGCTGAGGCCTATCGTTTGCTTTCGGAAACTTATAGGGCTTAATCGACGTGCCGCGAGTGGTTCAAACGGTTCAAAAGTGGTGATTTTGGAGTTGAAGACAAAGGTCGCCCCGGAAAGCCGAAAAGTTTTGAAGACGAGGAATTGGACGCTTTACTGAATGAGGATCCGTGTCAGATTCAAGAAGAACTTGCTGCATTATTGGGAGTCACGTATCAAGCTGTTTCCTTGCGCCTAAAAGCACTGGGATTCATTCAAAAGGTTGGAAACTGGGTGCCGTACGAATTGAAGCCCAGAGACGTGGAACGGCGATTTTGCATGTCCGAAATGTTACTGCAGCGGTATAAAAATAAATCATTTTTGCTTCGTATTGTCACTGGTAATGAGAAATGGATTTATTATGATAATCCTTAACGCAGAAAATCGTATACAAAGCCCGGCGAGCCCGCCCAATCGATGCCGAAACGAAATATTCACGTGAATAAGGTCATGCTCTGCATATGGTGGGATCAAAAGGGTGTCGTATACTACGAACTGCTTCCGAGTGGTTAAACCATCAAAGGACCATTATATCGAACCCAACTAATTCGTTTGAAGCGGGCATTAAAAGAAAAACGGCCAGAATATGAGACCAGGCATGAGTCCGTCATTTTTCATCACGACAACGCTCGGCCACATGTTGCGGTTTCGGTGAAAAACTATTTGAAAAATAGTGGATCGGAAATTCTACCTCACCCGCCTTACAGTCCAGACTTGGCACCATCTGACTACCACTTGTTTCGTTCGATGCAGAACGCTCTTACGGGAATACGCTTCAGCTCAGTAGAGGAAATCAAAAATTGGCTCGATACGTTCTTGGGCTCGAAAGACGAGAAATTTTTTTGCTCCGGAATTCATAAATTGCGAGAAAGATGGGGGAAAGTTGTAGCTTCCAATGGACGATACTTTGAATAAAGCATTGTAACTATGTTTTCATAATAGAACTTCAAATTTTGGAAAAAAACGCTGGAAACTTACTTGTAGACCCAATATATATATATATACGTATATATAAAGGTATATACTGGTATATGTATGTATTGTGTATAATGTCTATATGTGTGTATATGTGTATTGTGTATATAGGTTAGGTAGACTAAGGTTTATTTTAAGTTAGATATTAAGTTTTTATAAAAAATAAAAAATTATGTCCATATGCTAAGTTTTTTGTTAAATTCTTTTCTTAGCCTTAAGCATAGAAAATAAGTATATATAAGTATAAAATGTAAACAAAGTCGAAAGACATAGATATAAGAATTTAGAGTAGCTTAGAGTGCCTGTGTGGGGCCAGTAAGTTAGTATAAGATTGTTAAGTAATTTTAAGCTAGCATTTAAGCATTTTTTGTTAGTATGTAAGGGTTAATGATTAAGATAATAAAATGCATTTAAAACTAAAACTAAAACTAGACATTTATATGACACGGAAACATAGAATTTCTTTAAAGCGAACGAAAATGCTCTTCGTTGCTTCGAGAGAGGTCTTTAAGTGTTTTTCGGTCTCGTCTGCATGGGGTATACTGTATACAGCGACATTGACCTGGCCAGAAGGGCTATAACTCATCTGCCCCGATGGCTAGGACATGTTTAATGAACGACTTCCACCCCTCCGGTTCGAAATATTATCGAATTAAGGAAGAACACGGTAAAAGAAGACCTCGCCTTAAGCGGCTCACTCAAGTAGAAAGAAACCTTAACCGATTCGGTGTGCGCAGCTGGATGTAATAGAACGAGCTACTTGTTATAGTCCAGGTCCACCTCGAACTTAAGAGCAATTTGACAACAATCGGTGTAGTAAGTTTCTTCATGTTGGTAATTTGCTTATTCTTCCACTCATCTCTGTCGGGAACTCAGATTGACGTGCCAAGAAGTAACCTGGGATTCGTATGATCAGTTAACGACCGGTCCACTGCAATGCGGTTGAGCATTGTCTCCAATGGTGATGAGTTCGGTCCTAATTCTCTAGATTTTAGTGTAGTCCGAGAACTGCAATTGCCTTTCTAGGATTGGTGCCACAACCGCTGTATTAAGTCGATGGACTGCAGCCAGTTACAACCCTCAAGCAATGCTTTATATACTTTTGCGGAAGAAGGCTGCACTTGCTATGTTGATATGGTTTCCCTAATCTCCTACAGCTTGAGGATGCTGTTAGTGAAGAGAACAATCTCCGTTGCCGAAGGATTGCCCGAAGTTTTTGAAACAATTGTTCACTAGTAGTAGCGCCACGTAGGATGGAGTTTGCGCAAAACCAGGATGGCTTACTGTCAACATACGCCGAGATAAAGCCTTCAACATTACCAAGACCTCTTTCACCCCAAGGAGCGGTGAGAAAATTCCGGGCTTGCGAATAGTTCTGCACACTTGCTTCCATCAGCGTGGATGTCAAAACCACCGAATACTACCGAAGAAACCGCATACACTGCTCTCGGATACTTACAAGCTGGTCACGCAAACCATTCTATAGTTCCTGCAAGAAACTGCGGAACCCCAAAATGCAATAACAAAGAATAAAAGACCTTTGCACCTTAGGAACATCATTTCATTTTTATTTCTTCGGCTAAATACAAAAACATAACACGAACACCATCATACACGTGAGCTGGATATTCCCACAAACTGGAACAACGCACCAAGTCACTCCGCGCTTGACAGTGGGCAATTTCCTCTGCAAATGAACAATTTACAAGCACTCACACTTGTCAATAGCCGCCTGAGACTCACCTGTAACAAATTTCTTCACCACATACTCGTTCTGATACCGTTCGAGGACATTTCTTGTAAATTGCACAAAATCTCTCACCATCCACGTGCGATAGAAAGGTTCGTCGGTATTTTCTGTTAGCTTAGCCAAACCATTAAGTTGCCTCAGGAGTTCCTTTGTATTTTTGACTAGATCCTCAAACACACTCAGTATGATGACCAACTTATCACAGAATGGCTTTAGTTCCTCGGGGAAAAGTGTATCACATCCTCCCATCTTGCTCTCCAAACACTTCGTTTTGATTGATTCAATGGAATTGCACAGAGATTGACCGCGTTTTTGTGCTGCTTGCCATTTGGTAAAATTTTCCAATAGAGTCTTTGTTATTATGTCCAGACGTTGTTTGGTTACTTGGACCTGGTCACCTTGTGGTTTCGCTCTGGGACTATCAAGAACTGGACGGAACATTCACTTTAAATTGCTTCAAACAAATTGTAAAGGTTTTTCGTACATCTTACTGGGGTTAAGGATGAAAAACTGGTGTCCGCTTTGGAAGGAGTTGAAACCATGATGGGATTCTGATAATTTTCTTTTGAATTTTCACGGGAGAGTAAAATATTTGTAAAATTAGAGAAAAATTTATTTAACAACGAAAACAATTAACAGCTGATTTTGACACTCCACACAGGTTTATTTTATGACACTACCTTATCGACAATGATTTGTGCTGGACGATAGATGGCGCTGGCGGTAAGTTTTTTGAATTTAAAGGGGAAGATGAGTTATAAAGGTTTTTATTTTGCTGAGATTTGAGTTGTATTCAATTGTAAATAAGTTAAGAACGAATATAGCGTCAAATCTACATCACTGACAGTTATACCTCAACCAATCAGCTATGAAACTTTTCGATTTTCTGCCTGAAAAGATTTTATCGAGTTTTCCACACAAGTACAAAGTTTTGACCTGTTAACCTTATTTCAAATTATTACAGAGACCATCTGTTCTTAAACCGGACAACCGGTTTCCCTTCTCGGCTTGGGTTAGTGATTCTATGGCCTACCAGCTGTCGTATGCGCATTCTTGACATGTGTCGTACTTCCGCCAATTCTTTCACGACCCTCTTCGACCATGGGTTTCTCCGTCGCCAAGCTCGTCATTATTTGGTTAGCACATTACTTGGCTTTGCTGGCAATGAAACTGTCGCCTTTTCGAAATATACGGTCAATCTAATGTCACTCCCGTCATTGGTATGCTGGGGCCAGAAAATCTGCAGTATGTGTTGGAGATGCCTATAGACGAACGTTTGCAGATTTCTTTTGGCAGTGGGTGCCACTTTCCGCATGCTGCACACATATAACAGCGGGACTGAGTGTTTGAGTTTATTGCATTAATTAAGTACTTATAATCTTAACATAGATGGAGCTACTCTACGAGGTCGAGCGTTATTGTCCATTCGCTGTCCTGTGTCCTGTCCTGTCTGTGTCATCTAAGGTGAGGTCTTTCTATACTGATTGGTCCTCCAGGTTCGATCTGAAGATTCTGCAGGCCGAAACATTGGTGTCCATTTGCTCTACATGTCCTAGGCATCTCCGGCGACAGATGTGCAATTTTCTGAAGCGGTCGATGTCGCTGTACATCTCGTATTGTTCGTCGTTGAATCTTCTCCTCCAATGCCCGTTAACGCAAACGGGACGACTCATGAAGGGCTCTTGTCCTTCGCTGCAGAGTCGCTTTGTAGGCTTTTTGTTTAGCTGTATATGCTTGCCGGTATTCTTCATCAAACCAGGGACTTCTTGGTGGTGGTCGGTTGAAAGCCAGCATATCAGTTGCGGCGTCTCTGACGGCACGTTGGTAGCGTTGCCACTGGTCTTCGGTACTTGATTTCGGAATACGCATTCGGCCATGATTCCGGTGGTCTCTTGCGATTGCAGCTTTTCTACGTTAGATCTTCTCACCGTAGTTCTTCTTTATAGTGGTGCTTGGGAAATCCGCATTCGTGCCTCGGCTGCAACAAGGTGATGATCAGAGTCAATGCTAGTTGCCTGGAAAGTTCGGAGGCCCAGAATACTGGAGGCATGCCTTACGTCTATCGCAATATGATAAATTTGGTTTAACCTTTCATGGTCTGGAGACCGCCACGTCAACTTGCGTATATTGAGATGAGGAAACCTTGTGCTTGCTGAAGTGATATTTCGTCCCGCCACAAAGGCAATAAGCCTAGGTCCGTTGCTAGACGTGGTGTCGCGTAGGCTATGTTTACCAACTGTCCTGCGGCCGCTGTTAATTCCTTGGCTACTTCAAATCTGCACGTGGAATATTCGGAACCTCAACAGTTGTTTTTTAAACGTTTGCAAGGGTCGTCAACAGTTAAGTCGTATTGGCCATTAGTTGGTTCGTCACATCTTTTTAACTTTTTCGGTATAGGGGTGTGAGTCCTGTAACGACGTAGGCCTTTATGATGCTACAGGTCGAGTATGCGCTTGCCATAAGGGTTTACTCATGCAGTTACCGGGGGGAACACCACTGTGAAATAAGGCAAGAACTCGCTATGAACTTGATTGTTGCACCGCTGGCCCAATCCAAGTTATAGGATAGACAGCAGTTAGCCGACCAATTACTTTGCAGGTCCCCTTTATGTAGATTCACCTTGGTTTTTTCTTACAGAAGCTTATATCTCCATTGCGTTCTTAGATCAAGGAAACAGGTGAAACAAGTGAAACCCTTTGATCTCTGAGGAGCCGTCATTTTCAGAACTACTGGCAGAGCCGACGTAGACCAAATTCCTTATTTCCACAATCTTATGGCTGAAAATTGTGACATTCTGTCCGTTTCGGGATTCCTTTTTGTTATGGTTGGTTTCGTCCTCAATCCCTGCAAAACCCATTTTTGCTCCTTCGACTTAGGTACCTACTTGCCAAGTGACTTGTGGCAGCTCGCTGCATTTTGTAAATCATTTCATAATGTTACGTTTATCGGTATGAACGTGCAGACATTCGTGTGTAACGTTAAAATTGTAATTTTCCTGTTCAAATAACGATTTTAAGGTTACCCTTTGGGCAATAGTCGTATGTCTAGTCGAGGTGGCAGCGCATACTAGTTGCGTATACTGATAGTTGCGTTTGCTCATATGGCGAAACCCCCAACCTACCTGTCTTATGCTCGTATATAGCAGTCGTCATAGTATTTGTCACAGCTTTTCATTCCCCTTTTGTCTAGTCCACCCCGGCACCCTTCCAGGATTGTGGTGACATCTACCTTACAGCAGTTTACGACTTCTAGGTGTTGAGATGTACAACATTGACCTGTATACCAAGCAAGTAGTTTCTCCAGGGATAAATTTCTGGACACCTGGCTTCACTGGCTAATATCTACTATCTACCACACATTTTCGAAATAGGGACATAAATTATTCAGGACGACTTACTAGATATTTTCATACCCATATAACTCAGAGAATATCTGGAGCGAAGAGGCAGACCCAATGCTCAATGTCGTTAATGTTTATCTCTGAGCGAGCTGAATTCTCGTGAAAAGAACAGGCCTCGGCCTGTTTTGGTTACAAGCGATCTTATAGCTCCTCTAAAGATTATCTTCCTTGATCATACATAGGTATGCACGTTAAATATTTTCATATACCAGTATGTCTACGATTGAGGCACCGATTGGTTGCTCTCCAGATGCAAAATTTTGTCAATTTTGCAAAGGGTCATACAGCTGAAGCATTCACCTACAAATTTGTATTCCCATATGGGGAAGGAGTAATATATCTTCATCTTTTGTAGAAAAGCACTTCTGTTGCCTATGTTCCTTAAGTTGGTCCTCATTTTTTTATTTCTGGGAATTGTTTCAAGGTGAATCAATCTTTCAAGTCATACAAAATAATGGTGACTAGCCCGAGTATGTCACATCAACCTTTCTAAATTGTTTTTTCTCTTGGTCAGAGCAACTTGTTCCTCTTACTAGAATGTCACAGTCCTTCGTAGGAAGATGAGTAGACGTTTCAGTTATAAAGTGCCTACAGTACTCTGTACCATTATATATCACACCGTAACCGATTAACTGCCGGCTGATGAGAGCATAGGCCGGGCATTCCAGGAGATAGTTCAGAGCAATGTCGTCATTACTCTCACACCACCCGTGGTATGATGTTGTATCACTTATACCTTGAACTTATGAGTATTCAGCAAAAACTTGTACGCGAGTAAGCTGTTTAGAGTCTTTCCTAGTAAGGGATGGCAGAAAAGTTGCTGAACTCCTAGAAACGTCAGGAAGCACTCGATGGTTCTTCCTGCATACCGAAGAGCCATGCCATCTACAGATAAGTTCACATGAAACTCAACAGTTAATACACCATGAATGACTCGAACTGCAACCAACTTCAGACTACTATAATTTCCAAACCGTTCCTGACAGTGAGCTCAAATTTTGACACATGACAGATAATTTTATTATCTACAAGCCATTGCGTCTCAAGTTGTGTTGAAAAATTTTTATCCGCGATGAAATTCAAACGTGAAGCAGCTATCGTCAGAGTCCTCCAGCACCTCAACGTGAATAAATCATTTGTGTCTCGAACCATAGCTCATTACCGTGATACTGGCAGCATTGCAAAACGCCATGGAACTGGTCATAAAAAAACAGCAACATCAGCAGAAATGGTTCGGAAAGTGAAGGGTCGAATTGAGCAAAATCCGCGTCGAAGTGGAAGAAAAATGGCTCGTGAGCTCAACATATCGTTGGAACGGATGCAACACATACTGAAAAATGAGGTTAAGCTCAAGCCATTGAAGTTCCAAAAAGCACACGATCTTACACCGCAACAGAAAAAAGTTAGAGTCGAAAGAGCGAAGGAGTTGCTACGCTTGCACGAAAGTGGTGAGTTGCCGAATTTGGTTCTTTCCGATGATTAGCCATTTGTTATCGAGCAATATGTCAACAAAAAAAATGACCGAGTTTACTTGCCAGAGAGGTCCTTCGAAAACTTACACCTTCGGACGGCCACCAGAAAGCAGGCAGCACCGATGGGCAGCCACAACCGCCGATGGTTGCTCTCCGCTCGTATTTTTGGACCGTGCAGTCAAAATTAATGCGATCGTATACCGTGAAACTGTCTTAGAGGCAGTATTGAGGCCTTGGGCAAACAATCATTTCAACAAGACTCGGCACCGTCTCACACAGCGCGCGTCAACCAAGATTGGTTAAAAAACAATGTTCCACACTTCATTTCTTCGACACAATGGATTGCAAATTCTCCGGATGCAAATCCGTTGGATTTCTCTGTCTGGGGTATTTTGAAGGCGAAGGTTGGCACTAAAAAATACCAAAGTTTGGACCACCTCAAACAAGCACTTCCCCGGGAATGGGCCAAAATACCGCAGAGCCACTTGCGTTCATCGGCGATCTTCCAGTGATCCCATTATGATCTGGGCCTAAAAACTAAATTATTTCAGCTTTCCGACTGCTTTCAAACAAGTTTTGCTTTCTCGAACTAACTTGGAAGTGGTGATGGGATTCAGCGAGGCCCTGGCACAGATTCGCTGTCGCTGCAGACGCATGTTCCTCGCTCCCAATACCGATTTTTCGCAATATACTTTATAACATTGCTGCAAGTTTTCCTAGCGAGGACTGAAATTCAACACTGTCGTCCTTCAGAAGATTAAATTGGTTAGGAATCTGTGACGACGTAACTTCATTCCTCTCCTGGTTTCGATTCTCGCCGAAACCATTAGTGTGCTCAGGGAAAGTCGATTTCGGATTTTCGCAGCATCATGAATTCTGTTGACATTGCATCAGAAGGCATGTCCATAAGAACAGAGTCAAGAGACCGACTGTCGCAAGGCCATCAAAACTCCAGTACTTGTTGTATCAAAGATCACCTTTTTGGAAACAGAAGATGGTTTTGAGAATGCAACACATGATTATGAATATCAAGGGGAGTGAGATTCATCAGTGCGTCTCGAGTCAAGCGTGCTAGGGAAATCCCCATGTAGCCGAGACATACCGTGGAGTTATGGAAGCCTGATTCATTAGACAATCAGCATCAACATAGGATGTAGTTGGCCTTATCATAGCCGTATATATCACACGGACCATCCACGGTCACACACTGAGAGAGGGCCGCCATTCAGCTTCTAAGAGGCTTTCGGCGTGACATAATTACTACAAAGAAGTTTGTTATCCGGAATGACACCTAAATACTTGGCTTTTTAGTAGAAATGGATGGTGATGCCCTTAAGCACTAGATGAGTCTGACCAGTCCGTTTCCTTCTTCTAGTAAAGAGAACCTCTGTTTTGGGAGGATTGACTAAAAGCTAGAGTAGACAGTACCTAGGCATGTTCCAATAGATAGAACAGCTCCATCTTTTGCATATGCCTGAGCGTAGATGTTATTTAGAACCACTGAGAGCTTTAAGCAGAGAATCGGGCAGCGTGCACCATAGCAATGGTTACAAAATATCAGCCTACGGGCAACTCGCTTTTATCCCGCCATCACATATTAGACGCTGTTAGTGTCGGCAAGTAGGTCTCTGTTCATTATTATTGCTTTAATCCACGGAACTAGTGACTTATCTACTTCGAGGAAAATGTCGAGCGTGTACTCTTTTAGTCGACTGTGTCTTCAATTCTGCCACCAAATTTTGAAGCACAGTCTCGCAGGATCTTCCATACTTGTAGCCATTTCGCATCTTAGACAGAGAATGCATTCGTAAAGCAGTTTTACGCACGTGAAACTTGACCATCCTCCCCATGCTCTTTAGCATGAAGTAGGTCAGAGTGAGGGTCATAAGCTCTTAGCGAGCGTTTTACTAAGCTAGATGTGAAGAGTTTATTCAGAGCTTCCAGGGGCTGATCTACAAATCTTTGTAAAGGGCGACCAGATTAGAACTTTATTTTGAAGCTACGTTCATGCTATTCTGTGTGGAATAGTACATCATTCAAATGGCCGTTAAACAGTACTTCGCTGGCGGTAGGTCGAATTTTTGATGTTTCGGTCTAATATGTGCGGCGTTATACCGGCAATAACGTGTCGAATGTTGGCTTCGAACTCATCCAAAATGGTTGGCTTGTTAGCGTAAACTACGGACTTGACGTAGATCTAGAGAAAATAATCGGATGGTGTCAAATCGCATGATCGCAGCGGCCAATTGATGAACGCTCACCGTGAGATGAACCAGTCGCCAAATTTCTCCTTCATAAATTCGAGCGTTGCGTCGCTGTATGCCATGAACCGCCATCTTGTTGGACCCACAGCTCTGATATATTAATGTTGTCGAGCTCTGACCACAGAAAGTCAGTTAATATCGCTCTATACCTAAGCCAATTGACGGCTCCTTCCTCATTTTGAAAGAAATGAGGTCCGATGATGCCGCCATGCCATAAATCGCACCAAACAGTCAATCTTTGTGGATGAATTGATGCTTGGCCGAACACTTGCGGATTGTGTTCGCTCCAATAACGCCAATTTCGCTTTTTGACACAGCCACTGAGCTAAGACTGGGTCTCGTCCCAGAAAAAAGAAGATTTTTCGGCCAAAATCCGGATCTTCGGCCAACATTTTCAGCGTCCAATTAGAAAACTCACGGCATTGTCCTTTGGCTTCAATTCTTGAGTCAGCACAATCTTATGGGGATTTAGGCACAAATCCAACCGCAAAATAAGTCAGGCTGATTCTCTGGCAATGCATGACCGACCTCAAGACGAAATTCACGTTGGGTATTTACAACTGAGCCGGAATTCCGATATTTTATTAATAATTTCCTCACGTTCGGCAAGCGCAAAACGATACATGATGAAATGGCAAACCTTGCTGAATATTTTGACCGCTGGAAGTCATTGGTAACTTTGACATCTGCTGAAACATAACAATTAGGAAAATTATCATTGCTATCTGGCCACCCTATAGTATAACTGGATATATGCCATTGAATTGAAGCCATCAAGGAAAGCTTTTGGCTTAGTATAGATGCCGTCAACCTTCTAAAGGTTTACGGTTTGGCTGATTTCCTTCTTCCGAAGACTTTAGCCAGGCAGCTAGTTTTACCACATCTTTATGAGAGACACTGTACGAAATCAGAATTAGCTTCTTATATTCTTTTAGCTATCTGTAAAGATACTTGGCTACGAACTAGTGCCATTATTCTTCTCACACGGCGGTCTCGCCATTTACGTACGTAGTGATGTAGCTTACCAAATTCCACCACATTGTAGTCCCTGTTCCAATCCGGAATTCAATTTCGTGTGGTTAAAATTCCATCTCCGTAAGCAAAATAGCCTACTGCTTTATTTACAGAAGCCTCAAACTATGTAGACAGTAATTCGACTTTTAACGAGTTTGCCATTCTCTTTGAAATGAGATCATTTTTCCCTCATCGACTCAAGAGTATCAAACCAAAAGAAAACGTGTGGTACGAGTACGACTCGAGCTGTAAAGAGGCTGTCAGGCTTAGAGAAATGTTGTTTCGGTCCTTCAAGACCAACCCGACAGAGGAAACCCGAAAAAAGTTTAAACGAACCAGGAATGACTACAACGTCTTTCTTGAGCTTGTGAAATTTCAATACGACCAGAAGTTGAGGCGAAATATACTACAATGTCCCAAAGGTAGTGGAAGCTTTTAGTCATTTGTCAAAAACATCGGAAATTCTACCTCATCCTCCATCCCAACTCTCATTTGCAATGCCATTCCAGCTGTCAGCTCTTTAGACAAAACCAATCTGCTTGCTGTACACTTTGCGACTAGCTCAACTCTTCCAGATTGTGCTTTGTCTCCGCCTACACTTTAGTGTGCCCAATCTTCAATGGGACGAATCTGGTTTCGCACTCGTGTAGTAGCAAGAATACTTGTTGGTCCAGATGATATATATCCCCTTCTTCCGAAGAGGTGTGCTTTCACGATGGTAAAACCACTGCGCAAGCTTTTTCATCAATCATGCTCTTCAGGACTCTTTCCGAGCAGATGGAAAACAGCATTTGTCCAGCCCGTCCCTAATAAAGGCGAATCTTCCTCTCTCTCCTTCTACAGACCCATTGCACTTACGTCCCTTCTTTCCAAAGTCATCGAAACGCTGATAAATCGTTAGCTCATGAAATATCTCGAAACACGAAAACTTCTCAATGACTGGCAATATGGTTTTCGTAACAACAGGTCCACTAGTGATTTGATGGCATGTCTCACCGAAAAGTGGAACCAAAGCGTACATCAATCTGGCGAAAGCAAAATAGTTGCACTTCATATTTCTAAGGCATTTGACAGAGTTTGGCATTCGGCTCTTTTGTCGAAAATGCGTGCTTTTGGGATCGATGATTGTCTTCTTCAATGGATTAGAAATTACTTTCCGAAACTTCAATTTAAGTTGTCTTGGATGGTTTCAAGTCTGATATTCACAAAATAAATGCTGGTGCGTCCCAGGGCTCCGTTCTGTCTCCGACTCTCTTTCTAATTTTCATCAACGACCCCTTATCTGCTACTTCTAATCCAATATATTCCTTTGCTGATGACAGTACTCACTGCTTTTCATATTCACTCATGAAACCGATAAACTTTCCATTCTCGATATGTGTGTCAATGAAAACTTACGTTGGAATGACCACATATTCGGTGTCGTCAAAAATGCTGCGAAATGTCTAGGTTTCCTCAAGCGAAGTAAAAAATATTTTACACCCTCTGATCTGGCCTCAATATATAAGGCGTTTATCCGCCCGAAATTGGAGTACAATGCCCACATCTGCTCGAACATCGACGTAATGTCTCGTGTATCCCTTTGTTTTATCGCTATTTCCACCATCAGTGCTCCGTAGAAATCGCAAGTAGCATTCCGCCCCTTCGAACTTTTAACTCTAACACCCGGCTCGCTATGAATGCTCATCAGTATACCCAAAGCCCACTTTCGGAAGTACTCTGAAATATTGCGATTCATTCCTAAGCCAAATAACTCGCTTGTGGAAAGCCCTGCCGGGCTCTTTATTTCCAAGTCATTATAACCTTCAAACATTTAAAACCAACGTACATCTGTACCTATGTTTCTTCCCTCTCAAATTTTACTTCGAACGCGCTGTATACAAACATTTTATGCGTACCTTAATGCCTTGAGCGCGCGCGATTTAAAAAAAAAAAAAAGATACGAGTCTTCTCTAGCTGTTCATCTGCGTCCCATATCCTTTACCTTTTGTTTCGTGTTTAAGCGGACTATACTTATGATCTGACATGGACGCTTAGCGAACCTGTTAGCAAGCATTAATTAGATTACTCGCTGTTATACCTTCGTAGCTAATGCTGATTTAGGGGAAACTCCATAAACACCCGAACGCACAGGAGAGGTTATATTAAATACGAAATTCTTCATACATAGGGATGTATTAGGAGACTTGGAATATTATTGTACAATAAAGGACGAATGCCGTCTCCTGTCTTCTTTGGTTTAGAAATAAACCGTACGGTGGTGCAGATAAGGCCGTGAGTCATACCTACATTTGGTGGTCTTGAGAGGCGCTTTGTTTAGCTCCACAAAGAGAGAAGAGAAGAACTCCTTTTTTTTCCGGTTCTCTCATTGTGATAATAGAATTTTGACTTTTGAATATCGAGTCCAGAGTTCGGGGTATGAAGACGCATCAACAAATCCTCCATTTTCCCGAATTGCCCCAAAATCCAGAAGATGTCGCGACTTTTTGCCTTACCATTCAAAAGCCGAGGTTTAATTTTCAATATCGCAACCCTCCGAAAACCTATCTTCTTGACTACATAGCTCCTACAGATCAACCCAGGGTTTGCACACAGTGTCGTTTAGATTGTTGTCATTGTAAGAGAGGCGGCAGCGGGGATCTTATAGGTTAACTACATTTTCTTGCTTCCATTAGCAGCAACATCAGCAGCGCCAAGTTCAGCCGGGCCTTGTGAGCGATGTAACGCACGTATAGAGGGCGGATTTGACTGCATCAATCCACTCGCTTTCACCAGAACGTCGAAACTTTACGGATCGTGGAGGAAAAACCCGTCGAGTGAGTACCAGGAACTTTCTTCTCCTTGACCCTATTCGAGACGGAAGAAAAGGGTACGGTTTCAGTTCAGAGAGCTTGACCTTACGAGAGTTAGAAGAGAGACTTCAGAGAAATTTAGACAGCACAGACGGGCGAACAATCAGATGAACACTGAATTCCTGGATTCAAGGACTCTCAAAACAAGAAACAATGGAACAACGAAAAGAAGTCCAATTGTCACCATGAATGATCCTTTTCCCATAAAAAATTAGAGCCTACACAGTGTAAAAACGCTACTTGAAAGGAAAGTTGCGTTTGGTGAGGGATGAGAAGAGCCAAAGAGCCTAAGTGGTGGATGACGAAGTCGGCTCCCAGTTAGCGATAGGCAGTCCTCCTTTTGCGATCAGAGCTTTTATGATCGCAACGTTGTGTCGATCGGCCAGGACTCTGTGCTTTTGGACAGTTAAAAACAGTCTTAGCAGCGTCCAGAAAAAAGTTTCCGCTTGTAAATAAGTAAAGTTGTGCGGTGCTAACTACATTCTTATACACACATCCAATGCAAATAAGATATCCATGTCCGTTTAGGATCAGACAGTCAGTCAGTCTCATCTTAACCGGGTACACGCGCAAACGTAGAATTTTTTCTTTTCCCCAGTACGTGTAACTAACTGAAATAGAGAAAACTTTTTAAAACAAAAGATAAACTATTCATTTCGTGTTACAGGAACCGTTAAAAAAAAAAAACAAAAAAAAATCGCTTGCACCTCCCTTGAGTTGGTCCTTGAGTAGATTTCCGTGACAACACAAATTTTTGTAAGCAGCTTTCGCATATTTTCACTTAAAAAAAAGCCAAATGTCCCGATGCACTATGCTCAAATGGTCCTTGTGAAAATAATATAATTCATAGTAACACAGTAGGTATTCGTATCCTTGCATTATATCTCTTCCTTCACTGCACAATGCTTACATGGTTTATGATACATATATACGTATCAAAGCTTGCATCTACCCCTTGGGGTAATGCATTTCCTGCTCGTATTCGTATCATTTTTAGCAAATCTCAACAAAGAACGTAAGAAAAGGGGGGGAGAAAAAAACGCGGACGACACAGCAATGTTATCACATGAGAAAACCCCTAGTCACCGCATGAATCCGTATCCGTATCTAGCAAGTTGCTATTGCCAAGAATACTCATTCCGGCCCGGTTATGCAGGCAGCCAAAAACCCGTCAGGTTGTCTTTGCCAATTTTTTTCGTTTCGTTTATGTCGACGTTAGCTAATATTTTCGTTATATTTCGAGCAACGATTTTACCTACTTTGAGCTCTGGCAAGCTATCATCTGGTAGCGTGCTTTTAACGCTCCACTCGTACTTCTATCCCCCGACTCTGTTAGTAGATACAAAAATCCCGGAGAAATGATATGTATAAGCCATTGCTGAGGAACATATTTTCGCCATTAATTTTGCAGGAGACACAAAAAGCAACGCAACGCAACGTCGTGCTTCCTTTACTTTAAATGTCCCGCTCTATTGTTGTCAGTGGGAGTGGGAGTACTCGTACTCGTACTCATATCTTCAACCCCAAAACGGTCTGACAAATACTCTCACTCATACCAATCCTGTCAGCAGATGAATTTCTGTGAATCCCTGAGATGCAGGATACAGGAAACACAACAGCATGCAAGCATCCACCTGGTGATGAGTGGCGCGCAATGGGGACCCTTTCAAGACAGCGAGCGTATGAGACCGAATCGAAGTGCCCTGGCCCAGCATGCACTTTGAGGGGGGAATTGTATAATTTTTATTTATTTTTTATTTTTTTTGTTTTTTTTTGTTGTTGTTGTAAGGACAATAATAATTCTCGTGTTTCATAAGACGGATGCATAGCACCATAACCCCCACAGAGAACAACGGGCACGGAAAGAATGGAGAAAAACAAAAAAAAAAACAGAAACCGGGAAACAACAGAACAGGAAGCCGGTAAAGGGAAGGAAATCGTCTTCCTTTAGTATCCTTCCATAATGTATAAGTTACGGCAAAGGTACTTTAATAAGCTTATCATTGAGAATGTAACGCGGCAGCAAAAAAAAATTTACAATCTAGTACGAGTATCTACTACAGAGATGTAAGTACCACTTTGTGTAGGTAAGCACATGGATCAGGCACTGTGGAGGTACTGTGCCTTAATACCTTGGTACAGTACAGACAGGACTATGAAGGCAGGGTAGTAGCATTCGTTCATGAATTTTTCAACGATTCCTTGTGCTCGTTGAGCGAGAGAGTAGAATCTAATTTGCCATTTATGCGCCGAGGAAATGGCCTGAAAAACAGGAACAGTAGTCGTCTTTGACTTCAGTCGATATTTAGATTAGGTGCCCACGCTTAAATTAGGTTAGTAGGCAGCAGCAGACTAGAGGGGGTGAGTTTTTGGTTTTTCAACAGGGATTTGCCTACGTTGCTGGATCGATTTACTAAATCCTGAGTGAGGAGAGAGGTGGGTTAATGCCCTGGTTCACCTTGGTTAAATCAAATCAATTATTGATTCCCGCATAGAGATTCATTTTTGCCTGCAGGCGATAAGGGCTTATTGCTGAATTTACTCTTAAAGGCTCCACAATATTGTGATTTAAATTTTTTTCAGTTTTTTTTTTTTTTTTCTGTGGGAGTAGCGACGCACGTCTGGGGTGTTTAGGAATGAGACTTTGCGTGGCAACGATAAGTATGAGAAGTATGAGTGGAATTTTTTGGTAGGTGTTCGTCTGGTAAAGGCAGGCAAACATTTTGATGTTCTGCTATCTGGGAATTTCATCGGAGATGCAATGAAACTCCTCAGATACGGACGGGCATTTGTTTATCATATAAGGACGGCAATCAGATTGTGCGACAGGAATATCTTCCTCGACATATGAGGTGTAGATTTCTACAACTAGAGAGAGAGAGTTCTAGTATATCATTGGGCTAATAAAAATGAGAAGGACGCACTGTCCTACACTACTCTGGCAACCACTCTGGAAGAAGGCGTTAGACCTAGGGATAATACTTTTACCAGAAGCATGAAGGGGCCTTACATCCAGAAAACCGTGCAGGGATCAGATACATATATATGACGGCTTTATTCCAGGCTGGAGCTTTAAAGATCGCTATTATCCAGTTTATGGAAGCAACATCGTAATCCCGGTGAATGATTTCAACACCGAAGTTGAGTAAGACGAAACTCATTAAGACAACTGGAACTCGTAAGTGTGCACCGTGTCGTAGCTTGAAATGTCAGCTTCCATTCTTTTGTAATATCAATGTACGAGTGTGAATCAATAAGACCCTGACTTTTTGAATTTGTGGCATTTTAACCTCAAGCCGACGCTACTATTGGGTCTATAACTTCGTGCGATTTGCTAAGAGATGGCGTAACTTGTATTATTCCATTGTTATTATTCCATTGGAACATGCGTTGGAAAGCTACTGTCATTGTACGTTATTTCAGTATATGTCATTCATTTGAAGCGTAAACAACAATAATTTTTTCTACTCAAATATGTCGAACTTTGTGCCTGAAAAAGTGTTTTTGCGGGGAATTCTTCTTCATTACTTTCATATGAAGAAAACTGCTGCCGAAAGTCATCGTATTTTGGAGGAAGTTTATGGTGAACATGCGCTACCTGAGCGAACGTGCCAAAAGTAGTTTGCACGATTTAAAAGTGGTGATTTTGGCTTGGAAGACGATGAACGTCCTGGGCAGCCAAAAAAGTTTGAAGATGAAGAAGTGGAAGCATTACTCTATGAAGATTGTTGCCAAACACAAGAAGAGTTCGTAGGATCTTTGGGTGTCACTCAAGCAGCCATTTCAAAACGTTTAAAAGCAGCTCGATATATTCAAAAGCAAGGAAATTGGGTTCCACATGAACTCAAGCCGAGAGACGTCGAAAGGCGGTTTTGCATGTCCGAAATGCTGCTGAAACGCCACAAAAGGAAGTCATTTTGGCATCGGATGAAAAATGGATCCATTACGACAACCCCAAGCCCAAAAAATCATATGTGAAACCCAGCCAACCAGCCAAATCAACGGCAAAGCCGAATATCCATGGCGCGAAGGTAATGCTCTGTATTTGGTGGGATCAGATGGGTGTGCTGTATTATGAGCTGCTAAAACCAGGTGAAACCATCAATGGACAACGCTACCGAACACAATTAATCCGTTTGAAGAGAGCAGTGGCCAAAAAACGCCCGGAATATGCGACCAGACACGAGGCAATAATTTTCCATCATGACAACGCTCGGCCCCACGTTGCTATTCCGGTTAAGAACTATTTGGAAAACAGTGGATGGGAAGCCCTACCTCACCCGCCTTATAGCCCAGACCTTGCCCCTTCTGACTACCATTTGTTCCGGTCGATACAGAACGCCCTCACTGAAATACGGTTCATATCAGAGCAAAATATCAAAAATTGGCTTGATTCATTCTTGGCTGCCAAGCCGGCGCAGTTCTTTTGGGATGGGATCCACGCACGCACTATAAATGAGAAGATCTTATCGAGGTCTTACAGGCTTGGTAGATTTGTTCTGTCTTCTGCGAAGCATGAGAAGTAACATTCCGGAAACAGCGCCATCGTGCCAAAATCTATAGAGATATTATATTTCCAATAGCTACCATGCCTTGACAGGATCTCTTAAAGGTGGTAGTTACAATCCTCTATTGCCCCAGTTGTCTCGGGTATTAGCTTCTGGGTCCACCTGCCTTAAGTGGAGCTGTCCCACCTGGCTTGCCATATTGTTGCCGTTATTTCTGCCGAGTCTCGCCAGAGGGTGTACTCTGCATTATTAGTAAGGGTGTCGATGGGGATTATTCTGGCTATCACGTAGGCTGCTTCGTGCGATATTATTCGAAAGGCGGTGATTATCCTCATTGCGCAGAGCGTGTACGCTGATCACAGTTTTCTTTTTTTAATTCTTTGACGACTAGTGCACCCGCCCATAGCGGAGCAGTGTATAAGCAAATGGAACTGACGACTCTGGACCGCAGGATCTTATGGGCGTATCCAGGGCCACTGATATTCGGAAGCGTCCATTCGACATAGACCTGGAGTAGTATAGAGTGGCGACAAAGGGTGTATAATCTTCAAAGATACTAGTAGCTCGGGCTACCAGCCACGATTCGCTAGCCTGATTGCTCGATTCTAGGGATAATTTTAATTTTAACTTTGGTGGGGGCTAACGTCCCCATTTATTTGATCTAATATAAGCTTAATCCAACTTAAAAACTTGAACTTAAAGACTAACAAAATTTAAGAGACTAAGGGAATGGCGGAGGAGATCAGATTTGAAACGAGAAGTGCTCGGATTGAAATCAAAAACGGGGACGTTTGAGTTGACTTTACGTTTCATGCGGAAGATTGGTTCCTTGGAACCATAAGAGGTGCGATGGGGTGGAATGTAAAAGAAACGAGGAACCCTACCGGCGGGATTGCCGTTAGATATTACTTCGCGGGACTGGTAAGCAATCTATGCTATATCTTCTATATTTGCTGCATCTGCAACATTTGATCAATTATTGACTATGGGTTTGGTATGGCAGTTCTCCATGCCAGAAATCTTTAGCAAAGGAATATTCCATGTCCTGTGTCTTCGTCCTGATTTGGACTATCTTGCTAGGTATTTCCAATAGCCACCATGATCAGAGACGAAGGTGGTAGTTATAGTCCCCGTGACATCGACTTATCCAGTCTTCTATTGCCGGCTTTAATTTAAACGTCCATCTGGCATTTGTTGTTTTAGTAAACCGGGTCTGCCAAATAGTTATTGACGCTGCCTTTTATTCAGTTTTAATCGTCTTGATGCCGTTGCCGTTTCTTTTCTGTATTCTGAGCGTCTCGTCGGCAATGAAACGCAGCTTCTTCTGAGATGGTGCGAAAATTGCTAATTGCCCTTAGTGCGCAGAGTCTGTATGTTGATAATCTCCTCCCAGACTGGGGCAGCATATACAATAGATGAATTAATGTTGTTACTCAGGAAAGTAGAATTCTTCTAGTATATTCAGGTCCACCGATATTAAGCAATATTCGCGATTGAGCTGCTTCGCTTTCGAGGCTTTTTCACATACACCACCGGAATTTATTCAGAAAATTAAAAATACAAGTTTATTCATCTAAAGTAAATCTACGAGTATATTGTCCCCTTCAAGGTAATCCCCGTCGACTGCAACACACTTATGCCAGCGCTTGATCCAATCCTCGAAACATTTTTTATATTCGGTTTTGGTATGTCCATCAGTGCTTCCTGCGATTTTTCCATTACTTCCTCTCGGCTGCTGAAACGCGTTCCCCGTAGTGGTTTTTTAACTCGATTGAACAGAAAGAAGTCACAGGGAGCCAAATCAGGTGAATTCGGTGTCTGTTGGATGGTATTTGTTGCATCTTTCGTCAAAAAATTGCGTATAATGATGGCAATGTGCGACGGTGCGTTATCATGGTGCAAAATCTACGAGTTTTCTGCCCACAATTCTGGTCTCTTTCTGCTAACTGCTTCACGCAAACGTCTCATAACGCCCTAATACTCGTAATACTCTTTGTTTTATGTCTGGCCTTCTGGCAAAAATTCATGATGCACTACACCGTTGTAATCCATGAAAACCGTGAGCATTGCCTTCTTTTTTGACTGAAAACGACGTGGTTTTTTTGGTCTCGGCTCATTTGGTGAACGCCATTCACTTGCCTGATGTCTGGATTGCATGTCGCACTCATAAACCCACGTCTCGTCTCCAGTAATGATTCTTTTGATGAATGTGGGATCGGATTCAGGCTCGCAAATCATCTCTTTTGCGACGTCAACACGGTCTCTTTTCTGCATGAAATTGAGGTCTTTTAGCACCAACTTTGCCGCTACACGACGGAAACCCAAATCATTAACCAAAATGTCTTGGACGGATCCATAGGTCAGGGCTGCTTTGGAGATCAATTTGTCAACAGTTCCATATTTCTTATGCCTCTTTAAAAAGCACAAATCTTGATTTGGTGCCTTCACCGCCAGACTACATCCAAGCCATGGTTTCACATATAAAACCGCAATGAATAAACAGACGTCTTGAAGTGCTCGCCTATCCTTGGCGCTAATTTTGAACTGGGATTGCAACAAACATATCTTTAAAGAGTAAATAGCTCTAGCCATCCACCTTGCTTGATGCATTGCTCCAGGAGGTTTAATTTTAATTTTTTTTCACTGTCTCCTCCTAAGAAAATAATAGATAGTTCAATCAGTTCCCGATAATCGTCACGTTCAATGGTTTTTTGCGGTTCTTGATGTCATGTGACGATATCGGTATATGTTTCAATGGCAGCAGGATTAATAGTTTTCCAGTTGTCTCTAAACTTTTTGAACAGTGGGATATCAGTGCTACTTGTGACTTGGTGGATTTTTGTTTCGAACACACATTTTAAAACCAGTTCGTAAACGTGATGGCGGCAAGCAAAGAGTAGTAATTCCCTGTCTAGTATTGGGTATATAACTCGTGCGGTTTTTTGTTCAAAATTTGAACGTTTATTTAAGAAAAACATGTGCAATAGTATTATTCAAAGTATTGCCCATCTGAAGCTATGACTATTTCCCATCTTTCTGGCAATTTGTTGATCCCATCCCAAAAGAACTGCGCCGGCTTGGCAGCCAAGAATGAATCAAGCCAATTTTTGATATTCTGCTCTGATGTGAACCGTATTTCAGTGAGGGCGTTCTGCATCGACCGGAACAAATGGTAGTCAGAAGGGGCAAGGTCTGGGCTATAAGGCGGGTGAGGTAAGACTTCCCATCCACTGTTTTCCAAATAGTTCTTAACCGGAATAGCAACGTGGGGCCGAGCGTTGTCATGATGGAAAATTATTGCCTCGTGTCTGGTCGCATATTCCGGGCGTTTTTTGGCCACTGCTCTCTTCAAACGGATTAATTGTATTCGGTAGCGTTGTCCATTGATGGTTTCACCCGGTTTTAGCAGCTCATAATACAGCACACCCATCGGATCCCACCAAATACAGAACATTACCTTCGCGCCATGGATATTCGGCTTTGCCGTTGATTTGGTTGGTTGGCCGGGTTTCACATATGACTTTTTGCGCTTGGGGTTGTCGTAATGGATCCATTTTTCATCCGATGCCAAAATGACTTCCTTTTGTGGCGTTTCAGCAGCATTTCGGACATGCAAAATCGCCTTTCGACGTCTCTCGGCTTGAATTCATGTGGAACCCAATTTCCTTGCTTTTGAATATATCCAGCTGCTTTTAGACGTTTTGAAATGGCTGCTTGAGTGACACGGAAAGATTCTGCGAGCTCTTTTTGTGTTTGGCAACAATCTTCATAGAGTAATGCTTCCAGTTCTTCATCTTCAAACTTTTTTGGCTGCCCAGGACGTTTATCATCTTCCAAGCCAAAATCACCACTTTTAAATCGTGCAAACTACTTTTGGCACGTTCGCTCAGGTAGCGCATGTTCACCATAAACTTCCACCAAAATACGATGACTTTCGGCAGCAGTTTTCTTCATATGAATGTAATGAAGAAGAACTCCCCCCAAAAACACTTTTTCAGGCACAAAGTTCGACATATTTGAGTAGAAAAAAATTATTGTTGTTTACGCTTCAAATGAATGACATATGCTGAAATGACGTACAATGACAGTAGCTTTCCAACGCATGTTCCAATGGAATAATAACAATGGAATAATACAAGTTACGCCATCTCTTAGCAAACCGCGCGAATTAAGTTATAGACCCAATACACAAGCTCCTTTTAATCGCCCAGTATCAGACGCAGTTTTGTCACAGCAAATTATTTGTACTTTGCCATCGAGGTTCCAGTCATAAAGTGCATTCAACACAGCTTTAGCTTGATCCTGGCCGGAAGATCTCTCCAGTTTGGGTACAACCAGAAGTTGTTCCTTTTCTCCAAATGAAATTAGAATTGGCAGGCGTTCTTCTTTAGAACTTCTCACGTCAAGTCCAGGTAATAATTTCCCATCCCAGTGAACGGTCACCATTTCAGGCATATTATTCTGAAAATCTGATTTTATAGATTCCGCTCTATCTTTTCGACTCTGTATACGAATACGTTGAATAGACGATTTGTTTATCGGAAAATCATCACAGCTAAGATCTAGTGGCTCCACTACAGCCTGAAGTATATAAACAGAATCCCTTATGCTTAATTGACATCTATCTAAAGCTGCAACTAACTTAGGCGTGAGAGGTGGATGCCAAGGGTTCCTCAAGGCTTTCATCAGAGCTGGTAAGTTGGTCGTGATGTCCTTGCATTTGAATAGAATCGTACACATCACATCTTTTTTTCTCTTCATTTAATTTCCTTTGTCTTGCCCTTTCTTCTTTTTCGGCTAACTTTTCGTCTACATCCGCTAAACACCCTGGACGCCCTGGTTCTCTTTGTTTTTGTAAAAATATCTTATCTTCTTCAATTTTCATCCGTTCCAAAGCATCAGCGTGTGCTATATCAAACAAATTATCGAAATTGTTTTTAAAGTCCTCCTTACGGCGCTTGTAAATATCTTTGTAAATAGCATGGTGAAGATCCACAAGTTTTTTTTACACAGTTAGGTATAGCTCTGGTAGGGATTCTAGCTTTTTCCCAAAATATAATACACTCCCGAATGACGAGATTAGCGCTTTCACTAACAGTCAATTTCACTTCGCGAATGTTGCAAAAAATGTACTGAAAGAACTTGACGATTAGACGGTAACTTTGCGCCTGTTATTTGATAATTTACGGCACCAACTAAGAAAACACATTTTTTATTCCTTCTTAATTCCAATTCCATCTTTTAAATGTAAAACAATCGCGAGAATAATTGAGAGCAAATGACAAATGCCGTGAATATGCCCCGCTACTGCCGCGCAACATTTATGAACATGATTCGATGCAAGTCGATAGGGGTTATCGTACTCCAAAGAAGGTAAAAATTTATTTCCGAGTGTTTTAGAGGCAAATGAACAAAACTAAGACCTATGCGTTAGAAATTCAAAACTTTGAAAAATAAGAGACACCTTAATGTACAATATAGCAAACAGACTAATGCGTGTATGTGGGAATACATCCACGGATATACGAGTACATACATACTTCGCTATATCTCCCTCTTTAATAAGAACAAAAAAAAAAAAAAATTCTTCATAATTTCAAAATTTGCATATGAATTTGTTAATTTCAATGGCTGCGAATGGATTGTTGTCTGCGATGATAGTTTTAGGTTTTCCGTGCTCCGCAAAGATCTTTTATTTATTTATTTATTTGTTTATTTCATTGCACACTTATACTATAAATAACAATATTATAATTACAAAACGATTTAGGAATGAAATAATGCAGTACATTCTGTAGCCTGATGGACAAGTGCCGAATGTAAACTTATAAAATAGTACAAAATTAAATTCAAAATGTAAATTCAAAAAGTAAATTCAAAATGCAAAATGTTGATGGGGAAAAAACACGTGAATATTTTTCAAAGAAGAAAAGAAATAAAGCAGAAAATCCAAACAAATTTTGCAAATAGGTTAAGTTAACTGTTTTACTACTCTATTCATATACTGTTTTAAATATTTAGTATGATCCTTCCAACTAAGTTTGTGGTCTAAAATAATACCCAAATATTTAAATTGTTGAACACACTCAATATCGAAGCAGGAATCACAACAATTAGTGATGTGATCAAAACTAATCGAATTCTGCGAACAACAGATTAAAGGAAAACGTATACAATTCGGGCTATGGTAAGATAACGAAAAATCTTGATAGTCCATGCTTCTGATATTAAAAAACATAATCTTAATTTTCATGCTAATTACAAGTTTATGTTGACTGAACCATAATCTCAGTAATTCAAAATCGTAATTTGCATCCATAAAAATATTAAAATTATTGCTATGAGAATAGAATATAGCAGTATCATCAGCAAACGCAGAAATTTTTCCTTTTAAAAGTTGACTAAACAGAGAGTTAACATAAATCAAAAACAAAATAGGACCCAAAACCGATCCTTGTGGAACACCCATATTTATAAATTTCAACAAGCTAAAAGACTCTTTGATTTTTACCATCTGCTTTCGATTTGCTAGGTAAGAAGCAAACCAGTTAAAAACAAAGCCTCTAAAGCCCGCATTATACAGTTTATTTAATAATAAAGAGTGGTCCACTGTGTCAAATGCCTTAGTTATATCTACAAATACAGCTGCACAACTTTTGGACAAATTTATACTATTATAAAATTCTCCGAGCCCAATTGACAATTGTTGAAAAAATTCGTCTTACTTAAAAACGAAATAATTCTCGATTTCATACCTTTTTCCAGAATTTTTGAAAATACAGATAATAGAGATATAGGCCGATAATTTTCTATGTTCTGAGTATTACCTTTTTTGTGGAGGGGTATTACTACAGCTGTTTTCAGTGTTTCAGGAAAAATACCATTTTTAACACTAAGATTAAAAATGTAGCACAGGACGTCGGAAACAAAAAATGAAATCTGCTTAAGAACAGAGCTGGAAACTGAATCAAAAGAGGATGAATTTGATGATTTGAGTGATATAATTATTTTTTTGAATCTCAGCACCTGTAAATTCGCAGAATAAAAATGTTTGCGATTCCATACTCTCTGAATTAAATGAATGTTCATGATGAGAAGTAGGGACACTTACATTTAAGAATTTTTACACAAATTTGTAAAAAAAGTCATTGAATAAGTTGGCAACTTGCAAAGGGTCCGATACGTTAACATTATTATGTCTTAAAATAAACTCATCATTCTTCGACGAATCTGTTCAGTATCTCATTTACTACTGCCCATTCTTTTTTTGTATTTCCGATATTTTTGGATAGTTTACTTGTAAAATAAGAATCTCTGCAGATGGGTATTTCGTTTTTCAATTCCTTGCACACTTTCTCGTAGTATTTCTTCAGGTTTTTATTATTTGGATGCTTCTTCACACGAAAATACAGCATCTTTTTTATTTTCCTAAGTAAGCGAAAAATCATCCACGGCTTAATACACTTCAGCTTATTGCATTTTTTATTCACACGATTGGTGCAGCATGATAGATGAAACTTTAATATTTTGAGAAATTTATCAAAAGCATGAGATGGATCACTGGAATTGTAAAGTTCACCTCAAATTCCAAAATTAAGTCTAATAGTCAATAGTCTCAATAGTCAATAGTTGCTAAACAATTTCATTTCCCTATTCCGCTATACAGCAAGTTTACATTTGTGTAATTGGAACTCAGTCAGAAAAATCTGCGTGTGAAGGCATAACACTGACATGTAGATTTGGCTGTTGTAGGGTTTTTCAAGCACAAAAACCAACCGTTAAAATTCACAACCTCACATTCCGAGAGAAGAAAAATCTCTCCATCCTATTCGGACTCCCACCCCTGGAGATGTCTCTTGTATTTTACGTAGGTACCTGCCGTGAGGGCTTAAGCCTACGGTGCGTCTTCGCACAAGATATCAAAATAATGCGTTGATAAGCGCCCTTCGGGTAGTACAAGTACTACCACCAGTACCAGATTCGAAGTCGTGTGTAAGGCACGAACTTCCCCTTTGGTGAAGGGTCGAGGCCTATCTAATACCTCAGCCATTCTGTGGGTCATGGCACCCGGTTGCAATGCAACTCCACATCGAGCAGACCAATTGGTTCCATAGCAATCCCATGGTTTAGCACAGGTCATAGTAAACTACACACATGCTAAGCCATGAGATGTCCAAGATCCATTCGGTCCATCCCCGCGATTTTGGGTTTAAACCTACAGCTACGGCGATACTCCCACAAGGGGGCCAACTCCTAGGTCAGGCCGGAACCATAGTTCCGGGGGCTCCTGACCTCCCGTGGTACCGGAATATAGCTTCCGGTCGAGCTTCGCAACCTTGAGGTTACTTCCAGTTGGGCACCTCACTGCCCAGGACTGGCGGCCTTGCAACAATTTGAAAATCTACAAACTTCCCGCTAGCTGCCTACTGCGTCTTCTATAAAATACCTCTTTTGCAAAACTACGAGTTCTTTCGAACCGTACGGTATCAGTGATAATTCCAGTGACATCGTAGGTCTCACCATTAAAGGTGATGCCCATAGCCTGCCAGTTCCTTATGTCAGCGTAATTGGGACACTCACATAGGACATGAAGCCAGTTCTCATAGGTAGCTCCACATGAGCAGCTCGCAACCTCGCTAAGCCCCCTCTAATGCAAGAATGCATTGAGAGAGCCATGCCCGGTCAACAAAAAGCCCAGGCTGAGGTTAAAATTCCGTTCAGGAAAAATTCTCATGGTTAGCACATCCCTTAGGAAGCCGTAAGTAACTCTCCCACCCCTGGAGAGTCAATATCGAAACCAAACACACCTGAATTTCAAACCACTACATCACAAACTTTCCTTTCTCCTCCTTGTATCTTTCCGCCCGCGCCCTGGCAACAGTATAAGGGTATTCATAACCCCTTAGGCGCGCGTAAATTATAAAAAAAGAAAAAAAAATCTCACCCAAATTTTTACTATGGTAGTGCGGGTATTTTTTGTACAATCATTGGCTCTTTTTGACACTTAACATATTTATTCAAAATCATAGGATAAAGTCCAAAGGTGATTTTTATATTGCTCAGTTAAATGCCAACCCGCCCCTTCAAACCTTCAACCGTAATACCCGTCTCGCTATGAGTGCCAATCAGTTTACTCTCAAGTGCTCTATAACTATGGAATGCGTTGCCGATCTCTTTATTCCTTTGTCATTATAACCAACAAACATTCAAAACCAACATACATCCATATCTCTCTCTCTTCTTTTCCTAATTTGCTTTAATCGCTTGACCGCGCTAAATATCAAATCAAGCAAAGAATAAAATCATTTCCTTGTCTTTCCATACCTTGTGAGCAACACGTTGTTGAGAACCTCCTTGTTATACTCTTGTGAAATTATCTGCGGAACACTTCGAGTTGACCAGTGCGCCTTCGTTGCGATCTATCTGTATTTTCCACAATTCTTGTAATGCCTCGTTCGACATTCGGTCCAATTCCGGCCGGGCGACGTCTTCTAGGTTGAAAAAGGTCAATTATAGTAACCCTGTGATAATATCTTGCCACAAGCGATAGATCTAACACATGCAAATAACGCTGATTAGTTTAATTGAGCAATTATTTGCAAATGCTCTATAGTTAAATATAAAAACTCTCCAACTTTGTTTTATAAGTACGAGTACCTGAAAAGAAAAAATCAACAAACTAAATCTGTTGTAATGACCCTTGTCTCACTCTCTATCTACACTAACAATATTAATAGTGCAGAGCAGAATTTTATATGAAAACAAGCTATTATATAACAGACTATAATAATACACGGAAAATATTATCTTAGCAAAACAAATCTTAGCAATTCATTTTATTCAGTTCTGTTCCTGTAAACGTAAGCTCTGGAGTATCTTGGCTTTTGAGCTGTGCTTGAACATGTATAATTAGTTAATGAAGCAGATAAAGCTGAATATCGAAGTTGGAATAACAATTTATGACAACCATGTATGCATGTCAGTTACTTGTCGGTTTCACTTAGTTGTTACATGAGAACATCATTTTTGAAAGCAAATTGCATATGTCATCTCACAGGTACTGCAGCAAGTGCTTGGGTTTTAAAGAACACCTCCCATCACTTTCACTGATCCAACAAAGTCGGCGCCAAACTTCGTCTGCAAAAGTATTTGTCACCAGAAAAGTTTAGGAGCTGCTCAGGTTTTACGCTCAGAATCTTGTCCTAACCATTACTGAAGATGGTATTTTTGCAGCATCAGGAGTCCAAAAACCACTTATTCTTGAGCGGAAGTTGGCTATACGAGTACAGCTCTTTATTTAAGTTTGAAAGCGTCAAGAGCAGAGTCAGGCGTTTTAGTGAACGGACAGTTCTTTGAAAAGATGTATTTTCGTTGAAGCTCTTTCCACCAAATATTCGACGCTGGGATTTAATTGGCTCTATCTTAACCGTGAAGATCCAGAAGAACCGGGGAGGTGACAGGCGTCATATCTTGCCGAAAGATCCTTCATACGGCCAGGAGGCCAAGAGTGCTTTAGAGGTATTCGACGTGTTTAGTCTAAATAATGTTGCCATAAATAATGGCAGCCACATACCAACCTGCAATGGCGAAACGGATAGTGATGCGTTTAAGAATTATATAAGTTAGACCTTAAATTTCTGAAAGATGTTTCTCAATTGATAAAAGGCTGAATGCATTTTATTTGCAGACTGCCGCTTCGTAGATCTTAAAGACAGTACATAATGATAGCGGAACTCGTCAATAAAAGCTAGTGAATGCTAGTTGTGCATCTTTTGACAGTTACTTACCGAAGTTTCAGCCATTTTGGATGCGCAGTTTTTAGTTGACAATCGTTTGAGTGAGTCGATGTGAGTGTTTTTTTGTGAAAATGGAAAAATTGAGTATCGAGCTGTTATTACGAGTAAATTCTAGTTTTTGAAAGGCAATACGCCTACGCAAATCAAAAATGAGTTGGACTCTGTGTATGGCGACTCTGCACCATCATTTACCACAGTGAAATTTTGGGCAGCTGAATTTAAACGTGGCCGTAAAAGCTTGGGAAATGATGAACGTTCGGGACGTCCAAAAACTGCAACCACTGATGGATAACATGGCTAAAGTTCACCAAATGGTGTTAGACGACCGCCGAATTAAAGCGAGAGAGATGGTAGAGGTTATGAAAATGTCCAAAGAACGTGTTTGTTACATACGAGTATTAAATCAAGATTTAGGCATGGGAAAGCTGTCCGCGCGTTGGGTGCCGCGTTTGCTTACGTTAGACCAAAAACGTGTTCGAATGAACATTTCCAACGCTCTGTTGGCGCAGTTTAGGTGCAATAAATCCGAGTTTTGGCGACGATTAATTACTGTAAATGAAACTTGGATACGCCCGAAACAAAACAGTGGACTGCAAAGGGCGAGCCAGCTCCAAAAAAAGCAAAAACTGTTTTTTCGGCTGATAAACTAATGGCGACTGTTTTTTGGGATATTAAAGATTTGTCTCCCGCAACATAAAAGAGAAAATAATGAGAGCAAAGAACGAGGTGAGAGGAAAATTAAAAACGACTATTATCAGCAACCAAGCAGCAATAGAGAACATGTACCTAAAAGAGAGCCTAACATATAATACGCGTCAACTTTATAATGCAGCAACAGCAGTGAAAATATCAAAAAACCTTAAATTTTTGTGGACAAGGAATGGGATCGTTTATATGAAAAAGAAAGAGGGCGATAATTCTATTAAGATTACCTGCACTTCTGATTTAAAGAATTTGTAATGAATCTACTTAACTTAAATGTAAACAATCCCATTTCTCATGCCACTAGAAACATAAACAATGCTAATTGTGATAATGATACCTTTGTTGCTATTTCTAAAGAATCCTTTTGCATTCATCAAAATATTCGGAGTCTGAGAAAGAATTTTGATAATTTTTTGGTCCACATTCAGGGTCTTGATAAATTGCCTTTGTTAATTGTTTTAAGTGAGATATGGGTGTATCAAAGTGAATTTGATTCCTTTAACATAGATGGCTACTTTTCTTTTGGTAACTGCAATGACAATTCTGCCGGTGGTATTGCCGTTTACATAAAAAGTGGTATTGTGCATGACTGCGTTAAAATCAAGTTAATTAGTGCGGATATAACTTAACATTTCAAAACATAAACTACACTATAATTTGTATTTATTGTATTTATCGCATAGTTCTAGAAAAAGTACATTTATGGAAGAGTTCCATACCGTTTTAAATAATATAAAAGCCAAGAATTTAATAGTCCTAGGCGATATAAATACTGACCTGCTTAACGATTCGGATAGGGGCTGTGAAAATTATATTCTCCTCATGGCTTCATTTGGTTTAAAAAGTATAGTTAATGTTCTTACTCGCATAACAGATTCAAGCAATAGTTGCATCGATCACATTTTTCTGCGTTTAAACAAAAACAACAATGCTGTTTTCAATAGTGCAGTATACGATTTTAGAATTACTGATCACCACCTGTGTGTCCTTAATGTTCTAGCAGATTTTTCTCCTGTGGAAACTTAGTATAGGGAAAAAACTCAAGTTAACCATTCTTTTCTACGTGAGAAGCTCAGGTATGAATTCTGGGAACCCGTTTTTTTTAGAAAACGATCCTTCAGTAGCCTACGATAAATTTGTTTCAATTTTAATTAAACATGTTAACAATGCAACTTCTGTTCTTAAAATAAGTCAGTGCGATTTGTTTTTAAAGCCCTGGATGGCATTACGTCTATTAAACCTTATTAAACGTAAAAGAGATTTCGCAAAAAAGGTAAAAAAACATCCTAGAAATATTAATTTAAAAATGTATTGTATTACACTAAATTGTGTAAAAGGCATAAACGTATGATTGCTCAAGCACGCGATACCTACTACGCGAATCGCTTAGGCCAATTTAGAGGAGACCCTACGAAAGAATGGGGATTAGTAAATAGTATTTTGGGTAGGAAAAAGAAATCAAATAGTATTCAAAATGTAGAAGTCGATAATTCAATCTTATCTGATCCACGCTTAATAGCAAATAAATCCAATGAGTATTTTGTCAATATCTCAGAGACTTTAAAACCCCCTGAGCTACTTTCCAGTTGCAGCTGCAATATTTCATCGGGTTTAATTGAAGAAAGAATGCAGAGTAACAGTTTCTGCTTTCTCCAGTTTTCTTCGTTTGAAATTTTTAAATTAATTGTGAATCAGGAAAACAAGAAATCAAGCACCTGTGACGGTATTTCTGCCATTCTACTAAAATCAATTGCTTGGGAAATTGTGGATGTCCTGTGTTATGTTTTCAATCTTAGTGTTAACAGTGGTAAGTTTCCCAATTCTTTAAAAAACGCAGAAGTCATTCCGCTTTTTAAGAAAGGAAATCACAAAAAAATCAGCGATTATAGACCTATTTCTCTACTCCCTAGGTTCTCAAAAATTTTTGAGAAACTAATGAAATCACGAATACTCTTTTTCTTACAAGAAAATAAATTTTTTTCACACGATCAGTATGGCTTTATACCAGCAGATTCACCGAAGATGCCATTTTAAAAGTCTGTTGTGATCTGTTTAGTAGCATTAATGAAAGTAAATCAACTATGGCTCTTTTTGTAGATATGACTAAAGCCTTTGACATGGTAGATTTTGAAATATTATTATCCAAGTTATCCAAAGCAGGTTTTAGAGGAATGGTATATGAGTGGTTTAAGTCATATTTGTTGGAAAGAGAACAGAGGGTTTTAGTCAAAAGTTTTTATAGTATTTCACTAAAGCTCAAAAATGGTGTCCCACAAGGTTCAGTGCTAGGTCCAATCCTGTTTCTCATATATATTAACTCTCTTTTCAATTAAAATTTTTATGGTAAACGTAGGGCTTTTGTAGATGACATCGCTTTCACGTACACTGATCTTTCGATTCACGAATGCGTTGCGAAAGTCAACCATGACCTCGAACTACTTAGGATCTGGTTTACAATTCACAAGCTTATTATCAGCGAAAAAACAAAAATAATGAGCTTCAATCTAACACAATGTGTCTTGGATAATTTTAAGTTGTCTTTCCATGCAAGTGCCTGCCAAAAGTTTTGTTTACCTCTTCAAACCTGTGGGCGACTCAATATTAACGTAAATGGTAGTTGTTCATCTGGTTGTTTCAATGTCGAAACAGTTGAATACTTTAAATACCTTGGTATTTTCATTGACAATAAATTAAACTGGAAAGTTAAAGCCATACTGCTCGCGAAAAGTTCTTTCAACATTCTATTACGGCTTGGTTCACTCGAAACTACAGTATGATTTGATTTGATTTTGATTTGCGTCCCGGGTCAACCCCGGACAGATTTATTATTGCTTATTGCAAGCTTATTCTTAGAACTAACAATTTTCACTTAAAACTAAAGATAGAAACTAAAGGGTGGGAGCGGTTAAAAAAATTTAGGATGTGAGGCATAGGTGGAAATAAGAGTGTTTTTAAGAGAGAGTTTGGTGAGATGGTAGTCGAAGAGAGGCAGAACATCGTTAACTTCATGAAGCATTCTAGACATTGGCTCCAAGTGTCCGTAATTCGTTCGGTGAAGATTGAGCCGGAAAAGTGGCACAGACCTAAGATTGCGTGGGTTGGTATTAAACGAAATAAGTTGAAGTAAAGAAGGACAATCGGTATTCCCAACTAAAATTTGATGAATAAAGAGAATGTCGGCAACTTTTCGACGTATAGAAAGGGGTTGTAAATTTATAAGTTTCAGCCGGTCGGTATAAGGTGGTAAGTTTTGGCTATCATCCCAGGGAAGACCACGTAAAGCGAATCGTAAAAACCTGCGTTGAACAGCTTCTATCCGGAGGATGTGTGTTCTGTAGTAGGGTGACCAAACTTGGCTTGCATATTCAAGAAGAGGCCTAACAAAGGTTATGTAGAGAGATTTGGTAACATAATGATTGGAAAACTCCTTAGACCAGCGCTTAATGAAGCCAAGGGCAGAGTTGGCTTTCTTTATTATATTATCAATGTGAGAACGGAAATTGAGTTCCTTATCACAGATAACACCTAAATCACGCAACTCATTCACTAAGGGAACAGGCAGATTAAAGATTAGATAGCAGCGAGGTGAAGTAGGGAGCCGCTTACGGGAATATGTTATAGCCTGACACTTATTGACGTTAAGTTCAAGAAAATTCTTCTGACACCAAGTGCAAAATCTGTCAAGATCTTCCTGCAGTGGTAGGCTATCTGAGGAAGAGGATATATATCTAAAGATTTTCATATCGTCTGCGTAAATAGATATGTATGAATTTTTAATGATGCAATCAACATCATTAATGGCCAGAATAAATAGTAAGGGGCCAAGGTGGCTGCCTTGAGGGACACCAGAGGAGGCTTTAATTGGGTCAGAAATCATGGACATAAATAAAACATAGTACTGTCTTTCATTTAAATATGATTGAACCCATGTTATAAAGTTTATTTGGAAACCAAGAGCTTTTAATTTCAGAAGGACTATATCATGTGAAATCCTATCATGAAATCGGTAGCAATCACATCAACTTCATTTCCAGATTCCAGTGCACATAAAGTGCTTGATACGAATTCCGTTAAGTTGGTGGTCGTAGATCTACCTTTGAGAAATTCGTGCTGGTTTTGGGAAACAATAGGTTTACAATGGAAAAGCATTATGTCATAAATAATGCTCTCGAAAAGCTTAGGTATGCAGGACAGCTTAGCAATTGGTCGATAGTTGGAAATATCATCTTTTCGGCCTTTTTTATGTAGGGGAATAATAAATGACCTTTTCCAGGTTGAGGGAAATAATCCCTGAGAGCTGTAAGGGGTTGGGCTAGGTGCATTTCACATTTCTTTAAAAATATAGGGGGAAGATTATCAGGGCCGGCGGAATAATCATCTTTGAGGTTTATTATTTTATCTTTGACTTGCTCTAAAGTTATAGACACATATTCCAAAGTTGTTTGTGGGCAGCTATTTAAGTAAAAAGTAAGAGTGGTCTGGCTCTTGGGAATGGGTGGCGAACGCTTGGCTAAAAAAAGTTGCAAAGAGATTTGCTATAATTTGGGGATCGCCCGAGGACTTATCTAGAAAATTCAGAGATGATGGATAGTTATCTGATTTACTTTTAGTTTTGATGAATTGAAAGAATCGCTTGAGGTCGGAAATGAGTGTGCAGTCCATTTGGTTTAAATAGTTGTCATATAGAGTTTGACAAAGTACAGAGAAATTTATTAGGGCAGACTGGTAGTAAAAGAAATCGAAATCGATAAGTAAGTACGCCAGAGCTTATTTCTCTTATTACGAAGAGATCGCAGCTCTTTATTATACCAGAGTGGTGATGATGAGGGATTTTTTTTGGGTAAAAAAGGTACAGATTGGGAGAGACATTTGAAAATTTCGGTATAAAAGGATGCGAGAGCATCGTTAACCGTGAGGTTGGGATTATCGTAAAGAAATTCAAAATTGGCCATACTGAGGAGGTTATTCAGTTTGGCGTAGTTAGCCCTATGAAAATTAAAACTGTAAGAATACTCATAAGAAACGCGATTAAGACCATTGTCATACGCTAACGTAAGAGAAAGGGGAGGGTGGTAACTATCCAACTTAGAAAGAAGATGTCTGCTTTCTAAAATGATGCAGTTATCTGTATCAGTGGCGAAGACTAGGTCGAGTTGTCTGCCAATGTTATTGGTGACACCACTTAATTGATACAGACCAGAGTCAGTAAGGCAATCGATGAAAAGGTTTTCTTTATCAGAGGTGGGATTTGTTGCAGTAAAGTAGGACTGGTCAGTCTGAGCCCATACAAGCTTAGGTAGATTGAAATCACCTAAAAAAATAACTACGTCGTTGGAATCAGCAGCATTAAAAATGCTGTCGATTGCATCAACAGCTAGCTGGTAAACTTGATTTGGTTGAGAGGGGCGAATATAGCAGCAGCAAATATATAGGTTGCGCTTGCAAATAGGAATTCTAGCGCATACAAATTCAAAGAATGCAGTGGACGATTTTTTAAAGGGTTTAGACTCGAGACGAGAGTGTATATCTAGAAGTACCCGACGGCCGTATAAATTCTCCTCTTTATCTAGACCGTCGTCACGGTGTAAATCAAAGTCTTGGGAAAATAATTCATTATTCTTAATATTAAGATTGGTTTCTGTGAGTGCAAAAATGTCGTAGGGCAGAATTTGCGAATTAAGATATATAGCAGAAATCTTAGTTCGTAATCCTCTTACATTTTGATAATCCAGGGACAGATATTTGGGAGGCTTCGGCAAAGAATTGAGTGGTGGGTTAGGAGCGATGATAGTTTTTGAAACTAGACCGTGTTCGCTGGAGGTGTAGTATGCGTTTGGAACTAACGTGAGGCGCAAAAGAAGAGAGATCATTAGCCACATCATCAGGAGTCATATCTAATTGCTCATGAAAACGTATAAAAAGTTGCCGCAGATCATTGTGATTAGTGGGAAGGCCTTCTTGCAGAATGGAAACCATTGCATTGGTTTTCGTTATACCGTTTATTCAGACAGAATCTGGCTTATCATGTAGATATGCGAGATATAAACGAACATTATCGTATAGTCTGCGGTCTCGTAGTCGAGAGAGAACATACCGGCCATCTTCCCCTGAATCGATAAGGTGCTTGGTTAACTTTGCCTTTGGAGGAAGTATGGGGTCTAAAAAAGAAGGTGGTGTAGTATTAGGGTGGGACTCTAGCTTAGAAGAGCGAATGGGAGCGAATAGAGTTAGGTTATGTCGTTTATGTTTGAGTGGGATGAAGAGATGTTGTTGGGTTTTTTAAATGACTGAGAGGAGGATCAAGATTAAAAGATACACGTTTGGGAATTGGGTTAAACGGTGTGGAAGAACGTTTTGTTTTTAGCAGTATGAAGTGAAGAAGGAGTGAAGAAAGGGAATGTCCCAACTTTAAAACTCCAGTTTGGATCAGGAGCTTGTTTTTTAGGCTTTGGATTTTTTTTGTGAGAGTTGGGCTTCGCTAAAGGGTTAGACTGCTGTTTTTTAGGTTTAGCGGGATTCGAATTACTGGACTTAAAGCTAGTATCCTTGCGATGTTTGTTGTTTCCTCTATTTGGTTTTAATCTTTCCATAGTTATTCCACCCAGATTGATGACGTCGGAAGCAGAATTGATGAACATCCATTCATATTTTAATGGGATGCTTACCTTGAGAGTGTTGGTGGAGATCTTACGGCAGTTGATAACATCAATTTTAAATTTAGATTTGAAGAGACTAGTTAGCCTGGCTCGATCGAGATGTGTACCTCTTATTAGAAACGCAACCGATTCGGCCTTGTTGGAAAACTTTTTGATTCTCTTGTTCCAGTCCGAAAGTGTCCATAAGGTGCCAAGTCGTGAGATTGTGGGTTCAGGAGTTGGTGTATTTGGATCAATTTCCGGAACGGGTTGTGGTGGACGAGATGATGACCCAGGAGTTATTGGTGGTTCCATTATTGCAGATTCAAGCATCTCAGTCAAAATCGAGGTGTTGTATGATGCAGTCGGTAGAGCTTGGGATTGCATCGGTATATCGTCGATTTTACTGGAAGCTATCCGGATGTGATCAGTAATTTCGTTTAAAAGCGCGCGTGATTCGGTTATCTCGTTGCTCAAATCACTCATTTGGCACATGATATTTATGAGCAACTGATTATTATTTGGCGGAGAGGGAACGCTACTTCGGGACGTACTTTGGAGATGAAAATCGAGGGAAGACCGTAGAGAACTTAAAGAGTCTGTTATTGTGGGGATGTACGATTTAATTATGGATTTAACACTGTGGGATATAAAATTTTTTAAATCTTCACTAATTTCGTGTTTATCGTTTCGTTTAATTAAATCACTATTTTGAGCCAACTGCATAGATAAGTTTCTAAATTGACTCTTATTATAGCTTGCAGATTGTTCGAGGGAAATTGATAAGTCTTCCACTGTTTTTAAAATGTCATCACATTTGGTGAATTGATTTTGAATCGATTTCAATGCATGGTTGTTTTCCGCCGCAAAATTGTTGACCGAATCACTAAGACACTTAATAGCAAGCAAGATGTGGGACGGAGTGATGTCCTTGCACTCATCACAATAGAACAAAAAGTTGTTTTTAAAGTCCCTTAAATACGCGACGCATCTCTTACTCAACCCAATGCATAGGGCGTGGAACGACTTGCAGCAAAGACCACTGCAGATCACCATAACAGCATTTGAATCACTTGTTAAAGAGCAATTTGCACTTCCACATAATTCGGACATGACGATGAAGTTAGCGTAGGTCAGCTGAAAATTTACGCAAAAGGCGGTGAATGAAAATTGGGTTAATTTTAATATTATTAGGCAAACAGATCGAGTCAGCAAAATAGTTTAAAATGTACACAAAGAACGGTGAATGAGAATTCGGTTATTAAGCACTTTTACACAATAAACAACAAAGGCGATGACCGAGAAGAGAAGAGAGCTTGTGCGAATTATTGCAAATTAGGCAGGAACAAATTAAGTGAAAATAAATAAGCGGAGCGAAATTAAGCATGTCTGAACTTAATGAATGACAACAATGCAATCCAATGGTATTGTTAGCTGGGGAGGTATCTACATGAATACCTTGAGATCGCTACTAATTGCCCAAAAGCATATAATCCGAATCATGTGCGCTAAGAAACGTTACGCAGAAAGGTGGCCCTTCTTTATCAACCTGCGCATCTTCCCAGTCAGGAATATTTACATTTTTAAGGTACTAAAAGAGTTTTATAAACAAAGCGGTAATGTGTCATCTAGGAATTCTTCAGTTTATAGCTTATGGGTGAAAAATTTGGCACTATTTGACATTCCACGCGTGCACAAAACACATTTTATGAACTTTTATTTAGTTTTCTCTCGTAGAATCCTTAATAAGCTTCCCTTATCCGCACGATTAAATCAAAACCTCAACTCATTCTTAAAAGAAGTTAAAGACTGGCTATTTACAGTGGACCCGTGTAACTTGGAGTTACAAATTAATAATAAAATGCAAAATGACTCTTTCATTTTTTATTGCAATCAATCATATTTTTTTCCCCTAAAATTGTTTATTGTTTATTTTACTTATACAAAAAATTGCCATTATTTCTTGTAACATAAGATCAACTGATGGTACCCCACGTCAGTTATTCTTTGAGTATAATTATTCTTTTTGCGATCATTCAACGCTAACTTCAAAGTTCCCGAATGATCAATGATTTATTCTACTCACTGTAATATTTTTGTAAATTGAATTTGTTATAACCCTATTTATAAGTGATAATGAATCAAAAATTAAAAAATGAAAATGAAATGAATGTTATCTTAATCGATTATCTTCAAAAAGGAAAAACCATTACAGGAGCATACTACGCATCATTACTTGCCAAGCTGAAGGCAGAAACTGCGGAAAAGCGGCCACATTTGCAGAAAAAGAAAAGACTGTTTCACCAAGCCAACGCGCCGTCTCACACCTCAGCGGTTGCCATGGCGAAAATCCATGAATTACGGTGTGAACTGTTTGGCCACCCGCCTTATTCAACAGATCTTGCCCCAAGCGACTTCCTTTTGTTCCCTCATCTAAAAACTGCGCTCGGAGGACAGAGATTTTCGTCAAATGAGGAGGCAATCACCTTCGTGAACAATTATTTTGCAGAGAAAAAACGTCAAGTACTATTTGGACGGGTTAGAAAGATGGGAGCTTCACTGGGAGAAGTGTGTAGAGTTGCAAGGAGACTATGTAGAAAAATAAAAAAAAATTTTTGAGAAAAAATGTCTTGTATCATTGTTCGGTCGGAAACTTTTCATCAATAGGGGTTGCTCCCACGGCGGCGTCCTATTACTATTGCTATGGTGCATGTTGGACGACTCGCTGCTTAACGCTTTCGGCTTTGATGTCTCTGCTAAGGCATATGCATATCTGGCTGTAATTTCTGTTAGGTCCCGCTTAGACAGAAATGGGCTTTTAGTCAATCTTCTCAAAACTGACATTGTTCTAACGCTCCAAGTGCTTAAACGCATTACCCTCCATTTTCTAACGAAGCTAAGTAGGTAAGTGTCATCCTGGATAACAAACTTCTTTGAACTAAAACAGCTGTGGGCTTTCTGCCTATGCAAGGGGCTTTCATAAGGTTCACGTCTACAATTATACAAATCAATTAGACATCCTATGTGTAGATTGTCTGGTGGAACAGTCAATCATAGAAATACGTCATGTCTGCTCTTACCAAAGCACTGCAGCCTTAACTTGAAAACAGTTTTGGGTACCTGACGGCTTTCTCTATCACGCTTTGCTCGGCCCCAGATGTACCGATGAATTTCTTTCTCCTTGATATTCTATTATCAGCTGCACTCTGAAAACGATGTTATTTTATCTAATACAATGATGCCAGAACTTCTGTGCGTTCAGCCGTTGAGTTTTTTTTGCCGATTTTCAAAAGTCTGAAGAATTTTTGCTCTCGGCTATACTGAGAGTTCCTTTTTTGCTTCCAAATACAAAGTCTTTATCTCACCCTTGTTGTATTGCCGAAATATACCAAGCTGCATTGCGCAAATGTGATCTATTACAAGTGTTGTGCAAATTGCATGCGCGCCGGCGTTTGTGGGGCATCTATGGAGATATCGGGGAGAGAGTTTATATATGACTATATATCCTTTATAGAATACTACATATTGCTGAGATTTCCATCCAGTTGCATTTGCAGCTGCTCATTCAACAAAGTTTTATGAAAGGATTTCTTAGAAGCATTCCATACCAGCTTGGAAAAAAAATTCATATCTTTCGCATCTTCATTTCCCACTTCTCTGTACTGGAGATGATTGGAAAATGGCATTGACTTCACTTCCATATCTGTTATATCAGAGTTCCATTCACCTCTTATTATATTCTGAAGAATCAGTGTATGGGGCGGAGCATTTGCCTCTGTAGCGACAGCCAGGCTGCGTTTAAAGCGTTACTAACCCTTCTTCCGACTTCCAAACTAATTCAAGAATGCAAAACTTTACTAAACGCTGTCGGAAGGCTTTAGGACCTGAACCTACGTTAGGTTTGCCTGCCTCCTCGGCTAGGGTGTATACTGACAGTTAGGCCGAACAAACTAATGTTTCCCGAAGCCTCTAAGAGGTCAGCGGCTTTCATTTATCATTGAAGAACTTACTCATCTTTCATCGAAAGGCTGAACAATTTTAGTAAAAGGAATATACAAGTACTAGGTGGCGCAAAATTAATCACCCTATCGGAATATGGCATTTGAGAACTAGACAGCTGCAATATACACACAGTCAAGCAATGGAGCGCTATACTCCGCAAGAGCGTGGAATAATTGTGTCGATGTTTTTGACCAATAATCGGTCGGTGGTGTTAGCGCAGCGTGAATTTCGGCGTCGATTTCCTAATCGTGTCGCGCCAACTGGGCAAACATTCCGGCGCTTAGCTACTCGACTTGGACAGAGTGGAACCACAGGAGACCATCCAGGGCCGTGGCCACCACCGGACTGGTCCTTCGGTTGAAAATATCGCGGCTGTGGCTGCCGATGTTGGTGAGAACGCAGAAACATCAACCAGACGACAGGCCACGCAATTGGGCATCGCCAGATGGACCCTACAGCGAATTTTGGTGAAAGACTTACATATGTTTCCGTACAAAGAGCAAACAGTGCATCAGTTAATGCCTCCTGACCGTCAGTCGCGTGTGAATTACTGTAAAGCCGTCCTCAATCTCAACAACGAAGAGAACGATTT